>JARYHS010008074.1:219431134-219484491 GCA_031002005.1 Vandiemenella viatica | reverse complement strand
AGCGAAAATATTATTTTTGTCATGTTGTATATATATGTTCTTTCTTTTCAGTTTTATTTTCTTGAGAGCTGACAGTCTATTTGAGAACTGTGACCACGAAAACTATAACAATTTCATGTGGTTCCTTCGTGTATTTTTTTTCTTTATATGTTTTCTTGATGTTGTTTGTGTGCCTGTTTTTTTATTTAAATATGTTAAATGGCTTTGTGTATCTTATGTTAGTAGGTTGGCCACACTCGAGAGTTTGAGACTTGGTATTTGTAAATTTTCTTTTTTTATTGTAATGATAATTCTTCAGTTTCTTTTGGAAAAAAAACCTGAACAATTATCACAAATTGGTAGTTGGGGAATGTAACATAACAGTAGCATTCCGCCGCGCCGAAATGAGCGCATGACTACATTGTTTAAAGTCAGTCGTTATCGAGGTATGGTAGCGGACGGCTCGCGTCGCGTAATGTGAGACGCTATACTAACTGTGCGGGTGTAGCATGAAGTAAGAAGAAGAATGAACTAGTTTAACCATTGCGACGTATGTTTTAAATTGATTTGAACAGTGGGTTGAGATACCAGAACAGTGAAGTGTGGCATCGAAAGTAATTTAGTGTGGACTGATTTGGATTAATAACTTTCCTTTTTTTTAAGAATCTTGCAATCGACGGATTACGAAGTTTCAATAGCCTTATCATCTAAATTCTGATAGTGGCCAACTGGTTCGATGTGTACTTTATTCTAATAAATGTGTGGAGAACCTATTTTCATTACTTAATACTTGAAGATTTCTCTTAATTAGTTATCCTCACACTTTTATCGGACTGGTTTGGACACTATCTGGCGACCGGCGGCGACTACGAACTCATCTATCCGGCTTCTAGTGCTGTATGTTAGTAATTAAAACTTTAGCAAGCACGAACTGCCTCTGCTAATTAACAGTTGTTTCGTTCTTTTACTTTCTTTGGGTAAGAGCTCAATCAAATTTGTTACAATTGACAAACACTATGCTGTTGGTAGGAGGTGTAATTTTGTAACACGGGGTTAAATGCGTGCCCTAGTAATAAAATTATTAGTACTGCTATAAGTCAGAAATGGTACATTCTTCTTCTGTGTAATTAAACAAGAAAAAATAAATAGCTTTCTAAAGAAGTTAAGAAAACGAAATATCACCACTAGGTACTACTAATTTTACTCTATTTCCGGACCATCACCTCTCTGAGACCTGGCGCCACCCCCCTATTTCATCTCACGTAATTAATGGACGCACCATTATACCCTAGATTTACTGATAGAGTTAAAATAAAATCTTATTTCTGGGCTTACACTATAAAGGAATTTTCCAATACTAAATTTCGGATAGTGCCTCTCTCTCCGCTGTGTACGAGATGTCAGCAGATGCTGATGCCGGGCGCTACTTCGTGACAGCTGTGGCAGTCTGCTGCACGACCAATAGTTTTGACCTGTAGGGAACATTTCCACAACAGAATTTCCAAATTGCGACTTTGTTACTTTACAGGCAGTCTTGTTGAGTAGATGTCAAACCAGTTAAGTAGTTAATTTAGTTTACACAAATTGCTAATGAAATGTTAATGGAATGTGTAGATTACGGAATGATCTATTGACTATAGTCCATGTTCAAACTGTGTCACCCTATGACTCACTGGCAGGCTGAAAATAAATTATTCTCAGCGAGAAGTGACACCTTATTTGCTAGTTACAATAACTTAAACTCAATTTCTAAGATTATAAGAGTTACTAAAATATTTGATTATTTTCGGACATTCTTCTATTTAACGCCGTTTCCTTTGCTTTTGTTGTTGTTGTGGGACATTCTTTGATTCACTGGTTATGCGATTTCTTGATTGTATCCCGTTTCTTTTGGATGGCGAGGTGGGTTTAGTTTTCTTTCCCTGATCTTCTAAGCTTTGGGGTGCGTGACTGTTTGTTCTCTGTGGTTCCTGAGAGTTTTTTCCGCCAGATATACGGCTTAACTCGACTTTCATGTACAGTTAGATCTCTATCGGATAATCTTATCCGTAGTGTAACCTCAGAAGGCAAAGAAATCACTTCGAATGGTCCTGGCCAGGATATGTTGAATTTAGAATAAGCTTCATGCTTTCTGTAATGTTTGTCCAGTAATAAGAATGATTCAACATAATGTGGTTTCGCATATTTATCATACTATCTGACCTATCATACTATCTGGCCTGCAAGGAAAAACATCATAAATTTTCGTTGCGAACACTACGATTTCTTTTGAGATTCGAAAGATAGCGAATGGATAGTTCATCTCTCGACCATACAGTGATTTGTAAGGTGTTGGGTTGATCGAGAAATGGACCTGATAATTATAGGAACTCACAACGACTGGTAAGACTGATGTCCTATTTTATGTGATTTATTCATCAAACAGCTTAGGGCTTTCGTTGTTGCCCTATGTATTCGCTCCACTTTACCGTTCCCTGCAGAATGGACGGGGGTAGTTCTTAATTTTTCTATCCCTAACAATTTGCACATCTGTGTAAACAGGGTAAATAATAAATTCGACCAGCCATAGACTAATGTTCTAACAACCATTTGTGCTCATTGCTCCAGCAATGGTACCATTACTGGGTATCGGAAAAACGCACTAATAATTCTTAAAATATACGCGTGACCTGTTCGCTTCCTGTGAAAGGCCATAAAATGTCCAAATGGACACGTTTAAACGGTACCGTTATCTCTGGTCCGGGTTGAAGCTTCTCACTGGTTTTTTTTGTCTCACCCACGCATTGATTACCTGGGAGGCAGGTCTTAACGGGTACAAGCGAGTCTCGGCGTCGGGAAGGATAACAATATGTCCTAGTCTTTAAATGGTTTGTGGTTTTGTATCCAGCATAGAAACTATAAAAGGTACTATGATGTAGTTTTAATACCACTTCCTGTAGCGACTGAGGTACAACGACCCATTCGCCATAATTGGTGCGCCGATAAAGTACGTCATAGAATGCTTCCGGCAGCATAAGCACGGCGCGCCCTTCGATTGCTCGAGCGGGAGCAGTGCTAGCGCTGGAGGTTGTTGTACTTCCAGTGCTCTGACATTTCTATATAAGCTGTCAGCGTGTGCAATACCCTTTCCTCCCTTGCACGTGACTGAAAAATCATATTCTGACAGCAACAATGCCGACCACATTATTCGGCTGGATGAAACCTTCAAATTTAAAACCCATCGAAGTGCTGAATGATCGGTTATCACTTCAAATTGTCTCCCCCAATATTACGAACGGTAGTATATTATCTTCCACATAAGACTTAAGAGCTCTCTTCCGGTGGTGATATATATAGATTCTGCGGAAATTAATTGGCCTGATTCATCGGATATTGATTTTTCCTCGCCATCAATGACCTGAGATAAATACTGCGTCCGCAGCAATTTCAGAAACGTCTGTCGTTAAAATTAACTTTATAGAGAAGTCGGGATGACATAGTAATGCTTGGGCAGACAAACTTTCTTTTAAAGTTTGCATTTCTTTCTCACACTCTTCTATCAATTCAAATTTAGCCCCTTTTTTGCATCAATTTCGTCAAAGGTTTTACATTCTGAACATAGCTTTTAATAAATTTCCAATAATAATTAATCAATTCAAGAAATGATTGCAGTTCCTTTAAGTAGGATTGTGTGGGAAATTCCCATACTACAGATACTAGCCTGGAATGCGGTTTTACTCCGTCTTTTATAGTAACATGTCGCAGGTAATCGATTTCAGCTAATACAATGTGGCATGTCTCAAACTACAGGGTTAAATTGGCTCTCAGGTGGGGAAGGAATTCATCGAAATTTTTTGAAACAATGAAATTAGCCCCTCTTAAAATAGAATCTAAGAATCTTTGTAAAGCGGAAACATTTCCTATACACCTCTGGATACAAACTTTCCTTTGTTCTAGGAATTCACTGACTGGTTAAGCATCTATCATTACAATTGATCCTACTACAGTCTCCATTACCAGAAGGTAACTGTAGAATCTTAGCTGTAGATTCTAATATGATGTATGCAGAATCAGTCTTTATAAGTGACTGCTGCACCAGTCTTACAGGGTCTGATACGTTTGTCCTTGCCGTGGTACACTTGTTTGAGTCCTTAAACCCTACCACCAAGTTTTCGCCGTAGCGATCGCTTAGTTTGATTGACCAAATTGCAAAATCTAAGACCGCTCCATATTCCCTTAGGAAATTCACCCCCAACATCCAGGTAAACTTTGGGCCTACCTCTGGTTCTACATATACTGAAGTTACAAATTTATTGCTTCTATGATTAGTTCTATTTCTTTAAATCCTAGGACTGGGATTTCTTTGGTAGAATGTACTCCCATTATTTAAAAATCTGGGGGACTCGCTCCTTCCTTTCCACATACTCCTAGACACAAAAGGCTACAAATTGCACCCAAATCAATTAACAAGTCACACCTTTCATCCTGAAAATAGGCTATTATAGTATGGACAAGAGTAACTAGCTGCGTCTACACTCACCCGATTCTAGTGTTCCGACTTGCTTGGCTTTGTATCTGTTGTACTACCGATTCTTTTTAACCCAATATCTGGCCCGTGACTCCTCGTGGTTTTATGTCCATTCAAGCCCTTTGCTGTTCCATTAATTATGTAGTTATCTGAAAACCGAGAAACATTATTGTTATGATTACGATTTTGGAGGCATCCATAAATTACGTCACACCTTGAAAAAGGGGGGTGGACAACAAAGTGTGACATCTTGTGACAAGAGGGGGGGGGGAGGTCGTGTCATACACTTTGTGACATCACATGCATAATTTGTATAACTTTTTGGCTCGTAGCGGCCGCACGAGTTCACAGTCGCTGTACCTGAAGTGTCTCGCGTCGTCTCCATCTAACATAAGCCGAAAGACCAATACCGCCATTGAGGCTTTAACAATGGCCACCGTCGCCGTGATTTCATCTATGTTCAATTGTTTATATCATTCAGTGAACACTTGCCTTTCGCAGAGAGATGGATGTGTTTTTCTTAGTCTTATTATTTTCTGATTTTCAGTTTACCAAACAAATTTATAAAGAGTAAAGTTGATTTGGGTATTCTTTACCGCAAACTATATGAAGCCTACAGTCCAGCTCATGCTGATAAAAATAAACAAAATATACAAGAAGAGGTTAACACCTAATGGCGAAGTTTGAAAAGTAATGATAATGATGAAGGTGAAGTGAATTCGAAAACCAAAGAGTTGCAAATGAAATTGATGAAGAAGAAAGTGACATAGATTTTCTTTCAAAAAAATCCTTCGTTATCAAAAACATCAGAACAACTTGAGCCCATGAGCGTGAAAGTAAGTAAAGTTTTATATTATTTTAATATTTCGTTCTCCCTAGCTAAAATCATATTTAGTATTCCATGACAGATTGAAAAAGAGAACAACCCAACCGGTTTAGTTACGTTGTTACTCACTACTTATAATTAGACCTCGGATTTTAGGCAAAAACCTATTTTGTTTCTGACTGAAATACATGACTATAACGTTATATTCATATAATTTATGACCCTTTTTTGTGGTTTTATAGTGCCTAAATTGTCGTTACTACCAGTCTGTGCCTATTTAACGAAATTTTCTTTATAATATCAACAAAAGCGTTTTTAGCTCAGAAAAACACAAATAATTTGCCAAGTGTTTATTTTATTCAAATGAATGTGTACGAGTTCATTATCGCTGGCTTCCGTTTGCTATTAGTCGCACATTGGCTCTGCACTGAACCACCTGTCTGTTTTTGCTTATGGTCGATCTCGGGGTCATTAGAGGCGGAAATGGAGTGGTGTAATGTAGGGGAAGGAATTCGGATATTGCCTTGTTGTAGGAACCATCCTGACATTAGGAGAAACCTTGGAAAACCCAAATATGAATGGCCGGACGGGGATTTGAATGCGCCTCCTCCAGAATGCGAAGCGAGGCAGTGAGCCGCGTGTTCTCGTTAAGCAGCAGTATGCGCAACGTATCGGTCTCCAAATCGTCTTTTATTCGGCGTTGGCTTAACGAGTTTCCCAATTTCTCAACGGATCCAAACATTGTATATTGTGGCGTGTACAACAAACAATGAGCCGGCCTCGGTAGCGTAGGGGCTAGAGTGCTAGCTCCACGTGCCGAAGGCCGCCGGTTCGAATCCGGCCGCGGGCATGGGTGTTAAGTGTTGTGTGTCTGTGTGAATGTCATGTCCGTCCTGTGGCGTCCATACATTGGAAAAAATAGACATTGAGCTGGCTGTATGGCCTCCGTTGCCGAATGCCATTAAAAAAAAAAAAAACAAACAATGAGTAAACTGTAACAATGTGTTGAGCGTTCTCACCATTATATTAACAGTACTTTAATAGTATAATTGCAATAAATATAGGTTTATTACGTTTTCCTTCAAAGATAGTACTGGCATCCTTCCACAGTATCGCAAAAGTGAACTTCACTTCTGGAAACCGGACAGAACTTTAAATAATAAAGCATGCTCGGGATTTTTCTGTCAGCTATGGGTCTTGTTGTTGTTCCTACGTGCGGCCACTAGTTTGAAACTTTTAACTCGATATTAATAAAAGACTGAGCATTTGTAAAAGAATAACATCAAATAGAAAAAATACGCTATTTTAAAATTTCGCTCCGACGGTACTAGATTGCTAAACAATCTCAGTTGTGAAAGATAGATTTCAAGTACATAGATGGTGCGATTTTGTTGTTCAAAATAAATGCCTGAATGTATTTGCAAATTCTACAATTCGCGATTTACATGGGCGCCGGGAGAGGGGTGCAAGGGGGTGTACTTGCACCCCACTGACATCCCGGGTCTCCGTCTGGGCAGTAAGTAGTAGAGCTAAAAAAAAGGTCGCCCGATAGGGGGGGGGGGTAACCAATGCAGCCCTGGTGCACCCCTCTAGAAGCAATCCTGCCGGCGCCCATGGCGATTTATTTGACTATTGACCAATCTGAGAATGCTAACTATCAGCATTGGAAATTTTACCATCTATTTATAAAGAATACAATGAAATTAATATATGTACCGCGAATTATTAATAAATTATAATAATACGTTCATATAAATGTATGAATTTTTCTAACACTAAATAAATATCCAATATACGTTTAAGGTTTTATTGATTTTTAACAATCCCAACAAGCTAAAGTCAACTAAATTCTATAACTTTCAGCTGAATTACACTTCTCTGTATTAAATTATAAATTAAAGAATTTTTTATGATGGTAATATATAGACAACCACAATTTTGATAGCCTATTTTGACATTTAAAATCTGCAGCCGCATGTTTCTGCCTGTCTGTACTGGGGAATCTCAAAACATACAGGTTCGATTTTACTATCATGTAGCAAGATTCTTTAGGATGACTACTATACATATTATGTGAAATGCCTTTATTCAACATTTTACACAATTGCTTTTTATTGCAGGAAGAAACCAAACAGGACAAACCAGAAGACAGTAAAGATATAAACTTACAATCAAGCGGAGGCCATTTACTTCAAACAGTGCCCAAATCAACACCTAGTCAGAACGCTCCTAGGAATAAAATTGTAGTTCTAGAATCTGAGCTCAATAGCTTGCTACTAGCACGCGTTGCTAGTATGGTAACAGATGAAGGCATAAAAAAATAACATTATTAAAGAAATAAATTCAGCAGGAGAAAAAAATGCTGAAGAGAAAGATCAGTGCAGCCGAGACACAAAAAAAAAAAAAAAAAAAAAATCCTTGTGATACTAAGAGACAAAAATTGTAGAAATTTGTGAAAGTAATTCCAACTTAGCAGCAGCTCTTAAAATTCGAAATACTGTTGGTCGGCAAAGAGCAGAAGAAAATCAGCCTCGTTTACTTGAGGCCACAAAGGAGATTGCAGTTTTTGGTGGCGCAGCTGATGATCGACGTCAAACTGAAGTTATAAGATGCTGCAAAACATTGAACGACTTACAATCCGAACTATGTAAACAAGGCTATACCATCAGTCGATCAGGGTTATACTTAAAGTGCCCCACACACATACAGTTTATCTAAAGGCACATTGTCTCTGTACAGAACTGTCAGTTTATCGTAGTTGTACACACATATACAGTCGATATTAAGCACGTAGACTGCAGGTATTGCGTAACTGTCAGTGTGTGGATTGTTGAGATTGTGGCCTGAACTGCCAGCAGTCCACAGTTAACAATCTTTGAAGTTTACGATCTCAAGGTCAAAACGAGCGCACACGAGCAGTTCGAATGCAGTTACCGCGCCTGACAGATACGTTTTTCTTTGTTTGACGACAGGCCACAGATCTTTCGCGCTATTTAATCTGTTTTGGACTGTCATGAAAGCGGACAACAAACTGCAATTAATTTCCTCATTTATTGAATTATATCGGCAATTTCCATGTTTGTGGAAGGTAAAAGATGAGTCGTATGCAAATTAACTACTTAAAGATGAGGCATACGGGAAATTATTGGAGTTTTACAAAAAAGTGACCCTTACGGCAACAATATATACAGTCAAGAAAAAAAATTAACAATTTACGATGCTCATTTCTTAAAGAACTGAAGAAAGTGAAAGCGTCAAAATCTGGTTCATCTGCTAATGATGCATATACGCCGTCACCTTGATACTTTGATATGTTACTGTTTTCAACTGATCAAGAAGAAACCAGAAACACTCTTTCAAGCGATGAAGCCTTAATGACGCCTTCGATAAGTACCTGTTACTACGATTGTCTTTAATAATATCACTTCTCCAGCTGAAAACATTGCATGAACATTAAAGTATCGGTGAAAGGGAAATAATGATAATATCATTTGTTACTTATACACTTTGTTTATTTCACACATACTGAATATCTATTAAATTAAAATACTTATACTCATTACATGTTTGAACTAATTAGATCTGTCAACGAATTTGTGTTGCCACGAAATAGCACCATCATTAACAATGTAATTTTTATACTGCTCACGATTACGTTTTGCATCGACACATACAGGGGAGGATCCAGGGGGGGGGCTAGGGGGCTCAAGCCCTCCCCCCCCAAAAGTATCTTGGTCCACCCCCGACAATGTAGTTTTGAGACCTTTTTTTTTTTTTAGCTCTACGGATTTGAGGCCCGAAGAGGCTATAAAAACTACCTTTTTCCCGACTCAAGCCCCCCCCAAAGCCAAAATCCACTGAAGGCAAGCCCTCTGAACCAAAATTCACTCAAGCCAAGCCCCCCCCAAACCAAAGTCCGCTCAAGCCCCCCCCCAAAACAAAATCCTGGATCCGCCCCTGAACACATACATTTCTAACAAATCTACATTGTAAACCTGACAAACGGCCATCTCCTCTGTCACCGTGAACTACTTGACCAGTCTGTAAATCTTCAATATCCAACGAAGCTAAAGTTATATAGTTGCTTCTTTCTTTCTTTTTCAAAAAATTATGGAGGACACATGCAGCTAAAACAATGTAATCTATTTTTTCTGGTTTCATATTTATCTCAGGGTGGAATACCTTGAAATGGCACGAAAGTATCCCAAAAGCATTCTCAACAACTCTACGAGCTCTGCTTAAGCGGTAGTTGAACATGTGCTCCTCAAGACTCAAATTTTTTCGAAGATATGGTTTCAGTATATTTTCATGTAATGCGAAAGCATCGTCAGCTGCAAATACAAAATTTAGGTTTTTCGTGTTCATACCAATAGTTGGCAAATTAAGCTGCTTATTAATCAGTTTTTTTTGTAGAAAGATGTGCAATCTATAACGCCCCCATAAGATACTCGGCCATTACAACCAACATTGACATAAACAAACTCATAGTCCACATTATCAATGGCCATCAAAACTATGCTACAATCACAGCTGGGCACAAAACAGTTGATCCGTTAATCGTTAATTAACGAAGTTAAAAAAATTGCGAAAATTTAACTTTTAAGTTAACCTAAAAAATCATTAACGGTCTTCTTAACTTCCGTTAAATTGGACTTCCGTTAACTTTAGTCCGATACATAGGTTGTTAACGTCTTTTTGTTTGTTTGAACTGTGCGCCACGCCACCACTCGTATGCAGGACTGCTAGATTGTATAACTGGATACAAAACTTGTATAATTTGGTTACCTCTTGTATCCTGTTTGTATAACAGATTGCCTTGTATAATTGGATACAAAAATGAGCACTTAAAAGTAAAGTACATTCCAGCACCTTTTTGAAAGTGTTTGCCCTTTGTTTCATTGAGTTGGCAACCCTTCCTGACGGATCGGCAGTGCGTGTCGGAAGAGGTTAATCGGACAAACTGTTCGGCCGTCAAATCATGGTCAAATCGGGCATTACTAGGACGAAATTCTGTGCCAGTGGATGACCGGCCGCCTGATCGATAGTTAGTATCGCACTGGAGTCTGCAAACAGTGTTGCAGATCAGCAAAAACTCAACTTTCAGTAACCAGTGCGAAAAATTTCAGAGAAATAATACATAAGTTACGAAAAAGGTGATGTGCAATTTTAATTCGAAACATTTTTGTCTTTTTTTTTTTTTTTTTTTTTTTTTTTTTTTTTTTTTTTTTTTTTAAAAAAAAAACAAAAAAAAAAAAAAAACGTAGAAGCTAGTTTGGCAGTTTCGGCCGTGTAATGTAAAAGGATGTCGCTGACTAACTTCCGTTCTATTTGTTCACGTAAAAACATTCAGGCCATGATTTAGTGAAACCAGGCCGGGTCGTCTAAAGGGGCCTTTAGGTCACAGGTAGGCCGTGGCACAAAGGTAACCGTAACAGGCATTGGTCGTAGATTTTAGGTTGGCCGCAAATTTCACTGGTCGCAGTTTTCACATATTCAGGTGTCCCAGTCCAACTTGTTTTCTATAATATTGTTGCTTTTCATTCTGCATTCATTTTTTTTACTTTTTTTTATATAGTCACGAGTACCTTAATTGTCTCCCGTAAGACAATTTGCAAGTGTTATGTTGATCACAGTCTCAACAAAGATAAAAACAGACAGGAATACCACTTCGTTGTTGTGGCGATATCGTAACCACAATTTGTTGATTTTTATAAATAAATCCACACTTGCATCATGGTACATAACACCTTGAGATAGAGAGCAGTTATACCTACCGTACTATAATACTAATACATCAGTACAACTTTTGACTAGTTAACTTTTAACGGATAACTTTAACTTGCGTTAAATTTATAAACATTTAACGCTTTAACGATTATCGAAGTTAACTTTTTAAGTAGCGGAATAATGATTAACGAAGTTAATGTTTTGATTAACTGTGCCCACTTGTGGCTACAATATTGTTTGTAGTAGTAAAAGTATGAACGCCGGTCCTGTCAGTGTAGTGGTAGCGCGCTGGCCTCGCATTGCAAGGGCCGCTGGTTCGAGTCCGGCCTCGGGCATGGGTGGTTTTACTAAGTGTTGTGTTCGTCTTGTGTTGTCCTCACTGTAGTGTCCACAATATCATAGTGAAATTCTGATACAGCAGTTGCAACGTAAACAAATTGGAGCTGGCTAAATAGTCAAAGACCGAAGGCCATATATATAAAAAAAGAAAAAAGTATGAACCACTATTCAATTCTTAATTCTGATATGTTTTCCGTCAAATGCGCTACCGCAATTAGGAAAATTCCATCTGGTTTCGAAGTCCTTTGCTACTGCTTGTCACTCTTCAACAAAATCTGGTAGCTGAAAACAAAATCATCAATTAGTTAGTAATTCAGTTAGTAGTACTGTGAATATACCTACAACATGTTTTGAAAATTTCTATGTACACTCTACCTTAAATCTTACCTGCACAACTGGTTATTACTTAATCATTAAGTACCTAAGTAATTACATACATACATTACATCAATAACGATTGAAATAATTATTTATAAAATTCTTTCTAGGATGCTGAGGAAGACACCCCATCCCAATCATTCACACTGTCACCAGCAGAGTCAATGTTTTCAGCTGGCCCATTAGAAGAAGGGTCATCAATCTCTTCAGGCGTCAAAGATAGGACAGGAAGTTGCTATTAGGGAAGCACTTAAAGCACTAAAGGAAGATGACGAGTTTGATGGCATTGAATTAATTGTTTCATGTAAATAACGACGCATGGATGATGAACAAAGAATGTGCGTGGAGTTGATAATCAATAAAATTTTAATCCATGGTATTAAAGGAAGACTTCAAGAAGAAACAAATATCACTGATCTCTCATTCGTCCAGCCGCCTACCAAACTACCGCACTGTTCTCCATAGGCCTCTACATCCCAGATAGTCATGACTACCAGCGATGAAAAACCTTCAAGTTTGCAACCCATACATTATTATTGTGAAAATGATCCTAAAGACCCTGACGCTTCAGAACTGTCACAGATTTTGATGTTTAAAAATGCAACAACTAACTGCACATGAAATTGAACGTATTCTGTCTATATTTTGATTATAATTTATATTTCATATATATTTCTATCATTTCCATGGTTTATTATAATATAAAAAGTTACTGAACAATAAACAAAATAAAAATTATTCTTACCTGTATGTAAAAATCGTGGTAAATAAATTTGGCAGTTTCTGGTATTATCATGCCAAGTTGCTTGTGGTGAAATTCTCGAAGGAAACTTCAAATCTTCAAAACTCTGACCCGTAGCCAAAAATCTCAACGTAACTGTCAGTTTTTCTTCTGTAGTAATTGCTTGGCGCATTGGGGTGTCTGCCTTTGTGATGAATGGACTAACTAAACTTAACAGTTCATTGAATTTTCGTCACTCATTCTTAAGTAATTAATTAAGTCCTCAGTATGTGATTGTCGTTCACGCGAGGCCCCCTAGAAGGCGCGAGGCCAGTAGCATTTGCTATCGCCTGCTACGCTGCTCCCAGACGAGTCAATACAGAGGAAGGAAAAAAACGCGTTGCAACTGTTCCTGTTAACTGTGCAAACCAGACTCTACGCTACATGTAAAGCATAAAGATGACAAACTCTGTACAGTTACGATAAGAAACCTTGAATCTTTTAATTCAATTTTGGGCCCTGGTGAAGTATTATTTTTATCCATGGATGACAATTCACGTGTGCCACTAGGTATAACAGCAGCAAATTCTCAAGCACCAATATTAATGCACCTTGACTACCGTGTAAAATTACCGGTTTATGATTTCGTGGTCGTTGAAAAACATAAACTAATTCCCTCTGTTTGTGCAGGTATTGTAATAAAGAAAGATGGTGAAGGGAAACCTGAAGCTGAGTAACACTCTGGGCCTACATACAAAGCGATTCGTAGTGGAAAACATTCATCCTCTAACGCAGAGACTCATGCCATAGACTTTCTGAATTACCTGCTTTCGAAAAGTTAATGAGAACTCCAGAAGGTTTTGTAAAACCTGTTTTATTTTTACTTGCGATGGTGGTCCCGACGAAAATCCACGGTACGAGCAAGTTATAGTGTCAGCTGTGCCACATTTTAAAAAAATTGACTTGGAAGCTATTTACATTGCCACAAATGCTCCAGGAAGAAGTGCATTTAATAGAGTGGAGCGACGAATGGCGCCCCTTAGTCGCGAACTTACTGGTGTCGTATTAAAACATGATCATTTCGGTTCACATCTTGATTCCAATAATCGAACTACTGACTTGGATCAAGAAAAACTAAACTTTGACAGTACAGGCACCGTTTGCCTGATATTTGGAGCCAATTGGTCATTGACGATTTTCCAGTGGTTGCCGAATATAGGCCTATTGTACTACCATGCTCATATTAATCCGAACCACCTGAATTGCACATCGCTACATTTCCTCCTGGGACATATTCCACCCATTATACACATCTACCAAGACAGTAATATACCCAGTAGTAGGTGGTATATTCATGTCAGTATCACAAATTGAGACTCAATCACCTCACAAACAAAAAGTGACATATTATACAAACAAAAATATGGATTATATTTCGTTAATAAAAGAGTTATGCAGACATTAAATGCACTTGGTTTAGGTTTTATAAAACATTTAGGAGAATTTGGTGCCCCTAAAGAACATAAGAAGTTACTGTTTTTCAAACGAAATGTTAATTTTGAACAAACGCTAGGATCAAAAGAAAGGAAGACATTATACCGATCATATTTCACTTAAAATAATTACATATTAATGACAAAATCAATATTTTCGATATATAACTATTCTGGGTAAAGATAGTTTTAAGTGAGAACGTTGAAAAATAACAACAGATTTTTGAAGTTACTTAATATTGCGGTGTGCTATTAAGACATGTTGTTCTTTTACTACTACATAAAAACTTATAACTAAATTATTGTCGTCAAATTACATGTCGTCAACGCAGTTTCAGTTGACAGTAGTATAGCGTCAAAAAACATTTTCACCTACCATTAATATCGAAAGCTGCTTAAACAGCACTGAATACTCCTTTTAAAACAAAAGGAAAACACGATGAGAGTTCAATTGATGAAGACACAATTTCACTTAGCTTTGTCACAGTTGTGCTTTTAATGGTGTTTAGTAAACAGGCAAAAAAGAAAAAAACTAATACTGCTTTTTCGCGATAGCGATATTCGGTGGGTGCTGTTGTTACAACTCAAACGACAGGTGAAACATTGGTTGGGTGTTCTTTCAATAATAATAATAATAAACTACTGATGAATATTCAAGGACGTGCACTGAAAACACACTTAAAGAATAAATTGCTAAAAAATAGACAAAGAAAGTATTTGCCTTAGTCCATCGATACGTGCACCCTCTCCAATCATTTAGCTTCTCGGTTGATTTATGATGTGACTTTGGCGATCCACACTACAGTCAACACAAGAAGAACGTAACACTTCATGAAACTCACTTATGTATGTGGCTGGACTCGAACCGTCTACTCCAGGAATTAACTGAACGCTAGCCACCACGTTTCCGGTCGGCAATTGCATCCGCAACACCTACGGTGTTAGCAGCTGAGAGCTACCAACCAAGACGGCAGCAGAGGGGCAACAGCTCTTATACACGTGTTGATCAGCATTATGTTTCCTTGTTGCCAGTTTCCTGTGTAGTCTCATAAACAACAGTTACAAAATATGAAAACAATTGTTATTGAATTTATGATCCTCACTAGTATCAATTTGTAAAATTGTGTAATTTCTGGTTGTATTCTTGGTTACCAGATGACGGGTAAAATTTTACCCCTAAAATTAGTGCATGTTCTTTACAGACTACTGTCGGAAAAGCTCACCGTATTATTAACATCAATATGGGGTGATAAGTTGGTCTACAATAATAATTTCAAGTAGCAAAAAGCGTATAAATCGCGAAGTGAACCAATTATTTCGTAAGTGTCCGCTAACAAACGCAGCAGTTCGTTAGTTACCTAACGTTTTCAGTGTACGTCCTTGAATATTCACCAGTAGTTTATTATTACCATCATTATTATTATTATTGAAAGAACACCCAACCAATGTTTCACCTGTCGTTTGAGTTGTAATAGCAGCACCCACAGAATATCCCTATCGCGAAAAAGCAATATTTGTTTTTTTTTCTCTTTTTTGCCTGTTTACTAAACACCATTAAAAGCACAACTATGACAAAGCTAAGTGAAATTGTGTCTTCATCAATTGAACTCTCATCGTGTTTTCCTTTTGTTTTAAAAGGAGTATTCAGTGCTGTTTAAGCAGCTTTCGATATTAATGGTAGGTGAAAATAAGTTTTTTGACGCTATACTACTGTCAACTGAAACTGCGTTGACGACATGTAATTTGACGACAATAATTTAGTTATAAGTTTTTCCGCGTGTATGTAGTAGTAAAAGAACAACATGTCTTAATAGCACACCGAAATATTAAATAACTTCAAAAATCTGTTGTTATTTTTCAACATTCTCACTTAAAACTATCTTTACCCAGAATAGTTATACATCGCAAATATTGATTTTGTCATTAATATCTAATTATTTTAAGTGAAATATGATAGGTATAATGTCTTCCTTTCTTTTGATCCTAGCGTTTGTTCAAAATTAACATTTTGTTTGAAAAACAGTAACTTCTTATGTTCTTTAGGGGCACCAAATTCTCCTAAATGTTTTATAAAACCTAAACCAAGTGGATTTAATGTCTGCATACCTCTTTTATTAACGAAATATAATCCATATTTTCGTTTGAATAATATGTCACTTTTTGTTTGTGAGGTGATTGAGTCTCAATTTGTGATACTGACGTGAATATACCACCTACTGGGTATAGTACTGTCTTGGTAGATGTGTATAATGGGTGGAATAAGTCCCAGGAGGAAATGTAGCGATGTGCAATTCAGGTGGTTCGGATTAATATGAGCATGCTAGTACCAACAGACACCAGACTGGATGACGTACAGGCTAGGATATTGAAAAATTATGCTATTTGGTACGCAAATAACATACGTGAATCACAGTATTTTTTACAAATAGTAAAGTGCAAGGTTCCGGCGTGTTGCGTTATGCGACGATCTAGTCTTTGGCGATTATTACGAGAAAGGATTTTACCACCCTTGTTTTGATGACTCAGACTTTAGATGGGTATGCACCAGTAGGAAATGATGACTCCGAAGGTAATTTTGCTCCGCTGTTAGTACAGCTTGTAGGGTAACTATTTATTTGAATACTAATTTTGTTTCTCTGAGTAGGAAAGAAATAATACATCTCTGGGCACCGAGAATGATGATCTCTGGATTACAGTTTGGGGTTGTCAAGGGAGTTTGTTTGTGTTCATGGATCACAATGTTGTAGCCGACACAATAAATCAAGATTGATATGTAAAAGAATGTGTAAAGGAAAGATTACAGCTGTTATTGTTTTATATGTTCATTAAACTACTAAAATGATTAATGATTTGTTATTAAAGTAAGATTAATATGTATATATAAAAATTGCGAGTGGATATGAAGAAAAGGGAAGTATTAATTAATATCATCATATGGTAATTCATTTGTTGATTAAATACTAAATGAATTTACCAAAAATGTTGTAGAATATGAAACAAGTCTTATATTAAGAAGCGATATTAATAAATGGGTTCAAGGTAACGGGATGTACTAGTGTAATTTAGTACACTACAAGAAACAGTAAACCCATAAATTGGCAGACCGTGAAAACGACAAAAGTAGGAATTTTAAAACTGAATTGGCGTCTGAAAGGAATTTGCAATCTTGGTATCAACGCAATGAACCGCAAATATAATAAAACCACAAGATTACATAGTATTTGAATATGTTTCAATTGACAGATGTCAATGAATATTGACATATTAAGTAATTGGAAAACAAGTTGAATTTCAGAATTTATATAACTGAAAATTAAAAAGAACTGAATCAAGTTGAAATAATATTGCAAGTAGATAAATGTTAATGTATTATGAGAATTTCCCAAATTATAGGTTGATTTTTTTTTTTTTTTTTACATTTAAGTAATATTCAGATTGTTCTGAATTTTATATATATATATATATATATATATATATATATATATATATATATATAGTGGCATTGCTGTGTTATAGAATTTGCTGTGGGATTTCTGTTCAATTTTCTAATTCGTTGGTGAGAATTATATCTAACGAAAAAGTGACGTAGTGTCAGAAATAAAGTTTGTCGTAATTATATTATCAGCATTTCTGTTCACGATTATACAGCTGTCGTGTCGAAATACTTATTTTGGTACATGGCACGTTGCTCTAAATTGTGTAAAAATACAGAAAATACGGAAAAAATAATTTTAATGGAAAATAGTAGTGAAAGGGTGGTTGAAATAGAAAATACAATTTTGGGACCAAATTGCGTGACATGGAGATCGATAGTTCATGTGAAAATATTCTGTTGGGATCGCCTAAGGAGACTACTGCTGAGGTGCTGGAGATACCTGGTTTAAGTATAACAAAAACCACTAACATATATGGGCAAGAAGATATGAATCAATTGTTATGTATGATCATGAATAGGATACTAGATTCGCAAGAAGACTTGAAAAGACAGCTTATGGAGAAGCATGCAAAATCGGAAGAAAATTTAAAGAGACAACAAGAAATATCTGAAGAAAATCTGAAAAAAACATGCTGAAGAATTTATCAGCCAGCTTAGTTAAAAACAGGAAACCTTACAACAAGAATTTACTAAAATGAAAATTTTACAGGATGAAATAAAGAAATCCTAGTTGGAACTACAAAATTTGCTAAGAAATGATATAAAGGTGTTGGAGAAAAATCTGGAAAGAAGAATGAAGAAATTCACATATGGTCGAAAGGGAGATTGAAATATGGGCCAAAAAATTGATAGGTTGAAAGAACAGTAGAAAAACTCTTGCACCAGTATTTCGAATCAAATAGAAGATAGTAAGAAAATATACATGGAGAATTTGTTTGGGAAAATATCTGCAATGGAGGATGAAGTTGCTGTACCATCTGGAGATTATCAGCCTGCTAAGCCAGAAAAGAAATTCCGTCACTGGAAAAGCAGCTTTACAAACCTTTACGACAGCAGATAGAATTCTACTTTGGGGATGCAAATCTAACAAAGTACAGATTTCTTAGTGAGCTTGTAAAAAGGGATAAATATGTTGATATCGCAATATTTTTACGCTTCAATAAGATAAGAAACTTAACATCGGATATTCAAGATATTGCAAATCACTCCAATCTTCAGAGTTTTTATCTGATGGAACTAAAGTATTTCGGTTAACTCCAATCCAGAGAAAAGAAAATGAAGAATAATGTACAATATATGTGGAACGGCTTCCACCAGATGCAGATCATGAGCGGCTAAAGGGTATTTTTTCAGCATATGGTAAAGTGGTTTATGTATCCATACCAAAGTACAAGCCAAGTAGCAAAATTAAAGGATTTGCCTTTGTGGAATTTGATACTCCAGAGGAAGCAAGTAAGAAATTTGAGGCATTCGGTGCTGTCGGTTGTCGTTTGCCTACACAGATGCCACCAGAACAACTTTGCAGTATGACAACATTTGAAAAATCATGTGACAACAAAGATAACGAGCCTTGTGTGGGAAATAGCAAATCTCAACTTGAAAATGTATCAGATGCAGAAAATTGCAGGTCTGACAGATTAAACATAAAAAGTAAAAGGGAAATGAGAATTTCAGATCATGAAATGCCAGGAAGAAATTTCACAAAATAAGAAAAAGAGAAAGGAAGCTTCAGATTATGTTTCCACATGCAAGGAAGATGAAGAATATGAAATGCCGTTCAAGCATCTTCCACTGTAAAGAAAAGAAAGGCTAGAGAAGACTCAGTAACAACAGGCTCTGAACAAGAGGATGAACAAAACAATACACCAGAAGAATAATATATTGAAGACGATTCTGGAAACGAGGGACAGGAACAAAATGAAGTGGAAGAACATAAAACTAAAAAGCGAAAGAAAGGAAAAGATGAAGAGGAAGAGAATGCTACAAGTACTATTGAAATAGAAAATTCCAGAGAAGAGGTAGTTAAGAAGAAGAAAAACAGGAAAAGGAAAAATAAGAAGAAAGACAAAGCTGGTGATCAGTAGGTCAACAATGGCCCCAGTGCAAAAAATTTAATTTGGGCCCTCAGGCCAGATGGGTGACCTTTCTTTTGCTTTGTGTTGCTGCTAGGGGCTCCCCTGAACAGTGAGAGGGCTCCCTGTGTCTAAGGGGCCCCCTTAGGCGACGGTAGAGCTAAAAAAAGATCGCCAGTTTGCTGTGAAGGCCCTCTGAAATGCGCTTGGGGCCCCCTGAGCCTAGGGGCCCCGGTGCACCACCTAGCCCCATGCTGGTGATGATCTTAGCAGGCTTGGCTTAAACATTTTTAGCAAAACGGGAGTGGAAGCGTCTACGTAATAAGTACTTGGCCTTACAACGGAATAAAATGAAGGCAGTGAAACTTTTTTTTTTAACTGCTTAACGTCTCTTATAACAACTAGGTCTTTAGAGACAGGAAAGGATGGGGGGCAAGGAATGGGAAGGAATTTGGCCATGGCCTTTTGAAGGAAGCATCCCGGCATTCACCTGGAGTGATTTGGGGAAACCATGGAAAACCCAAATCTGGATGCCCGGACGGGGATTCGAACTGCCGTCCTCCCGAATGCGAGGCCAGAACGCTAGCCGTTACACCACCATGCTCAGTGGCAGTGAAACAGTATATTGCAAAGGCAAGGTGGGGTTGAAACACTCCTCAGGCTCACAGTGAGGAGGTGATTATAGCAATAACAGGAATGGGAGCCAGCACAATGAGATGCAGATACATCAAGAAGAATCTTCCTCAGGTCCTCATATCACCTTCACACCTGGGGTTATTGTACATGTAACTCTTGATGAACCAATCACTGATGATAAAAAGTTCAAGAATGACGTGAAGGCACGTGATGAGGTACAGTATGTGGATGTTCTGGAAGGGACAAATGAAGCTTATTTGCGGCTTTCATCTTCAGCAGCACAATTTGTGAAAGAAGAGGACCGTGAAGAGAGAATTTGGCAGAAAGTCCATGCAAAACAAAGAGGCCGCGATAAAATGTTAAAAAAGGGTTGAGGACAGGAAGAAAAGATACAACAGACATATAAGGACGACAGAGTTTAAAATTGGAGACCTCGTCCTATTAAGAACACGTGAAAAATTATGTGAAATAAATGCAGAAATGAAAAAGTTTTTTTAATATTTACAGTGGTCCTTTCAAAATAATAGGTAATCCACATCCAAACGCATATTATTTAATATATCCGAATTCAGGAAAAGAGCTAGGATTACGCTAATGTGGTGGATTTGAAATTATATCATGTTGTGGACAATTGAAGAGGAATCGTTGCAGTCAAATGCATACTTAACAGATAGAAAAACTAATTGTAATGTTTTATTGTTCAATGGTTTCCTTTTATGTATAATGAATTTAATGATTGTAAAGATTATATCTAAATTTTGAAAAAATGTTTGGTTTTAGACATTTTGTAGTTTTTGACCCTATTCTATTTCACAGAATAAGTTCAAAACTACAAAATGAGGGCGCATATGTAGGGTAACTATTTATTTGAATACTAATTTTGTTTTTCTGAGTAGGAAAGAAATAACACTTCTCTGGCCACCGAGAATGATGATCTCTGGATTACAGTTTGGCGTTGTCAAGAGAGTTTGTTTGTGTTGATTCTGACCTTGAAGACGAATGGATGACAATGTTGTAGCCTACACAATAAATCAAGATTAATATGTAAAGGAATGTGTAAAGGAAAGATTCCAGCTGTTATTTTTTTATATGTTCATTAAACTACTAAAATGATTAATGATTTGTTATTAAAGTAAGATTAATATGAATATATAAAAATTGCGAGTGGATAAAAAGAAAAGGGAAGTATTAGTTATTAGCATCATATGTCAATTTGTTTGTTGATTAAATACTAAATGAGTTTACCAAAAATGTTGTAGAATATGAAGCAAGTCTTATATTAAGAAGCAATATTAATAAATTGGTTCAAGGTGACGGGATGTACTAGTGTAATTTAGTACACTACAAGAAACAGTAAACCCATAAGCTCTCTTTGAATCTACGAGTGTCATCACATTTGAAGCAAGTTCCGTATGGTTGCTATTGCCCCAGTGTCGAGGCATACTTATTTAAACGATCATGTGGCATCTATGGACTACATTTTTCATCATACAAAGCCACTAACCAACATAAGCTATTACATAAGAGGTAACTAGAGGTTTTCCTCATCGTGAAGATTCATCCACAAAGCATTGCCGCTAGACAAAAGAGGGAAGTTCTTTGCTTATTAAACGATGACGATGCTTTATAGTTGGATGAAGATGATGTTGATACTTCGAATGTTCCCAACATTATCGAAATCAAGAATAAAGTAACTATTATGCTTATATAGGAACGAAGTCTTTCTCGGCGTTGAGATGTAGTCTTCTGGTGAAGAAGATGGCGACGGAGTCTGAGATCGCCGAAATATCGTGTGGAAACATCTTACTTACTCGGCTAGTCTACTTAAGAATAATTACCCAGATCTATTTAAAAAAAGGAAATTGTTTTAAAAATAAAAACTGAAGAAACTAAGGGACTGCTTTAGGTAACAAGTTAGTAGGCTATGTAAAATCAGGAAATAAATAAAAATAAAATGCCATTTGTAACTGTCTACAATTGATTAGATGCTACAGTAGTGCATGGTTATGTCCACTCTGGATATTTCATGTCAGCAGTACCACCCATACCTGGAAGACTTTTCCCAATCCAAAATGTGGATAGGCGCCTGATAGGAGACTAGCAACCCCCATGGGATACCAACAGTAAATGCCCTAAAATTCAGACTGTGATACAAACAGTAAGACTGCAAGGTAACTTTCATGTCAGATCTCTTAACAATTTCTCAATCAACAGACATTCCAACCAAATGAATGTAACATTTCAGTTAAAAGCAAGTTTGTACTGTTTTTTCCTTTCAACCAAAAGATATTTGGTAACTGAACTTCTTTGTTCTTTATCCAAATTGAGAATCCATAATCAACAAAATGGCTTCCCTAAATGTCAAATTATATTTCATCCCCTTAATATGTTTTTTTTTTGAGTAAGCTTTTATCACAATAAGTTCCATACTAGCTACTGCTTTTTGTTACTAAATTTGAACTGTAACTTTTTTCTTACACACAACTACCCATTTTGTTAATACAGTAGAACTCCGATTATTCAAACTCCGACTATCTAAATCGTTGAATCACTTTTTTTAATTAAGACAGGAATGTACTGCAAAAAAGCTTCCCCTTTTATAAAAACCAACCCAAAGCTTGGATGACTGCAGCATTGTTTACCGAGTGGTATGGCAAAATTTTCATCCCTGAAGTGAAAAAGCACCAAATATCTCTTCAAAAAGAAGGCAGTAACGTGCTTTTGGTTGTTGATAATGCACCAACTCATCCCACTGAAGAATTGTAGGAAAGAGGTAATGGCCAGTTTAAAACAATCTTTTTACCGCCAAACGTCACAAGCTTGTTGCAACCAGTGGATCAGTCTGTTATCAAAACCATGAAATGCTATTACAGAAGGCCACTTTCAGGGAAATTTTGGTGGAGGGCAAAGACGAAGAAGGTGTGCTGGCTAACCACAAAAAAAAAAAAAAATGAAAGATTGCACTTACATGGTGGTAGAAGCTTGATTAAGGCAGTCACATTAAGACGTGTGTGCAACAATTTAAAAGACACATCAGCCGAAGAAGAGAAGGAAAAGGAGAAAAAGAAAGGGAAGGGACAGATGAAGATGGGGATGACGTGTCAGTTGAGGAATTCAGAAACAATCTTTTGAAAATTCAGTAGTTAGTACTGCAGATATAGATTCATCAGACCCTGGGTATGAAATTCTAAATGATGATGAACCTATTGAAAGTGTGAGAGAAGAAAGTGTTGAAGAAGAAGGTGACCTTAATGTCGAAGTGGAAGCAGACACGGAACCACCAGCGTTGAAGTGGATGGAGTGTCAGCCCCAGTGTGACCACATGAAACTTCTCTCTGTCAAGCGGATGCGTGTCATGGCTGCCCGAAAACGGGTGAATACAGTCAAACAGATTACCCTTGACCAAGATGTTCAGCGAGCAATGACTTTCATTTACAGTACAGCATGTACATACTGTACTAATGTAAAGCACTTGCAAGTACTTAACATGTAAAAGTGTTGCTTTTTTCATTTAATTAATTAAAAGCTGTTTTTCTTTAAAAATAGTTTCTCCCATTTTCAGCATACATACAATAATTAATTAAAATAGACCCTTTTTCAGAAAAAATCCAATTATCTGAATTATTATTGATTGACCGAATGGGGTCCGGTCCCAATTGATTCGAATAGTTGGAGTTCTACTGCTCATGTATCTTCTCAACCACCTCTAATTTTTTTCTTATGGATTTACACCTCATCAACATCGAGGTCATAAGTGGCAGGAAAGGTCTCATAACAAGGAACAGGAAGAAGTTCGGCCATGGCCTTTTGAAGGAAGCATCCTGGAATTGGCCTGAAATGATATGGGGAAACCATATAAAATCAAAATCTGGATGCCTGGACGGGAAATTGAACCTGCGTCTTCCTGAATGCTAGGCCAGAGTGTTACTGCTCACCCACCTTGCTCTTTCTCCACTACTAATGCGTATGTTCCAAAGATACTATGGTGGTTCAGCTTCCTTCCCCACTGTTGTTTTTTTTTTTTTTTGTGTTCGAGTTTTAGTCATTATATCAATTTCATTGAAACAAAACCTACTGATACACTTAAAATCACTGATAAGTATATATACTTCATAATGCATAGCTAAGCATCTCAATCTATTTTCCTTTTTGCGTTCATCATGCTAATTTGGATTACGTATCTTCCATACTTTCCCGTTATTTCTCTCGCTTATACTGTACCAAAGGCTTACTATGCCACAGCATGGTTACAATTATATCATTATAATCATAATGGAAAAAGATATTTCTAGGCGAAGTTCAGTTTGTTGAATGACAGTATTAGCACAGTGGAGAAGAGGTGAGAAAAGTTCAGAGAGATGCTAAGAATGGAGGGTGGGAGAGAGGGGTGGTGGACAGGGAGATAAGAATGGCGAAAAGTTGCAAGGCAGAAGGGAACTCTTGAAACAAGGAATTAAAAGCAGCAAAGAGGGATAATAATGATGGATTTGTGGAAAACAATAAGCATGCAGGGAGACCCCTAAATGATACATCCAGAAGTTTATACAGCTATTGAAGAAAACTGAGGTAAAGGGAAGGGAATGTAATCAGACAATTATGGAAAAGGATGCAAAAGAATTTTTTGAGGATTTGGAGAATAAGGGATATTAAGAAACCGGTTTAATAAGCTTATAATAGATAAGGTAAAGGTTACAGGGTTCCTACAGCTGTTGCCACTTCCTGTAGGATTCGTGGAGGTAGAATTTTATATTCTCACTACAATCTTTTCGGCACTGGACAGGATCTGACACAGTTAGCATCATGCTCTGGCTATTACCATTAGCAACGTTAGGGGACAAATTAGGGTCCGAGCTTTTCCACATAAGTAGAAATGAGAACACAGAAAATTTTAAACAAAATATGAGGATATTATGAGGAAATTAAGGAAGCTAAAAAAAGCATAAGGGAGCCAGTGTAAATAATATTACAGTAGCTGCACAATTACTTGGACTCAAAAAAGAAATTTCCTTTTGATTTGAAAATTTTAACTCATTATTTAAGAATATGTTTCTATTACATCCTTCAAATAAACACACATTGCACAAACTTCACCCAAAAACTGGTGTAATGTTTAAGCTAGGGTTACCAGAATTTTTTCACCGTATCTGAGGATGCTTTTGACATTTGTCCTAATATGTGTGACACTGACGTAAGTTATAAGATTAAACGTTGTGTTAACTTTAAAAGAAACGTATTTAACATTTTTATATATATTGCGTATTTTCAATATGGTACCTGATTCTACATCCAACTTGTTATCAGAGGAATGAACCTTCTTGAGAAGATTTTGTCTAGATCCAAGCTTGCCCGAAACTTCTTGGCGTGGTATGGAAAATTTTGTTAGTATGGTCAACATAGCTTGAACTCTTCCTGCAGTCATTCTGGATCTCTGTGATGTCCTCATCATGTTCACTGATGAGCAAACTCTCTTTACTGACACATTACTTGTACGAAGAAAACTAACTTTTGGAGCTGTACATATGGGATAATTTTGTCAGAAAAAATGTGGAAAAACTTCAGCAAACACCAACACTGGATTAATTCCATCTGTCAACTTTATCTCTTGAAAAGAGTTCCTTTAATGATGAAATCCTCATCTTAAGCAACTCCACCCACTTTTGCCAAGAATTAATTAACTGTTGTCTCAAAGTTAACACTTCCAGGAACAGATCTGAGCAGCATACATTTAAAATGGCATAAGTCTTTGCAATGAACACCTGAGGCCTGCAGATATTGTAAGGCATTGCCATAAAAGATGCTTTGAGTATTTTCTTCAAGAGATTACAAGCGTTCCTTGACTGATGAAGGAACATTTTTTTTTTTTACTTGAAATAAACTTCTCCACTAAATTACTCAGTATTGTAGAAGATTCAAGTGCAGTGACACTGCTAGCATTATTGCATTATGAAAGATGGGCAATGTTGAGTTTGCAAAAATCATCCACAAAAAGGTGGATGGATTGTCAAACAACTTCAGAAAGGAAGATTGTTTTGAGAGTAGGATAAATTTCAAATATTCTTCTGATGGCTACGAAAGGCATCTAATTTTGCTGTAGCCTTGTACTGCTTTGTATTCTTGTCTAAGACAAAATTCCTTTAGTCTTATCACTCTGTGAATATGTGAAAGAAGCTGATTATCTTCACAACAAGTGTAAAGAGGAAATGAATCAGTTAAATAATGTGAGCCACCTATTCCAGAACACTTTTCTTTCTTAAATTGCTTCCGTTTTACAGAAAACATTATTTACCCCTCTCCATTTTAACCATCCAACTATTTTCCAAAGATGTTGTGTTGAAGATGCAGCATCTTTATAATTTTCTTTTATTCCTGGGTACATACATGGAATATTTCATTCTTTAAAAGAATGCATTAGCCAACCAGAACTTCTTTTTTTTTTTTTTTTTTTAATATCAGCGGACAATGGTGAAAATTCGGAGATATTGCGGGGACAGATATTGCAGGAAACAGGGATATCTGCTAACCCTACTTTATGAGATTCCTGCATGTTGTATTTGCATTAGGCAACCTCCAATAATGTTAACCCTCTACAGGCCGGGTCATTATTTATAACTTAATAGGCCATGTGCGGTCATGGTGACCGCGCTAATTTATTGCTACATTAAAACAAAACTTGAGAATACTTTTTTATTTTATAAACCAAAAACAAAGAGAAGGAATTATTCGCAAATCGGTTTCAGTATACATCTGCAATAAAGATGTTATTGAATAAAGCAACAAACTTTTTTTGAACATTTTTTTTAACAATTTCCTAATTGAAGTGCCTTTAAACATAATAAATTCATGAAATAAAAAAAGGTGTTGACTAGTCCAAATTAATTCGGCACTGTTTACACATTGTTTGGCTACATTGTACGCATATAGGTTTCCGACACATGAAACAAGCATGAAAAGTTTCTCTCTTTTTTTTAGGGTCACACGTTTAACATGTTTTCCTTCTTTCCAATTTTCCTTCACCTTGGGGTTGCT
Source organism: Vandiemenella viatica (assembly GCA_031002005.1). NCBI lineage: Eukaryota > Metazoa > Arthropoda > Insecta > Orthoptera > Morabidae > Vandiemenella > Vandiemenella viatica. The sequence goes on along the minus strand of JARYHS010008074.1, from coordinate 219,457,351 downwards.
CTTATGGAACGTTGAGGATTCTGCGAATGACCTCACGTAGTTGTCGTGGTAATTTAATTTAATTTAATATAATTGCAATGGAGCACAGGCTCCGGTGGCAATTTCCCTACACACCCATCTTCCCCCTATCCTGCACCCACCTACATTTGCCCTCTACAAATTTTATCTTTAAATTCCTTCAAAGTTTTCGGTAAATTATTCATCATTTCTCTTGGTAACTCATTCCAATCCTTGACACCCTTACCTAAAAAAGAGAATCTTCCCACACCCTTATAATAGACTCTTTGTATATAGTTATGCCGGTCCGTTACTTATTCGTCAGGATGGATAAGTCGTATGTGGTCACTGTGGGCGTTAGCCAGTATTACTTACTTGGGGCGTGTCTGCTGCGGCTCCCGTTCTGGGTACTTCCCGTCTCGGCTTTGGCTATCTTACTTAGGACTATGTACCTGAACCTGGATATCTACTGACTAGCACTAATGAAAGACACTAAGTGTGTACATAGTTTTATTCTTTCACTGCGGGCTGTTACATGCGTCCATTGGCCACGAGCAGGACTCCAAGCACTTAGTAATATAAGAGAATGATGGACTTACATTGGTATGGCAGATCAGCTGACTAGCGGGCAGAGCTGGCCTTCGTTCCCTCTCGATGTTTAACGCAGCATAGTGGCTGCTTAGTCACTCGAACTTGGCTTGACCGACTTCCCCCGACTTCTCCCGAGCCTCGGTGAGCTCGCGCTTATATTTCGTCAGTTGCGTACTCTGTCCCAGTTCTAAGGGCAATCAACTGACAGCTAGCGTATCTCGAAGCTTCTACACGAGCCCAGTTTCCATAACTATTGCTCGCCGACCTGGATTTATTGCTGAGCTGTCTTGCGACATCCCACGCCAGGCGCTTACGGCCAGTGAGTGCCGCCGCTCATACATTATCATTATAAATATTTTCACATCTCCCCAAATATACTATAATTATTAAAACGGTCCACTACAATCTCTCCCTCCTTAATCGAAGACCAGCTTTGTCCCCAAAGCTTACTACTCCCCTCCATTGTTGAGGTTACTCACTAACTAGTACTAGTATACATGTTACGTGCTTGGATTCTTGCTTCGGGCTTACAAAGTTATAGCAACATTCTTTTATAATCGCAAATGCTTTATGGTGTGGCGTCCAATCCTGTATAACAACAAAATCAATTCTCGTTAAGAATCATAAGTATAAAAGACAAGGCAATAAAAGAGAAAAATAATCATTTGACAAAAACAATAGAACATCAATGACAAAATTACAGTTCCGATTTAGTTGTGCAGTTTTCAGTGTCCTTAGCACTATTCTTGCCAGAAGATGTTAACGTCATTACAATTTATTCTGCGGTTGGTATGGGTCTCTCAATATCAAATCTTGTTAATTTTTATACTATCCCATTTGTAAATTAACAGTATCCAAATTATTACAATAGATAATGATACAATAGTTGTTAAAATCACAGTGGTTACCATGGTTTTGTGCCTTGATTGTAATTAAACTTGAGTTTCTATGGCTGCTATTGATTGATTATATTTAATTGAATCCCTTGCTTGTTGCAAGTGTTTTGCTAATTCTGTGCTCAAGATTGCGGGATTTGTTTGATTTAATTCCACTAATTCCGGACTAGGGTATGTTTCTTTACTGAAAGTAGGTAACACGTATTCTGTATATGACAGATTGTTATGAATAAGAGTTTTATGCAACACTGGTATGAAGAAATTTTCTCCTACAAATTGACAGTGAGATGACTGCTGAATGATTACTGAATTCATGAGTTTCACTCGATTAACGGTTTGATTGACATCTTCATTCCAACAAGTGACAATAATTACGTAAGGTTTGGGCATAGAAAAGATCCAATTTTGATTTACAAGGCTTAGGTAAGGTTTAGAAACGATGCATCAATAGGTTAAATCTAGTATCTAGCTGCCGACTGTACTCCCATAATTCTCTGAAATTTATCTGAGCCACAATGGACCAAACTAATGGCGAATGAATAACATTATCTTGCTTGACAAACATTATACCACTCTTAAGGGGTGTGACTTGATAACATTGTATTGGGACCCTGCCCAGTGAAAGAATTAGTACTACTATTAAACCCTTAAAACGCAACATTATCTTCTAATAACACCCTTGGAGAAATTATCTACTAAAGGTTACACACCAATTGTTACTATACGATACTACAAATTCCCTAATAGATAAAGTTCTTACTACCTAAAAATATTTTACACCAAAGTCTTAAATCTAAAAGGTCTGTAAATAATGTTTTGATACTTAGAGATTACAACGATGTGCTGGTCACTGCTACGCAAGCATTGTCAGCGCAGCCCCTCGCTGTGTCGACATACGTCACGCCGCGTGGTCAGCAACTCGACCTACGGAACATTACACCACAGCGAAATTCTGCACATCGGTGTTTACATGACACAACAGCTGTGTCGGACAACAATAAACACACAACTTGCTATTGTATACAAAGCACTTGACACAGTTTTAACTTGCACTTAGGTTCACTCAAAAAAAATGATTCTCTTGACTAGAATTCAACACAGATTCGTTGAGTCGAAACCAACCCAGTTTACAAGGTTTCATTAAAATTTTAATTCACAATTCTGGTCTAACTTTAAATTGTTTTACTTATTGACACTAAAATTCTTACTTTGCAATTACTGTTCCACTTCTTCCTTGGCAGCACCTTTGCAGGGTTAAACAATCATTATTTTCAGCTTATTTCCCAGGTAACTACTCTTTATTTCTTAAGTTATCTGAATGATTCTGTTGCAGTGATGTGTCCCTTTCCCACTTTCTTTTGGTGGTATTACGTGTTTCCCTTTTACTCATTTGCTTGTTTCCCTCAAATAACATGTGATTACATTGTATTGATTTGCCCTTCGCGCGAGATTAAAAGCGTTATCTTATTTGCTTTTGTTAAGGAACTCCCATTTGAACTGTTTTATCGATTCTCCTTTTAAAGATCCTTATCCATATTTCATACTTAAAGGATTAATTACAGATTATCCCATAATTTACTATCATCATACGTGAATGAGTTACCAACTACTACCCAAATAGTGATACACTGACATTGGAACCACACTGAGTGAAATTAACTCGAGGATAATTTTCCTAGAAATAAACTTGTGTTTAGGATTGTGAACAAGTAACAGAGACCTATAATATAAATGAATGTAATCTTTCTCGGCGTTGTTGATTTATAACCGTTTCTCGGGAACCAAACTGAGTGATGTTGTTATTAATGCACCTATAATGCTGGTTTGTTCTTCCAAAATTCAAATTGACCTACTATGTCATTTAAAGAGATCATTTTTCACTCCACCTGCCCTATTACTTTAATACTACCCCGGGTTTATTTTACGTTCCTTGAGACAACCTGCACTCAGGACCCGTCGCTTCATAGGCACAGCCGTATTCTCTTTTTGACCGTCCTATTAACCAACAATACTCTTCATACCTGCAGCGTAAAGTATGAAAAACACGTCTTCACATGACATCGTATGCCTAATTTTCCACATGCCAAGAAATCAATGAAAAATCTATTTTCTAATTAACAAGGATTTAATACAATGCAGACTTACGCAAAAGGATGTAATTATGGAAGAACTTACGTTTAACAGAGAAAGAAAGACAAACAAAATGGTATGGCAGAGATGCAAAACATTTACATTAATTCTACGTTCATCGTACCAAATGTTATACTTTTTCTTAGTAATTTAGCTTGCTCGGACTTAGAAGATTATCCTTTAGTGACTTAGTAGTTAATTCCATGTTATTGTGGCTTAGCATTCGTTAGACTTAACTTTCACGCTTCATTATACTCCTCGTGGCTTTACTGTTTATAACTCTTGTGGCTGGTTCTAAACTTTATTTCTTCCCTGGTGCTCATTACAATATTAACACCACATTAATTCCCACCAAAAAATAATCCCAAAAGGTGAGTTACTTTGATCGCTCCTATCCACCCCTGGGTATCATATTTCTGATCACACCAACAAAAATCTTTTTACTCCCTGCTGCATTCCCTTACAGCCTTACAGGTATCACAAATCATTCCCTGCTACAGCCTTACGGGTTACCACCCATTCCCTGCTGAGCCTTATGGGTATCACATTGTCATTATTTCCACAATTACACATTTAATCACTTAATCCACATGCATGTCTTACTTCAACACTTTTATGACCTTATTTATTCAATTGCTACATTTACATCTCAATATTCGCGAATTTACTACCGATAGACGACTACTGCCTCACATCGCCTGAACGATGAAGAACATGTCTCCGTATCATTACTGCATTATTTTTATCTTTCTTAAGAACTTCCTAGGGCTATTAGACAATCACGCAACTCCGATTCTTAAATCACATCACACTATCCCCCTGTGAACGAGCTTGACCTTGGACGGGTCGTATAGCCGCACACACACTCCCGACTCCTCATACTGGCGTATTTGTTAGGCGGTTTGGATCCGTATTGCGGTAACTATTTTAGGCGCGCATTTCCAAAACAATCACCTGAATCCTCGTATGGCCCTTAAAACGATCGCAAAGGATACACTCGCGTGATTTGCACTAAGCAACCGTTGAATACTCCAAGTACGGATACTCAATCCATCGAAAATTTACGCTACCGTCTGCCCTTCGATAATCATTGCCACCTTCTTCGAAATTCTGCCACGTTTATACAATATTTCGCCACAACGCTTTACATAGGATATTATGCCACTACAATGAATTTCACACACATTACTACTTCAAGTTTCTTTTACATTTAATTGCAATCATTACTTTACTATATAAAATCTCCAATTTTAGTCCTACCACCAATCTTAAATCAAAACTATGCACAAGTATGCCTAAACTTTCATAGAGAGTCCGTGAAACAATTAAATTACTCCGCGCGTCTTTTTGATTGCACCCGAGGGACTGGTAGACATCTCTTACATTATTTACCACAATAACATTACTACACATCAATACAGAATTTTGCATGAAATATTTAATTTAATTTTTATTTTAAATACTGTTTCTCACATCCGATTTTATCTGGTACGCGAATTTTGATTCTTAGCAGCACTTAAATTTCTCTCTTATTCTACATCACTTATAATACAATTCCCATTAAACCATTCCGTTTCCCTTTCGAATTTAAAAAGTGCGCATCTATTTCCCGTTTCAGCTTTACAGTGCGCTTGTCAGGGTTGCCAACGTAAGCAACAGAGATTTTACACATTGTATACTTCTATTCGCCAGTTAATAAATTTAATTGAAGGTTATTCACAGCCCATAAGCTTCAAGGTTTTGTGCAACACTAGTCACATGCTAAACATCTTTTAACATAACATAGAATTTCATGTTACATTTCAACCCCATTTTATACTATTTTAGCAGATGTACACGACAATCCAAATAGCCGACATTCAAGGATTCTTAATTTAATATCTGAAAACATGCTAAAACGTTAATCGATCACGAAAATCCCAAATGTTTTCCCCATGATTTCCCGAAAAAGTGATGCCACGGGATAAAAAGTGTACTAACTAACTGCAAATTTTTGGTATAAATCTTACACAGCTTCCTGTCCGTTCTATTCTGAGACATACTGGGTTAGCTTCCACTCACCGAGTCTATCACCACCGTTGTCCAAAGCTGCCATCACTCGTCGTCGACGGCCGCCACAGGTCCGCCGCGCCGCGCTCGAACTGCTGGCCGGTGACCCTCCCGTCGTCTCGCGTCAGCAAGGCTCCGCTCCTCAGCTGCGTCACCGCTCCCATTTGCTGGAACAGCTGACTACTGCGTAACGTATTTGCGCCAACCTCCTTCTTCACCCGACCCGCTAGCACAGCCGTTTTACTTTCTTTAACCAATGCCATCATTTTAAATGCCCAATAAAAATTAAGTTCTTGTCTTCATAGTTTACTGTATACAATTTCAGTGATCTTCTGTAGCCAAAGAAATTACCTTCGCCACCAAGCAGTTTTAAGTTACTTAATTTTCCGTCTTCTTCCTTTCCTTGCTCTAAATTTTTCTGACACCCGGTTGCGGTGTCTTTTTACCCGTTTTCATCTCTTCCTGGCTCCAATTTTTTCTGACACCAATTATAATAGACTCTTTGTATATAGTTATGCCGGTCCGTTACTTATTCGTCAGGATGGATAAGTCGTATGTGGTCACTGTGGGCGTTAGCCAGTATTACTTACTTGGGGCGTGTCTGCTGCGGCTCCCGTCTGGGTACTCCCGTCTCGGCTTTGGCTATCTTACTTAGACTATGTACCTGAACCTGGATATCTCTGACTAGCACTAATGAAAGACACTAAGTGTGTACATAGTTTTATTCTTTCACTGCGGGCTGTTACATGCGTCCATTGGCCACGAGCAGGACTCCAAGCACTTAGTAATATAAGAGAATGATGGACTTACATTGGTATGGCAGATCAGCTGACTAGCGGGCAGAGCTGGCCTTCGTTCCCGTCTCGATGTTTAACGCAGCATAGTGGCTGCTTAGTCACTCGAACTTGGCTTGACCGACTTCCCCCGACTTCGGTGAGCTCGCGCTTATATTTCGTCAGTTGCGTACTCTGTCCCAGTTCTAAGGGCAATCAACTGACAGCTAGCGTATCTCGAAGCTTCTACACGAGCCCAGTTTCCATAACTATTGCTTGCCGACCTGGATTTATTGCTGAGCTGTCTTGCGACATCCCACGCCAGGCGCTTACGGCCAGTGAGTGCCGCCGCTCATACATTATCATTATAAATATTTTCACATCTCCCCAAATATACTATAATTATTAAAACGGTCCACTACACCCTTGTGCCTGAAATCGAGTGCCAGCTTGTGGTCATGGTCATCTTTTCCCTTCCATGCACTACTTTTCATACCTATTGCAATATCATTCCATGCCTCATCACCAGTATATGCCCTGTACACTCCCATGACCCTCCTCATGTCTTGCAATGAATCCCATTCCAGCTCCTTTATCATATCCGTCACTGATTGCATTCTGCGATAATTTCCAGAAACAAATCTAGCAGCCCTTCTTTGCACCCTCTCCAACTCCTGTATTTGATACGTAAAATGAGGGTCCCATACTACACTACCATATTCGAGCAATGGTCTGACCAAAGTTTTGTAACCCAATTCCTTGACTTCTCTCGTACATCCCCTCATAACTCTCTCCAACAAGTGAAGAACTTTGAAACCTTTTCCTACCACCTGTCCTATGTGTCCTGCCCAGTTAAGTTTGTTATCAAAAGTAATTCCAAGATATTTGCATTTCAAGTCTTCAGCAAGCAATTCTTTCCCCACCTTATATTCATAATTAACCTTTTGTTTTTTATTTGTGTATCTAATAAGCTGACTCTTCTTTGCATTTATCTTCATTCCATGTTTACCAACCCAATTAGATATCCTGTCCAGATCACCCTGCAACTGTTTACAATCCTCTATCGTTTTGATTCTTTTATACAGCATTATGTCATCTGCAAACAATCTAATTTCAGATAGTAAACAATCAACACAATTATTCATTAGAATAATGAATAGCAATGGTCCCAATACGCTACCCTGTGGTACACCCATTTTTACTTCCACTTCTTTTGATACCACATTTCCTACCCTAACTTTCTGTTTTCTACCTTTTAAAAATTCTTCTACCCAGCAAATGACTTTCTTATCCACTCCAATGGTTTTTACCTTATTTACTACCATTTTATGGCTTACTCTGTCAAACGCCTTAGACAGATCTAGTGCTACACTATCAATTTGGCCTCCCCTGTCCATTTCATCTGAAATATCTTGCATATATCCCACCAACTGAGATTCGCATGAATATCCTTGCCTGAAACCATGTTGCCTGCTTGAAAACCAATTACGTTCCTCACATATATTTCTGATGTGGTTGCATATCAATCTTTCCATTAATTTACCTACCACTGATGTCAAACTGATTGGCCTGTAATTCTCAACTCTATTTCTCACCCCTCCCTTATGTACCGGTACTACTATTGCACTTTTCCAGTGCTGTGGTAAGCAGCAAGTGTCTAGACTCAATTTAAATAATATTTCAAGATAAGGTACAATGTCACATCCGGCTTTCTTTAAGATATCTGTAGTAATATTATCTTCACCAGCCCCTTTATGTTTTTTCAGCTTTCTTATTTCCTTCATGATTTCCTCAGGATGGATATCAAATTTTTTACTATCGTCATTTCTAATTGTGTTGTTAAGCTCGTTCTCCGAATTATACCCTCCTGTTTCTGATTCATTGTTCCTAATGCTTTCACTGAACCAGTTACTTAAAATCTCTGCCATTTTCAAATCGTCAGTAACTTCTTCTCCATCCTTATCTATAAGTGTGTCTACATCCTCCCTTCCCCTCAGTTTCCTGATATAGCCATAGAAATTTCTAGATGCATCAGTCAATGGTCCCCCTGCACTGACAGTACTCTTCATAAACCCATCTTTAGCCATTTTCTTTGCTGTTATTAAGTCCTTGTTTAGTTGTTTTAAATATTCCCTACTACCCTGCTGTCTCTTAACTCTGTTATGTTCTTTTCTTACCAACCTCTTTAACCTCCTCACTTCCCTATTATAGTACATAGGTTCTCTACTTCTCTTTATTTTTTGCTTTGGAATAAATTTTTCTTCCCCCTTTCTTATTATCTCCTTGAACTCTTCCCACCTTGACTCTACTGTACCTGAGCCTCCCTTCCATTTGCTGAATTGTTCTCTGAAATATCTCCTCAAATTTGAAACCTGTGCCTTTTTATAATTGTACCTATTTCTCCCTTCAATTTTGGCTGCTGGTTTACTGAATCCTTTAATATCCATCAGAACTGTTTCATGATCACTTATTCCTTGAGTTACTTGATACCTCAAAAGGTTTTCATCGGGCTTAATTAGAAATATATCCAAAATATTTTGTCCCCTAGTGTTTTGCTCAACCACTTGTGTAAATCCTCCTTCCCTTATTAAGATATTTGCAAATCTTTGTTCCCTTGTGTTATTTATCTTATTCCCTTCCCAGTTTACACCTGGTAAATTTAAATCCCCGCCGATGATGATCATTCTATTGTCACCTCTGAAATCTGAGTATGAATTTAATTTCTCCCCAAGAGCCTCATCCTCTTCTCTCATTCTTCCACAGCGGTAAACAGCCAACACTCTGATTTTTTCTTTTTTATCACCCCAGAAATCTACCCCAAGTAACTCATGGTCTTGATCTATGAACGCCAGTGAACTGTGGTAGTTTTTGCTAACTAGTATGAAGACTCCTCCACCAATTGCTCCTCTATCTCTGCGGTACACTCTGAAACCATCAGGAAAAACCTCACTGTCTAGTACTTCTTCTTTTAACCAACTCTCTACCACAATTATTACTTGTGGTTCATGCATCTCTATTAAGTTTGCAAATTCGATTACTTTGTTCATTATACTTCTACAGTTTACCATTAACACCTTTACTACTGGCTTTACATTTTCAGAATTTATCTCCTCTTTCCCACTTTTACCGCAGTCAGTTATTGTTTCAGCCATTTCATCGATTTCTTTAATATCTGTGACTTTCCCCATCGCGAATCTGCAATCAGTATCAGTTTGATAATCTATTTCTGTCCCTTCACCAGCAGCCCGTAACCTAAAAAAGGCACAGTCCTGACCCCATCATCACTGGAAACAGGCTCCCTCACTGCTTTAGCTAACAACTCAGAAAGTACTCCCTTCTATTTAGGCGTAGGCCATGCCTAGTGAAACCCCACCTACCAATGGTGTTCACAGGCACAACCCCCAACACAGAACTAATGCCTTTCCCAAGTAGCACTTCCGTTTCCACATTAACCCGCCTCACAGCATAGTTCAATTGTGGCCGGTCATGGCGACTTAGGACCTGCATGAGCTCCACCCTGGTATGCTGTGCCTCCTTCACCACCTTCCTCAGGTCACTCTCTATACTATAACTCGCGTTTCTATCAACACTATTTCCCACACCTCCCACTATCACTACTCTATCATCCTTAGTGAAACTCCTACAAAGGGAACCTATATCCTCTATTACCTGGCCTAATGTTGCACTAGGTTTAAAAAGCTTGTGACCTGATATCCTGTATCTAACTGATCCTGCAGAAGAGGGCCTACACCTCTCCCATGGCTACTACCTAGCAGCAGAACCCTTTTTTTCCTATTCTTGCCCTGCACGCCCTTATTCCTAAAGGTCTGCTGCATCTTACCTATTCCTACATCTACATGAGGCTCTTCTCCTCCTGACTCTGGCAACAGGTCAAACCTATTTTTCCCCACAATTACTGAAGTGTCTGGCTTGGTATGTGGTGATTGTATGCACTACACATCATATTTGATCTTGCAAGCTGTCCAGCAAGTTGTTTTAGGAAATCAAACCTCCGTATTTTTTGCTCATGAACTGTATTGTAAATGACAAAGGCGTTTGAGCCACCAATGTCAAGCAGTCGATAGAAAATCGCCATTGGCCATCGTCGAGTTCTTCTTGCCGTGTTATAACTGGCGCAACACTGATCAAGTAAGTCCACACCAAACTTGTTGGCATTATAGTACATAATTATATCCGGTTTCTTTGTTGTACTATGTACAGTACAATCATGGTGCATACTCGAAATGAGAATCACTGCTTTAGATTTTTCGGTACATATGACACCAACGTTAGATCATCACAGAAACCAAACAAGGAAGAGCCAACTGGATGTGTTGGTGACACTTTGAATGCTGCTGGTATTTCTTTATTGTTCCCACGTATGTTAGACCTTTTCTTTGAAGTTCCTGTACTAATTCTATTGACGTGAACCAATTGTCGGCTGTTATATTTCTGTTACTCCCTTTGATATGTTCAGCAAGTTTCAAAACGGCCTGACTTGGTTTCTTGAATATTTTATATTCTTCTGGCAAATACTTTCCGTCTGAGTCTTTTCCAACGTATATATAGGCATTATGTAAGTATCCTGTTTCAGCATCTGTGAGGCACAAAATTTTTACACCATACTTGGCTGGTTTCTTTGGCATAAACATTTTGAATTTGCAACGACTACGAAATGCTACTAACATTTCATCAACACACGCTGATGTGCCGATACAGTAAATACTCCTTGAATTTGTAATAAAAGCATCAAAAACCTCCGTTATGGGAGCTGCAGGGTCAGTTTTGCGCCTTTCGTCTCTTGTTATGTGGTCGTCGAAGCGTAAGGCTAGCAGCAAGGTTTTCAGTCTATTTTTAGAAATAATTGACCTGTATATGTCTCTACCAGTCCCATCGGAGCTGTACCAGTTCGTGAAGTCTTCATGATTTTCTTTGAAAATTGCGGAGTAATATAGCATACCAAACAATGCTCTCAACTCTACAACATCTACATCGTAACAATTAGTTTTGTCTTCATACTGGCATTTATATTTTTCTAAATGCTGATTTGTAGATGCGATGATTTTGTTCAGAATGTTTTCATCAAATAAAAAATTCCAAACATCTTCTGCACTCGATTCACTATTTATTTGGTCTCTATATTCACGACGAATACTGGGTGTTTCGGAGACTATGTTGTGCAACCGTCTTCTACTACGAGTCGTACGCGGACAGCTATGCCAAATAAAATTATTTTTACTACAATAAGTTTTACCTTTTTGACTGATTTCATCTGTCCTCCCCTGGGAGTTTGTTGAAGGCTCTTCTTCATCTGAAGTTGAATCTGCCTGTTGTTCAGATTCTGAATCATGAGATTCTTGAAGTACATGATTCTCTGGAATATCAGCTACTTCTGTGTCACTCCAGGCATCATCAGGATCACTCCCATCTTCAGGACTCAAGTCTTCTTCAAGCCACTTTCTGATCTGTTCACAATTATTCACATTCATTTCTGTTTGGGTAAAATGACAACTAAGCACACAACAGGCCAGGTGTGGTCACGCTGACTGAAAAAGGAGTGACACAACAAGCCAGGTGCGGTCACGGTGACCGAAAACTGAGCAGAAACGAAATAACTGAACAATGAGTATGCGCACAGCTGCAACAATTGGACTGGCAGCAATAATAGACAGAATTAGGAAGGTAGGGGGAGGGTCGAAGGCTTCGAGCTACATTGTGAACTGGAATGAACTGATAGAAACCTGCATCGGTCACAGAGACCGCACCTGGCCTGTAGAGGGTTAATACATATTACATTCAAATAAATTCATCCATGACCACTAACATAGATAAACATTACACAGAATTAATACATTGTAATGAACAATTGTTTTATAAATTGTGAGAACCAATGAAAACTTAGAATGAAACTACAATGCTATAACATGGAGCTTCAGTTCCAGTTCCGGATTTCAACCCAGCCATGAAATGGGAGTGCCACAGGGTACCATATTGGGACCATTGCTATTCGTTATTTTAATGAATAATTGTGTTGATTGCTTACTATCAGAAATTACTCGTAGATTGTTTGCAGATGACATAATGCTAATAAACAGTAGAGGACTGTAAACAGCTGCAGGCTAATCTGGACAGGCTATCTAGTTGGATTGGTAAACATGGGAAAAGATAAATGCAAAGAAGGGTCAGCTTATTAGATACACAAATAAAAAATTAAAGGTTGATTATAATTATAAGGTGGGGAAAGAATTGCTTACTGAAGGCTTGAACTGTAAATATCTTGGCATTACATTTGATAACAAGCATAAGTGTGCAGGACACATCAAACAGGTAGTGGGAAAAGATTTCAAAATTCTGTAGAGAGTGTATAAGAGAAGTAAAGGAATTGGGTTACATGACTTTGGTCAGACCATTGCTTGAATATGGTAGTGTAGTATGGGACTCAAATTTTGAGTATCAAATACAGAAGTTGGAGAGGGTGTAAAAATGAGCTACTAAATTTGTTTCTAGATATTATCACAGAATGCAAACAGTAACAGATATGATAAAAGAGCTGTTTTTTTTAATGGTTTTACGCTTCATCGACATCGAGGTCATTAGAGGCGGGATGGGACTGGGGACAATGGAACGGGGAAGGAATTTGGCAATGGCCTTTTGAAGAAGCATCCCGGCATTTGCCTGGAGTGATTTGGGGAAGCCATGGAAAACCCAAATCTGGATGCCCGGACGGGGATTCAAACCCACGTCCTCCAGAATGCGAGGCCAGAACGTTAACCGTTCACGTGTGGTCGTGGGAGTGTACAAGGCATATATTGGTGATGAGGCATGGAAAGATATTGGTGTAAGAATTAAAAGTAATACATGGAAAGGAAAATATGAGGAAAATATGACCATGACCACTAGCTGGCACTCAATTTCAGGCACAAGGATGTAGGAAGCTTATCTTTTTTTTAGGTATGGGTGTCAGGGATTGGAATAACTTACCACGAGAAATGATGAATAATTTACCAAAAATGTTGAAAGAATTTAAAGTAAAAATTTGTAGAGGGTAAATGTAGGTGGGCGCGGGAAAGGGGGAAGATTGATGTGTAGAGAAATTGCCACTGGAGTGTGTGCTCCATTGCAATTTTAATTAAATATCAAATAAATATTAAAACACTGATAAAAAATCAAGGCAGCTTATGTTTTTAATAAAATTCAAATATCTAGAAAATTACACTTTAACAGTAAGCATGTATTTTGGTCCAGGTTGCATGTATATCAACCTTCACCAATCTTATGCTAAACGGATATTGCTGCTATTTCAATCTATGTTAATATTGAGGCAGTTTGATGTGACGTTTTGAAGTTGGTTTCCGACTTCATCTTTCGACTTTATTATTGCTGCAACCACCTTTGAGAAATGCCATAAAATATTAATGTCTCAGTCAATACAATATATGGATATATTTCACTGTATGTAACAAACATGTATTAGCTATTATAATTAAGATGTCACAATAAGGCAGTTGGCCATCGCTTACAGTTTAACTTTATGCCAGCTTTGTGTGAAGTTTGTCCAGTGTATGTACATTTGATGGCTATAATACAAACACACTCTTAAATGATATAGTCCAAGGAATGTGTGTAAAAATTTTCAAACCAAAATGGCAATACCTTCTTGAGTTGTTTTCGTTGTTGCCACAATGTATTTGATGTGTAGTTTGTGCAGTATGTACAGGGGCGGCCCTAGGGCGGTGCGACTGCACCGGGCGCCATCATGTGGGGGGCGCCGAAAATGCAGCGAGAGATCGTCTCCGCAAAAAATGAAAAATAAATTGTATAATAACACAGTTTGCTGTTCATATATTATTTTAACACACATCATCCAGAAAATTTTATAAAAGTAAGAGTTTCAGCATAATGCATAGTCGTATGCCATCATAGAATAGAGTCAGTCAGTTCGAGCTACTCGTATCATAAAAATCACAACTCGCTCCAAAGTTAGCAGCCTCCGGTGCCGCGTCGCGCCTCCCGCATCTGTTTCTTGCCTGTTCAGCCTTAGTCTTGAAGTTCATGCATGCGGGTACATGTGCATGGGACGAGATTCAACCTACTTACCTCTTTCTACCATATTAGATCCTCGGTGATTACAACTAACGTTGGTATCGTAAATATTTACAAAGCTTATCTGTCTTTTACAGATATGTTAATCTCAAAAAAACCTGCATGGCGTACAATACTTGAAAACAAAACCATGACGAAACTGAGAAGACTTCGAAATTGCTAACAAATTTTTATTTAGAAGTCATCTGAATCGTCGTTACCAGAACTAGTTCAACACCAGACGGAAGAAAACTTTTAATGGAAGTTGTTCAGACGAGGCTCATGATAAAAATCAGCATGTGCGAGAAGATTTATCTATGGTTGGAACGTCGTCTGCTGTTCAAAAGACTACAAATGGGTATACAAGTCGTACCACCACAGTCACCTTTTAAAAGTACAAATTACGACAATATTTCAAAATTGTCGCTCATTGACTATGCTGACAGATATGAAATAATTATTCGCGCAATGAAAAAATACAAGAAAAAAATCATGGGCGTCATTTTTCAAATACCCATTTTCAAAGAGTATCACCAAATGGAGAAATTTGTGGATAGCTTGTTTATTCTAAATCTACAGATAAAGTATATTGTTTATATGTTGTTTATTCAAAAGAAGGTCTGATTTCTATTTGGGAAAAGAAGGATTCTATGACTGGAGTTACTAATCAGAGTGACAATCACACTACAGAAGCGTTGATTCCATTAAATAACTCTAATATAGTAGACAAGCATTTGTAAATACAGACTGAAGACGAAAAATCACAGCGGGTCGCATCCTCTAATGAATGATGTCTTATTCAGAGGAAGCTTCAGATCTGAAATACAACAAACGTTGGTATCGTAAATATTTACAAAGCTTATCTGTCTTTTACAGATATGTTAATCTAAAAAAAAACCTGCATGGCGCACAATACTTGAAAACAAAACCAAGACGAAACTGAGATCCTGTGTTGATGGAGCATCTCCGCCGTATTGCTAATAACGAGACTAATGTTTTATTATATTGGCAAATGTATTCAAAACTAATGAAGTTCGTAATAAAATTTTGACTATGGTTGGGTCATCTAAATATTTTTCAATCATACTGAATTGAACTCCTGATGTAAGTCACGGCGAACAATTATCTTAGACATTGATTTTGTTGACACTAATGAAGATGAAGCCTTGGTGCGTGAGTATTTCGTTGTGCTTACAATCCGGAAAGTGATTCTTTGGGACCTGGGAGCTGGACTCACTGCCCTGTTTACCATTGATACCTTGCAATAGTTCGATTTGGATATGAACGATTGTTGAGGCCAAAGATATGACAGTTGATCCAATATGGTAAGAGGAAACAAATGTGTCCAAAGCAAAAATCTGAACCAGTATCTTCGAACATTTTTTAATCCATGTAACTGTCATTAAATTTGGTGATAGCAAGTGCAGCCAAAACATCAGTTAAATCGGCTTCCTTGTCCGGATTTCTTTTAAGAATATTTGTTTTATTCTCTCGGTCGACAAAGCGATGGGAAGTGGTATTCAGGCACTTAGGACTATCGTCAAAAAATTTGCGAAACTCGTTTCAAAAATAGAGTTTCTAGCATCGCTACAGTTCGTTATCACTACTGTTCAGTTCGTGAAGCCCTTCTGAAACTATTTATTCAACAGATGCCTTTTTACTTACCCAGATCATGGAGCATTTTGGGTTCATAATTACAGTGGTGACTTGGTAAAATACATTGTTTCAAGTAAACATTGTAAGCAAAAGCTATGCAGACTGAAAGCGGATTTATGAAACTCTTCACAGTTGCTGATAAACAGCTCGGAATTTGAGAAAGCGTACCTGATCTGATAACAGACAGTTAGAGAAATTGATTCTCAGACTGGAACATTTCCTATTATTAATCCAGTCAGATGAAGAAAGTAAAGATTTTTTGAGTATGAACCGTAAATGAGATAGCAACAGATCCAGAAGAATTGTTTACACTGAACGTGTTTTAGCATATGATAGATACAATTGAGAATGCGTTGGTCACTCTATTTGCAAAACTTTCCAATGGCGTAGCAGGATTAGCTTGAGAGTGGAGCAAAAACGATGAAAAATATTTGTTGAAAATGGTTTTACCTGGGGAAAAAAAATACATGCATTTAATCTATATAAGCATTATTTTGCGAGGGTTCTGGCACAATGTTGGTAATGATTATTTTTCGGTATTAAAAGTGGGAATTTTGGGGATTCTATCATTACCGTAGCGCCAAAATTTGATGACTGATTCTTATAGAACTCGACAAAACAAATCGAAAATAAAGAATAATTTTTTTTGATATCTCGCTTGGTTCTCGAGATATCGTATCTCAAAATTGACGTAGTTAGATTTAAATACGGCCTGGACCAGAAGACAAATTTCATTATATTCAAATTTGACGATGAATTCGTATGTAACACTACGAGATAAATGGAAAATAAAGAATAAAGTTTTTTGATATCTCGCTTAGTTCTCAAGATATTGTATCTCAAAAATGAGGAGGTTAGGGTGAGATCTGGCCTGGACCAGAAATTTTTTTTCGCCAAAACCACCATATCCACACGGTGTAAATGCACTGTAGGTGTTTTATTTTCTTCCTAGTGATTGTTGCTAGGTTGAAATACGGCCTGGACCAGAAGAAAAAACACCAAAAGCAGAAGGAACTAAACCTATGACTGATTTTTACCATGCTATATCTCGAAAACCAAGCGAGATATCAAAAAAATTTTATTCTTTATTTTCGATTTATTTCGTCGAGTTCTACAAGAATTCATCATCAGATTTTGGCGCCACGGTAATGATAGAACGGCCGGAATTTTTTTTCATATATTTTCTATTTTTATATATTTTAAAAAATATTAAAAACTGTGAATTTGACGTGTAAGTGAAGTGAGCATTGTGTTCGCCACAGTAGCTTAAATAAACCTTTTCAAACATATAGTATTCCTTTTTACTGTTGTTTCTCATTCATACCTCTGCTATCCTACACTAATCTTTCCGAGGTTTGAGTTATTATATACATATTAGTATCCGAATCCCACGGGAACTGCTATTTGGGATAAAAGTATACGGCCAATACATTATTCCAAAATAATCCTAAGCAGTTCAGTCCTTTCGACGTGAAACAGTAAAAACATCCAAGCAAGCAAACTTTTACATTTATGATATTAGTAGGATGTAATAACTGTTTTTTTATCTTCAGTCCATCTATATGGACACCTTAATCACGAATAAGCGATTGCTCATTTGGGGCGCCACAATGAGATCTCGCACCACCTGCAAAACCTGTTAGGACCGCCTCTGAGTATGTATATATCTGATGGCTATAATAGAAACATACTTAAATAATGTTGTCCAAGAACAGTGTAAAAAATTTCAGACTGAAAGGGAATTTCCTTCCCGGCTTTAAGTAATTGCGCAGGAGCCAATGTTAGTAAACATGTGTAACATTATTTAGATTAAATCTAGACTTGGTGTTTACTACAGAATTGGAAAAGTGCCACAGTAGTACCAATCCACTAAGGAAAGAATGTAAACTGGATTGATAATTACAGGCCTGTCAATTAGTTTGACATGAGTGGTAAATAAGCTGATGGAGAGATTGAGATGCAATCACATCAGAAATTTTTGTTACTGATGGAACTGGTTTGAAAAATGAATTTAGGAAAGGAAATTCTTATGAATCTCAGTTGGTAGGATACAAGAAAGAAATGGAGATGAAATGGAAGTCAGGTTGATGGTGTAACACAATGGGCCGTAATGTAATAAAGTAAAAATCATTGGAATTAACAAAAAAAAATGACTTCCTCTGTAGAGGAATTCTGAAAAGAACAAACTGAGTTAGGATAGAATACAGTATCAAAAGAGGTGAAAGTTAAAAAGGGAATGCCACAGTAGTGTATTAGGGCCATTGTTGTTTCCTTATTGAAATGAATGAATTTGCTGATTGTTTACATTAGAAGTTGTTTATAGATGACATAATACTATATAATCGAAGCACTGAGAACAGTTGCAGGGGTATATGGACAGGATATATAGCTGGATGCATCATGATGAAATGACGATAAACACCAAAAACTGTCAGTTTATTAGGTGAACAGGCTCTTATGCAGTGATGTTGTCTTAATGAGGAATTATCATTTTGGTCTGAATATTTTTACATATGTTCCTTGGACAGCATTTTATAAGAATAAGTTTCTATAATAACCATAAAATATATAGTCTATTCATATTGCTGTAATATTAAACAGAAGCCATTGCCAACATCTATACTGCAATGTCCAATGCTAATAGCGACTCTTGTGGGCAAGGTGAAATACAGTCTGGACCAGAACAGCACTTGCTGCCCTCGTTTTTTATGACTTATAAAACAATTATATGTTACAGTGTAGGCCTATTCAACATTAGTGGTCACAGACGTATTTCACTGTAGGAAATATTAATGCCATTTTAGGTCACATATACGTAAATATAGTGTACAGTTGATGCTTACCATTTAACATTATGGCAGTTTTTGTGTGAGGTCTGTTTATGTTTGGTGGCTATAATAGGAACATATTCTCAAATAATATTGTAGAAGAAATGTGTCTAAAACTTATCAGACCAAGAGAACAATTCTTTCTCGAGTTCAAGTCATCGTGTAACCACCGGTATGCAGACAGCAGCCCCGCCATAAGAGGGCATGCAAGGACTGCACCGCACACGGGCGTCACGTCCAGGGGCGCGGCAAATCGGATGATCAACTGTCGCCGCTCCGATAGTTGCCACTCCATTGTCGATATAGGGGGCGGCAAATTTATGAAGTGGCGATTTTTTTTTATTGTTTTAGCTCAACTGCTGCTACAGGCAGTGACGACACTCGGGGTGGTGGCAACATGAGGGCGGCAAAATAATGTTCGAAGGAGCGGCAATCTCATGACCCGGTTAGCGGAAAATTCCTAGGTACACCACTGGATGTAGTTAGACAGTGGACGGCATAATTGCTATTGCACAAGGGCATTCAAACAGCTAGCGACAGAAAAATAAAGGATATATATATATATATAATGTGGAGGGCACTTCCTTGTTAAGGACATAAGTTTAAATGTTTGATTTAAAATTTAATTATACAGGTAGATTCGTAGGGAATCATTTATAGGAGGAGAAGTGTCAAGGGAAGTGATGGCATTAGGATACAAAACCTTCTTCAGACCACTGATTAAGTATGGTGAGGTAGTATGGAACCCATAGTATGGATTTCAAAGGAGAACAACTAGATATGTCTGTGGAAATTACAGCAGAACACAATCAGTAACTGATATGATACAAGAATCGGTTTGGAAGTCACTGAAAAACAAGAGGTGGGTCAAGAGAGTGCAGAAGGTGTATATGGTTCCTAGATGGATATTTGTAGAGCTTGAAGAGTACACGGAAGGAAAGAGAAGAACATAACCACTTGCCGACACTTGACTTCGGGTGTAAGGGGATGGGAAAATTTTCCATTTATAGTTTAGAGAGTCACAGAGAATGGAATTAATTATTAAAGGAAAAGCATATCAAATTAGCATGAAACTCTGAAGGAATATAATAATAAAAATTCATTAATGGGAAAGGTAGGTGGGTAGTAGAATCAGTAGGAGCAACAAATAATTGGCAAAAGTATTTTAAATTTGCAGATGACACTAGCATATTAATGAAAGTGTGTACTAAAGAAACATTAACTAAAAATATTGATCACTGTTCTAAAAACATTGCAAATTTTTTTTTTTTTTTTTACCAAACAAGCTAAAAAAAACCATGCCATACACTTCTGGGCAAAAACTAATTTAAGATACCCCAGTACCTACAGTAAAATTTTGTGATGAAGTACTTAAAAATGGAGAAAAAATTTCTAGGAATATGGATAAAGAAAATTTAAATTAGAACACACACATCGAACAATCTTGTGAAAAACTAAATACTAACTGCTACATGATGAGAATATTAGTTGGTTGCATATCGAATTAAACAACTAGGCCTACAAATATTTATTTTGGGTATGTGTACTCATCATTAAGGTATTGTATTATATTCTGGGGAAACTCCCCACAATGTATCAAATGCTTCAAAATTCAGAAAAAAATTATTAGAATTATGGAGTCTGGGTATACACTGCAAACAATGATGTGCATATTATAATAGACAGACAGTAGACTTTATGCCACAAATACTACTCTGTCAGAGAGAACAACTTCACGTGGGAATCAGATTATTTAATAATCTACCACAAAGGATCAAGTCTGTAAGAGAAAATACCAAATTCACTTCAGGACTAAAGGAGTACTTGCTCAACCACTGCTTTTAAAGTATTGATACATATTTACAAATCAAATGTTAGTTTTAAATCACAGTGACTATCTTAAATGCAAATGGTGAATAATGATATAAATCAGGCATTACATTTGTTAGTATAAAACGTTTTATCTTTATCAAATTTCTACTGCTACAGTAGTGTTGTCACAGAGTAGATAAAGTGCGTCTGTAACAGACTATTTTTGACTTATACCAAATCATTTGTACTTTGTAATATGATGCTAAGGGCCAATAAACACAAATACACTAACAGAACTTAAGCTTTTTTTAAAAAAAATTGGAATGGGGCAGTAGATATGTAAGGAAATTACCACGCGGTCATGATGGGCTGCATCACAATTATGTTTAAAAATAGGTTCTTCCAATAGAACTGCAATTTAAATTTAGGAACAATGCATACATTCATAATAGATGTAAGCTGCCTTATTTTCTCAACATTAATTGTCTTTTGCTGAGCATCTAATCAGTGTCAACATAACCATGAAATCTGTTTACTTAAGTAGACTGACAGTCAAGAAAAACTATCCACTTGAAAGCTAGAATTAAATCCAATGACCGAACGCTTGTGAACAACTAATTTAGCTTACGTTGAAATATTTGTGACATTGGTAATTCTGAGAATATCATCTACCGATGAAAATGTTGAACACAATCGTACCTACAACCTCAAATACGACTACCACTCAGCTGTTGTTACCTTAATATCGATAGATCTCGATTTTAAAGGAATGTAGGGAAGGCTATCAAAGTAAAAATTTGAAGGAGTAGATGTTATTTTAAATTCATCGTTAGAGTGCGAAACTGACAAATGTAAATTCTCTAGCTGTAGTTTACAGCGGTAGATTATTCATTTGAGGAGAGTTTAGAATTCCTCCCGCGGATTTTTGAGATCGAGTTTCTTCGAGATTCGATATTGTGAAGCAGCTGTGAAACATGTTTGGTGCGTATTGATAAGGCATGAACAGCTGTGGTGTAAACCTTGTTATGTTATTTGTACTTTCGTGCTTATTAGGGTGTTTCGTTGACCGAATGTGATGGATTCATGATGGTGGTCTTTACAGTTATTGTATGTTTTGATTTCTGATATATTGTATTTCTAAAGAAGTTATAATGGAACTACATTAGAAGGAGCATGGATCCATTACAAAGTTACAGCAGTTTCTCATAATCAGTGGTCCAGTGCCATTGTGTGACATATGATCGAAGAGGCGAAATGATAATTGGGCTAATGTATCAGCGTATCAGTTACTATAGCCACGGTCCAAAAAATTCGCAGTTGCAGTTTCGGATCGCTGAAGAAGGTACGAATAGAGCTTTGTGGATGATATAGAATATATGGGGCAAAAATTTTACTCGTCGAGACCTTGGCGAATGGGAGGCAAGTTCACAATGATGGTGGTTCTTTACTCTGTCCATGTCCTTTTTGTGTATATTTATATATATTAGAAATATTATTAGAAAAATTGCCAAGACGTAATGGCGATTTACTTCACATTGTTCAGTTTGTGTTTAGTTACTAAAGTAAAACTTCACTGAAGTAGGCTTGTAAAATTAGATGTTTTCGTTTTATACCTATACATTTTGTATAAATCGACTTCCTTTGACTGCATCTAACGATGGTGAACAATTCGCAGAAAAAGAAGAGTTTATTAAATCTGAAGGCTTTTAAAATAAAAAATTACTCTAGAATCGTCAGACATTTTTGTTAACTCCACCATTCTGTTTGTTTACGAAACTGTATCGTTCAATTCAACATTTCTTTTGTTGAAATAGAAATTTTATCCTGTTTACACAAATGTTTCAGTTTTGCCAAAAGTTCTTAAAGATATATACAGTGTTGGTGCTTAATTGTGTCTTGATATTTTTTTCTTACGATATATGTTTAGATCTGAACAAAATCGATTTTCAAATTTCCGTTCAGAGATGCGTAAATACTGTCATTGAAGGTGAGTGCAACATATGAATGTTATGAGATTTCCGTGAAAGCGAAACATACTGATTGAATTGTTTGCGGTTTGTGAGAACGGAAGATAAATTCCAGCGTAGACAATGTGTTAAACGTGCTACAAAGTTTTTTTTTTGGATCAATTGAAGCACTTTATTTGCTAGGTAAAATCCTCTCAATTGATTTGTGCAATTTGCATAGGTCTTTTTATTATATACAAGATGGTTTTAATACGCTGAATGACATTTTGTACTCGAATCTCATAGTGAGGACTCTTGGTAATTTGTATCGCAATTTCCATATTAATAGCGCGTTTATGTCAATAAATTGCGACAATTCTTCGATTATTTAAGGATTTATTATTCGGTATGAAAAGTTTTTTTTGGATCAGAATTAAAAAAATAGTTTTAGATACGATGGATTTGTTTGAGTTGTGTTTATCGGAATTTATTTCGTCCCCTATATAGGTAAATGTTTAACATTTAGCACATATTGGATATTTCAGTCGCGTAAGTAATATTGCCTCGTAACAGCTGCACTTTAAGCAGTTATGTTTCTTGTTTTTTAAAGTGTCACAGTTATAATAGCCCTAGAAAGAACAGTGATAGACATTTATTAACATGCCGCCTTGATCTTTTTCTCGAATGTAAAATCAGTTTTTTTGTTTAGGAAGTAATGATGCGATTGATCAAAGTTTAAGATTTTATCTTTTTTTTAAAAAAATGTATATATCTAGGCGGTGGAGGTGACCTGTTCATTCATTGAACCCACTGTAACATTTGCAATATTCATGGCACCTGACTTGCAGCTACTACTATGCCTAGCATGTACCATACATTGGCCACCTTGAGATTTTGGGTAGACCTATGGTGAATGTACTAATGTTTGTATGATAGGAACTTTGATTTTTAATTGCCAGTATTAGTGGATGTTGTGATTAGGTTGGAAAGCTTTATCCAGATTGCCAACTGCATTCCTTATTATGGCAAAGGCTTAAGGAATTTAGTTTTTATTACTAATTTAAACTGCTTTCATGAGAGCTAGGTTAGTGGTATCATTACTTCATGCAGATGGAAATTTGTCACATTCAGTGTGATCTGCACCAAAATTAAAACTAATACAATGTGGGGTTGTGTAAGGTATTAAGATTCCTATATTTATTTTTAATGTGTTTTGATTTGAGTGATGCTTTATTGCTGTCATCATTATTTCAGTGTCATGTAAATAGTTCCGATAGTATTGCAAAGTAAACTGCTGCCACAGACATGTCTTTTACCCTGGTTAATTATTGGCCATGTTTGCAGTGAGCCTTGTACACTGTTCGCACCTCCACCTGCTTTAACAATTTCCTAATTCAGTGAGTGATAACTTGTATGTACGGGAGACAGGCGGATTTTCTTTGCACCTTGGTATCATCGAATAAGTTTAAATCTTCTATGTGTTTTTTAGTTCCTAAAACCTTTCTGATGTCTGATTCACTATAAGCGTTGGCTCGGAATATTTTTCTAAGTGTCTCCATTTCTTCCATCAGACTTTCCGAGTCGCAAACTGTCTTCTCTCTTAAGTTTAGTGCTGTTAGTATTCCCCTCTTTGTTGCCGGGTGATGGTGTGACATGGCATGCAGATATCTAGTAGTGTGGGTCACCTTGCGATACACAGAATGACCCAAACGTCCATCCCCACACTTATGAACCAAGACATCAAGAAATGGCAGTTGTCCATTTTCTTCCACTTCCATGGTGAATTGGATTCTTGGGTGGGCGCTACTCAGGTGATGTTAAATCTCCTGCAAATTCTCCTTCCTGTGAGGCCAGGTGACAAAGGTAACCGGATCCACTTTGTAGGTTTTAGGTGCACGTTGCTAAGCACCTCTGTTTCGAATGCTTCCATAAATAGGTTGGCGGTTACAGGCGAAAGTGGTGAGCCCACTTGAACATAAAGCTGACCATGGTATTGAAAATCATTTTACTTAAGGCAGAACTCTGTCAGGTCAGCCCATTCAGTGGATATTCCCTGTGCAAGAAGTTTAGCATGTATTACAGCAACGGCTTCGTCTACCGGCATGTTAGTGAATAGTGATAAAAACTCATGATGACATCAGTCATTTGTATAAAGTGAGCGGAGTTCTATACGGCTGATCTGATGTCTCCCGTAAGTTGTTTCAATTTACTAGCAACATACTGCACTGGTGGATGTGTAGGTGAGTTGACCGCACTCACAATCGGATATAAGGGAACCTCTTTTGTGCACTGTTCAATTGACCTTTTTTCAGTTTTTTTCTTATCCTCCTACTCAATTATTTTGGAGGTGTTAACTCTTCGGTCCACCTCTGTCCTGATCTTCTGTAGATCTTGGGTTCGTACTTAACGGTGCATACGTATTCTCTGCCAAGAAGTTCGTTTGTTTCATTACTACAGTTGCCTACCCTTTGTTGGCAGGGAGAACCACAATATCATAATGTTGCCATAATATTTGCAAAGCTGATCTTTCTTCCCTAGATAGATTTTTGCGTGGGCTAGAATGAGAGCTGCTCTTGCCGGGTGTTATTTTTCTGTGGAGAGGAGACCAGTGGTGGCCTTGACTTTTGAAAGAGGCAGCAGAAATTTTAAAGAATACCAACAACACCAACGAAGTTAGTGGTCTGTTACTCTGCGATGCTTGGCACTAGTAATGTCAACATAAACAATATCTCTGACGAAGGCTGTAGGTTGGCAGCCGAAAGCTCAGTTTATGAAATAAACAATGTGGCAATACCCCAAAAATCTATTAATCATGAATTATAACAATGCAACTTCATAAACATTTATTTTGAAATGTGTACTTTTTTTGTTTTCCTTAAACCAGTCTTCTGAAAATGTTTAATATCCTCCATCATTTAGTAAAAATCATAGTGTGTCTACTATGATATTGTTAAAAATTTTCTTTGCAGTGCAGGTACAAACTTACACACAATAGTTTTCCTATCTGTTAAAATTTGCTGCGCACCCATTGCAGGATTTATAGTTTCTAATTCCAGCACTCAGAAACGTTGTTGATGTTAGAGTAAAAAGTAGTGCAGTAACCATGTTGGTTATAATTTTCTTTTAAGTGATCAAAAATCACAAGAATTAAAATACTGTTATCTGTAACAAGCTTTTACTTTTTTCTAACTTTTGCCTACTTAGCTCCACATGCGACCTGTACAGTATAGAGTGCATACATTTACATACTTATATTTACAGTAAATCTGCTATATTTAGCCTGTTATAAAGTGATTCTCATTGTTCTGAAGCTTCAGATTAATATATTACTGTAATATCTCGAGTTTTCAATTTGCATTGCAGCACCAAAGGGTCTTTGTGATCTTTTCAACCCAAGGACTAGTAAAACATCATACAGTTCCATGAACAACTAACGTATATGGGACCAATATTTGTA
>JARYHS010008074.1:219255303-219430134 GCA_031002005.1 Vandiemenella viatica | reverse complement strand
ATGCGACAAATAAAAAATGAAGAATAAATTTTTTGATATCCTGCCTTGTGTCCCAGATATTCTGTCTCAATGTGAGACGTTTTTGGTTGAAATTCAGAATAAAAAATTGGTCAAAGTCAAATTTGATAATGGATTCTTATATACACGACGAGACAAATCGAAAACAAAGAATAAAATTTTTCGATATCTTGCTTAGTTTTCGGGATATACTGTTTCCAAATTGAGGATTGGGTTGATATGTGGCCTGGACCAAAAATTAATTCGCCGAAAGCCACAAAGAATTACATGGTAGACATGCAGAATGGATATTTCAGTTTTATTACTACCACTTGTGGTTAGGTTGAAATGTGGCCTAGACCAGAATAAAAATAGTTATCTTGTTACCATACATCGTAAGCGTAATTGGGAATAGCTGGAAGTAGTTTCCATCGAGATACACGTTTTTCAACTAGACATGTTCTCATGAAATTACTAACAATAAGAGATAAATTCTTTGCCCTATATCTGCAACAACCAAAACCGATTCTAGTGACAGAGCTGCATTTAGACCTAACCACAATCTCCACTTAAATTGCCGCTACAGAATCAAACTATGTAGAACACACTCCACACACGCGTATTTGAATCGCAAACTGCATTTGGGGTAACAACATCGTTTGCTTTCATCAAGATTCCTAGATGGTATTATAAAATACTTAGACACATAGAAAATGAAATAATCACAGCATCAAACACAATGTGAACGTTGCATTTGTATGGATTCCCAATATGGCCGCCGCCGCCACCGCGCATGCGCAGTATCAGCCGAGTGTTTAGAGGCAGCGTCACAGATTTTCGCATTTCTCCTCCATATATTTCCTTCCTCCATTGCTCCAACCAGGTTAATACAAAATTATATGCTAATTTCACAGAGAGATGAAGAAATAGAGTAAATAAATGATGCAATTGAATAATTAATCGCATATTTGATGGAGTAAGAAAATATGATAATCATGGGTGATTGGAATGCGATAGCGCAGAAGGAAGAGGGTAATTCCGAAGGAAGTTAATGACCTAGGAGGAGATCGAGGAACCAGGTTGTAAGAAATGTGTGGTAAATTCAACGTCGTGAACATATAGTTAAGAATCTTGCATAAGGTAAACGACTAGGTGATACAGGTATGTATCAGCAATATTAAATATAAACAGAGATTCAGGAATCGGATTCCAGACTATAAACCATATCCAGGAGCAGGTATAGTCTATGCCCATAATCTGATGGTTATGAAGTGCAGGCTGAAATTCAAGAAGCAATAAAAACAGAAAAGACTGGAACTTAACAATCTGAAACATCTAGCTCGAGAGAAAAATTTATGGGGATGGTAGATGTTGGTCTGAGAAATATCGCCGAAAGGAGCTCAACAGAGGACAAATGGATATCATGAAGGAACTAACAGAGCTGAAAAAATATAATGGGGCAGGTGTAGATAATATTACTGCAGATGTCTTAAAGATAGCCGAATGTGACATTGTACCTTACCTAGAATTAATATTTAAATTGAGTCTGAAACCTGCTGCTTACCAGAGGACTGGAAAAGTGCGATAATAGTGCCGGTACTTAAGGAGGGTGAGAATTAGAGTCGAAAATTATAGAGCAATCAGTTTGACATCAGTGGTAGGAAAATTAATGTAGAGATTGTATGCAACCACATCAGAAATATGGTGAGGAAGGACCGTAAGTGGTTAACAAATAGGCAACATGTCTTTAGGCAAGGATATTTATTCGAATCTAAGTTAGTAGGATTTATGCAAGATATTTCGGATGAAATGGACAAAGGAAGCTAAATTGATAGTGCAGTTCTAGAGCTTTAAAAGGCTGTTGACAAAATGAGCTATAAAGTGGTTACAAATAAGGTAAAACTATTGAAGTGGATGAGAAAGTGATTTGTTGGGTAAAAGAAGTTTTGAAAAGTATAAAACAAAAAGTAGGGTAGGAAATGTGAACCGTCTGTGGGTACACCTGAAGCCGTGCGCGAATCCCCCCACTCCCACGGCCCGCGGAAGTGACGTGCAATGACGATACGTGCAACTTCTTTGGTATTGAGTTGCAGCGCCAACACATTATGTGTTTGTTTTTGCGTGTGATGGACTGCGTTCATAAGAATTTAACGCTGAAAGAGTTACTCATTCAAGACGAAGCACGTAATCTGTCGAAGTGCACGAAACAAGAACTGATTAACAGGTGAGAATTCACAAGATCAAAGCGAATTAATCCTTGAAAGTACCGTTGAATTTAGCCTTCTTTTCGGCCTTTCTCTACTCATTTTTTGAACCGCTTGAAATCATTTTTCAAAACCTATAAATTGTTGATTTTAGGCCAAAGTAATTTATTCCTGTTTTTTTGTTTTTTTTTAATTTCGTTGAAGAGGAGAGAACAACTCCCAAACATCAATAACACATTATTTCAAGTTGAGTTAGTGCGTCCGGAGGCAGTGTACTAATTTCCCGAAGATGGTTTTAATGAGATATGTGTTGAATGAGATTATCTTCATTAAAGCTTTGTGTGTGGCTGCAACTACAAAGAATATGGATTATAGGGTGAAAATGGTACTCAGTAGAGAATCCAGAGAAATTTATCAGGCTATGTGCCATCCATGTCCAGCTGGATCTGGGTGGTCTGTAACATCTAAACATGTTGCCGCAGTAAGCTACAACTTAGAACATTATCACTTGTGTGGGGAATCCAGGGAGCTTGTTTCCAAGATTAGCCAGCCACAGGTAAGAGCTTGTTAATTGAGCTTGTAGTATTAATGACTGTAATTTGCATAAATTTGCATTATGTAAGATTGACTTTAATCTGCAGTGGTGGGAAAGCCCACATCTTGAAGGCAAGTAAGATGTTTTGAAATCAAAGGCCAATCAAAGTGGTTTGAGAAGAAGTGTTCAAAGGTATGCTGCTTGCCGTGGAGCCACGAAGCCCATTACTTGCCCTTTCATGGCATAAATCCTCCTGCAGTGATTCTGGACCATCAAAATGTACACTGGAAAGGGACCAAGCAAACACGTGTGTGAATGGAATTCAGCCAGACAAAAATGATAAAATGATGCTGCGCACTGTGAAAGCAGGTAGTGTACTAATTATGAACTGTCATAATAATAAATATTTTAGCAGTTTTCTTACTTACATAACTGTTGATCTAACTTTTATTTACTCATTTTAGAAACAGTATAAACTTGTTGCAACAGGTAATTTCTGTGAAGGTCCAGCCAGGAGACAAACTGAACCAAAAATAGCCTAAAAAATGATCTATCTCTAAAATGAGAATTTTGAGAAAATCAAGTTGCCTGATCTTATGAGAAGCTCACGGGGTTGAAAATAATTCTGTGATGTTTTTTTTTTTTTTTTTTTTGCCTTTATGTTGATTTTGTTATTACATATGACGAGTCACTGAGCCAAACTGTTATTTTGTGCTATATTCTTGTGGTGGGAATAGATACAGTCATCTTCTGAATTAATAAAAAAAATGCTGTTTACTTTTCCAACAGGTGTAATCATGTAGACTCTTCCAAAGTAAGGAGTTGGTGCTACTTCCAGGTGGCATTACTGAGGATGAAAAGACCATAGTTAAACTAAATGCCCATACAATGTGTGATTTGACAAACCATCGCTGTGCCCTTCTTTGTCCGCAAATGGAAAAGTGATGAACAAAAGATATGCGCAAATGCAGGCACATCTGTAGTGACTGGAATTGATAAATATGATTTTGTGATATGGACAACAAAGGGAATTGTTGAGCAGTGTGTTCTTTTAAGTAGATCCTATAAGAATCAGTGATGAATGCTGTTAGCCTCTACTATCATGGGTTATTTTTGCCTCTTCTACAAGCCCAAAGTTCAAATTCTTGAAGATTGTCATAATTGTCTTTCTTGCAATGGCAAAACATTATTATTATTATCATTAATAATTACTAATTGATAAATTGCGAAGGAGCGAATACTCCTATGACAATCTCCCTACACAACCATCCCTTCTCCCTTCCTCCTCCAACACACTTTTGCCCTCAACCAATTTTTACTATGATGCAATAACAAGTTTATTTTTGAATGGGTTGATTTTTATGAAAGAGCTATTTATTTATTTTTAATATGTTTTACCCTAATTTATGTAATCACTATTATCAAGATGATTAATTTTGTTATATTAAGCTATTGAGAAGACTGCCATTTAATTAAATTACAATGGAGTGCAGGTTTCTGGTGGCAATTTCCCTACCACCCATCTTCCCCCTTCCCTGCCCCACCTAGATTTGCCCTCGCCAATTTTATCTTTAAATTCTTTAAAGCTTTGGTAAATTATTCATCGTTTCCAATCCCTGACACCCTTACCAAAAAAAGAGAATCATCCCACACCCTTGTGCCTGAAATTGAGTGCCCGCTTGTTCTCATGGTCATCTTTTCCTTCCATGGATTACGTTTAGTTCTTACACCATTATTTTTCATGACTCACCACCAATATAGGACTTGTACACTTCCATGACCCTCTTCACCCTCCTCCTGTCTTGCAATGAATCCCATTCCAGCTCTTTTATCATATCTGTAACTGATTGCATTATGTGGCAATTTCCACAAACAAATCTAGCAGCCCTTTTTAGTACACTCTCTAATTCCTGTATTTCGATGCTCAAAATGTGGGTCCCATACTACAATACCATAGTCAAACAATGGTCTGACCAAAGTGTTGTAACCCATTTCCTTTACTTCTCTCATACATCCCCTAATCACTCTCTTCAACAAGTGCAGAATTTTGAAACCTTTTCTTACTACCTAGCCAATGTGTCCTGCCCAATTAAGCTTGTTATCAAATGTAATGCCAAGATATTTACACTTCAACAAGCAATTCCTTCCCCACCGTATAATAATACTCAACCTTTAGTTTTTATTTGTGTAGGTATCTAATAACCTGGCTCTTAATCAACACAATTATCCATCAGAATAGTGAATAGCAATGAACCCAATACACTACCGTGGGACTCCCATTTAAAATTTCCACTTCTTTTGATACTGCATTTTCTACGCTAACTTTGTTTTCTACTTTTAAAAATTCTACTACCCAGCAAATCACTTTATCATCCACTCCAATAGTTCTTACCTATATACTACCATCTATGGCTCAATCTGTCAAACGCCTTTGACAGATCTAGTGCTACACTATCAATTTGGTCTCCCTTGTCCATTTCATCTAAAATATCTTACATATAGTCCCACCAACTGAGATTCGCATGAATATCCCCGCTTAAAGCCATGTGCCTACTTGAAAACCAATTAAGTTCCTCACATATATTTCTGATGTGGTTGCATATCAATCTTTCCAATAATTTACCTACCACTGACGTCAAACTGATTGGCCTATAATTTTTGACTCTACTTCTCACCCTGATTTATGTACCAGCACTACTATCGTACTTTTCCAGTCTTATGGTAAGCAGCAAGTATCCAGACTCAGTTTAAATAATATTTCAAGATAAGGTACAATGTCACTCCAGCAATCTTTAAGATATCTGTAGTATTATTATCTACACCAGCCCGTTTATGTTTTTTCAGCTTTCTTATTTCCTTTGTAATGTACTCTAAATGAATTTCAAATTTTTTGATCTGTTCATTTCTAATTGTATTGTTAAGCTTGTTCTCCGAGTTAGATCATGCCATTTCTGATTCATTCTCCCTAATGCTCTCCATTAACCAAAACCTCATTATGGCACAAATCTTGTTTGTCTTTATGGAAGGAACATTTTGTACATGTTCTTTGTACTAATATTGTGTCCTATTCATGTGATCTCAATCAAAATTTTATTATTGCTTATAAAAGTAAATGATTTGTTTCTCTATTAAGTAGTAATTTTAAAACTTGACAACTCCCTCCGAACCTGACTTGAGTGGATGGTTTTGATATTTATTGTAAACACTGTTTAATCATTTTGTATTGCTTTATTATGTAGCCTAAATGGTTGTGTTTATTATTTTTTGTGAACATTGCTTCAGAGTGCAATTAGTAACTGATATCATAATAGAGCTAGATTGGGGCACATTGGAAGACAGCAGAGGGTTCAAGAGAGTACTGGGAGCGTACAAGGATATGAGGTGTTGAAAGATATTGGTGAAAGAATGTAGAGTAAAGCATGGAAGGGAAAATATGACCTTGATCACAAGCTGGCACTTAATTCTGTAAAATTTTCTTTCGCAAATAAGGGATCAGAGATTGGAAACGAATTACCAAGGTAAATGATGATTAATTTACCAAAAATGCTTACAGAATTTAAAGTTAAATCTGTAAATAGCTTCTTATCAAATTATTCTTGTCCTTAGGGTACTTGTACTTTATTATACAATAATTTCTGTAACAACTTATTTCTGAGATTTTATAACTTCTGTACAACAGAAAAAAAGAGGTAACTGTAAATATGATATATACTCTATATGTACACCACAATTGTTTTAATTGGTATTCTAAGTTGTGAAAAAACCTGTAAATAAAGGTGATGTAGTTTTTAATACATAACTGTGTTTCAAATTGGAACTGATGAAACTTAAATTTTTTTTTTTATAAAGGTTCATATCTAAAACCTAAAGTTTAAAATGTTAGAAACAGTGGTGGAAATCAAACTGCTTTTTGTTTGATGTTAAAAACGTTAAAACAATATAAAATATCTTATTTGCAAGAGGACATGTGTACGTTGGCATTGCTTGGGGTAAAACAGCATATATTTTTTAGCTTTTCCTAACACTTTTTTCACCACAGTATGCAGATTTGCGATAACCCTGCTAGTCATTTGGACCTTATGACACTCTGAAAGGTGTAATGTTAAGAGTGGCTCCTTTGGCTTCCAACAAATCAAAAATTAAAAACCCTTGTCAATAACAATAAAATGTCCTCCTTTTAAAAGATCAAGGAAGCCTGATAACTCTACCATTTGAGGATCAGTTGTTGCTCCACCATATAAATGGGAACAATATAAAGCTACTCCAAACTCTCTAATACCTACAAGTGCTTTTAAAGTATGAATTCCTTTGTGATGTGAGTATGTGCATTAAGCATGGTCAGGGTAACCACTACTTCGTACTGGAATCTCAGTACGATCAATAACAATATTTTATTCTCCATCCACCTTTTTGTACGTTGCCCAACAATTTAATTCTTTGAAAGCATTATACACACAGGTGGGAAACAGTTAACCGAAAAGTTAACTTCGTTAATTGTTAATCCACTACTTAAAAAGCTAACTTCGATAATCATTAAAGCGTTACATTTTTTGCAAAATTAACGCAAGTTAAAGTTAACCATTAATAGTCAAGCATCCATGAGTGGAACAGATGCTTATGTGTTGTAATAGGTTATTACTGCAAGCAATACCAAGTGAAGCGTCTGTGGGTACACCCATGCCGTGCGAGAATCCTCCCACTCCCTCGCCACGCGCCTCCCACTCCCTCGCCACGCGGAAGTGACGTAGCAATGACGATACGTGTATCTGTTTGGTATTGAGCATGGAGGAAGGAATCCTCCATGCTACTGAGTTGCAGCGCCATTACATTATGTGTTTGTTTTCATTGTCTCTGTTTTTGTGTGTGGTGGAGTGCGGTTATAAGAATTTAACGCTGAAAGAGTTACTCCTTCAAGACGGAGCACGTAATCTGTTGAAGTGCACGAAACAAGAACTGATTAGCAGGTGACAATTCACAAGATCAAAGCGAATAATTTACTACACACGTTCCAAAATGCATATTATTTCATAAAATCTATATGTGAAGCCGTTAAACGTATGTAAAATGTAGAAATTTGTTTGAAATATGGCTAAACCCTCTTGAAATATGGCTTAGCCCTCTTGTCGGTTTTTCTCTACTCGCTTCTTGAACCGCTTGAAATCATTTTTAAAAATCTATAAATGTCTGATTTTAGGCCAAAGTCTTTTATTCCTGTTTTTGTTTTTAAGTTTTGCGTTGCATTTACAGGTTACAGAGGATAGAACAACTCCCAAACCTCAATAAAACATTATTTCAATTTGAGGTAGTGCTTCCGGAGGCAGTGAACTAATTTCCCGAAGATGGGTTTAATGAGATGTGTGCCGAATGAGATTATCTTCATTGAAGCTTTGTGTTCGGCTGCAACTGCAAATAATATGGATTATAGGGTGAAACTGGTGCTCAGTAGAGAATCCAGAGAAATTTATCAGGCTATGTGCCATCTATGTCCAGCGGGATCTGGGTGGTCTGTAACATCTAAACATGTTACTGCAGTAAGCTACAGCTTAGAACATTATCACTTGTGTGACGAATCCAGGGAGCTTGTTTCCAAGATTAGCCAGCCACAGGTAAGAGCTTGTTAAATTGAGCTTGTAGTATTAATTACTGTAATTTGCCTAAATGTGCATTATGTAAGTTTGAGAGAGTGAAATTTCTAGGTTTGTATATTGATCATAATTTAAATTGGAAAGTACATGTTTCTGACTTACTAAAGCGATTGGGAGCAGCCATGTTTGCAATTCGTACAATTTCAGCTTTAGGAAATCTCCGTATGAGGCAGCTAGTTTATTTTGCTTATTTTAACTCCCTATTTTCATATGGAATAATATTCTGGAGCAATTCTACCCATAGAGACAAAGTGTTCAGAGCCCAAAAGCGTGTAATAAGAATTGTGTGGGGTTAGCAATAGAACTATATGTAGAGAGCTGTTCAAGAAGTTAGGGATTTTAACATTAGCATCTGAGTATATATACACATTAATGTCCTTTGTAGTCACAAATTATACTTTGTTTGAAACAAATAGTAAAATACACAATTATGGCATGAGAAGTAAAAATGATCTTCACAAGACTTACAAGTCACTGTCATTTGTTCAAAAAGGGGCTGATATTCAGGGATACATATCTTCAATATGCTCCCAACACATACTAAATGTCTAGTAGATGATAAGAATAAATTCAGGAAAAAATTGAAAGGATTTTTAATTGACAACTCCTACTCTGACGAAGAATTTATTTCTAAGGTATCTAAAAAATAACGGGATTACTGGAGATCGCGATTCCGCCAGGAGTTATCATAATACTGCAGTGGTCAAACGCAAGTCTCCACTATAAATTATTCCCTAAGTACATTTAACGGTTTCATACTGGTCCAGGCTGTATTACAACATAATTTGTGCTTGAAAATAATGGTCCAGGCTGTATTACAACGGAATTACTGCTTGATAATAATACGTCTTGCGATTGACTACATCAGTATTCCAACGATATTACTATGTGTTGTTGTAGCGGAATCGCGATCTCCAGTAGACCCAAAATAACTGCCAGTATCTTGTGTAAATATAGTTCACATAATTAATTTACCATGTATGCTATGACTGTACATCTCGTGGTGTATGTATTTAGTTTGTTATGGAATTTTTTTAATGTACCATATATGCTACGACTGTACATCTTCTGTTAGCCTATATGTATTATTTTGTAATGGAAGTGTTTAATGTACCATGTATACTATGACTGTACATCTAGTGGTGTACTTATTATTTTGTTATGCAACTGTTTATCTGTAAATTGACAACTTTCCACATCCCACAGAGCCAGTCTCTTATATTGGGATCAATGGAAAATGAATGTATTGTATCGAATTTACTTTAATTTGCAGCAGTGGCCAATCAAAGTAGTTTGAGAAGAAATGTTCAAAGGTATGCTGCTTGCCATGGAGCCACAAAGCCCATTTACTTGCCCTTTCATGGCACAACTCCTCCTGCAGTGATTCTGGACCATCAAACTGTACACTGGAAAGGGACCAAGCCAACAGTGTTGAATGGAATTCAGCCCAGACAAAAATGATAACAGGATCAATGGCGTATTAAATATTGAGAACTGTGGAAGCAGGTAGTGTACTAAGTATGAATTGACATAATAATAAATATTTTAGCAGATTTCTTACTTACATAATTGTTGATCTAACTTTCATGTACTCATTTTAGAAACATTGTAAACTTGTTGCAACACGTAATTTCTGTGAAGGTCCAGCCAGGAGACAACTAAACCAAAAAGAGCCTAAAAAATGATCCATCTCTAAAATGTGGATTTAAGAAAAAAAAGTTTCCAGATCTTATGAGAACTCATGGGGTTGAAGGTTATGGTGTGATTTTTTTGCCTTTATTTTGATTTTGTTATTACAGTCTCAGCCACTGAGCCAAACTGTTATTTTGTGCTATATTTTTGTGGTGTGAATAGATATAGTCATCTTCTGAATTTTTTTAAAAAAATGCTATTTACTTTTCCAACAGGTGTAATCATGTGGACTCTTCCAAAGTAATGAGTGGGATTACTTTGGTGCTGCTTCAGATAGCATTGCTGAGGATGGAAAGACCATAGTTGAGCTTAAATGCCCATACAGTATGTGATTTGACAAACCATCACTATGCCTTTCTGTGCCCCCAAATGGAAAAGTGATGTACAAAAGATATTATGCGCAAATGCAGGCACAGCTGGTAGTGACTGGAATTGAAGATATGATTTTGTTATATGGACAACAAAGGGAATTGTTGAGCAGTGTGTTCTTTTAAATAGATCCTATAAGAATCATTTGATGAATGCTGTTACCCTCTACTATCATGGGTTATTTTTGCCTCTTCTACAAGCCCAAGGTTCAAATTCTTGAAGATGTCATAATTGTCTTTCTCACAACATATTTGTGAAAACCTTATCATCATCATTAATAATTATTAATTCATTAATTGTGATGGAGCGAATGCTCTGGTGGCAATCTCCCTACACGCCCATCCTTCTCCCTTCCTCCTCCAACACCCTTTTGCCCTCAACCAATTTTTACTATGATGCAATAACAAGTTTATTTTTGAAATGGTTGATTTTTATGAAAGAGCTATATTTTATTTATTTATTTTTAAATATGTTTACCCTAATTTATATAATCACTATATCAAGATTATTAATTTTGTTATATTAAGCTATTGAGAAGACTGCCATTTTAGTCTAATATTTATAGTAATATTCATTTAAATTGCAATGGAGTGCATGTTCTGGTGTCAATTTCCCTACCACCCATCGTCCCCCTTCCCTGCCCACACCTACCCTGCCCTTGCCAAATTTTAACTTTAAATTCTTTAAAACTTTTGGTAAATTATTCATCATTTCTCTTGGTAACTTATTCCAATCCCTGACACCCTTACCCAAAAAAGAGAATCTTCCTACACCCATGGGTGTGAAATCGAGTGCCAGCTTGTTGTCATGGTCATCTTCTCTCTTCCATGCATTACGTTTAGTTCTTACACCATTATCTTTCCATGATTCATCACCAATATAGGACTTGTACACTCCCATGACCCTCTTCACCCTCCTCCTGTCTTGCAATCCAGCTCTTTTATCATATCTGTAACTAATTGCATTCTGCGGTAATTTCCAGAAACAAATCTAGCAGCCCTTTTTAGTACCCTCTCTAATTCCTGTATTTGATACTCAAATGTGGGTCCCATACTACAATACCATATTCGAGCAATGGTCTGACCAAAGTTTTGTAAACCAATTCCTTTACATCTCTCGTACATCCCCTCATCACTCTCCAACAAGTGCAGAATTTTGAAACCTTTTCCTACCACCTGTCCAATGTGTCCTGCCCAGTTAAGCTTGTTATCAAAAGTAATGCCAAGATATTTACATTTCAAGTCTTCAGCAAACAATTCTTTCCCCACCTTATATTCATAATTAACCTTTTGTTTTTTATTTGTGTATCTAATAAGCTGACTCTTCTTTGCATTTATCTTCATTCCATGTTTACCAACCCAATTAGATATCCTGTCCAGATCACCCTGCAACTGTTTACAATCCTCTATTGTTTTGATTCTTTTATACAGCATTATGTCATCTGCAAACAATCTAATTTCAGATAGTAAACAATCAACACAATTATTCATTAGAATAATGAATAGCAATGGTCCCAATTCGCTACCATGTGGCACACCCATTTTTACTTCCACTTCTTTTCATACTACATTTCCTACCCTAACATTCTGTTTTCTACCTTTTAAAAATTCTTCTACCCAGCAAATGACTTTCTTATCCACTCCAATGGTTTTTACCTTATTTACTACCATTTTATGGCTTACTCTGTCAAACGCCTTAGACAGATCTAGTGCTACACTATCAATTTGGCCTCCCTTGTCCATTTCATCTGAAATATCTTGCATATATCCCACCAACTGAGATTCGCATGAATATCCTTGCCTGAAACCATGTTGCCTGCTTGAAAACCACTTACGTTCCTCACATATATTTCTGATGTGGTTGCATATCAATCTTTCCATTAATTTACCTACCACTGATGTCAAACTGATTGGCCTGTAATTCTCAACTCTATTTCTCACCCCTCCTTTATGTACCGGTACTACTATCGCACTTTTCCAGTCCTATGGTAAGCAGCAAGTATCCAGACTCATTTTAAATAATATTTCAAGATAAGGTACAATGTCACTCCAGCTATCTTTAAGATATCTGTAGTAATATTATCTACACCAGCCCCTTTGTTTTTTCAGCTTTCTTATTTCCTTCGTAATGTACTCTGAATGAATGTTATGGAATTGTTTAATGTACCATGTATGCTATGACTGTACATCTACTGGTGTGATTATTATTTTGTTATGCAACTGTTTAGCTGTAAATTGACAACTTTCCACATCCCACAGAGCCAGTCTCTTATATTGGGATCAATGGAAAATGAATGTATTGTATTGTATTCAATTTTTTTTTGATCTGTTCATTTTAATTGTGTTGTTAAGCTTGTTCTCCGAGTTAGATCATGCCATTTCTGATTCATTCTCGTTAATGCTCTCTCTACACCAAACCCTCATTATGGCACAAATCTTGTTTGTCTTTATGGAAGGAACATTTTGTACATGTTCTTTGTACTAATATTGTGTCCTATTCATGTGATCTCAATCAAAATTTTATTATTGCTTATAAAAGTAAATGATTTGTTTCTCTATTAAGTAGTAATTTTAAAAGTTGACAACTCCCTCAGAACCTGAATCTTTTTGCATAGTCACTAACTTGAGTGGATGGATTTGATATTTATTTTTAATACTGGTTAATCATTTTGTATTGCTTAATTATATAGCCGAAATGGTTGTGTTTATTATTTTGTGTGAACATTGCTGCAGAGCGCAATTAGTAACTGATATCATAATAGAGCTAGATTTTTTTAAACATTGGAAGACAGCAGAGGTTTCAAGAGAGTACTGGGAGTGTACAAGGTATGAGGTGTTGAAAGATATTGGTGAAAGAATTTAGAGTAAAGCATGGAAGGGAAAATATGATCATGACCACAAGCTGGCACTTAATTTCTGTAAAATATTCTTTCGCACATAAGGGATCAGAGATTGGAATAAATTACCAACGTAAATTATGATTAATTTACCAAAAATGCTCACAGAATTTAAAATTAAATCTGTAAATAGCTTCTTATCAAAATATGCTTGTCCTTAGGGTACTTGTTTTACTTTATTATACAGTAATTTCTGTAACAACTTATTTCTGAGATTTTATAATTTTTGTACAACAGAAAAAGAGGTAACTGTAAATACGATAAATACTCCATATTGTAAACCACAATTGTTTAAATTGGTCATTGAAGTTGTGAAAAAACCTGTAAATAAAAGTTGATGTAGCTTTTAATACATAACTGTGTTTCAAGCATTCATAAAAGAAATTGGAACTGAAGAAACTTGAATTTTTCTTTTTATAAAGGCTCATATACAATTAAAAACCTAAAGTTTAAAATGTTAGAAACAGTGGTGGAATTCAAACTGCTATTTGTTTGACGTTACAAACGTTGAAAACAATGTAAAATATCTTATTTGCAAGAGGACATGTGTATGTTGGCATTGCTTGGGGTAAAATAGCGTATATCACTTTTTTCACCACAGTATACAGATTTGCGATAACCCTGCTAGTCATTTGGACCTTATGACACTCTGAAAGGTGTAATGTTAAGAGTGGCTCCTTTTGCTTCCAAAAAATCAAACATTAAAAACCCTTGTCAATAACAATAAAATGTCCTCCTTTTAAAAGGTCAAGGAAGCCTGATAACTCTACCATTTGAGGATCAGTTGTTGCTCCACCATATAAATGGGAACAATATAAAGCTACTCCAAACTCACTAATACCTACTAGTGCTTTGAGAGTATGAAAACCTTTGTAATGTGAGTATGTTCCTTGACCATGGTCAGGGTAACCACTACTTTGTATTGGAATCTCAGTACAATCAATAACAATGTTTTATTCTCCATCCACCTTTTTGTACATTGCCTAAAAATTTAATTATTTGAAAGCATTATACACACAGGTGGCAACAGTTAACCGAAAAGTTAACTTCGTTAATGGTTAATCCACTACTTAAAAAGTTAACTTCAATAATCGTTAAAGCGTTACATTTTTGCAAAATTAGCGCAAGTTAAAGTTAACCATTAAAAGTCAACCATCCAAGAGTGGAACAGATGCTTATGTGTTGTAATAGGTATTACTGCAAGCAATACCAAGGTGCTATGTACCATGAAGTGAATCAATAATACATCTACCAAATGTCATTCTGGAAAATGAGTTTTTACTGGGGTTCAGCGTTTTCACCAGATTCTC
This sequence comes from Vandiemenella viatica, assembly GCA_031002005.1. Lineage (NCBI taxonomy): Eukaryota > Metazoa > Arthropoda > Insecta > Orthoptera > Morabidae > Vandiemenella > Vandiemenella viatica. The sequence continues at coordinate 219,415,486 of JARYHS010008074.1, read as the reverse complement.
AAATGTATCGGATTCTTCAGCATGTAGTGGAATCTTGTTGTCAACAAAAAGGATTGCAGTACATCACTCCACATCAGCTTGTAATATGATGGTCCCGATAGCTATGATACCAAACTTTTTGTTGACGTAAACTTTTATTAGCAGATTGCGATGAAAACAAATCAATCCTGCTGCTATATATATCAGAAGAAGCCACAGCACTTGAAGGCTTTGATTTATTTTTCTTTTTTTACCAATTAGTTGGCTCTGTTTTTACTTTTTCTTCAAACAATTCATACCTATTTGGATATATGCAAAGGCTAGATATGTGTGCCTTGATTGTAGAAAGTTTAGGAAAACGCAGTTTGAATGAATAAATCAAATGTTTCAGTCTAGATTTAAGTGCAACATAAACGCATAAATGTGGCCTAGGATTTTTAATATTCTAGTTGCTGTTGTTAGCATTGCTGCTTTCACTAACTGATTGAAGAGCTAAAGTTTCAATTACGTAATCATGTAACGAATGTCAAGATTAACTTATTTCACTAACAAATACCAAACCAGTTACAACTAAAAAAAGATAGATTTTCAAAACCTTCTTTCCTAGTATAAAATAGCATGGTAGCAGTAATGGCAAAAAGAACTAGGAAATAAAATTCAAATACCCGTCTGGCATTGAGATCTCGATTTAAAATGTTTCCAGGCAAACTCCAGGATGACTGCTGCAAGAAGCAATGGCTGCATTTGTTGCTGTTCTTGTCCCGAAATCTCCTCCGTCATTAATAAGGTCGACGGCAATGAAGCGTAAAGCCATAATAATTAAGAATAGTTAAAGTATAAAACAGAAGAGTGTATGTGCGTTTTAAAGAGGAGAAATTATATTTTTAACATACTATCAATCCATATCACCATAACTGAAATTCTTAAATGTGGAGAAAGTTCTTTCTTTGTAGTAAAAATAATGTACTTCATAGAAGGTAGATCCTTCATTCGTCCTTCACGAAACCACATTACAGCCTAATATACTTTTTATTGACATCTCAATAATATAATTTGGTTATTTTTAAAACATTATTCGTTATTGGGTCGGTTCAGCAGTCATAGAAAATTCTCATTCCCTTTATTTGTAGCACTCATTGTATGTAGCATTTAACATTAATTTACAGACCGAAACGGTAGTTATAACATACTGTTATCATTTTGTAAGCGATTCCAACCTAGTAGTCAGGGGGGGGGGTCTAGGGGGCTCAAGCCCCCCCCCCCAAAAGCATCTAAGTCCACCCCCGACATTGTATTTTTGGAGACTTTTTTTTTGTTTTGTTTAGCTTTACGGATTCGATGCCCGAGGAGGCTATAAAGACTACCCCATGGCCGACTCAAGCCCCCCCCCCCCAAAAAAAACCAAGATCAACTGAAGGCAAGCCCTCTGAAACAAAATTCTCTCAAGTCAAGCCCCCTCCCCCAAACCAAAGTCAGCTTAAGGCCCCCTCCCGCACAAAAAAAGAAAAAATCCTGGATCCGCCCCTGCTAGTAGTATTCCTGTCAAAACATTTAACAGTTACCAAATTTCTATTTTACATTATGTAGTCAAGATTCCAATGAAGGAAGATGTAAATCCATCTTGGGTATGACGAGAGAGATGTCCGAAGTCAAAATGAAACGAAATATACAGGCGATTTGCGCTATAGGTCTATTTCATTGTTACGCTAAAATAGATTGAAATTACTTGCTTTACGTGTCCCATATATGTATCATAGAAACCGCTGGAGTAGATAACGTATATTGGATGTCAACACGGCAGTATGGAAAATATTTATCGACAAGACAGGTTCATAAAATAGAAACATGCTCAAAAGGTAATTTTTTTTCACTTTTGCTCCAAGTAGTACAATTACTTGACAGTAATTACATAAAAGCTTTCATTGGGAAGCAAACCTGACCGGTAGCGTGGTTTGTTTGGTTTGCGTCCTCGCGAATTCGGGCGAGTTGCTGTATAGATCCATTTAATCGTTACGCTAAAATAGGTTGAAATTACTTGCTTTTCGTGTCCCATATGAGTGTCATAGAAACCTCTGGGGTAAATAACGTTTATTCTAAGTCAACACATGGCAGTACAGAAAAAGAAAAATTAACGGCTAGTGTACTTATTTCGTTTTTCCTTAACTGCGAGTTCCATTTTTTTCTTCGTGTTTTGAATTGATTGTACCTATTTGCTGGTGGTGGTATCTAGTGATGGAATTATGAAGTACTGAAGAAGAGTTATTCACTTGTCTAATTTGCAACCAAAGATGTTACACGTATCGTCAATGTGACGTCACTTCCTCATGCCGTGGAGTGGGAGGATTTTCGGCTCGGCATCGGGTGTACCCACAGACGCACGTATAATATCTGACCTCTCACAGTGTACATTTAGTTTTCAAACTAAATTACAACTTTTTAAAAGGACGTTAAAAATAAACATTTTGTATTTTCCTTGAATTAAAAAAATTTGTTCCAATATTAAACAAGGAAAACTCAACGAGTATATAAAAAACCTAGAAGGAACATTGATGGAATTCCAAATAGATTTCAAGACTTGAAATATTTTAAATGGTCTCTTGATTTTTTTCTAAATCCATTTGAAATTAACATAATTCAAGGTGAGTTTTCCATTTCCAATATAATTATGACCCAAAAAGCATGTGGAAAATTATAATTAAGAGAGATGAAAGAAGATCAAGCTCTACAATTAAAATATAAGTCGACGCAGATTACTGAATTTTGGAAATTTGTACCAGTATCGTAGTATCCTGATTTAAAAAAGGCTGCTTTTCGAATTATTTCAATATTCGGAACAACGTACTATATTGAATCATTTTATTCCACTTTAAATTCGTGAAATCCAAACAACGATCAGTATTAACTAACCAACATCTCAAAGAATTACTGAGAAGTGCTGTCACCAATTATTCACCAAATTTTAAAGAATTATCAAGAGAAGTAAAATAAATGTGTTTAATTTTTAATATTTAAATTCAATACACATATTTTGTACTTTTATTCATATGTTTCAATAAATATAAGTTCTGTAAAAAAATTTAATGGCTTTTTGCATACCTTTTAAATACATATTTAATTGCAGCTGGCAAAGAAATTTGAAATTTTGAAAAATGGCTCGGACTATCAAGTAGCTTGTCCACCTCATCTATATAAAATGCAAAACTCATGACGTATTACCATTTAATTTTTACTTAAAAACACAAAACGCATATGACAGTGATCTAGATAACTAAAGATCCACTATCACTATGTGTCCTTCGATCAATCTGTATAACATGTTGGTACCTGTGAAACCTCTATGTTTTTCTCAAACAAATTTTCAAATCTCTGCCAACGTGAGATTTGAACATTAGATTTACCTTACCTAGCCTCTATAGATCAAAATTGGATATTTTCAATGCCACAACCACGTGATGTAGTAATTACTTGTTGGGACAAGCACCTGATCCAAACTGTTAGTTAAATAAAATTTCAGGTTCAGGAATCATTGAACGGGCTACACATTGCCAATTCATTGGAGAAAATGTTCTCATAGCAGGAGCACATAATGCCATTATTTATCTAATTTGTCATGTACAGGTTATATATTACCAATCTTTATCCAAGAAATATATCACAGTCCAAAATCTAATTAAATTAAATCAAACTAACCCTTCAATATTAAACGCGGAACTGTTCAAGCACTTGCAGTAACCACGTGATTCATGCAAATAAAATAACTTAATATTTGTCATAAACACAAAAATTCAGGCTCAAACTAGGCATAAGACCATAGTAACAACTGGCGGTTTAACCACTATTGTATCAATCTCCATTGTAATTATCCTTATACTGTTTCCTAACAAATGGTATTCCTAAATGCTAACTGCACTAGATATTGAAGCACTATTGCTTAATGCAGCTCAAATTATAATGACATTACCAAACTCAAGTAAAAATAACACAAAAACTAGTCAAAATAGTACTACCAAATGTTAGTACGAAATCACATACTTAATATGTATGAAAGTTGTAATGACTGTTGAACTAATGGAAGCTAATTTTCTTTACTGTCACAGACTAAGGACGTCATCCTCACAAGATAACTTGGAATTATAAACTAATTTTGTTCAAACTCTGTAAACCGGGAGTAATTGTCTAAGTTTGAGAAATAATAATAAATTGAAAATTAACTTATACAACTTGATTCAAATGGGTTTTGGGGACAAATCTCGTCTTCAGTCATGGGGGATAGAATGTAATAGACAATTTTTACGTAAGTTATAAAAACATTAGACAGTTTATTAAAAACGGAAACAAGACGATGCTTCAGGCTGCAATATGTGGTCATCCGATTCATGTTGCTTCATATCTGTTGTACCACTGGTTCTATTTATCCCATTACCTAGCCGGTGAAACCCGCGGTTTTATTTCCATTCCAGCCCTTTGTACTTCCATTGTTATTGGAAACCCGAGAAACATTACTGTGATGATTATGATTCTTTGATGACAGTTACGACACTGGATAACCCGCCTACCCTTATGGTTTGTAGATGCTCCATAGGTCAGTCTATCCCAGTTTTTCTCTCTGTTTTTGGGATCGCGATAGCAGAGTCTCTTCTTATGGCCTTCACAGTCACACTCGTAACACTTAATTACAATTCGTGTATAAAATACTTAATGAATTAGTTTAGACTTATCTTCCGTTGGTTCCTCATTATTTACTCGCTGAATGAGGATCTGGAACCTCTAATGCCTCGCAAAAAGTTTTTGGTCGTCTGAGGGCATTTTCTGGTTTAATTCTATACTCTTCCCTGCCAAAAACGATTCCAAAAGACTTCAGTCGCTCTCAAAGAGAATGGATGTAGACCAGTGCCGCTTGCGGCTTGACGCCTCTTAAAATAGAATCTAAGAGTCTTTTAAAAGTGACTGGTGCATTGTGCAGTCCAAAAGGGAGTATTTTGTGCTCATACAAACAGTTAGGTACACAAAAAGCGGGTTTGGGTATTTCTTCCCTAAACATAGTTATTTGGTGATATTAAGACTTTAAGTCGGGAATGGAAAAATAGTCCAAACTTACTAAATAATCGACTGATACTGTAATAGAACGGATAGGATATACACTGAACAGGCAGATCATTATGACCACCTACCTAAAATCCGGTCTGTCTGCCTTTGGCATGGATAACAGCGGCGACACGTCTTATCATGGAAGCAATGAGGCCTTGGTAGGTCACTGGAGGAGTGTTGGCACCACACCTGCACACACCTAATTCCCGTAAATTCTGCGGAATTCTACCCTGCATTCAATCACATCCCAGATGTGTCCGATTGGTTCATATCTGGCGAGTTGGTGGGGCCAGCACATCAATTGAAACTCACCACTGTATCCCTCGAACCACTCCATCACATTCCTGACCTTGTGACATGGCCCATTATCTTGTGAAAAATTCCACTGCCAGTGGAAACATGGTCGTCATGATGGATGTACGTGGTCTGCAACCAGTGTAAGATATTTATTGGCCCTCATGGTGCCTTCCATGGCCTCCACTGGACATATGGTTGCCCATGTAAATATTGCCTAAGCGTAATTGAGCCGCCGGCAGCTTGTCTCCGTCCTGCAGTATAGGTGTCAAGAAGCTGTTCTCCTGAAAAATGACGGATTCGCACCCTCCCATCCACAGGATGGGAGAAGGTATTGGGATCCTCAAACCACGCAACAATCTGCCACTGCGCCAACGTCAACTGACGATGGTTATGTGCCCATTTCAATCGTAGATACAATGTGGTGTTAACATTGGCACATTCTGTGGTTGTCGGCTGTGGAGGCCTATCGTTAGGAGTGGTTCGGTGCACCGTGTGTTCAGACATACTTGTACTCTGCCCAGCATTAAAGTCTGATGTTAGTTCCGCCACAGTTCGCCGCCTATCCTGTTTTACCAGTCTGCCCAGCCTACGACATAATGAGGAGTGGCCGCCCAACACGTCGATGTTTGGACATGGATTCACCTTGGTTTTCTCCACTTATTGAACACACTTACCACAGAACTCCTCGAAGACCACACGACTCATGCAGTAACCGAAATGCTCGTGCCAAGCCTCCGGGCAATCAAAATCTGGCTGCAATCTATCTGAGATCACATATATCACGGGCCTTCCCCATTATAAACACGGATAGCATGCTCACTAATACAACGTACACCGTGTGTCCTCGTAAGGTGATGCTGCTATCGCCTGGACGGGTTCATATTGATAATAGGTAGGAAGACATAATGTTCTGGTTGATCAGTGTACATCCGGTACAGTGACCTTATTCAATCTTCGGTAATCGACTCAAAATCGCTATTTGACTTCGCCATTTAATTCTTTTTTGGGCCTAAGACAGCAGAGCGCCTGCAAGATGAACAAGACAGTTGAATTACATCATCTCATAACAATTGTTTAGTTAATTCATCCAAAAAATTTCCTTTGGTGTTAAGGGACTCGATAGGCTTTACAAGGGGCATGTTACCTGTTAGAATTCGATGTTCCACCAGATCTGTAATCGGTAGGACTAGTTTGTGTTCAAAATCCGATATTCTTTCAACAATGCTTATAATTGGCTTCATTGCTCCTGTGACAATTGAATTTTCTTACTTCTTAAATTAAGCATTGGTTCCATGGCACTGAACCGTATCTGTTTCACAGATTCATCGCAGCTACCGTCACATGAATGAGGCATACAATCATAATCATCTAACACAGATATTTGCACTGGCTGAAAATTTTCTATATTCCCACTGGGCCCTCTCCGAAATTCTCAATTATCATGCGAATGCAGTTCGTCCTATCAACCGCAGTAATGTTTCCTATCCATCTTATGATATAAACTTTGCTCTGATTTACTGACAAGTATCTATAATTACGAGTGACTGACTCCAATTCCTGAGATGATAACACCTGCAGAATTTTACCTGTGAGTTCTGGGATGATGTAAGAGGTATCAGACTTTACCATTGCCTGTTTTGACTGTCTTATAGGGTTTCAGGATGTAAGGTATGAAATGACAGCAACTAGTCAAGTGTAAAACACACAGGCGGTCACGCATTGTTCTGGAAAACACCATCGAATATGCAGACGCAGCAATCACTGGAGGTTATTGTACCAATCATGGGGATTAACATTTGACGGACTGGTTTAAAGAAATGAGCACATAGCTGGCTCTACCTCGACACATGAGAGTACGCAATCAGGCTATGTCATTCTGAATACCGAGGGATCTCCGGAAGATTACCCAAGTTTTCACCACCTTTCCATTAAAATTCGTGACTTTTACTTTAACTCTGACAATGCTATAGAGTTTCGAACCTTGCTTCGAGGTAAACTGTAATGCTGTGTATGCCCTACCCAGTGAAGGAATAAAATTAGTTGCAAAGATACCTTCTTTCATTTTCAAGACAGCCCAAACACTCACTCCTTAACTGACGCAGGGTAAACAAGTAGACATAGCTTCCAGAGTCCGATCCAGTGTGAAGTAACACTGACTGCAGCTGAAGTAAGCCAGAGATTGATTACGGCCCAAAATCCACCACCGAGGCCTAGCCATCCTGCCACAAATAGTAACTAGTTCCTTAACCTTCAAAGGGGTCCCTTATAACAAGTTTAATATAAAACTAGCAACAGCTGAAGTACACACTTGCTCCAATGCACATTAATACTGTTGAATTTATTATATTTTATGAAGAACGTTTTGATAAAAAAAGATCATTAATGTTGTACTGACATATTTGTTATTTAAGTAGAACAGTCCATACAGGACATTTGTGATTAGTACTATTCAAGAAGAAACTATACCAAAAAAATAAAATACCTTTTTTTCTCGTTCCCTTGAGTTATTAATCTTATTTCCTTTGCAGTTTACACCTAATAAATTTAAATCTCCGCCAATAATGATCATTCTATTCTCACTTCTGAAAGAGTATAAATTTAATTTCTCCCCAAGAGCCTCATCTTCATCTGTCATTCTTCCACTGCAGTAAGCAGCCAACACTCTGATTTTTTTTTCTTTTTTAGTACCCTAGAAATCTACCTTAAGTAACTCATGGTCTTGATCTATGAACGCCAGTGAACTTTGGTAGTTTTTGCAAACTAGTATGAAAACTCCTCCACCAATTGCTCCTCTATCTCTGCGGTACACTCTGTAACCATCAGGAAAAACCTCATTGTCTAGTAACCAACTCTCTATCCCAATTATTACTTGTGGTTCGTGTATCTCTATTAAGTTTGCAAATTTGATTACTTTGTTCATTATACTTCTACAGTTTACCATTAACATGCTTATTACCAGCTTTAAATTTTCAGAATTTATCTCCTCTTTCCCAGTTTTACCCCAGTCAGTTATTTTTTCAGCAACTTCATCAATTTATTTAACACCTGTTATTTTTCCTATCGTGGATCTGCAATCAGTATCACTTTGATTGTCTATTTCCGTCCCTTCACCAGCAGCTCCTACCCTAAAACTTATTACTATTAATATATAGTTTACTATTAATTGACCAACTTTATTTCATTGTTATCACAAATAATTAAAGCTATGATTTTTTTCCAATTCTGGTTGCTGCACAAGGTCCAGTTACCCTGTTCGTCACCCCCACAGGCCGCCTGTGACTTTGTGTTTGTACCTATAAATAAATTAATGTAAAATTAACCAAGCTTTATTATTGTCAAACTACCTTCTCAAAAATTCCCAGTAACCCAAAAAGCATTTCATTGGCACTTTGAAATGGCCTTTTCTGCACGAAAATAATCCCGTAGTATTAAAGAGGGAAAATTTTTCAGGATAAATGGAAAAATAAATGAAACTAATTGCCTGTGATTTTAACGTATGAAATAAATCTAAATGTGAATGTAAATAAAACAAACAGATAGATAATACCCTAAAAATGGAAGTTATTTAAAGTAAGCTAGTGAACCGTTCACAAGAACTAGTTCTTTTCACTGAGTGATCAAATGAGCACCGCTTCTTTTAGTGAGTCACTTTTGCCCATCTCTATCCCTTACCTAAAAAAGAAAAATTTCCCCACTCCTTCATGTCTGAAATAAGAGTGCATCATGGTAATCTTTTCCCTTCCATACATTACGTCTAATACTTTTACGAACGTTCTTCCAAGCCTCATCACCAACCTAAAGTCTTGTACACTACCAGTTATCTCTTCACCCTCCTTCTGTGTTCGAATGAAATTTCATCCAGTTTCTTTGTCATATGAATTGCTGGTTGCATTTTGCAACAATTTCCACAAACTACTATAACTGCCCTCCTTCGTACCTCCTCAAACTTCAGTATTTGATACCCAAAATGTGGATCCCATATTACACAACTATATTCAAGCAATGGTCTGACCAATATTCCCTCCCTTTTCTGGTACATGCCTTCATCATCCTCTGATACATAAAGGATTTTAAAATCTCTTTCAACTACTTTCAAACTGCCCAGTTGAGTTTATCATAAAATATTATGACAATATTATGTTTAAACTACAAGTCTAGGTCTTCAAGAACACCTTCCCTATCCTCTAATCTTAAGCACATATAGTTTATTTTTTTATCCATGAACCTAATAAGCTTACTTTTCTTCACATTTATCTTCATTTCACTTTGACATGCCCAGCAGCTGTTCAGTTTCCTACCACCTTGATCCTATTATACACCCTTAGGAGTAAGCCCATGACATTATACACAAAAAATTATCATGACTCAAGAATTTTTAGGATCAGAAGGTGTAAGCCAGTTTTCACATTAAATTAACAAAAATCAGCCACTTTTTATTAATAGCCTTGACATCTAGTCTAAGGTCCAATGGAAAATCCTAGAGATGGCCAAGCATTATGACAGTAATGATTGAAAGATTTTCAATGGCACAGACAATCTGGTGGCAATTTCCCCACACACCCATTTCCCCCTTTCCTTTACAAATTACAACATTAAATTCTTTCAACATTTTTGGTAGATTATTCAATATTTCTCTTGGTAACTTATTTAATCCTTGATACCCTTACCTAAATAAAGAGAATCTTCCTACACCCTTATGACTTATATCGAGTGCCAGCTTGCAGTCATAGTCATCTTTTCCCTTCCATGCATTACTTTTAATTTTCACACCAATATCTTCCCATGCCTCATCACCTTGCACACTCCCATAACCGTCTTCACCCTTCTCCTGTCTTGCAATGAACCCCATTCCAGCTCTTTTATGATATCTGTTACCTATTGTGTTCTGTGGTAATTTCCAAAACAAATCTAGCTGCCCTTTTTTGCAGCCTCTCCAACTCTTGTATATGATGCTCAAAATGTTGGTCCCATACTATACCACCATATTCAAGCAATGGTCTTACCAAAGTTTTGTAACCCAACTCCTTTACTTCCCTAATTCACTAATCACTCTCTCCATCAAGTGTAGAATTTTGAAACCTTTTTCTACTATCAGTCCAATCTGTCCTGCACAGTTTAGCTTGTTGTCAAATGTAATTCCAACATATTTACATTCCATCTCTTCAACAAGAAATTCTTTTCCCACTTATAATTAACCTTAAGTTTTTTATTTGTGTATCTAATAAGCTGACTCTTTGTTGCATTTATCTTCATCTCATGTTTACCATCCCAACTAGGTATCCTATCTAGATTAACCTGCAGCTGTTTAAGTTCTCTACCGTTCTGATCCTTTTAGGTAGCATTATGTCATTTGCAAACAATTCAGTTTCTGATAGTAAACATCAACACAATTATTCATTAAAATAATGAATACCAATGGTCCCAATACACTACCCTGTGGCACTCCAGTTTTATACTTCCACTTCTTTTGATACTGTATTTTCTAGCTTTTAAAAATTCTTCTACCCAGCAAATCACTTTTTCATCCACCCCAATAGTTTTTACCATATTTACTACCATTTTATGGCTCACTCGGTCAAAAGCCTTTGAAGGATCTAGTGCTACACTATCAATTTGGCCTCCCTTGTCCATGAAGGCTAGACACAAGGCATTAGTATTAAGTAGAGATGTTCCGACTAGTCGGTAAAGTCGACTATCCGGCCACTTTCATAGTCGGCGACGATTCGGCAAAGAGTGCCAACTATCCGGCTTCTTAGTACGTATAAAATGTATATAGGAGGCGTTACATAAAATAAAAACCTTGATTGTTATTTAATATTTTTATTTTAGAATCAGTCTTACACATTTTGAAATGTAAAGCAATCTTTCCTTTGGTAATCACTCACTAAAATTACTTACTTGTAAAAAAATACTGTGACATTTATATAAAAAATAGTATCTTAATTAACAAACAAAACAACATAATATCTACTTATCTTCAATAAATATTTGTAAATACTTCTTCTTATTGAAACGAAAGAGCAGGATTTTTTAAAATTATTTTTATTAACAGACTAAGTAATATTGATACAAGATTACATGTTCATGATGTACTGTAAAAAAAATATTAACTGCATCATAAAACAAAAACAATCAGTCTAACGTACTTATATGATTTATAACCGTACATAATCTAATCAAATCAAGTTTGTGACAAACAAAAATGTCATCTCCTTATATTTTTTATTACTTACTTATATTTTTTAACTAAAGGTACATTATGATGTAAAAAGACTAAAGCTTCTGCCCTATCTGGCAGCAATCAATTTCCTTTTTTTTTTTTTTTTTTTTATATATATATATATATATATATATATATATATATATATATATAAGTTTCCGGCCTCGGAGAAAAATCGCTCACTGTAAATGGAACTTGCGGGACAACTAAGGTACACTTTCGCGACTTGCGCGACATTTCAGGATACCTAGAACTGTTGCGACTCCACCACTGAAATGGGTCTTCATTACGCTTTAACACACAGTAGGACTGCAGTTCATGAGCTGCCCTTGACCTGTCATCTTGAATATCTTCTATTTTTCTTGATACAAATTTTTGGTAGCAATGCCAAAAATTCCGCTGTGTTGCTGTTTCTATATTGTCTTCATCGATGGAAGTGCTGTGTAGATCATCTTTGCCATTGTCGCTCTCGTCATCACTCATGCTATTTTTCAGAGATTCTAGTAAAAATTGAGACCTAATGGTGATGAGGTCCTTTGTCTCGAAAAACTGTTGCTTATATCTTGGATCCAACAATGTAGCCAGGGTGAAGACATTGTTATGCTTCAAGTCAAACCTACTCTTCAAATCATTTTCCAGCAGGACTTTCATTTCCATGATTTCTTTGTTTTCATCATTGTAAATTTCAAGATATTTCTGTAAGGTTTTCAGATGAGGTATTACTTCAGACACCGAAGAGAAACTTGAACTTATAATCTTAGTAATCTCTTCAAATTTCTTCAGCAATGCAATGCTTTTTCCGAGTATTTTCCTCTTCAGTAGACAAATTTTCGAAATTTTCCGATGTTTCAGCCACGTAAAAAGAAATAGCCCGTTTTTGTTCTATAAGGCGAGATATCATATAGTACGTGGAATTCCATCTGGTACATACCTCTTGGACAAGCTGGTGATCTGGTAAATTTAGTTCTTGCTGCAGATCACGAAGTTTTAACTGAGCCTGATTAGAGTGGTTAAAGTGTGTGACAGTTTGTCTTGATTTTACAAGTATTTGTATCATGGTATCATGGTTCAAAGCAGTATTGATTGCTAGTTGTAGAGTATGTATGAAACAAGGTACTCCCTTAAAAACTAAATCATCGATTTCTTTCGTCACATTTCTGCCATTGTTTCGCACAAAGGCGTGAATTTTGGTTGCATCTATATTCCACAAAGTTGGAATTTCTTCTAAAAATTTTTTTATATTATTGGCAGTATGTGTTTCGGTGAAATGTTTCATTTGCAATACTGTGTGATGATATTTGAAACTATCGTCAAGCCAGTGAGCTGTAAAACTCAAAAAAACTTTCCTTGTTATTTGTGTTTGTCCACATGTCAGTAGTGACTGAAATTGCAGCTGCACTCAGCACTCCTCTTCGTATTTCAGATTTAGTCTCTTCGTAAAGATGAGGAATGATGTTTTCTATTAAATACTTTCTGCTCGGTATGCTATATTTTGGTTTAACTTTTCTCATCAAGTTTCTAAAGCCAGTATTTTCAACAACTGACAACGGCTGGTTGTCAAGTGCAATCATCTCACCAATCGCAATATTGATGTCTCTCAATCTTGAGTCTTCACGTGACCATTGTACAGCAAAACTATCTTAAATATTTTGCTGGCTTTTCTGACATAAACTGACCTCTGAGGACACTGAAGTTGACGGAGTAGGCACTGTTGTAGGTAGTTCATATACTTGGATTTGCGACTGGGATGAATCGTATGTGGTGGAAAATTTGATCACAGAACCTAACCGAGGTATCAGGATTGGATGTCGGTATTTGATATGGTTGTTCATACTCGTAGTATTTGCTGTTTTTCCCTGCCCACGATGAGAAATTATCATTTGGCACTGATTACACTTCACTTTACGCGAATCATTGTCCAATTGATCAAAAAAATCCATACACGAGATTTTCGTTTTGGCATGATTAAATTAATTTTAATTCTCTTTCACTTTAATGAACAATAACAACACTGTTGTTCTTATTTTTTACACAAAAACACCGCTCTGACCCGTGCGCAAGCAACAATGCGAACTAAACAATACATGTTTCGACACACTCGTAGGCTGCGGTTGCGACTCACGCGTGAATCAGCTGTAAACGAAGCGTCATGGAAATTGCCGAACACCTCTGAAACCATGATCGGCTTGGCCGACTAGTCGGCCTCTTTACAACCGACTAATCGGCTAGTCGTCCAAAGTCATAGTCGGAACATCTTTAGTATTAAGTGACTTCAGAATTACAATAATATAGGTTTGGAAAAGAATCAAAGGTGTTGACCTGTTAATCAGTTCTGGCTGATTTATAAACTTGGCCTGTATTTTACACATAGTGTAAAAATTTGAAGAATTTCTTTATTGTCTGAAGAGAATTGCCATGCTTAAAATACAGACACCACCCTCATTAGGGAGCATTGATAAACTAAGAGATTCCATTTTGGGTTCTTTTGATTCCCCAATCCCATACGTGGCCAAATGTGGCATTTGCCTCGACACTCCCTACCCCTCACCCTTCCCCATGTGGCAAGTAGCTTTTTTCCCTATTAATTCCACAAGACATTTTGTGTTGTTTTCTCTTACCACACTATCCTTAAAATTACTACATGTATAATAAACACTACCAATATTTGGTTTATATACTTTTCTATAATTAAATATACATATACATATATGGAAAGATAACTTATACCTAACATTCAAAAATTTGAAGGGAGGAGACTGTTAACCCTTTATCAAGTAGTGAGAAACATGAGGCTGAGCTCGTGCAAGCTTCATGGTCAAGACGGCCACCATATAAAATTATTACAAATAATATTCTGTATGAATGGTTACAGTAGCCACTCCCGCAAATGATCTATTATTGGAAAAGAACCTCTTTCTAAGGTACAGTCAGGGATCCATTTCTTCTCATCATCTCATTCATGTTTATTATTAATTGAATAGAATAGAACAAACCTGCAACGTAAAAGAAGAGCTGAGAGTTCCATCTATAGTTCTCTATTGCTGCAGTTCTGTCACCTTTCTTTCTACATTACCATGAAATCAGTGGCGGTTCCAGGATTTTGGTTGGGGGGGGGGGGGGGGGCTTGACTCAAAATAAAGGACACCAAAATCCCATGTTGTCGGGGGTGACCTTGTTGGTGGTTTTGGGGGGCTTAAGCCCCCTAGCCCCCCCCCCTCGATCTGCCACTTCATGGAATGATCATTCTTTGTTCTGCTTAAAACATTTGCAGTTCTTTGACCCTATTTTGAATAGTGAAAACTGGCTGCAAATAACACTTTGTTGAGCACTATAATTAAAAATGCATCTAAATTCACTTAACAGAATGAAATTATTATTTTTTTTATTAATGAGATGTGTGGTGACATGTTGGAGATTTGATTCAAAACAGTTTCTTAAAGGAAAAACTATCAAAACAATACGAACTGTCACTGGTGTGAAAAATCCTGTGAGATATCTGTAAGTGAATCTTTGTCTAGGTACTGCATACTTAATGTTTTCAGCATGTGTTGGTTAGTTCAAAGGCACTGGCTCCATGTGACCTAAACATCAAGTTACACGCATTCACAGTACTGTCAGTAAATATGGAGATAATTAAACGACAGATTTAAATATCCACATGCTTTTGTGTATTGTGTTCCCTATTTTAACCATTAAAAACGAATGAAAGGCTGTGACGCCCCCTCCCATGCAGGGCAGCATAACTTTCTACCAAATCCCCTCCCCTCCCCCGACTGAACTATGTAACTTATGGATGTTCCCTTATATAAGAATTTATGTCATCTGTAAACAACCTAACTTTTGACTATACACAGTGGGCACGATCATTCACTAGAATAACTAATTGCAATGGTCCCAATGCATTACCCTGTGTCACTCTCATTTTCACTTTGTGACTCTTTCAATATTGCATTTCCTATCCTTATTAGCTTTCTGCATTTTAAGAATTCCTTTATCGAGCAAGTCATTTTTTCATCCCCTCCAAGGTTTTTACCTTATTTAACACCATTTCATGGCTCACGCTTTCAGATGCGTTGGAATGATCTAGTGCTACACTATCAGCTTGGCTGCCTTTGTCCATTTCATCCAAATTTCTTGCATATAGTGCACCATTGGAGATTCAAATGAATACCCTTGCCTAAAGTCATGTTATTGAATTCCAAACCGATTTCTTACCTCACAGAGATTTTTGATGTGGATGCAAATTATTCTCTCCATTAAATTTTCCATCACTTATGTCAAACTAAATAGCCTGTAATTCTCAACCTTTATGGACCGGTATTAAAGTCACACTTTTTCAGTCCTCCGGTTAGCAGAAAGTCTCCAGACTCAATCTAAATAATATTTCAAGGTTAGGTATAATACTATATCCTGCTATCTTTAATACATCTCTAATAACTTTATCTACAGCAGCCCCCTTTTTTTTTAACTATCTCAGTTTCTCCATAATTTCCTCAGAATCCATTTCAAATTTTGTAGTCTGCTCAGTCCTACTTTAATGGAGAAGCTCTTCCTCTGATTTATTCCCTCCTATACCAAGGCGATAATCTCTATTGTTAGCATTAAAACTTCCTTTCCCTTCAGTTTTTTAACAGAGCCATAGTAATTTCTAGATTCATCATTCAGTATATTTTTCATAAACCCATCTTTAGCTTCTCCCTTTGCTGCTATTATTAACTCCTTGTTTAGTTGTTTAAAGTGATCCATAATGCCTTGCTATCTCTTAACTTGATTGTGTTCTCTTATGACCTCTTTTGTGTCCGCACCTTCCTGTTATAGTATTCAGGTTCTGTACTTATGAGTATTTTCTGTTTCGGAGTGACATTTCTAACCATATAACAATTATCTCCTTGAGCTGTCTTTTATTTCCATCAATGAACCTTCCCAGAGATATCTCTTCAGTTCTGAAATATATATAACTGTACCTATTACCATCTTCAATTTTGGTTATGGTTTACTGAATCCTCTAATATCCACTGCAACTACTTAATGGTCACATACTCCTGCAGTTGAGATCTCAAAAGCTGTCATTAGGCTTTATTAGGAATACATCAGATATATTTTCTCCCCTTGGTCTCTGCTCTAACACGCGTGTAAAGCTTCCTTCCTCTTCTAAAGTATTTGCAAATCTCTGTCCCTTGTGTTATTAGTCATTTTTCCTTTCCACTTGACACCTGGTAAATTTATATACCACCAATAATTACCATTCTATGCTCACCCCTTGAACTCTAAATATGAATTTAGTTTCTGGCTTCGTGATATTTTCAGCATACCTTTTCACCTTTGTAGCTGTCATCCTATCTTTTATTGTTTCACTGACTTCACTATTTCTTTAGTATTTATGATTTTTCCCATTGTGCAGCTGCATTCAGTATCACTTTCAACACAGCCCATTTTCCTTCAAAGTAGGGCTCTTACTTGCACACACTTCGATTGGTATTTCATGAACATGGACTGATAAAAGCAATATCATGTCCAGAGAGCAGGGAACTTGTAGAATAAATGCACTGCCTTTATTTGCCAGAAAACTTTGCAGTATGACATCAGCCACAGAGAAAGTGCTGTTAGGACATACTACATAACTTTATGATTTAGGATTTCTGCCAGTACCAACAAACAGTTAACCCAAAAAGATTGAAACAAATTCCACACCATTATTCCTGCTTTTGCACTCTACTATTGCACTTTTCCTACCACAAATGTCAAAATTCACAAAGTTTGACTGTAGGAAAGTGAAAATTTGTATAAAATATTTCAAAGTTTTTAGAAAGAATCTTTATTTATTTTTCAGTTGAATTTTTCTAACATAAAGTATTTCTACTATCAAAATAGGAAACTAATATAATTAATTATTTCTGTACTGCCATCATGTTGATAATTGAGTCATTGTGCAGTGACTAGTTAATTTTTGTTACTCCGCCTGGCATCTTCTGCTATCGAAGGGTTTACTGCAACAATTTCTATATCTTTCATGTCCATGTGTTTACTGCTAATAACATCATTAAATTAATACTTTTATATGGTATGTAACATTAACTTGGATAGCTAAGAAACAAACTGTAGCAAAAGATTTAGATAATATATACACACATCACAGGACAAAAAATGTATTACTTTTGCATTACCCAACAGAAACCATTGTCTACCAGAGATGATAGTTAGTGAGTACATAAATGAAAAACTGTGAATCTTTGAAATTTTCAGGTTTAAACATTGTGTAGCTTAATGTCATATCAAATGTACCTTTCCCCTTTCTCAAATGTTGACAGTAAATGTAGTTCACAGTCTATAAAAAGTTTCCTTTGATATTTTATTCCTTCATTTTTCATTTTCCTATGTAAAGAAAAAGTGGAAACAGAAATGGAAAGAGGATACAATTCAATAGGAATTTTACTTAAAGTCTGTAACAGTAAACATAAAAAATGAGAAAAGATATTGAAACTACCACTTAGCAAAGTTTGATGAGAAGACATAGGAAAATGACCAGGTGACTATATTATTTTTGTGCCTTGAAGCCAGTGTGAACAGGGAAATCTCAATAAATTTAGTGCTGCAGTCATTTAAAAATACTTCTAAATACTGGTAACATATTTGTAATCCATGTTGCTAAGTTATTTCAATCAGATAGTAAAAGACCATCACTCATCCGAAGTGACAGAGCAGAAACATGAACAAACCAAACATGTGGAAGCAGTTTAGAAATTTTTGGGCTTAACACTATACCAGCAGAACATGAACTGCATAGGGAGGGAATCAGAGAGTATAAAAAATAGTTTACTGTGTAAAAGTTGAGGGGGGGGGGGTGAGAATTAGGAATAACAATATGTGAGAGGTTTAAAAATACACACATTTTAAATGCAAAGTGGAAGAAACAATATTCTGAGAGAGAGGGAGGAAGGGAAACTATCATTTATATCAGATGATAATGGGACTGTACAGATTTTAAAAAAAAAAAAAAAAAAAAAAAAAATCATCAGTAATAGAATGTAAGGGTTACTATGTGATAAATACCTTAATTAGAAAGTGGAACAGCGAAAACATGGCCATTAGTGCAGTAAAGAAAGTGTTTGTTTCTTTCACTTATTTATATTTTACAAAATAAGAATTTTTGTTTCTCATCGTTCTTGAATGGTTAATATTAAGAGGTACTATTTTTTTTTTTTTTTTAAATCCAGACTACAATAGTTTTACTGACAATTTTTCTGTGAGCATATGCATAAATGCAATATATTGGATTAAGATAAAAGTATAGGTTGCCAACAGCTAATGACAGTGATCTGAGAAAATAACAATCACTTTAGTCTTTTAAATAATGTTTATTTAGTCAAATATTACAACATTCAATAATTGATCTTTAAAATAAGTTTTATGACAGTGGATAGGAACTTATGATTGCAGTCAGGTTTTTAGAAATAAAACCATTATGCATCAGTATCATAAAATAAATTAAAAGGTTCTTCACCTAACATTGAAAATGGTTGGGATACATTTTTCTGCAGGCTCAAGGAGCTAGAAACTAAATTTTCAAGTGGTGTCCGACTGCCTACATTACCATCATTAAATAGTTGTAATTTCTGATCAGCTGCACATGACTCTCTTTCTGGTGATTGTATTGCAAAGTCATGTCTTTGTTGCGAGTTGAACAAAGTTACTCTATTATTTCTTTGTAATAGTGTATGCGGTGCTACAGATGCATTACTCTGTTCATAACAATTAATTTTCTTTATTTCTTCACAGTTTGATAGAGAAGAAAGTACCACATTTAAGAATTCAGAAGAACTAGTTGCAAGCTCTGTTCTTTGAAAAATACTTCCTTCATTACTTTCCATTTCACAAATGGAATTATTACCAAGTGTAATTGTTTCTGTTTCATTTTTTGAGGCTGACATTGTTCTGCTGTTACCAATAATGTCCAGAGAAGAAATTTGCTCTCCAATTGTTTTATGGCATAATTTCTGGCACAATGTATCATCAGTAGACATCTGTCCATCATTATTGTTTGTGACACATTTTTTAAATTCATTTTTTCCTGAAAATCTCTTTTGGGGGGAGAGTGATTCCCTTTTTTCATTAAAGGTAATTTTTTCAATATCTCCTGGTATCAATAGACCAGCTGAGGATGTAGGCTGACCATTCTGTGAAAGTGGGGTTTCGTTAACATCATCTATCATAATAATATATTGGTTAGCATGCTGATTATTCATTATACAGAACTGTTTCAAATGTTCGTCTTCCATACGTCTATTGTTTTGAGCAACAACATTCTCAAACACATCTCTTCCGACCTTCTGGAAAAAAGCATAGTTACATTAATTAATAATTTCAGGGCTATATAAATAAGTCACAATCTACTAAAAAGGAAGGTGAAACAGCTTAGACACAAAATCTAAAATTTTCAAGTAAGTTTCTTTCTCGGTAAGGAGGATTTTTACATGATCATGACATGAAACTCATTTTTAATTCTTACATAGTGGCTTTCTCCTATTGCACCCAACACTGCGACACATGATGGTCCCATTTCTTATCTTAAATAAAGCATTAGATAAAATGATGATAAACTCAAGTGTAAATAAAGGATGTTCAGACAATTCAGTTGGATATAACAATGAAAAAAATAAGAACACATGAAAAACAGTGGCTACACTTGCCACACATCAATACAAAACAGCAACAAACACTTATTACATGAAAATGGTGACATTATCCCTATCCTTCCTTGTTTTCACTGGCAAAGGTGACTGGAAATAGTTATTCAGGAGGACGTGGGATCTAATCCCAAACCAGCCATCCAGATTTGAATTTTCCATGGTTTCTCCCAATCAGTCTAGGCGAATGCCCTGATGGATCCTTCAAAAGGAGTCCTTTCCCACCTTTAATGACCTCAATGTCAACAAGGTGTAAAGCCATAAGTAAAAATTAAATAAAAATAATTGCCAAATACTTAAACTATTGCAAAATATAAATTAATACAGTGATACACCCCCATTCTTGTCAAAAATGAGAATTTTTGTTAGTAGCAAACAATCCCTGGAGACTGTCAATGCTATTTAGGAAATTTATTCACAGAGCAGCAAAGTTATGGATTTGAATTTTTACTGGCAGAACAGCATTGCATGCACTATACTATGTTCAGACAGGAAGGGCGGGCCAAAGTCACTCTGTTCTATCCCCACTCCACTGCCCCAGCCCCTACAGGCGAAGGGGAAACAGCTGCCGCGTATGCGCAAACGTCATCACGACGTATGTGGTACAATATGTTGCATCTAATTTGATGATTTCTTCAGTAAAATCGAACATTTTATTAAGTATTTGTCTTGACGAAAATGAGTGAATCGTATGTCCTAGAAATTTTGTGTTTGCCAACTAAAATTTCATATTTAATAAATATAAAAATTATTTACATATCAATGAATAAAACTTACTGCTTCCAATCATTATTTTTAGCTTTAAAAGTTTCGCAAGACATTTCAACGATTAAATCCAATTTTTAGATGTCTTTCCCAGTGGAAGTTAATTCTCTAAACACATCATTTAAATTTTGAAATGAAAGTGATATTTACTTGAAGTGATAGTTTCTGTTTACAGAAATCGTTGATGAGACCACCATTGAGTTAAGAGTGTTGCCAAATGAACTTCCTTAAGTGATTTTGATTTACCCACGTCTCGTCAAGGTAGATGGCAGGTCTAAGAGAATGTTCCTTCCTTAAATCGTGCATTTTGCTTAAAAATGAGGCCCTTGCTGCAACAATGTCTGTCCTTTCCACCAGAAAACGTCATTACATTTTCTGTATATGAAGTCGAGTGCTTTTAATAACTTATTCGCCTCCAGTGTTGTTAATTTTCTCTTTCAGTGACTCCCTCAATTTTCATAAGGTAGGGTATTCACATCAGTCATAAAATTCTAAAACGGAATGTCGAATGACATCTTTCTGAAAGTGATCCATCTCTGTGACCAGTTTTTCTCGATGAACATTTTTCTTTGGAGAAGAAAAGGATGGCTCTGGTGCACTCAGTTGGGCTTCGCTACATACACGCTGCACTGTTCGTAACGATACGCCACACACCTCTGCCGTCATTTTTAGCGGTTCCCTAAAAAGTATATTAACTTTCTCTTCAGAGTTTTCTGACGTCTTTAAAAAATTATACACATAAAAAATAATTGTTTTTGACTGTCGCCTAATGTAACAACTATCTGACGCCATTTCACTTACAGCGTTTTATAACGGTGTATCAGAATAAACACGACAATACTGCAACAAACGATAATGCCTGTAGGCAGCGGTCTGCTCGGAGAGGAAGGCATCTGGAGGGGTTGGTGAGGTTAGGCGCGGGGCGAGGGGCATATGACCTTGACACGCCAGATGAAAGCGAACGAAGTATAGTCAGAGTTAATATATCTTTGGTTTTATGTAATTACACGTTGTTTACTGACTGATTGTTTCTTTCCCTGTTCTTCTTTAAGCTCAAACATAACAGTTTGATTATCTGAATAATGAAAATGTTCTTTAAGGGTATTGTGTGTGAATATGCCAAATATGGCAAACATAACAGATACTGTTTAGTGACTCTTCTTTCAGACATCCCATTACTTATTGGAATAATTAATACATGCACCTCTGAAGATATGCATGAGCTGAAGGATTGCTTCACACAGCATTTTAGGTTTCAAGTCTTTGTGTAGAGACAGCATTATTGTAGGAGAGAATCCTTGATCCCTTTGTTGCAGTTTCTCAATCTATAATAAGACATGCCTTTTTTATAGGTATGGAGGCAATTGATATTATTAAGTGAAGGATGTATGGTAATTTGTTCAGCTATTCTGCATGTCACCTTAAGTCTAAGTGTTGTGACATGCATGGTCAACAAGCAGGGGCGGATCCAGGATTTTGTTTTTTTTTTTGGGGGGGGGGGGGCTTGAGCGGACTTTGGTTGGAGGGGCTTGGCTTGAGTGAATTTTGGTTCAGAGGGCTTGCGTTCCCCCTAGCCCCCCCCCCCTGGATCCGCCCCTGTCAACAAGGCAATGGCAATTAGCATTGATGATGTTAAACCTTCAAGGGGATTCCATAAGGAAATTTCCCTTTGCCTGTAAGTTTAGTATTATCACACATTATTATAGTGTTTACAACAATATGCTCAATGTTTGTGTCATGTCATGTCGTGCTAGAAAGATGAAAGAAGACAGAGGGTGAAATCCAGAGTCAGGAATACTCTTCCTGAAGACACCAATGGCAATGCCAGATTTAGTATCACCATCTGATGTACAAATCACCATCAACAAGTATCATGTGCTCACACTGCATATACTCTGTGGAGAATGATTTACAACAAGCCTTTTGACACACAAGCTGGTACTAAGTAATTATGTGTTGCCACTTCTCCCACTCATCTGTCCAAATAATACATACAGAAAATGTCTCCCTTCAGCAAGGCAGAACTCAGCTAACCCTGTTTAAGTGCCAATGATTTATTGATGTGGCCATATCAAATGCAATATTTGTCATCCTCATTTGTTCAAAATGTTGCAACACAAAACCTGTCAATTCATCAATCAAGTAATGAAACTTCAATTCTATTGTATAAAATGTTTGTTAATTCATCACAATTTCTATGTTTATGGAAGAGATTATTTTTTAGTTACCTTCTTTCAAGACAGATTTTAATGGTCACTACAGATATATAATGGTCTTTACCTCCAAATATTAGTGTTTTAAATTTTTACAAAGCACCTCCTCACTTCACTGAGGCTTGATGGTCACAATGCAATAAATGCTTCCTTGATAATATGGTTTGTTAAGAGTCTCACCAATACCTAGACTTTTTTCACTAGGAATTGAAGTACTGAAAGTGGAGAGAGAGTGTTTGATACAGTAAAAGACAGAACCTTTAAATTACGTAGCTATTAGCACTCATGATGTAGACAACTTTTTAAATAATAGACATTTTAATTACTGTTGATAATAAGTTTTTAAATAGTATTCTCAACTCTATTCCACATGCTTTTTGTTGATATATATTTAAGCCAATGGAAATTTTTTTTTTAATGATTTCAGTGCAGTATTTAGAAATATGGTATTTAGAAGAATCGTAATAGAATGTTACACACTTCGCTTACCATTAAGTCCATGTCAGAAAATTGAGGGGAAGAAAAGGTATTCAGACAATTACAGATAAGAATGGAGAAGAAGTTACTGAGTATTTGAAAATGGCAGAGATATTAAGTAACTGGTTTGATGTGACTATTAGACACTTTCAGGAATGGGAGGGTGTAAATCAGAGAATGAGTTTGTTGGCACAGTTAACCCTTTGACTGCTGACGGCGGATCGTGTACCTGCCGCGCTGTGGCCTGCTACCTGCGCTAAGTGATTATCCCTGGGGACGGAGCCGTCCGAGCGGCTCTAGCCGCCTTGTGCCGAATGTTTCTGGCGAAGTACTGAGACCTCTCATGACTGATACAGAATAAATGCTCTCACTACATAGTTTCTCTTCAAATAAATTACTACAGAATAAAACTGAATCATTAACCCTACTTTTCATAACTAATAATTATTTCTTGCTTGCATTTTTCCCTCGATTTTTGCAGCTCTTGTCGAAAGCGTGGTGATTCTTAAATTTACATCAATAGTTTACAGTTCTTTCTTGGCAGTTTCTGTAGGTCCCTTACTGTATTAGAGTGTTATTGTTGATTCGAAAAAAATGCTAGAAATATTGTATTCCACACTTACATACCGCGTTCAGACCATGACTGTAAAATTAGAGATATTCGAACTCATACAGAGAGTTAAAGACATCCAATTTTTCCTCGCGCTATTCACGAATATAGAAAGAGACCTTAAAATGATAATTGTTCAAGCAGCCTCCCCCACACACCGAAATTTGGTTTCCGGAATATCTTTGTAGATGTAGACACCCAAAATATCTCGATGTTGACAGAATGTTTGCTGCGCTTTGTAATTACCCGATTATACGTAATTTTGTTTCTTTGATGAAATTTGTTCCACATAAGTACTCAACAGATTTTTAATTTCTAAGCTATGAAGTGTCTGTCCATTAACTACGTGATGTGAAATAGAGGGGGGGGGGGGTTGCGGCGAAATCGCACGAAACCTCGCCAGAGTAACAAAAAGCGGTATCTAGACATAAGTTCACTAAAAATTGGAGTATTTAGAAGGACATCTCTGGTCCAATATTCCCTAATTTTCAATTTTTTTTCACGCTAGGCATCAGAAGACAAATAGCTCTAAAACAATACATTTCATCATATCCAGTATCTTTCCACTTTGATATTCGAGAAAGTTCTGATTCTGGAGTATTCTTCATAGTGGTTATACAAAACCGATTCTTTTCATCAGCTATATATTTCGTCAGTTCTTCTGTAAGAAATAACATGAAAACTGACAGAATACTTGACACATTCCCTATTTGACACGCATGTCCCAATAGTGTAACATCAAATGCATGACTAACTGGACGAAAATGATTTTCTAGTTAGATTTATCGCCAAGACGTAATTTCTTCGTAGCCGTTTCACTATCACTTTCTGATTCTTCAGAACAACTAACTTGTTGAAACATGAGACTGCATTGTCACCCCTCCTGACGAGTATGTTTTAGGATTACAGCTTTCCGATTTTGTGGAAAAGCTATCACTTCCATCAAAATGAAGTAGTTCATCCTCAGTGTCGCTCATCGTAAGAATCTCCATGATTTATTCCTCAATGCACCCACGACGTCTTTCAATTTTCTTTATAAAATACAGGACACAAAGAACACTGATGTAATTTTCGTTGAACAGTGAACTGTAGAGCGAAGCCTAGGCTCCCAGCAGACAAACATTCATAAGATAAGCTAGCAACCAAAACTGCGAAAGGCTATTGAGAAATGTGGCGAGAAGTCCGCTGTACGACTCAGGTAGCGGCGCGTCTATATTCGTCATCAGCACACAGGTAGCGGCAGGCGGGTGTGGCTTATCTCGTCATCAGCACTCAGGGGAAATCCGACGGCTGCGGCTATACCCGTCATCAGCACTCGGGGCCCGCAGGCAGCATGACGTGTATAGACGTCAACAGCAGTCAAAGGGTTAAAAATAAGCCGACCAAAAAGTTTTAAATTTATCCTGAGGGTATTATAAGGAACTTAAGAAAGCTAAAAAAATAATAAAGGAGCTAGTGTAGGTAATATTACTACAAATGTCTTAAAGAAAGCAGGATACACTATTGTACCTTATCTTGAAATGTTATTTAGCTTGAGTCTAGAGATCTGTTGCAGATCTAAGGACTGGAAAAATGTGGTAGTAGTACCGGTCCATAAAGGAGTGAGAAATAGGATCAGAGATTACAGGCTGATCAGTTTGACATCAGTGGCAGGCAAAATGATGGATAGATTCATGTGCAACCATATCAGATGTGTCTGTGAGGAAAGTAAGTGTATTTAAAAGTCGAATACATGGTTTTAGGCAAAGATATTCATGTGAAACTCACTTGTTAGGCTATATGCAAGATATTTCAGATGAAATGGATGAGGGATATAAAATTGATAGGATAGCACTAGATCTTTCTAAGGCATTTGACTGAATGAGACATAAAATGATGCTAAATAAGGTAAAAATTATTGGAGTGGATGAAAATGTGATTTCCTGGGTAGAAGAATTCTTAACAAAAGGAAGTTGAAGTGAAAATAGGAGTCCCACAGGGTGGTATATTGGGACCAATGCTATTCATTATACTAATGTTAATGGCTTAGTCAGAAGTTAGTTTGTTTGCAGATTACAAAATATTAAATAATCAGATCAAAATGGGAGAAAAACTGAACAGCTTCATGTTGACCTTGGCGGATCAAAATTGGATGAATGTAATTCCAAAAAAGAGTGGGTTTATTAGGTAAATAGATAAAAAAAACTAAAGGTTAACGATGATTATATGTTGGGGAAGGAAATGTGTGTTGAAGATTTGAAGTGTAATTCTGTTGGCATAACATTTTATGATAATCTCAGCTGGAGACGTGGTAGGAAAAGTTTTAAAAGCCTTCAGTTATGGAAGAATTGAGGGAATTGGGTTACCAAACTGTGGTGGTGTAGTTTGAGACACAGAGCCTGGTTATCAAACACGGGAGTTTGAGGAGATGCAAAGAAGGGCTGGAAATTACTACAGAACACAGTCAATAACTGATATGATAAAGCATCTGGAATAGGATAGATTGAAAGACAGGAAGAGGGTGAAGAGAGTGCTGGGAGTATACAAGGCATGTATTGGTGGTAAGTCATGGAGAGATATTTATGGAAGTATTAAGAGTTGTGCTTGTAACATAAAGCATGAACATGGCCACAAGCTGAAACTTAATTTCATAAGGGTTATAAAGTGACGCGCTGTCACCACATTTGGATGTGCATTTTTATTATATAAATCATAATGTTAGAGTAATTTACATAAATCTTGGGCGACCACCTAAATAGTTTTTTTTTTTTTTGTAATTTCCTAAAGTACGCAAGATTCCAAATGAGGACTGTAATGCAATGGTGAACATTCTGTGTATCTTGTCAAAACGGATATTAAAGAATTATGGAGCTATGTAGGCTTGAAGCTAATTGTGGTCTTCCTGAACTAGGGCGACAGAAAGTTGCGAATAAAGGGTTTTGCCCGATGACACAGTCTGCTCCCTGAGGATGGGCAGTCAACAAGGTTGCTCACCTTATGGGAAATGCCTGCCGCGCGGGCACAGGGTCGTCCCCGAACTTAGCCGAATATGCCCGACCTCTGTGATATACGCGGGGCAAATAATCGGGGATATCACATGACATTAGGTGCCAATCCAAATGAGCACATAACTTAAAATCCTGGGAATTTTGTGTTAAATGTGATCTTCGAGACTGCAAGGGGTGCAGCCAGAAATTTCCTCGCAGAGAGAAGAGTGACAAGCTTCATTCGATTCCAGGCTAGTCTATTCTGTGGTGGACTGAAAGTTGGCTTTTCTCGCTAACTGCTGAGTCCGACTCCTGGTGTCAGAAATCTGACGCTGCTGGCTTGATGGAGTGGCTTCTGCACGGCGACACGGCCAGTAATGCGATGATGCACATTACCACTAGGACGTGCCTGTAGCCGCTTTGTGAGACAAGTCTCACATACTGTGGGTCATCTCCGATCACCACAGACATCAGATTCAGAACTATAATGGTAACTTATTACGACCAAGCCATCTGATTGAGCATTCCATGAAACTGAACCCTTAAGCGTCTTTGAGAGGATAGATACATGTTCTAACTTTGTAACAAAAACCCTGAGCTAGCGGCGTAATTTGCCAGAACTAGTTATTTTCGAATGGCATATTGTTCATTCGTGGTACCAAAGATTTTTTTAAATTTAAAGTCACAGTATTATGATAGCCATGTCTGAGATGGATTTAAAAGTAAATACACAATTGTTTGTTTGCTCATGGCGGCTAATTGTACCTCTGAGCGTTGCTTTTTTATGATTTTGCCAATTTGTGTTAATGTTAATGATTAATTCGCTCAGACTTGTAATTGCCAATGATAAGAAAATAAATGTCATATTGTGACAGTTTTCCTATATTCCAACTAACATCGAGATTCTTGCTGAAAATAAATATTTTCACTCCTTAATAAAAATTAAAATTAAAAATCCCCTTTATTAATCATAAAGGTATGAAAGATAAATATAAAGTATTTATCCACCAAGGCCCCTACCACAGGGTGTATGAAAATTTTCTTTCATAGGTCAGGGAATCTGGGATTGGAATAAATTACCAAGGAAAGTGATGAACAATTTACCAAAAACAATGAAACAATTTAAAATTAAAATTTGTAGAGGGCATTAGGTACAAGACAAGGGTAAAATAATTGTGTAGTGAAATTGTCATTAGAGCATGCACTTCATTGCAGAAGAAAAGATTTAAAGATGACACATGTAATGCTTCCACTGTCATTATATACTTTGAACAATAGATTCTGCAAAAAAAGTTCATTTTCTGCACTGTTCATTTGACAAAAGATTATCATATTCACAAACAACATGATACAAGATACCAGAACAAAAAACAAAATATACTCGTTTAGGTTACCATTGTGACAAAACAAAAATGGTGAACGGCACATTAAAGACTACAGAATCACGTCATATCAATTTCTGATCTGTCTACGTAGCAAGATTACTGCAGCAGGATTCATTTTATACTTCCTAGTTTTCTGTTCAACTATTCTTCTACCCTTGTACAGCAACTTATTATTTGACACTAAGGAAAGGTGTAGCTGGGACTAAACACACTAATTTGTTAACGGTGTCAGTAATGATGTTAGGCGACAGGTCAGCAGGTGTTATCAGTTGTTACATCAAAGGGATTTAGTATGTTGTTCATGGCATCAATGTGGCCACACAACCATTTAACATTGTTAATGTGTATTAGTTTTGAACACGATGATCAATAAAAACACAGAATGGAGTGTCCTAATGAAAAAAAAAAAACATCAAAGTTTTACAAGTGCTTCGAACAGAACCTTGTTTCTGGAATTCTCAATAGAAAACATACAAAAATCATGGTATTCAGGATGATTCATGGACCAGGTTATGCAAGCAATCTTTTTCAACAATTGCAGATATGAAAAAGAAAAATGAGACACTTCTGGGTTACTATAGAATATATCTAAATAAATATAAAAAATCTAGTGCAGGGACTATATATAAATAACTTGTTGGTTTACATATGATAGCCATAGCTATCTCCAACCTCCCAGGTGACACCATGTTGAACACAGAGGTAAAAGGAAATATTTTTAAACTGATGACATGATATGGAGAGAAAGCTTAAAGTTAGTCAGATCCAGAGTAGCAAAATTGCTGCAACTGGTGTGTTGCACCATTTTTCTCAGGGGAGGGACGTGTAATGTATGGAATACTGCCATAAAATGAATTAGTTAAAAATGCATCATGTTGGGCTCAACTTGAGTCCTGCAGAGGCTGCCAGGAGTGCCGGCCAGTGTGTCTGTTTACTCTTCGGGCAGTTTTGATCTCCGAGTTGGCAGAGAAGTACTGAATGAATAGAACTTTGTAATTCAAGGGCAAGTGTAGTGTATGAATAGAATCCTTGTTCCATACGCTGCATTTCAAGGCAGATTCACTGCCACCCAGGGCCAGATAAGATTTGCTTACCAAATAAACTAGGTTGTGCACACTGGCTTTGCCACTTTTGAAAGCAGAAGCAGAACTGCTACCTCTCAGTGTCAAATACAATATGCTTATCAAATAAGCTAGGATGCATGTAGTGGCATAACAGAGCATGAGGCCACTTTGTGCCAACTCATATAAGAGACCCTAGTTAATACTTGAGTGTGGCCAGTTGAATCAAGTTGCTTCATACAGTATGCATTGCTTAACCACTGATTAATCTGCTACTATAGTTCACCTCCGTATCTGGCTTGGGCAAATAGTTACCTTCTCTTCACGCACCTAGCAGAGCTAACTAACCTAACATCCTATTCCAAGCTGTATGTATTGAAGTTTAATAGCACTAGTGTGAAGTTCTGATTGCCTACTTTACATCACAAGCTTTGGTACGAGCTGTCCCTTGCCTCAGGTAACAAACACGTGTCCTCAATATTTCACGTTGTGGCCAAAAGCTAAACAGCTTCCAATCTGGGATAGGACAATTTAATTAAATTACTATCACCAGGTTAGTAAGGCAGCATCTCAAAAATACATATAACTTCTTGTTGATTACTAAATTTGAGTATAATTTGCCTACTGTGTACTTAAATAATGTAAATAGTAGATTCCAATAGCACAGATGGAAAAATAGCACTATTTGGGAGGAGATCAATATCTTATATTACTGTGAAGATAATATTCCAGTAATGCCTGTCACCTCTTGCAAGATGAGAAACCATGAGACAATACTCAGCATTGTGGTAGTTTGTTGTTAGTTCTAGAAATCATATGGAATAAGAATGATAGTTTGTTGGGAAAAATGCTCCAATTAAAATTAGGTACAAATACTAGGATAGGCAATTTTTACAAATTATCATTTTCTATAACCAAAATTTATATATATTATCATTCTTTGAAAACTTTATTGCTTCCATGTGACGAGAATCCACTACAAACAACTTTTATTTTTTGGTTTGTTCTGAATAACAATTTCGTGCAAGTCCTTTATTGACCATTCTTCACATTTGAGTCTATAAATTTGATATATTCAGATATATATTAAATATACAAAAATCTGCCTAAATATTATCTGCCAGTTTTATTTATCCAAAAGTATAATTTATTACTAAATTTAAGAAATCTATCCAAATATTATTGTACTTTATTTTCTTTTGACCTCTTCTCTGGCATGGCGGTTAGGCATGTGGTGAGTGAGATAGGCTCAGATTAAGAATCCAATCAGTCACTGCGACTGAGTGTGGTGTGTTAGCGGTAATGCTCTGCTCTCAGAATCAGAGGGATCAGGTTTGAATCCAGATTTGAGGTTTCAATAGTTTCTCCAAATAGATCCAGGCAAATGCAGTCATGGTTCCTTCAAAATGAGGAGCAGTCATGGTTCCTTCAAAATGAGGTGCAGAATTCCTTTCCATCTGAGAGTAGCTTCAAAATGTTGCATCAGACTGATGGTCTGCCCTGGCATATTGGAGAGTGGATTCAAAATGTTCCATGAGACTGATGCAGGTCCTTGGGTAGATGGCCACAGAACCCTTTATACAGTTGATACTCCAAGAAAGCCTTCATTCTTTCATTCTAGATGCATTCTATTGGTTTAAGATTGGGCAAATTAGGTGGATAAGACATCGAGATGACTTCAATATCATGCTCCTCAGACCAATGATTGTGGTCTTGTGATACGGACAGTTATCCTGCTTGAAGATGCCATTGTCATTGTGGAAAACATGAAGCATGAAGGAATGCAGGTGGTCCACAATAATTTTCATGTAGTCCACAGGTCCCATAGAAGGCATAATACTGCTCCGTATTGTCCGTATTGTGGTGCATATGTTTTGGGCATCTGTTCACCTGGGAAACGGCATTTCTGGACATAACTATTGACATGGTGTAACAAGAAATGACCATGTGTCGTGGGTGAGCAATAACAATCTGGCCTCACACTCAAATCCCTGACCGGCAACCCAGATTTGATGACCTTGATACTGATGAGGCATAAAGACATAACCAAAAAATTCAACAAGAAACATGATTGATTTAACATGGCAACACATTTCCATTGATCCACAGGTGAATCTCGATGATCTAATGTCCACTGCAATTGTAATTAACAATGGCATTGGATCAACATGGAAACATGTAGTGGCCGTCTGTTGAGAAAACCCATGTTCAACAATATGTCCTGAATGGTTTGCTCGAAAACACTTATCTCTGCACCAGCATTGTATAGCCATTAGATTTGTCACTGATCATACCCCTGCTTTACAGAGCAGGCAATCCTCTGACCTCTACCCTTTGCGGTGAGGTGTGGATGTCCCCCATCTTGTCACTTACTCATGTTTTGACTCTCCTTCAAACCACTTTCTATAGATACTCATTAACAGCCTCGCCATTTCCTAGATGCTCATTCCAGGCACCAGGCCATAACAATCTGCCCTTTGTCGAAGTCTCTAATGTCAGTGGACTTCCCCATTTGCCACATCTATCATCATTAGCATGAGTCCCCATGCATTTCAGCATCATTTATATACTTTCTTAACTGCATGATATCCGCAACATCACAAGACGCCATTCAATCTCAAGGTGGGCAGTGATCATAATGTTCTGGTTCATCACTGTAGGTTCTCTTTATAGTGTTTTCACTAAGGAGTATAGAAGTATAGAATTGTGATGGGTGAGGGGAGGAGAGAGGGCACTGAAGGACTAGTAATGATAGAAACACAAGTTGTAGTACAAAGAGTGGCCTGAGGAAGGTGGTGAAGAGGCAGAGCATACCAGGGTGTAGTTCATGCAAGTCTTTAGTCACAAAGATGAGCCAAAGTGCAACCATGTTGTGAGGCATATAAATGTGTGTGATCACATAATTATTAGTTATTCTACTTTTTTAATTATAGCTTTATGCCTCATCAATGACAAGGTCATTAGAGGAGAGATAGGGCTGGGGACAAGGAATGGGAAGCAATTCGGACAATGCCGTTTTTTTATGTCACTTCACGCTTGCCGAATAAGACTCAATATTTACTATAGATGAAAGCATTCTCTCACAATACATAATTATTACTTCCTGAATTTCTTCATCAAATGAAAGGTTGCAACTGAACATATAAAGACTAAAAAAAACTTCTGTTTTTATTAAACTGTTCATTGATTCTTCCACATATATATGTGACTGATTACTACAAAAATGCTTATTGTTGATTTATATTGATTGTTAAAAATTTAAACTAAGTATACAATGGAAACTGATTGTTCCGGAAAAATTTTGAATTGAATAATACTAAGCTACCCCTAACAATGAGTACAAGTAACAATCTGGCATTGTTCAAACCTTAAACAACACTCTATAAAAGTCAAATATTAATTAAAACTGGTTTAAAATGATAAATACAATTACTGGTTTCAAAGTTAATGTTGAACGCGTGTTCATCCACCATGTTTCACAAGCCTCCCATGAGGTGGAACTGGCAGCCGACTTCCTTGCAGGTCGCATTAGACTGGTAGGATACGCATCTCTTGGGTGTCAAGCCATTTGTGCCTCCTCATTACTCAACGTTGCAAGTGATTTACTAGACACTCTCAAGATAGTCAAGTATCTGTTGTGTCACTTGAGAATTGCGCAATGTAAAGAGAGCCTTAGAGGAGTCAGTAAAATAACAGCCAAAGCTGAAGGTGGTAAGAGGTACAGTTAAATAAAGGCACATATTTCAGGGAAAGGTCCAATATATGGAATGAATGAGCAAGTACAGTGGAGTCAAAGTAGGAACGGTTCAAGGTGATAATAAGAATGTGCAAAGAAACATTTATTCTGAAACAAATAATAAATGGTACAGAACCTACATACCATAATAGTGTAGTGGACATTTTAATTATTTCAGATTCTTGTATTTTACTTCACCAAGTCTGAGCCGACAGCATACATGCAAGAAAACACTGGCTTACACTAACAGAAACCGCCGGCATCTGCTCAACAAAAATAAGTAGCATGTGCTGAAATTGCACCTGCTGCATAAGTTCACCTCGGAGCAAACAACTTGTAACTTTTCCCACTCGTATCTGATCTGTGATAGCGGCAAGTTCTGCCTCGGATTGAGTACCGATCAATCAAGTTAGTACTCGTCAATTCTCGTTCATCTTCCTGTCATAGAATAATGTCTACTACATAAACCTAGCTTTGCTGACATTACGTCATGTGAAGTTCCCAGATGTATTTCACTTGTGACAGAATTACTAAGTATGATCCAATAAACATCAAGATAGTGACTTCAGTATTTTATTGGACTAGAGTGTAAAACCCGTATGATTCTCCAATCCCATTGAAGACCACAAACAATTTATTTAGGTGTCAGATATTGAAGAAGAATAGCAGTGTGGCAGAAGAAGAATATGTCGCAAGTCTTAGTAAACATAAAGAAACCAATTTAGCTAAGTACAGACTATACACAACGGCCATCTGACAAAAACAATCGTTACAATAGGGAGATTAGGAGACTACAGGAGCTGGTCAGAAGAGAACAGAACAAAGTTAAGAGACAACAAGGTGTTAAGGAACACTTGAAACAACTAAACAAAGAATTAATATCAGCAAAGAGGAAAGCTAAAATTGGGTTTTTGAAGAATATTTTGGGTCACTGAACAATGCTTCTAGAAATTTCTATGAATAAGTTAGAAAACTAAGGGGGAAGGGAAGATGTTCAGACAGTTATAAAAAAGCATGGAGAAGAAGTCACTAAGCCTTGAAAGTGGAAGAGAGAGTAACTGATTTGAAGAGGCCATTTGAGATTATGATTCAGGAATTGGAGGGTGTAAATAAGAGGAGGAGCTTGTCCACACAACTAAAATGAACAGACCAAATGTCTGACTTTCATACTGGGGATAATATGTAGGAACTAAGAAGTTAGAAAAGTTTAAAACAGCCAGTATAGATAAAGATGTATTAAAGATGAAGGGATATGACATTGTACCTTACCTTGGAATGTTATTTGGATTGAGCCTAGAGACTTACTGCTTATCAGTGTACTTGAAAAGCGTGATAGTACAGATGCATACAGGAGGGTGTAAGACGCTAGCTTGCAGTGGGGTGAGTGCATAAACTGTTGTCTCAACTGTGATCGTGCATACCTAAGGTGTTACAGTTCTGACTTAGCTATTAACTCAGTCTCCACCGTAGTTTTAACCCAGAAACTATGGAAAGGTGAAAGTTCAATGATGGTTAGTCCATTCTGGTATGATGAATATATTCTTTAAAATTTTACAAAGTCAGAAAACTGCACAGGCAATCAGACAACTTCTTCGAAAATTATTTCACAGATTCGACCGACCATTCAAGCATGACCAAACCCCACGCTCCCGCTATTTCTTAACTACATGAGTTCTTCAAAATAAACTTCCACCCATGATGACAAAATTCAACCGATACTACATAACTTAGTAGTTTGCCGCGCCACGAGCCCAGAGCTGGCCACCTTCCTACATAATGCA
The DNA here is from genome assembly GCA_031002005.1 of Vandiemenella viatica. NCBI lineage: Eukaryota > Metazoa > Arthropoda > Insecta > Orthoptera > Morabidae > Vandiemenella > Vandiemenella viatica. The sequence goes on along the minus strand of JARYHS010008074.1, from coordinate 219,380,224 downwards.
TCTATACCGACTGAATGCTGCTGCTTGAATGGGGCGAGAGTAGGTTCTGGAGGGGTATTTATAGGATCGGGGCGTCTTGGACCGTGGGAACTTCCTTATCTCGACTTTCCCATGGACTTTATCCGATAACTGATCAGTTTCAGACAAATGTTATGAAATCTAATTTGATCATGACAATAAAAATCATCCTAGCTCTCTAAAATTTTGGTAGTTGCTAGATAATATTACAAATGTCAAATTAAGTTATTATAAAAAAAATTGTAACTTTAATAGTTTCGCCAGAAAAGAGGCATAAAGATGTGATTGCCATAACTTTCGAAATATTGTTCATATTGAGCTGAAACAAATTTAATTCTACTCTCCTATTGCTCATCTACTATTCGATATCAAATAAAGAATTTTACCTAATTTTGAAAGTGGTATAAAACTCGAAAATAAAATTTAATGACTTGAAATATTCAAAGTATCGCCTTGAAAATAACTCTAAACAAATTTCCCTATTGAAAAACGGTTGCTGTAAAAATTTGGAATCTCTAAGTACATTCCCTGATTTATTACGAATTTTACAAATATTATTCCTCCCGAATGTCGAACGATCGCATCATCTCATCCAAGCGTTTTTCTCGCGCCAAAACCCATTTTATTTTATTACAATCAAATGCTTTAATATTTTGAATTAAAACTTTTTCAGAAATCTTTATATTTAAATAAACTTTACTCTGAATATAATTTCTTTTCATGAATCCACGAACAAGACTGAAATATCTAACTGTTACATTAATCACATGTCTTGTTATACCAAATTATATCCAAAAACGATCTTTAAAATGCATTAAACTTTCCAAAATTTTAATATGTTATTTAAACCGAAATTACGCTACTTCCTGTCTGTCACTTGACTTCTTAACTGTTTTCTAATAACTGAATACTTCGATTTTAGAGTGGAAAATTATGTGATAAAATTCTTTACCGCCAAATCACTATTAAACATCTTTAAACTCTAAATAAGATCTTTTAACAACAAAATTAATCATCTTCTGGCTATCTATTTACCTAAACATCTTTTGAACTAAAGAAATATCTTGATTTAGCGAAATTATTTGAAAGTCAAATACTACATATTCAAATCTAAGGTTAAGTTTCTCAACAGCTGTTTAAATGAATTTAACTATTGAATTTACTGTTCATATTTGAATCTATGCTTATATAGGACATATTACATGGGATATATTATCAAAATTGACTATAAAAATGACTTTAAAATGATGGTATCATATACTTCAACTGAACTTGCTATCTTGGCAATTAATTTCGTTAGGCGAAATTCTAAGATGTGTTACAAGGGGAGTCAAATCGGGTTGAAAATTATAGATTGATCTTTGAGTCAACTGCGACACCACCTACCCTTTTCTAGAAATGATTCAGCTCATTTTTGTACCTCATTTTCTTCAGTGTGTGTGATACTAAATGCCTCAAATTTTTATTATTGTTATTATTATTATTAATCTGTGATTCACTAAAAGTATATGGTGGAGGGTGGATTGCTCCTATCGAAAAGGCTAATAGTTTGGAAGGGATACATGGGAGGAGGCACTCGTGGGCTATTGTGAGGAACCATCCTGGAATTCGCCTGGAGAGATCTGGAAAAACCATGGGAAACCCAGATCAGGATGGCCGCAGTGATTTATCGATAGTTACTCCTGTTGGATTTTAAGTTTACTTGCCCGGGAAATCCTAACAATATTTGTTTGGTGTCATTCCGAAATAAGTCTTGTGAATTTTTCAATTAGCTTCTGTTGAGAACAATGCCTTCGGTATTCCAGGTCTTTCCAACCTAGCTCCTTCAACACCGCACTTAATCTTTCCCTACAACCATATATATGTGTCACAAATTGGGCGGCCCTTCTTTGGACCTTCTCCAATGCCTCCACTAACCCCTTTTGATGGGGATTCCATACAGAAAAAAAACTAAGTGAGGACGCACTAGTAACTTGTATGTAATCGGTTTAACTTCGGGAGTGCATTTTTTAAAATTACGACCTAGAAAACGGAGCATACGATTTGCTTTCCCAATTTCCTTCTCGATAAGTACATTCCACGGCAAATTATTATGAATTGTGACACCTAGGTATTTAGCGGAATCTACCATTAATTGTATATTCAGAGCTAAATGGTGTCACCTTCTACTTACACGCATTATTTGGCACTTTTTAGCATTTAACTCCAACTGCCAATCTTTACAGCACGCAATTATTTTCATAATATCATCTTGTACCAAGGTGCCGTCGTCTTGGGTTTTGATTTCATGATAAATAATAGCATCATCGGCAAATAATCTTTTCAGCCTCCTAATTACGTCGCACAAATTAGAATGCATATGAGAAACAATAGAGGCCATATCATGCTTCCCTGGGGAACCCCGGACCTCACTTCAGTAAGTGATGAACACTTACCGTTGAGAACTACATACTGCGTTCTGCCCTTCAGAAAGTCTGTAACCCAGTCGCATATTTGTCTAGGTATACCATAACCATGAAGTTTCCTAAGTGTTCACAGCATCAGCCTTTTCTGAATGATTTGGGTTTAAAAGCTAGCCTTCATCTTGAAAAACTGCATGACCTTTGATTAGATGATGTGTTCTAAAATCCTGCAAAATATTGAGGTTAATGAGATCACCCTATAATTTTGAGGATCATTAATATTCCCATTTTTAAACACTGGACTTACAATGGCAGTCTTCCATTCAGCTGGTATCTTTCCTTGATCAAAGGAGGCAGTATATAATTTCATCAAATAGGGCACAATTTCCTTTGCTTTCCTAGAGTAGAATCTTGTAGGAATACCGTCTGGTCCAGGAGTCTTTTTCTGTTGTGAAAGCATTTTTAAATTTATTATTCAAAATTTCTGCTTTCTCTATGCTAATTTCTGATAATTCCCCATTTTCCTTAATCAGTGACAGCATAAAATTAAGAGAGCCTCTTATTATTTTGACATATGACCAGAACTTTTTTGGATTAGTAATCAGATCTTTGAATAAATTCCTAACTTGGAATTCTTTAAATGCATCAGGCATTGCCTTATGCACTTCCACTCGCAACTGAACTAATTTAGCGCGATTAAATGAGTCCCCCCATTTCTTCGCAGTGGCATGTAAATGCCTTTACCTCCTGAGCAAACATTTCACTTCCCGACTGAACCACAGAAAGTTCGTACTAACCTTAATAAACTTCTTAGGAACAAACTGATTTAAAGTGTTCCATATTATTTCTTTTAAATTAAACAAAAGTTCCTGAACATTTGTATTTAGCGTGTATGTTTCAAAAATTTTCGCCGAGTGATCAGCCATACCCGCGTCGTTTGTCTTATTGAAGCAATATACAAGTTTGTCTTTGTCATGTTTCAAATTCAGACCAGATTTTGAAGTTACCACAACCGCCTTGAGATCACTTATACCGTCTTCTAAACAAACTGTTCTACAATATCAGGATTGCTTACGAGAAAAAGATCCAAAATTGACAATGAAGCTTTGTAGCACCACATTGGCTCTTAGACCATCTGTTCAAGAGATCTTTCTGCAAATGATTCTAGGATCGTTTTGGTTACTAACCTATCTCTTCCACCCGACCTGAATGTGCAGGGGTCCCACTTAACTGACGGTAGGTTAAAATCACCACCCAGGATCAGTATATGTCCCTGAAATTTTATTAAATGTTATTAAGTGACTCTCTGAAGTATTCCGCGTTAGTCAAATCAGAATCTGGAGGTTGATAAAATGACCAGTTTATGAACTTTAAATTTTTACCAAATTTTACCTTGAACCATATTAACTCGCAAAAATTTTCCATTTCAGTTCCGACAGAGAAATTAACGGTTTTGTTAACGGCCACGAACACACCCTCGCCCATTGAGACATTAGTTCTGCTCGGCATGCGTTGCAATGCCTGTTTTTATTTGTTAACTGGGTACGCATATAGAAAACAAACACATTAACATGTACCAAATAACTGAAATGCAATGATTTTCATCTATCAAATTAAAATTGAAAAAGTTTATTCTGGTGCTTTAGGTTATACAATATTTTCATTCTTCTGTGAAAGCAGAGTACCCAGTGTTGCTCGTCAGGTGGATTTGAACGTTCTGATGTGTTACCCCATTTGATCAGAATGCCATGTAAACATTCTGCATCACCATCCATTTTCAATATATTTGCATAAAACTGAATGGTTTCATATGTAAATTTTGTTTAAGAAGGGTGATGGGTGAGAGTGGTTTTTTTTGTAAACATAATGTAAGCAATTAATCCTTTTTGTTTTAAAGTATATGTGTGCAGCGTTCCATCAAAATTCTGATAAAAAATGTGAGTTTCTATAAACAACTTTTGAAATTAAGATGGATAGGTGTAAAGGGGGAGAAGGGTTGGATTTTTTGCAAACTAAATGTACACAGTTCTTTTCCGTTTGCTTTAAAGAATACATGTACAAAGTTCCTTCAAAATCAGGTAGAAACTGTAGCATTATATAAATAACATTGACAAAAATTAAGTTGGTGGAAAGAGTGAGAGGAGTTGGTTTTTTTGCAAACCAAATGTAGACAGTATTTTTCTGTTTATTTTAAAATATACATGTGAAAAGAACCTTTGATATCAGATAAAAGCTGTGTGTATGTATAAAAAACATTTACAAAAATTAAGAGGGTGGAAAGGGGAAGAGGGGTAGGATTTCTGAAAACCAAATGTAGACAATTTTTTTCTGTTGGTTTTAAAGTATATATGTGAAAAGTTGTGTCGATATCGGATAAAAATTGTAGGTGTGTATAAAAAACATTGGCATAAATTATGGGGGGGGGGGAGGGGTTGGGTTTCTGAAAACCAAATGTTGACTATATTTTTTTGCTTATTTTACAGTATACATGTGTGGAGTTCCGTCAAAATAAAAAATGTGGGTTCATATAAAATTAAGGGTTATAAAGGGGAAGAGGGTATGATTTTTTGGGGACTTTTCGCATGCATGCACACAATAACTCATCAAAGTTTCATCATAATTGTATGAATGGTGTAGGAACACACAGAAGACAAACATACAAATAAACAAACATTCATTTTATATAAACTTAACTTAGTCCACAACCCGAAGGTTGGTTGGATCCTCCCGAAGGAGGCATACTAAGCCATTGTGTTAGAGGTAGGACAGCCAGTTCCTTTCCTCTAGGACCTACAGTTTAACGTGGAATTCAAACCATGGAGCGTTCTGGCGTAGCTCATATGATCAAACACAACTCTCAAAATTCCTGCGTTTTTATGTATAAACATATATATAAGCAATCTTTGCAAGCCTGCTAAATTTTGTATCATTCCTGTTCATATTTTAGATGTTATTCATTTGCAAATTTCATCGATTTTGTTATACATTCACTCACTGACTGATGATCATCAAAGCCTCAGGTACTTCCTGTAGACATAAAAATCTGAAATTTGGTATACAGATAACGTTTTACCCCAATATTATAAGACAATTTTAAAACTCATAAATTTCCATATACCTACCCCTTATCCACATCAAATGTGAAATCACTTTGTACACTAATAACCTTATATGCCTCAGATTTTCATCATAGATAAAGCTTAATAAATTTAACTAATGTGTTAAATTTTACTTCCTTGCTCTCCTTACTTTGGAAGTTAGTGATATTCATTTTTGTCCAACTACAACATTCCAACATCAAAATTCCACTCTGTGTCCTTCCCATGGTCATACAAAGAGATAATGTGGTACACTTATATGGTTCTATCCAAAACCATAAGAAAAGTCCAGTATCGGCGATTTTCAAATATTTATTCAATGGCATTCCCAAAAGTGAAAAATTTTGGCACAAATTTGCAGGTTAATTGCTTTGCTCTATAAGCCTCTAATTTCTTTCATGCATAGAGACTTTATCTATCACCTTAAATTTTATTTTGTTACTATGCTTAGTTTGGAAGTTGCTCCCTATGGTGGCAATTAATTCGCATTACTTGGCCATGGCGCACACCCATTGTTTTAAGAGAGCTTGGGCATTGTTGGTAACAGACAAATGTATATTTATGTATTGAATTCTGAAATGTCCTTAACCCCCCAATTTTCAAATCGAATCGTTATATTTGAGTGACGACTCAGAATAAGTGATCAACTTACAAAATGAAATGAGATTCCACAACACTTCTTGTAAAAATAGGTCAAGTCTTGTGCATTGACAAAACATTATGAAACCTTGTTCCTGAGCCAAATCTACAATTTTCAGTGTATATTGACTTTACTCTCTGAAACAGAATGGTTTTTCTTGGTGTTATAGATCGTTTATTTACAATAATAATATTTTTTAAAAATCTGGTGACCTGGCCATTACGCAAGTCATAATTTTTAGTGAAATGATTTATCCTAACTGTTGGCAAACCCGAAAGACGTGCAAGGAAAATCTTGTATTTGTAATACAATTATGATATTTATATAGCTTTACTAAAACATGGCATGCATAATGAGAAATCACCGTAACTTTTTTTATACTAGGTAGAAAATAAGATAGGATAGGGAAAATAAACAGTTACCCGTCACTTACCACAGATGAAGGCAGGAGGGTGAGACACGTAAAAACACAAAAACAAAAGAATTGCACAATATTTCGACTTTTTAGTCTTCCTCATGTAGGAGGCGAGACATATGGCAGGGGGAAAGATGTGGTCACATCCGAGCCTGCCACATGTGGCAGGCTCGGATGTGACCACATCTTTCCCCCTGCCATATGTCTCGCCTCCTACATGAGGAAGACTAAAAAGTCGAAATATTGTGCAATTCTTTTGTTTTTGTGTTTTTACGTGTCTCACCCTCCTGCCTTCATCTGTGGTAAGTGACGGGTAACTGTTTATTTTCCCTATCCTATCTTATTTTCAGTGCCTCGCGGCAGTTTCTTTGTTTCCTTTATCCAATTTATACTAGGTAGACAATCTATAACACTAAGAGAAACCATTCTGTTCCAGAAAGTGTAGTGAGACTGAATTTAACCATTTTAATAATAATAATTTATTTATTTAAGTTGTTAAATTAGAAAAATAAAGTTCCATGATGAACAGTGCTAGAAATTGACCGGGCGTTAGGCGTAGTTACGCCTGATGGTTTTCGTTTAACACCTGCAATCTCCGTCAAAGGCGTAGAAAATGCGCCTAGGCAACAAAACTTGAATTAAAAAATAACATTTGAGAACTTAGTTTTCAGTTTTGCGTGTTCAAGGTTTAATTCTAATAATTAATTTCAATTATAACTCCTGTCATATTGTTGATCTGTGATACGTTTCTGAAGTTCAGAAGATGTGGCAATAGTGTAGTGAAAGTGTGGCGAAATAATAAACAATTCTAGCGCATGCGTTATTCGTTTAACGAAGGAAATGAAGATGTCTCATAAAATTACTGACTTTATATCAGTTGTAAAGACAAGTAGCTACGGTATATTAAATAAACTGAATGTTTTTGTTTCAGCGATCTTGCTGATAAATTGTGCTGCAAAACTGTGAAATAAAATTATTCTTAGAATTTGTACATCAAGGAAAATATTTTTCAATTTTTAATTTACATGTTGACTTATTTGCATTTAAAAAGAAATAATCCTCCGATGATGAATTGGAAAAAATTCGAAAATATCTAGGAATCAAACCAGTTACCTCTGAAGATGAAGATCAGTATGTAAAATTCAATAATTGTATTAACATACTTGTATTTAACAATTTTGGTATATAATTTATTGGCATACCATTTTTTTCTATGCCTATTTACAATTTAATTGTGTTGAAGTAGGTTGTATTTTCATAAGTATAATATAATTTCGCCTGAAAATTTTCATTTTACGCCTGAGTCTGAAAGTTAGGAGTAAAAAATACACCTGGATTTATAAACGAATTTCTAGCACTGATGATGAAGGGTCTAGTGTAATGTTCACTGAAGATTCTTACCGTCACATGACTAAAAAAAAGATAGAACATGGTTAGTGGCAAAACAGAGTTGTATCTTCTGGAAGTCGTTAGGGGCCGTGCACAAACTGAATTGACAATGTTAGAACTGCATTCTTTGGATGAAAGTTCTGATTATAGAGGAAATTAGTTATTTTAACAAAAAATCTTCCAGACATTCAGAACGGGTGTTTGTTTTATAAAATTTGGTTTTCATTAAAGGAAAAATTGGTTGAAACTGAGTTTAGTTTACTTTCGAAAGATAAATGTATATTATGTCTGATGCCTGAATCACATAACAGACCAGCAAGTTAAAAAAAAAGAACAATAAATTAATAAATGAATAAGTAAATATATTAAAAGGGAAGAAAGCAATGAATCTATCAACGAGAATTATCTTGTATACTGTTACATGGCAACCAGACAATGAAACAGTGACTATTTTGGTCTAAAAAATTAAACCTCATCAACCACAGATGAGACTCCAGAAAATTGAAGTTTAAGCAATTTTCATTTGACAACACAGTAATCAATTAGCACAGGAACAAAGATTTGTGGTAGCATATCAGTTGTACAGCTGTTGTGGTAAAACGCTCACTGACATTGTGTTGATGTTGCAGTCTTGCTGTGTGGAGTAACACCAAACAAAGAGAAGTACATTTAATGTTTTCTTTTCATAAACTGTCTACATTAATCCCAGTGGGTAAGACTGATTCTCTATTTTCCGTGGAGTGATCTTTATTTCAATAGAAGTAACATTTAGTATTTCTTTGCCACTTTAGCACTTAATAATGTTCTGAGCCAAAGCTAGAATTTACAGTATGCATTCACTCCACTTTTGTAGTGAGACTGAATTTCCAAATTTAAATAAATAAATAAATGATTAATTAATATTAAAATGGTTAAATGTAGTCTCATGAGAAAAGTGAAGTGGATATATCCTGTAAAGTGTAGACTTTGCTCAGAACAAGAGCTCATAATTTTTTGTCACTGCACATTCATGAGACTTGGCCTGTTTTTACAGGAATTGTTTTTGTGGGATTAGATTGATATCAGTGGCAAGTAAATTAATGGAGAAATTGATATGCAACCACATCAGAAATGACTGTGAGGAAGAAACTAGTATGCAAATTGACACCATAACTATGGGCACAGATATTCATCTTAATCTCGGTTAGTGTGCTACGTGCAAGATGTTTCAGATAAAATGAACAGGGGGGTCGAGTTGATAGTAAGGTATTAGATCTTTCCATGTCCTTTGACAGAGTAACCCACAGAATTGTAGGAAATCACCAGGGCGAATCAGAAAGTAAGTTGCTAGCTACAGGTATTCTTAAGAGGCAGGAAGCAAAGAGTTAGGATAGAAAACACAGTATCGAGTGCCACAGGGTAGTGTAATGGTTCCAACGTCGTTATTTATTCCAATGTATGATGCAAGTTTTGATGGTTTACAATCAGAAGAAAGGTTTTCTCCAGATGAAAAAGTTGTATAATACGAGGGCTGTCCAGAAAGTAACAGACGTTTTGACCTGGCGCAACAATGGGTGCTCCTCGCGCCACTATCTTGGCATCAGACTGTTCATACATTCAGTACGCAACCAGCCGTGGTAGTTTGCACATCGTTCCTATCGTACTTTGAATACAGTAGAGTGTTAAAATGAGCGCTGCAATTAAAAATCCCGCCAGTTGTGAAGTGCGAGCTGTAATACGGTTTTTGTTGGCGAAAAATCACAAACCAATTGAAATTTATCGCCAGATTTGTGATGTGCACGGCCAAGGAATAATCAGTGAAAGCCGAGTGAGGCAATGGTGCATTGATTTTAAAAATGGTCGAACCAATGTTCACGATGAGGACCGCATGGGTAGGCCTAGTGTTGTGAGTGATGAACTGGTGGTGAAAATCAATGAAAAAATCCGTGAAAATCGTCGTTTCACGATTACGGAGCTTTCAGAACATTTCCCCCAAATTTCACGGAGTTTAGTTCATGAGATTGTGGTTGGTAAACTTGGTTACCACAAATTTTGTGCCAGGTGGATTCCGAAAATCTTAACAGAAGACCGCAAAAAACAGAGACTTACTGCAGCACTGACGTTTCTGGAAGACTATGCCAAAACTGGAAACCAAGTTATCGATCGTATCGTAACTGGCGACGAGACTTGGGTAAATCACGTCACCTGTGAAACAAAACGGCAGTCTATGGAATGGGGACACACGCATTCGCCCAAGAAACCGAGAAAATGTCTGCAAACGCTGTCAGCAGGAAAAATTATGGCTACTGTGTTTTGGGATGCTAAGGGTGTGATTCTCGTTGAATTTCTTGAACGTGGCCAAACAATCACTTCAGAAAGGTATTGCGAAACACTCAGAACATTAAGACACGTGATACAAAACAAGCGTCGGGGAAAACTCAGTGAGAAAGTTTTGTTTCTCCATGACAACGCTCGTCCACACATGGCCAATCGTACCCAAGAGCTCTTGGATGGTTTTGGATGGGAAGTTTTCAATCACCCGCTGTACAGCCCGGATTTGGCACCGAGCGACTACCACCTGTTCCCGGCGATGAAGATGTGGCTCGCAACACAACGGTTTGAAACTGACGCTCAACTGGTTGAAGTCTCAGGCGGCAAATTTCTACAGAGAGGGTATCGAAAAGCTTGTACCACGTTATGATAAGTGCCTTAATTTAAATGGCAATTATGTTGAAAAATAGCCTAAGAGTTTACCTCTAAAATGTATATAATAAAAATAGTTTTTTTCACTTTGTTTATTTTTTATTACAAAACGTCTGTTACTTTCTGGATAGCCCTCGTACAATTCGATTTAAATAGTATTGTGAACAGATAGAGACAGCTGGACAGAACATCCAGTGAAAATTGAATGAAGATAAATGCTGCAAATAATCAGCTCACTAGGTATACAGATAGAATAATAAAGGTTTTGTATGAATATAAGGTTACAGAGGTTGTTGAAGGCGTAAGTGAAAATATTTTAGTATATCATTTGATAATAAACTCAGTTGAAAAGGTGACGGGGAGAAGTTACACAGTATTGCATCTACTGGAGAGGATGGTAATTGGATGGATTAAGATGTTAGGGAATTGAGATACTAATCCATGGTCTAGCCATTGCTCGAGTATGGCGGGGTAAGTACCTAGCACAGCCTTTGTAATGGGCAAAAGTAGGTGGTGCTGACTATTAGGAATGTATAAGGCATATACGGATGATAAAGCCTGGATGGAATTAAGAGTAGAATGTAAAAGGAAAAAGATGATAATGACCATAAACTAGCTATTGGTTTCTGGAATAAGGGATTAGTGTAATATTCATTTATGAGTAAGGAAATCAGAGATCAGAATAGATTATCAAAAGATACATTGACAACTTACCTCAACCATTGAAAACTGTTTTCAAGCTATATTTCCATCATATTTAATCACAAATAAATAATTATAATGTATTTTTTGTATTTTCTTACAAATGAATATAAGCAAGGAAGACAGTATACTGTTTTACAACAAACATTGCATAGCTGGATATAACAGAAGGGCTCTATAACCCCCTTGGGAGCTATTAACAGTGCATCACTAAAAATTAATCATAATACAGATTAATACAATACAATAACTACTTTGGGAAAATCGATTTGAAGTATTCACAATTAATCAGGTTGTATGTTGTTTAATGAATATATGTACTTTTATTTGCTATAGAGAGCAATGAAAGAGAAATAAACTTCTCTTTTAAGAGAAATCCATTTCTCATTACTTCCAAAATAGGCGATGCATCGTTCACTAAAATTTCTCACTACTTGCAAAATAGGCGATGCATAGTTCAATAAAATGAGAAAACTTTTAGACTGATGTGATATTCCAGAGGGAAATATTATGTACACAACAAAAATATATTTTATAAGGACAGGGAGAGTAAGCCCATCTCTTTCCTGAGGGTAGGACAGTTGCAATGAGAAAAAATAAGTTGAATGTTATATTGGCTGAACTTCTTAATTATATGTTAGAGTGTGTGAAATATATGACATGACTATACTTAGAGTGAATGCTGTCATATGAAGCATCTTGGGCAGTGTCCAATCTAATCATGTAAATGATGTTGCAATCTTGTAACATCTATAACTAGAAAACTCAACCCATATATACCTATTTTAAAAAGAAACTAAACAACACCTGGGCAGATTTTGGTGTGTCTTTCGACAGTTTAAAGCTTAGAAACAGAACTGAAAAATTTGGTATTTCTCATGTTTCTACATTACAGGGACCAGAGCAGTAAATGAAATTACAACCATCAGAAACGTATCGTCAAACACCAAAAATGCAGTACCAATTAGATGTTGTATCACTAAAAAAATATACACACTTTGTAAAATATATTACAGAACCTACTGATTCCTCCTTTAAATTTTAGTTATTTGGTATCTAAATCCCATAGATGGCCACACTGGATGAGAAGAGTAAACTGTGTAAATTAATAATTATGAAAAAATGACAGAGAACTTCATAGCCATTGAAGTTATCTCTGGCAACAAAGCTATAATTTCTGACTATTAACAGCTACCTAGTCATAACTGCTGCCTGTTAGGTTGAAAGTGAACAATTTATTAAGCATTTACTGCTAGTAATAAAAGTAGTTTAGGAAAATAATCCTGGATACTTGATTTTGACTTTAAAGTTGCAGAATAGATTACAATTTTAAGCTCCAGTGCCAGATGAAGCCGCATAATGAGACATAACTAGCAAAATTGATTCAGTAGTTTTCAGGTTATACCTGATCATTCACAAAAAAAAATTGTGATGTATTGTTTTAATTCGACCCCAAGCTTTCAAATAGAGAAAATCCATTCAAAAAATATATTTTATTAATGATGCCTGTGAAAATTGGCAATTTCAGTTTACTTTTTTGCTTATGGTTTTATGTTTTGTTTAGATAGAGGTCACTAAAGGTGGAAAAGCATTGAGGGCAAGAAATAGGAAAGAATTCCCTCATTGCCCTTTGAAGGAACCAAGGAAAGCCAAAATCTGGATCGCTTCAGGAATTCGAACCCTTGTCCTCCTGACAGCAAGGCCAGATTATTACAATGCTTAGATACAGGTTCAGGTATGCGGAAGTTACTAATGCATTTATCGTATTTGTTTTGACATTCAAGTAGCAACATTATTGGATGTTGTGATTAGCTTGTAATGCAGCCTGTAGCAAAATGAAAACTGACATTCCATTATCATAGCAATCAACCCATCCTGTAATGGGTACCAAGTGGGTAAATTGATATTTTTTTTATTAACCCTTTGACTGCTGCCGGCGCTTCGTGTACCTGCCGCGCTGTGGCCTGCTACCTGCGCTAAGTGATTATCCCTGGGGACGGAGCCGTCCGAGCGGCTCCACCCGCCCTGTGCTGAATGTTTCTGGCGAAGCACTGTGACCTCTCACGACTGATACAGAATAAATGCTCTCACTACATAGTTTCTCTTCAAATAAATTACTACAGAATAAAACTGAATCATTAACCCTATTTTTCATAACTAATAATTATTTCTAGCTTGCATTTTTCTCTCGATTTTTGCAGCTTTTGTCGAAAGCGTGGTGATTCTTAAATTTACGTCAATAGTTTACAGTTCTTTCTTGGCAGTTTCTGTAGGTCCCTTACTGTATTCGAGTGTTATTGTTGATTCGAAAAAAATGCTAGAAATATTGTATTCCACACTTACATACCGCGTTCAGACCACGACTGTAAAATTAGAGATATTCGAACTCATACAGAGAGTTAAAGCCATCCGATTTTTCCTCGCGCTATTCACGAATATAGAAAGAGACCTTAAAATGATAATTGTTCAAGCAGCCTCCCCCACACACCGAAATTTGGTTTCCGGAATATCTTTGTAGATGTAGACACCCAAAATATCTCGATGTTGACTGAATGTTTGCTGCGCTTTGTAATTACCCGATTATACTGTAGCATAACCGATAGTAATAACATCCTTGAGGTAGGCGTTCCTTGCCACGGGCCAGTGAGTACTCTAAAAGAAGTTTCCATAGCAACGGAAGACACACACACAGAGACGCAGAGACTAGGAGATTGATGAGAGCAGCAGCAGCTAAGGAGAGCTTGTTAGGAAAAGTCCGATAATGTATTTAATGAATGTATTTAATTTAAAATAAAAGTTGTGATTTATGTTGTGAAGAGTAAAACTAAAAGATTAATTATTTGATTAAGCTGCCTAGAAGATATCTTCCGAAATAATATAAATAGAAGTACATTCTTAAATACAACAGGGCGTATTTCTTAATAAGTAATATCAAGCAAATGCATATAAGAAATGCGACATGGCGACCCTGCAGTTGATACAAAATAACAACTGAGTTGCAGTTCGACAACAAGAATTCATCGAGAAAGGATCCTGGAAACGACTAACAACAAATTGACGGCAGCGCCTCCAGCGGACGATCAGGAACTATTAAGGAAAACATCGCAGTCGGGAACAGCTGATCTTGGATACATTCCATCTGTGCTGATATTTACTAGGTCGCATATGGAGGTGGTTTGAACGGCTACAGCGACTGAACCACTCGTATATACAGCTAAGTGATTTTTCTAAAGAGTACTAAAGTGTAATAGTCTACCATACACTTTAAATTTTCAAATAATTCACTGTTCATAACCTTACGGAGTGTAAATTATTTTCTTGACCTTTTAACTTGCAAATTAATTTCACGAAGAACAAGACGTTACCTGTAAAGTTAGATTTTAGTAATTTCAAGTGTACTTGATTTTAATTTGCATAAAGTAGAACATGTACACATTGTATAAATTTCGCAAGCTTTCCAGCTATTTATGTTAACAAACAATTTCTTGAAGATATAGGTAAAGTGATGAATAATTTTTACGAATTGAAAAGTTGCTGACTTTGGTCCAATTTTGACTGAATCTTAATATAATATTAATTTATCGTAAGAACAGTTTGATTGTTTTTGGAACTTTCTGTTCCCAATCGGGATTTTTTTTTTTTTTTTTTTTTTTTTTTTTTTTTTTTTAGAAAAAAATAAAATATTTTAATATTATGCAAGAACCTGTTGGTTGTAGTGAAGAAAGGCCATTGACTTCCTCTAACGATAGAACTACATCCACTACTTATACGTCGGAGGATTTCTATGGGTTTCCTGAGACTGAGTCCCCAATTAATGACAGGAGTTTTAACAATGTTACTCTGTCCGATTATGAAGCTACTTTTTCTAATATAGGACTATCTGCCACGGAAAACTTACTAGATCACATTCCCTTAGAAGTAACTGAACGGACAACACTTGATGACCCCGAAATGGTTTCTCCCAAGCACCCAAATATGACAACACTTATAGAAGGCATCACTAATGATGAACCACAGACACTGAGGGGTACTAACAAAAACACTCAACTACCTTCAGACACGATTTCAGACTTAAAACAGTTTATGTTCAGTCTGTTTTTACAATCTCAAAAGGCACTGGTTGAACAGAAAAGAGAGTTGTCGGAACACTTTACTAAATCTCATGAGGGCTTATGCAATAATTTCAGTTTGCAGTTCCAAACTGTTAGCAATCAACTTGACAGCATTACAAAGGAGGTTGCATCTCACAAAAAGATTTATGAAAAATATATAGGTGAATTGAATGACAAAATTGATATTATCAAAACACAAACTGACAACACTGATTTAGCCATTGAGGAGTTGACATTTAAGGTGAAGAGTTCAGAAGAGAAAATCTGGGCAATTGAACAGTATACAAGAGTAAATGAGAGTCTAGTAATTAGAGGGTTTGAACAAAGTACGAATGCAATTCAGTGTGAATCATTAGGTAATACAATTGAAAGTAATGATGGTAGGCCTAATACTGTAAGGGAAAAATATGAGATGAGTGATGTTACAATTAATGGTGATATAAATCATGTAAAAGATAGACAAATTGTTAAAGAAGGGTTTCACTTAAAAGATGAGTTTAAGCATGAAAGTAACCAGGTGGAAACTTATACGAAGACAGATGAATCAGTGGAAAAGGGTTGTAAGTCTATAAAAATGTTTGATATTAGAGACATTAAAGGAACAAGTGGTTTTGATCAGGTAAAAGAGATGGAAGAGACTTTGAAGGTAGATGGATTAGGGAGTTTGATGATTTTGAAGGAAGTAAACTGTGACATTTTTTCCATTGTTGGGGAGAATTATGTTTGTGATTATGAATCAAAGCAGTTAAAGAATAATGGTGTTGAACATTTTCAGAGTTCTTTACATATTTTTGAAGATGGTTTGCCATGTTACTGTTCTGGCAAAGTAAGATTAATTGTAAACAGAAAGTTGTTTTGTATGAATAACTGGGAAAAGGTGAACTGGAAATATAGAAAAAAGATTTTCTTTTGTAGAGGGGTAAGCTATGCTTACTGCCTCATCCTGTGCATAAATTCAACCAGGATACTGAATCTACAATTCAGAAAATGATGACTTAGTTTAAGAAGAATGAAAAGATTTAACACTAATGCAAGGCACAGGTGTGTAAAGATAAACTCCATCATATTGGAATTTCCTATAATTATTAAGTTGTAGTTAGCATTATTATTATTCAGTGCCACAAAACACTTGTAAATAGTACTGATTGTTGTGGCTGCGCACAATTCAACTGTAATGATAGTAAAAGTTTATAACCATTAAGTGGAAGCTGTCACTTACTAATATTGATGATCTCAATCAGATGTGCAGTCTTCGGCTGTTACCACAGCATACCATTACATAAAAGTTTATTGTCTATTAAGACTTTCTTTTAGTAAATATATGGTTTGTAAGGATACCGGAGCATTAGAATGAATAGAATGAGTGGAGAAGAAACGAGGTGTTACTATGATAGAATAAATGTGTAATGAATTAAAAAGTAAAATATCATAGAGAGAGGGTACGGGTACAACAACACAGTCAAGACTCAGTTCCTGTAAATAAGGCCACTATCTAGGCATTGCCTTTAAATGATACCGAAAGGTTCGGGATTTGGTTAACACAGGCATAGCTGAGGTCCAGGTAGAACCTTCAAATGACTTTGTTGTTACATCTCATAGCCTATATGTGAATATATTCAAGATGAAGTAGAGTGGAGAAAGTTATTACTTATGGGGAGAATATAATATAATGTAATGTATTGAAGAAATAAATAAAAATGAAACTGTGATGATGATGCTAGATTAGCAAGAAACAATGGTGTCCCAGTTGTATTAGCAAGGGTTGATTGTACTGGTCCAGGGACCAAATATGTGATTTAAATAATGTTGCCGGTTATACAACAGTTAAATGGTTCAAAAGGATCGGTCTTATGAAGAATATAATGTACCAAGGGCAGGTAATAGAATTTTTAAATTATTTTAATGGTATGCTTGGTAAACAGGCGGAGGCTATGACAGTTAAAGATGATGTTATTAAAAACAATTCTGTAGTATAATATTCCTATTGTAATTTTGGTTGTTAAGTGATAAGGACAGTAACTTGTTGAAATGTGTGTTACAGACTATAGGACGTTCCAACCAGTAGCGGCTTATGGAAAACCACCAGGGAAAGTTACCTCAAGACATCTGTACTCGTGATTTGTAAAAAAATGGGTTATTAGCCAAATGTAAAAATACAAGCTCTAAAATATAAGCTCTCCTTACCTAAAACGTGACAATTACAGGAAAGTTTACCATAACCATTTATAATGGTATGGAGGTCAAATGGTATGGTAAACTTGGGGGGGGCTGTAGCATAACCGATAGTAATAACATCCTTGAGGTAGGCGTTCCTTGCCACGGGCCAGTGAGTACTCTAAAAGAAGTTTCCATAGCAACGGAAGACACACACAGACGCAGAGACTAGGAGATTGATGAGAGCAGCAGCAGCTAAGGAGAGCTTGTTAGGAAAAGTCCGATAATGTATTTAATGAATGTATTTAATTTAAAATAAAAGTTGTGATTTATGTTGTGAAGAGTAAAACTAAAAGATTAATTATTTGATTAAGCTGCCTAGAAGATATCTTCCGAAATAATATAAATAGAAGTACATTCTTAAATACAACAGGGCGTATTTCTTAATAAGTAATATCAAGCAAATGCTTATAAGAAATGCGACAATACGTAATTTTGTTTCTTTGATGAAATTTGTTCCACATAAGTACTCAACAGATTTTTAATTTCTAAGCTATGAAGTGTCTGTCCATTAATTACGTGATGTGAAATAGAGGGGGGGGGGGGCACGGGTTGCGGCGAAATCGCACGAAACCTCACTAGAGTAACAAAAAGCGGTATCTGGACATAAGTTCACTAAAAATTGGAGTATTTAGAAGGACATCTCTGGTCCAATATTTCCTAATTTTCAATGTTTTTCACGCTAGGCATCAGAAGACAAATAGCTCTGAAACAATACATTTCATCATATCCAGTATCTTTCCACTTTGATATTCGAGAAAGCTCTGATTCTGGAGTATTCTTCATAGTGGTTATACAAAACCGATTCTTTTCATCAGCTATATATTTCGTCAGTTCTTCTGTAAGAAATAACATGAAAACTGACAGAATACTTGACACATTCCCTATTTGACACGCATTTCCCAATAGTGTAACATCAAATTCGTGACTAACTGGACAAAAATGATTTTCTTCTTAGATTTATCGCCAAGACGTAATTTCTTCATAAGCGTTTCACTATCACTTTCTGATTCTTCAGGACAACTAACTTGTTGAAACATGAGACTGCATTGTCACCCCTCCTGACGAGTATGTTTTAGGAATACAGCTTTCCGATTTTGTGGAAAAGCTATCACTTCCATCAAAATGAAGTAGTTCATCCTCAGTGTCGCTCATTGTAAGAATCTCCATGATTTATTCCTCAATGCACCCATGACGTCTTTCAATTTTCTTTATAAAATGCAGGACACAAAGAACACTGATGTAATTTTCGTTGAACAGTAAACTGTAGAGCGAATCCTAGGCTCCCAGCAGACAAACATTCGTAAGATAAGCTAGCGACCAAAACTGCGAAAGGCTATTGAGAAATGTGGCGAGAAGTCCGCTGTACGACTCAGGTAGCGGCGTGTCTATATTCGTCATCAGCACACAGGTAGCAGCAGGCGGGTGCGGCTTATCTCGTCATCAGCACTCAGGGGAAATCCGACGGCTGCGGCTATACCCGTCATCAGCACTCGGGGCCCGCAGGCTGCGTGACGTGTATAGACGTCAACAGCAGTCAAAGGGTTAATTACAGAAATGGTTGGGGTGTATTTCATGAAACTTGATACACTTGTTTCTCACTGGACAGCTCAGAATACTGTAGGGGTAAATCAACCCCACCTCAATAGATAGTGTGTGGGCGAATCGAAGGTTGGTTAATTTCCAGAAATAGCTGGTTTGAATTTGATGAAACACGGTACATGTTTCTCATTGGGAAAATAAAAATGCTGATGGGGTAAACCAACCTCACTCCACTACAGCCTAGATGTAGTATGGATTAAATGATATCTGGAAATGGCTGGAGTGCCAATTTTATGAAACTTGACAGATATGTCCCTCATAAAAATAGTGCAGGGGTAGCCAATTTAATGAAACTTGATACATATGTTCCTCATAAAAATAGTGTAGGGGTAAATCAACTCCAGCCCACGCCTTTCTACATAGGGTTAGGGTTAATCTAGGTTTGTTTTAATTCTGGAAATTCTTGGTGTGACTTTCTTGAAACTTGTTACACATTTCTAAATGGCTTACTACAAGCAGTGTAGGAGTAAATCAACCTCAACTAGACCAGGAACACCAGCTACTCTGATAGTACAGAAAAATAAATAATGATAGAGGAAAAAACCTTAGTTTTCAAAAAATGGAGCAGGATGGTATTGACACACACAAAAATAAAAAAAAAACACAAACACATTTTTCAATGCAAACTCTTCATCAGTAAAAGAACACCATGTGCACATGTTGTAGGATGAAACTCCAAGGAAAACAGCTGGTGTCAAATGTAGAATATAAAGAACAGGGGAAAAAAGTCAGAAATGCAGTACAAATTCAAATTAGGAAAAGAACAGTAAAACCATTATATACCAAAAGTGAAAATAGGGGGCCGCAATAACAGAACGCAAGCAGCTACCTGCATCAACCAACATTTTTTTAACATATGTCATGTCATATGAACATATTTCATAAGGGAAGCATGAGAAAAAATGCAGAAGGAAAGTAAAATCATAAAGTAAAAGAAATAAAAAACTGCAGAAAGGAAAAAATAGGATGAAAAACAAAATAATACAAATAGAATGAATAAAGCAGGAAATGCCAATACCACTTTAATGGGCTCGAATGGTTGATGGTGGGGGTACTAGGATGGGAAGCAAGTAATTTCAATAGGGTAAATACCAGCAATGCAATAGGAATGTAATCAACCTTCCTGCCTGAAAAATTTTGTTTCTCACATCACTAAGCAAAGTTTTTGCATCACCACCAACACCCCATTTGCTGTGGTGTAATGACTTGTGATTCTGTCAGCAATTTTTTCATAGCAAAACAATGAGAATTTCACACTTAATTCAGGTTGGATTTTATTCTTATTAAGGTCTTTGTGGATCTTCAGAATCAAGGTAATCTAGCCTTTGCCAATTAAAGGAACTATTCTGGATTTTGCCAGGAGTGATTTCAAGAAACCACAGAAAATTGAAATCAGAATGCCAGGCACAAATATTATCATCATACACCAGTTTCAGTTTAAGCTGCTTTGATACTATGAACTCCAACCCAGCATATATTAAAGGAGATAGCATAATTCAGATTGTGGATGCATACTCTATTCATAAATGCCTTTTGAACATCAGAAGCAACCTTCTGAAATTTTATGTCATTATACAAAGGTAAAAATAGTGTTTTATCATAATGGAAATAGAGTTTCATTATGTTAATAAAACTGCATTAACTTTAATTTGTAATTTCACCATCAAAATGTTAAATTGAAATAAGAATAACTTTTTTTCCTTTTTTTGGTTACGGCCTTATGCCTTATTGACGTCAAGTTTGTTAGAGGCGGAGACAAGAGATGGGAAGAAATTTGGCCATGGGCTTCTGGAGGCAACATCCCAGCATTCACCAGAAGTGATTTGGAGAAATCACACAAAACTCAATTCTGGACACCCGGATGGGGATTTGAACTGGTGTTCTCCCGAATATGAGGCCAGAGGTTGGTAATAATTATTGGATTTTTCATTTTATTTAATAGGTACTTCTTTCCTCCCATAAGCAATTTTTTTTAATACAGTATGTAAAGTTCTTAAGGTTTAATGTGAAACTAAGGATATTTAAGCTGAACCTCGATAATAGTAACCTTTTCACTTTAAATTTTACACACAATACAATAATTTTCACTGTGTATAAAATATTACAAAGGAATCATACAAAAAATCTTCATACTGAAGTTACTGCCTGATCCATCTCTAAATAGCTATGATAGCTAAGTGCATTTTTCTACTCACACATAATTACAAGGACAGACTTCCTTTCTACAAGAGCATATAATGTAAGCGATTATTTTTTTAAAAAATTACCTGATCACATTTATCTTTGACAGCCTGGCGAAGCTTCTGCACCAAGTCAATTGATTGTCTTACAACTGTGCCTGGTGGATAAGATGGGCACTTGTGTGTTCTCTGACTCACCTACAAATAAATATTCACAAAAGGGTATAAATTACTTTGTTATAGCCATTAAAATATTTTCACTTCATATCAACTGCAGAATTATTGTAAAATCAACTACAGTAATCAATAAACAGTCAAAAAGCAGTGAAACAATCCACAAGTTATAATGGCTTTTAGGAACAAGTGAAAGTGCTACTGGATTGACTTATAAACTCTACAGTTACTGGGAACATTCATATTCTACCAGCGAAGGACCTTTCATTAACTTTTCACGCCAAAATTATTTGTGAAAGCAGGTTTGCAGGTATAGCTGAAAATGCGATACTACTCACCGATATCCGGAGATGATACTGAATGCAACCACATCTCATGCAGTAGGTAATGCATGATAGCATTTTATTTTCAACCAGTAATTAGTTTACACCCTGGAGTAGCATGATACTTCCAAAACTACTGTATAATAATGATGTAACTACATACATATAGTATCTATAACATAATGTGCATCGTGTTTTATGCTGTTCAATGGAATATCAGTTGTAATGCCAGTACAGGTTGTATACAACCAGAACATCAGTTGTAATGCTGATCCAGAGTGTATAACGATGAGTATGAACAGATTAGTATTTTCAATTGATATAGTATTTCTTGCATTGTCTGAGAGTCATACCAAAATAAGCATTAAAAGAAAGTAGGAACGTAAAATTTCAAAAAGTTTGTTAAAAAAATTCAGTCTGAATCATTGGCACCAAGAAGTAATAGAACATATTCTAGGTTTGGATAAAGGAAACAAAGAAACTGCCGCGAGGCACTGAAAATAAGATAGGATAGGGAAAATAAACAGTTACCCGTCACTTACCACAGATGAAGGCAGGAGGGCGAGACACGTAAAAACACAAAAACAAAAGAATTACACAATATTTCGACTTAAGTCTTATTCATGTAGGAGGCGAGACATATGGCAGGGGGAAAGATGTGGTCACATCCGAGCCCACCACATGAATTCATGTGGCGGGCTCGGATGTGACCACATCTTTCCCCCTGCCATATGTCTCGCCTCCTACATGAATAAGACTTAAGTCGAAATATTGTGTAATTCTTTTGTTTTTGTGTTTTTACATGTCTCACCCTCCTGCCTTCATCTGTGGTAAGTGACGGGTAACTGTTTATTTTCCCTATCCTATCTTATATTCTAGGTTTGTTTATAATTAGAGGGAAAATGCTTTTAGGCAGTGAAAATAAGCAAGGATAGGCAAATTAAACCCAAAACTTACTAAATTTTAAAGCACAAAGAGGGCAACAATGAACACAGTAAAAGATGAACACATATTACAATATGTAGTAAACCTTAACATGTGAATAGACAAGATGTACACAAATCTGATGTATACACATCAAGGCACATGATGTAAGTGAGTTTCAAAGTGGTCACAGTAGAGAGCAGCATTGATGACGGATGTGGCTTCTCTTCCCCACTCTACCCCCCCTTTTCCCGTCCTCCTTTCCTCACCACCGCTGTTGCTATCTTCTGTGATCATCTTGGATTTCATTCACGTGGAGATGCTTGGCATATACACTACTACCAAAACATTTTAAGATGCATTCATGCCTTTATCTCTGATAAATGTCGGGTATACTTTCTCTATTCCTTTTATAAATAATTCAGTGCTGCCAGCCTCTTCGCTTTGAAAATCCGTAGATAGCCGCTAAAATTTCCGTAGATTGGGTACAAAAATCTGCAGACTCGCTAACTAAAAGACTAAAAATGTAATTATTGAAGAGAGAGTCAAAATTAAGAATACTTTTATTTCCAGGTCTTTAAAATTCTAAATACAAAATAATATTCTAAACTGAAAGTAAGAAATATCTCTGAACATGTTTTACACATCGTCACTTTCATCGCTACTGCTGCTGCTGTGCCTGCTCCTTTTTTTGGGGGGGGGGGGGGGACTATATATTATCTATTTTCTTTGTTGACATTAAATTTAGCATGTCTTCGGTAATAGGAAATGTTAAATACTGTGAACACTTTGACTCTCGGATATTGGTTAATCGTTTTCGGAAGGCACTGTTTTGTAAGCCGTGCGAATGAGCATGTCACCGTGCAGAAAGAGTGTGCTGATAGTTCTGTATTACACTCTTTTAAGAACTATAAATTCTATAATCAAACAAAATATGAGATTTATTTCAATCTTTGGTTCACACGAGCGGTTGCAAAGAAACGATCAGCAATTATTGCCAATTCTGTAATACGTTCAAAGTTTAACAAAACACGAATATAAGGAAAAATCAACAAATATTTAAAAAATCCGTAGATATTTTAACAAAATCCAAAAATCCTAACATTTTATAAAAATCCGTAGATCTACGGATAAATACGTAGAAATGGCAGCACTGAAATAATTTCTATTTTAAACACACACACTCACAGGTATGTATATATATTATTTTAAATTTAAATGTACAGATTTTTTTTTTTTTGCATAAGTTTTGACCTCACTCATCTTTAATTGCTGCCACTAATTTGAAATTCCAGCTACCAATCTCATCTTCCTTCACAGTTAACTGTGATTGTGTAGAAACTAATTAATTAATCTCTGACCCCATCTATGACTGAAGAAGAATTTAATACACAAAATATTTATATGTTCCATGTTCATTTTAATACTGTTTCTACACTGTCTTGTCATCATCCGTGATAAACAATGGTTCCTCTCCCTTTCCTTATCTGCCTACATCACCTATCACATTGCATCCCAGTGTCACCATTACAAACATTGAGAAAAAAAAACCACCACCTACAACAGTTAATTGTAGGACGAAGACTTCAATAAGATTCAGACACATGTACATGGGGTGCAAAGGATGATAGTGTGTGATCAAGGTGAATTACTTCTTTGCACACTACGTTCGTGCTAATCAGTAGTGTAATAGAGCTCTAATGTGTATGGTGCAAGGTTTGAATCCCGCGGATGATACCAGAATTGGATGGGTTGCCAAATGGTCAGACCTGATATTAACTAACCTGCCCAATATCAACTTTTTGATGTTTCTTGTTGCTTCAGGATGATAATCTAGTCTATGACACCAGAAGAATCTTTAGATAACACAGATTCATTAGAATGCATACGACAGTTGGCAACTATAGGCAATAAAAGTCTTTAAAGGTGTTATATCTATTGAAATTTGGGCTGTAATGAGCTCTTCTTGACCTGAGTGTTATTGGTCTGATACCGCTAGATGAGTTTTGCATAATACGGAAAGTTGCTTCTTATTACAATTCAGATTTATTGCAAGTTTGCAGTATATCTCAATGCACAAACACTAAACTGTAGCTCTTGCCCACACAATGTATTAGTTATTATCCCTGCTAGCCTAAATTCAAATAAAACACTATGGTTAAAAAGTGGTACTACTGGTAATGCATTTAATCCATGTGTGTAATGTATTACTCCTAGTGACTGACTGTGAGCGAGCAAAGAGATGTCGCGCTGATATCAGTGTGTTCCGGCTCACGTTACACTCGCAGGCCTTCTGCCATCTTATAGTGAATTAAATTTGTTACACAACTACGAAGTATTACAGGGATTTATTGGTTCCCTTACAGTGGAATCTTACTTCAACTCTTAAAAAAAAAAAAAAAAAAAAAAAAAAAAAAAATATACACACATTCCCAGGCCTCCTTCTAATTTCAAGCATATATCATAAATGAGGTGCCCTTGGTAAGCAAAGAATAAACACTTAAACCCTCCTTAGTACAAGCGGCTATCATGAACATAAATTGGTCAACTCAAATATAAGCTACAATAAGGCCTTCACACTAAAAATCTGACTATGTAAAACTGATAGAATACTTTCTACTGATTACTCATTACTGATTGTATTTCTGTAGTTTGTGAGATGAAGGTATTTACTAATACTTGTATCGCTTGTGTATGATTGGTAATAGATTCCTCCACATGTCAAATCAAAACTGTGATGACTGAGCTGAACATCATTTCCTACAGCTTCTAAATTGTTTAAACTAGATTGTATGTGGTGGTCTGGCGAATCTTTTTGCTTTCGCACTGCCACTTCCCAAGAAGTACATAAATATGGGGGTAAGACTCTAAGTCATGTGAGCGGTAGAATATGTGAATGATACTCCAGGAAGGGATGTACAATATTCACATTAATTTATAAAGGTACATGCTATTCCTGTTTGCTCCAACCGAATCCTTAATTTACTTTTATATTACCAACTCCATTATCTATTGCAACTAATGTCAGAGTCCATTATTCTGCTAACTGCCATAATAGTCAAGTCCTGTTCTACATTGCCAAATTGGTTTATTTCCCACCTGCTGTACTGAAGTCGATGACATTGGTGATGACTGTCTGGCTGTGTCCATCTCGTTCTGCCTGCCTGCTTCCTCTCGCTTCCAACTGCTCGACCTAGCTAAGATGATGATCTAACATGGATACAATCAGACATTTTAAGAATGGATTTCGATCTCCTGTCAAAAGATACACAGCATATATGTCTGTGGTATAGTCGTCTCTCCAAATGCGCCCTAGTTATTGAGATTTTCACATACAGAGAGAGAAAAAAAATAATAATCTAAATGTCCTCTAAATACTACATTATCAAATGGCAGCATGGTCTATGCAGTAGGGTGTCAGTTTCATAATATGCACAGAATCAAATATTTTTATTTATTTTTATCTTCAGAAATTGTCAAGCTTGACTTTTTTATATTGTTTATACAGGGTCCGGCAATAAAACCTCCCATATTTGACGTAGCCGACGCGCATGTTGCAGTAAGGATACTATTATGGAGTGTTTTTTGTTTGAAAGCGATGTACGTGCCATTTTCAGTGTGCACCATGACGTGGCTTGGTGAGCATCATGCAACTGTTGTGGAAGAATTTATTCGTAATGGTGGTTGTGTGATTAGTACTCAGCGAGCATGTCGGAGATGATTCGAACTTGGCTGACATGATCGTGTCCCGGATAGAAAAACTATTCAACTGTGGGTGTCAAACTTTAGAAAGACAGGTTCAGCACCAAAAAGAAAACCTGCAGGCTGTCCTTGGACTGCAACAATGCTGGAAAATGTGGCGCATGTGAGAGTGTCTGTGCAACAATCACCAATGCGTTCAGCACTTAAATATGCAGCTGTCCTGGGATTATGTGATAGGAGTGTAAGAAGAATTCTTCATAGAGAACTTCATATCCATCCCTTCAAAATGATGATTACCCAGGAATTAAGTGAAAGAGATTTTGAAATTCGCGGAGCTGCATGTGAGGAAATTCTTCAAAACATTCCACCTGGCGCTTTGTTATGAGGCCCATTTCCACTTATCAGGAACTGTAAACAAACAGAATTTCCGCTACGGGGCTTCAGAAGACCCTCGTGAAATTCATCAGCGACCACTATGCGACAGTTTGGTACGCTGTTGCTGAATGTTTTGTGTGGGGACCATATTTTTTCGAAGAAGGTGGTCACACGGTAACGGTTAATATCATACCGTTATTGTCACATGCTAGAGACCTTCCTACAACCTAGGCTAAACCAATTTATTGCATATCATGAAGATCAAAAAGTGTGGTTCCAGCAAGATGGAGCAACATCCCACACCTCTCGGCATTATATGGAAATGTTGCGCGAGTTGGTTCCTGGTCATCTTGTCCCTTTGCGAGGAGACATCGTGTGGCCCTCAAGGTCGTCTGATTTATCGCCTTGATATTTTTTTCTTTGGTGACACTTAAAGGCTCTAGTGTACAAACATCGTCCCACAACACTGCAAGCACTTAAAGAGGCCATTACCCAAGAAATGGCAGCCATTACAAGAGAAATGACACGAAGATGTATGGAGAACTTTCGGGATAGACTTCGTCAATGTGTCGACAATGGAGGACGTCATTTAGCAGATACAATTTTTGAATTCAATTAATTAAAAATGGCAAAGTACAGGGTTCTTACTCTTTTAGCAAAACAAAAATTAAGGCCCTTTTAAGGCCTTTTTAAGGCAATTTTTCATATTTTTTAAGGCTATATTTAACGTATATTAAAACGTTATGAAAAAATAATATGCAACTTACAGCAAAGAAATTAAAATATTCATGTTAAGATTATGATGAAATAAGCTTTAATTGAGCTTATAAATTAATAAACAATAAATTTCTAATAAATTTACTTTTGTTTTCACACAATACAGTGAATACTGAAACTTTTTCCCTTTTCATATATTAAACATAAAATAAAAAAACTACTATACCCCGGAAAACTGACACAAGGGCAAAAAGAAATAGTACCACCTTAGTAATAAGAATTTCTAACATATAAATACATAATTTAACTTAATTTGTTTTTATACATTATAGCACATTAGCAGTTACATCAGAGAAAGGACTGCCAAATTGTCAGCTCAATTACTTATTAGATTTCAGGTATAATGTTGAATGACGAAGACTCACCCCCTCCCCCCCCTTTTTGAAAGCTACATGTAAAAGAACCTTTAAAGATGAAAAATTTTCCATAGGTTTAAAAAACAGGTTAAATACAAATTTTTCAACATCTTTTGAGTTACAGCAGTAGTTCCTATTGGGAATATTTGATCAAATATTTTCTTATATATGTTACAAGGGTAGGTAATGATAAAACATACTGGTAAGAGTCATTAAAATGTATGCAGGTTAAATAAAAAAAATATACACTTTTTTAAATGATATTTTTTTTTATTTTCACATTGTTTAAAAACAAAGGTCAATTCTCTTTTAAATCTTTCAATAGAGCCTTAATTTTACTTTCAACATCCTCAAATTCAGCTTTTTTAACTTTAGCGGTTCGTCGAAAACTATTGGACTGTGTGATGTACTTAACATCCCCTATAACCTCAGCTTTATCTGCTAGTTTATCAGCATTATCTTCAAGATCTTTAATTGCAGTTACTAGGTGTGCCTTTTTACACTTCACATCTTCCAAATCATCTAAAATAGATTTGCGTTTCACTCCCTGAATCCCTGTATTCTTTGCATTTTTTTTCTCTTCCAGGTACGCAATATACTTTTGACAAGCCATAGCTGCATACATCCTTAGCTCCTTAGTTATTAACAACTTATTTTTGCTGTTTTTGAAATTTTGACTGACTAATCTTTGAGCCACTAAAGACTCTTCTTTTAAATTTTCAACTTCCAACTGCTCGTTTACAGAGAAGCCTCGTTCAACATCAGCTTGTCCATGTGATAACAGCAACAATATTTTTATTACTTTGTGTACTCTGTTATAATCTTCTTTGCCTAGATACTTCTCTAAAAATATATCTAATCGTGAATGCTCATCATGTGGATTAAATGAGCTGAAGTGGTTTGAAGCATTTGAGGCAACTTGTGATAAAAAAAAAAAAAAAAAAAAAAAAAACAACTATGATATTGTATAAGAATTTCATCACAGTCTCCTCCTCCAATTAAATTTATTTTTGACAAGTGAATCAGAAGATATTTCATCTTTTCATAACAGTTGCTACTATTTAGCGCCATCTGTCTAGGATCAAGGCAAGTCAGACTTCTTACAACTCTATAATTTATAGGAGATTAGTCATCGTAAAAATTAAGTCTTTGACCTCCATTTTCATCTCGAAAACTTCTTTTTCAGACATTTTTCCAAGTTCAAAATCTTTACAGTAAACTGCAATATCCTTTGTATTTATCACGGGATGGAGCAAGCCAATGTTTGTAATCATTGTTATTTAACCTTAATACATTAAATGTACACTTTCCCACTGTAAATCATACAAAAAAAAATAATTAATGTAAATTAAGCTGTAATATGCAATAAAATAATATATACATAAGAAACTTGTTAGAAATTGCCAAGAAATGTAAGACGCAGGCATGTACGAAGCAGAACTACATAAGAGAGGATCTGTGCAAAGACTCTACTACTTGCTTGAAATATAAGCACTTTGACTCGCACTTGGTCAAGGTCGAGCCAGAGAGAAATCTGCCGATCGGCGCGTCGCCGGGATAGTGAAATTTACTATGGCGTATCTTGGCATTAAAAAAAAAAAAATCAGGCTTTTTCAAAGATTTTAAGGCTTTTCAGCAAATTTTAGGGCCTTTTAAGGGCCCTTAAAAATTGAAATGAAAATTAAAATTAAGGCCTTCTTAAGGCTTTTTAAGGCCCGTAAGAACCCTGAAGTATGTATTTTTCATAAATAAAAGTAATTATTCTATATCAAATTTAGATTTCCTGTGACTGCCTATTAAAATGAGGGAGGTTTTATTGCCGAACCCTGTACTTAATTTACGTATTTTTATTGTGTGAAATAAAATTTAAAACAAATCACATTGCTTATAACAGGTACAACAAATGTAATTTTGGTCAATATATCAACAATGGCTTCATAATATGTGTCGCCCATACCCAATGAAATTAAGTCAGGAGGAGAATCTGCTAGTAAACTGGAATCTGACACAAGCATTTTGCAATGTTTATAAGAATTTGTCACGTGTTCTTCCATTTCCTTGTTGAGTTCCATTACTATTTTATTTTCAAGCATTGACATGCAACCGTTCTTGGAACAAATCGAATGTAAAAGAAAGAAAGTAAAACTATCATCACAATGTTATGTATTTCGTTTAAAATACCTCTTGACAATATACAAGTAAAGAAACGATGAAGGTGAAATAAATAAAATGTTAGTAAGTATTTCAATTGAAAACACATCGAACAATAAACTAATTAACAAAAAGTGAAAAAACAATATAAGAATGGAGACTTTCCTGACGTGCGATTGCAATAAAGTCTTCAAGGGTGTACAGCCGATTTGTCTTGTGAAAAGACAATCTGTCAAATATCCCGTGAATTCATAATGAAAAGTTTTCAGGAAAAAAATACGCTGAACTTTAGATAATATGATTTGTTTTAAACATTATTTCACGCAATGCAACTATTTGAATAAGTTAAAATAAAATTTAAAAAGTTATGCTTGACTATTTCTGGAGATAAAAATAATTGATACCGTGGGGATTTGAACCCTGATCAGAAAATTATGAAGCTAACACCTTATTGCATAGACCACACCACCATTTGAAGACATAGGGCAATAATTTAGTAAATAGCAAACATTTTGAATTTTTGTTTCTTTGTATGTGAATATCTCAAAAACTAGGGTGCATTTGGGAAAATGAATATACCCCAGGCATATATGGTGTGTAACCTGTTCTTAACATGTCTGATGATCTCCAAGTAAGACCTAAGACCCAAGATATGCTCCTGCCCTCTGCACTCTGGTTCTGTTCATCATTCCCCCACTTTCTTCCAATGGTGGGGAGGCTTTCTGACCAATTGCTGCCTCTGTTGTCCTCCCATCCTTTGCCAAATGACTTCGTTGTTCTGCTTATTTTGCTGACTGTCTGACCTACTCGCTGGGTGTTGCCTCCTAACTCACCACATTCCAATGTCAAAATTTGTTTCTCCTGACTGTTGTAACTGACATGGTTCTGACTTGCGTTGCATGAAATCACAACTGCTCCAATACTTTACTAAAAAATCCCGTGTGCCACCACACCTATACGGCTCTCGTAAGACTGTATCACTCATTCTTCTACCTATATTACTCCTCTCTCCCTATTTTTCTCTATTTTTTTTCCAATACAAATAAGGTTCTTTTCTTTTACAATTAAATACATGAATCTACATGTAATATGAATACAATATTTATTATGTGCATGTGTGGTTGCAACTCACCATCTCCTTCCACTTAGCCACTTCTCCGCGTCTTCTGCTGCTGATATTTTGTAGTTCGTGTGACATATGTGTCCGCTGCTTGCTTGTGTCTGCTGATGTAAGCAACATGCCCACTCCAAGGCCATCTGTGACATTTGCCTCACTCGCTGTTGCTCCCCTGTTGTCAACAAGACCGCGTTTGCTGACGCTGACAACTACTGATTCACCAACATAGCTGCATTTATTTTTTGTGTCGTTCATTCCTGTAGACAGACTAAAAATTCTGATCTCTTGCCACCTCTATAATATACTATCGCCTGACATACTAAATAAACCTGTCACTTTAACACAACTCCTTCAGTCTTCTGTTCCTTCAATGATGCTCCTTCTTCAATACATACTTCGATCTCATTTTGTTGCGGGGATAATCCCATCCATGGTTTCCTTTGGACTAATGTTTCAGGAGATCCTATTTATTGAACAATCAAATTTGTCTCTCCTATTCTTTCGAAATGCAATAGGTTTAATTAAAGCAACTGTTTTCTTTCTCTCACACACAACTTCTAACATTGTCTTTCTTCTCTACAATTAATATTAAACATGTAGCGTTCCACACATAATACTTATTTCACCATTTAGCACTCACTGTTTCCAATAATTATTCATTACCCTAAATAACTCTCTAACACAGTCTTCTCTGTTAAGCATTTATTTCTCACGATTTGTTTTCTCACTTATTTTTTAACAGTAACCTGTTGCATTTGTTCATAACATTCTCTTCCTAATATATTTGTATACACTCCTTGATAATGTCCCTATCCACTTAACAATTAAATGTTTCTTCTAAGCCTTTGTTTCTCCACCTGATTTTCACTACTGTTATGCTGTCTGACCTCATCCTGCCTTTGTATTCCATTCAGCATCGTTTTTGCCACCTTCGTATTAATTCAGCAATGTTTATGCTGTCGGGTATTTTCCATCGCATGTGCCATAACTTGCTGTGTCACTTCCCTGACCAGAGCCAACTTGTTGGTAGGCTGTACCGCTGAACTAATATGACATATTTGCCGCGTTCGTCGTTCTAATACTCGTGCTGTTTTGCTGGCTGTCGCTCTTGAAGTTCGCGCATTCGTTCCTCGCTAGAGATCACTTTACACAGCATTTTCTTCTTCTCTGCATGTGTATTTTCACTCCACTTTCTTTTGTTTCTGTGGCGTTACGTGTCTCATTCACCTTGCCTGGTCAAACCTATATATAAAGCAAGGCAGTGGTTGCATGTTAACTGGTAAATTACATAGGAGGTTATGCAGGTGGCATATCCTATGATCGGAGAGCTTTCCCCAGTGACAGTGTTGATGAAAGTGGTGGTGGGATGGTGTATGTTGCACATCTCACTGTGTGATCTATTGCATGGGAAAGAGCCTTGGGACAGACTGTTGGGATGACGAAGACTGTGTTTCTGGACTAGAAGTTCGCTGAGGTTAGGCAGTCTGCTGAAACAAGTCCAGGGAGAGGCAGGAAGGTTTTTGGGAAGATTGGATCTCATTTCCAAGCAGGTTTGCAGGAGAATTCTGTAAATGGATTTGAGGCCTGGGATGTATTGTGACCAGGACTGGATTGTGATTGGTTTTTGTGGGTTTGGGATGACTGATGGGCTGATTAGGTTGTATTCTTGTCTGTGAAAGCTGTTTGTTAACCAAAGCAGGCAGGTAGCTGCAAGATATCTCTGCCTTGGTTGTCAAATACCTACAACCTATAGTCTGTTAGCTCCCCTCACATATCAAGGATACAAAATACTTCCTCTTCAGGCTTTCTACTATACCCATGCCTCTTCCTTCCAACTCGACACTGGTAACAATTGACGTTATGTCCTTCTACATCTACGTCTACATCTATACTCTGCAATTCACAATTACTGTGGGTGGCAGAAGGTGCTAAGCACTAATCCTAATTCAGTGCATCCAAATCCTGAACAGAACGAGGAAAGAAAGAATACATAAATGTATCAGTAGAGCATCTTATTTCTAGAATATTATCTCTCCTGTCATTGCGACCTATATAGGTTGGCGGAAGAAGTATTTCGATGCACTCATAAATTAAAGATTTTCGCATATTCTCCAACAAATTCAAATGCAAATGACATCGTCTGTCCGCCAAATAATCCCAGCCCAACCCACGTTTCAACTCTGTGACACTTACATAAGGACTGTAACTAGCAGTCACGAATCAAGCGGTTCTCCTCTGTACTTTCTCTAACGTGTCAATCAAACCCTTGTGAAACGGATCCCAAATTCCACAACAGTATTCCAAATGCGGACGAACTAGTGTTTTGTATGCTATTTCCTTTGTAGGAGCATTACAACTTCTCAAAATACGACCTATAAAAGGTAGTTTAGAATTAGCTTTGCCTACGACGGAAGTTATGTGCAAGTCCCATTTCATGTTGCTTTGTACTGTTATGCCTAGATACTTCAGGGAATCAACTGTGTCAACAACTGAATTGTTAACTTTGTACTCGTAAGCAAACGGGGTCCTTTTATTACTTATTTGCATTGCCTTGCACTTTTAGCAGTTAAGTGTAAGCTGCCATTTACGGCACCATTCCGAAATAACATCCAGATTGTGCTGAATTTCTAAGCAATCGTCACAGCATCTCACTTTCCTATAAATAAGTGCATCATCAGCAAAAAATTGCATCCTACAATCAACGTTGTCACCGAGATCGTTTATAAAAATTAAGAAAAGAAGTGGTCCTATTACACTTCCTTGAGGAATGCCCGAAGTAACATCTAGCTCTGAAGAGGCTTCCCCGTCCGTCAAAAATGACATACTGTGACCGACCAGTTAGAAAATCACGTATCCATTCGCAAATCCATATCGGTATCAGATATACCGTACACTCAAATTTTCACCAGAAGCCCGTTATGTGGTACATAGTCAAAAGCTTTCTGGAAATCCGAGAAAATAGCATCAACTTGTGATCCTGCATCGATAACCTTCATTACATCATGCAAAAATAGAGCCAGTTGCGTTTCACAGGATCGGTTCTTACGAAATCTGTATTGGTTTGCTGTAAGTAACTCGTTTCCATCTAGAAACTTCATAACGTTAGAGCATATGACATGCTCCAGAATTCTACTGCAAACAGCTGTTAGAGATATGTGTCGATAATTCCTAGGATCTCTCTGATCTCCTTTCTTGAAAATGGGAATCACCTGCACTATTTTCCAGACAGAAGGTACTTTTCCTTCTTCTAAAGATTTACAAAATATATATGACAAAATGGTTCTATTTATTCCACAAATTCCGAAAATACTCTTATTGTTATACCATCAGGACCCGGCACCTTCCCCCACTTTAAGGAGCTTTAATTGCTTTATAATACCTACACTATCAATTTGAACTGGATCCATCTCAAATTCTACATGCCGTGCCAAAGCGGGAATGTTTTCCATGTTTTCGTCAGTGAAAGAATTTTTAAATTCCATATTAAATACAGTAGCCTTGTCGTGGCTGTCATCAACTCCCCACTGTCTTATAGTAGAACTGACATATTGTTGTCACAACCTCTAACTTTTTTTTAGATATGACCAAAATTTCTTTAGGTTTTCGTTGAGACTCTTGGAAAGTGAGTTGCATCTAAAGTCATTAGGGGCAAAGTTTTGTCCTGAACACCCAGCAAATCCTTGCCATATGTTTTTTTGTATATAGTCATTATGTATAGGTGGTAGCAGTAGTTTTTTTTTTTTTGTCTTACTTAATGGTGCTATTATAAAGAATTGTCAATTTACTTTAGTATGACCCAATAGGTTAATGACCTTATATCCACCGGGCTTCACCTAACATTACATTTGTAAGGAGCTCAGGTAAGGTGTCAATCTGTTACATGCGCTCAAGCAGAGGCGGTAAAGAGTGAAGTGATAGTGGACCAGTGTATTGTGCATAAAGAAGTGGTAAGTAATGTAAAGAATCGTGTCTTGTGTGATAATACAAAATATCACTTTCCAAAAAAGAAACTGCCTACGAAAGATAAAAGACGGTCTTGTTCTTGCAAAACAATTTTTCAGCATGACTGTCACCATTATAACCTGTTTCAATTATTGGTTTGATACTTATGGTTTTAATGTGGTGTATTTCTAAATTTCTTTGCATATATATTTATTTTGTAAATATTAGTTTAGTACTGACCACCACCCACTATGTGTAGAATATGTTATAACTTAAGTGAGATGCTTACCAATTGTAAGCATCTTAGAATTTTGGTAAATTCTAGCCTCTCACCTTTAGGCATTAGCTTACTCTTTAGTAACAGATAATTTTCATTTCGTGTATAGGTTATGAGAGTAAAGCTTTATATAGCATGAAGATACTGTAACCAAACAAACTAAATAAACCCCTTTAGGAATAATAAAAGTATTCAAAAGTAAATAAAAGCCCTAAAGTAAACCTTTTATAACAGAAAGAAAACACTAGTTTGGGAGGAAATAGGTTAAATCCCTCAAGTTCAGTTTCAAATAATAATTTTGATATAGGTTAACTTTACAGTTTCTGAACCAATTTGAATGCAGTAAAGACTTTCAGTAGTTGCTAAATGCCGAATATAAACTTTGAATAATAATAAATAAACTTTAAATCAACTGAAAATTAAATAATCATCAGTAATTATGAGCTTCTACCTGGGGAGCATTTTGTCATTTTTAAACCGATTTACGAGCAAGAAAGTAACTCAATACTTAATAAACCAACTACATTAATTTTCTGTAACAATATTAACACCTTTTACTAACCTTAAATATGATAATCCAAAATAATCCAGTTCAGCACACAAGAAATTTCTAATATTTGGCATTTCACTGTTTTCACACACTTTCGAACAAAATAAAGTAGTTGTGATGAAGTAACAATACAATTAAAATATAAATTCACTAAAATTTCGTAGTTTCTGAACGTTTAAATAACTTAAATCAATTTTTAATACTTCGTTAGATGCACTTCACTTTTGGTAATTTTTATCTCAAAATCCTAGAGAACATTCGAAATAAAAAGTAGATTTCCGGGAAGACCTAAAAATCTAATATCACATATAATAATTTCAAGTAATTCCAGGCAATAGAACCGATTCTATAGAGATCTTAAAATTTATTTCTCATTGCAACCATGTGGTTAGTTTAGAAATTAATTAAGACCGTTCGAAAGTAGATACAGAGATGAGGTAACTTTCAGAACACATTATTTAATTCAGAGAATCTCTCGGTAATTTTATATTTACGATAAAAGTAATAGAAATAAAGTTATAAAGTTAAAACTGGAATTGCACTTTGGTTACGTCGTAGTTAAACTTTCCCTGCACCAATCTTAATAAAAATTACACCAATAAACTCAGGAATTTTAGTAAAACACGGTGATAATAACATTATTTGCATAAATTGTGGCGTTAATAAAGAAGCCTCTCGAACAATAGTAATTCCCCAGGGTAGGAAAGTAGTTCACTCCTGCACTAAGATCTTTTAAACCAGATGCTTAAGGTTAATCACTAAATATCCATTATTTCACAATTAAAAAAGTATAAACACTGTCACACCTAAAGTTTCGGATAATTGTTTAGTTACTGAGATATTTCCGATCTAAATCGTCTAGGTGTTAGTAGAAAGTTGTATTTTGGCTCTGACGTCAGCGAGGTTATAAATCAGAGGACGCGGGGATGACGGCATTCTGTTCGGGTCTGGAGCTGTACTGACATGACGTACTAGGTGCGTGTGCGTTGCTGAGGTTGGTAGCTCAAGTTTTGTGTTGGTACCATCGGGTCGGCCATCATGGTATGTTGGCTTTTGGGGCGTGGCCTTTGTTTATCAACATGAACATATAATTTTTCATCAGGGGTCGGTCGGTCTTTACTTCTCTCCACAATCTGCAAACTGTTGGAACGAGTGTTCGATATGCCTAATCAACTTTAAGAATGCTGTTTGAACTTTGAATTTCATTCTGAATAAACTTGAAGAATTTTTGGGAAAGTGAACTGTTTTATTTCCGTAGCTACTAAATTACCTTTTCAATATTTGGGGTCTTCAAATATTGTGGCGACCTGAAGCGTTCTAGTTGAATATCCCGGCAACATGGTCAAAGCAAATTGACATTTTCAGTAAGTTTACATCGAACAGTGAAGTGCTATCAAGAGTTTAAGTTAAGGCACTTAGGCGATACTACAACCCCGGTATCGCCTAGTTCCTTGCACAATGTCGCCCATTGTAAAGGTCGTTTGGTTAAAATGCTTGCCAGTGGCTTCACATTTAACCATTGACTCGGAAGGGGTTGTCACATTACGACAGCTTATCAGACCTTTCAATCTATATGTAAAGTCGATTAACGGGTGTGAGTTCAAATATCAATCTCAACGATCGAGAGGAGTATCGCTGATCTATGGCGGGAGGTTACGTGTTAAGCAAGAGCGCGTGTATGCATGGGTGCAATGAACAGTGAAGTAATCTTGTGTTAAAAGAAGTTTCGATGATGAGGGCTGGCTGTCATTTTCGTAATGCCTGTTGAAGCCAGTCACTTGAAGATAAAGTGATAAGTCAGTTTGACTGTTGTGAGAATGGTGTTGTAAAAAGCAGCAGTCATTGTGGATACAAATCACGCTCTTCCATGTGGGTGTAATTAGCTCCGGCCGGCGTTTCGTATGGTTGGATAAGCCAGTGGCTACTCGTGAATGCTGAGTGAATACTATAAACACTGAACTGCTGTTACTAGTGTATTTCGATCACTGCAATATAACAAAGTACCATGTTGTGCTAAATGTGGAATGTTAAAAATGCTTGCACTCGCTACGGACTTGCAATCTTCATGAACAATTATTCAGGGTAGTCGTTAATTCTTCTTGATGACAAACTAAATAAATATGGTTTGGTGGTTGGTGGTGTAACTGAAAAACTTTGTTCGATAAATAGTATTTGTGCTCAACATACTTCTTAGTGTGTTTCGTTCAGTTAAAAAAAAAAATATTGTCAGAGCAATTTTCACCCTCCATACAACCAGGCGGCCGTGTTAATAATTCATGAATAATTCCTTTTATGAACGAAGTACTGATAGCTGAAAGGCGAGGTCAAATCAGATAGATGATAAGTTGTGACTGTGCTAAATAAAAACAGCATATCTTTTAATTCCACAGTTGCCAAAGCAAATGATATCACTGGCAAATAATACTAAGAAATTAAACAATATGAAATGTCAATAACTGTTAGAGGGGGAAAAAACAACAGTTTTTACATGTTTTCTGAAATCGTACATATATATTCCTGATTTGACAAAAAATGAAGTTTGTATTTTAATGCTCAACAAAGCAAGTGAATAGAGGCATGTAAGGAAATAGCGTTTGATTAATTAATATTGTTCACATTTGCTTTGAACCTGACCATACAAGCTCATTATTAATGGATTATCTGTACTTTGCACACAATAAATCTTGTCAAAGCAGAAAAAAACACTGTCCTGTCGCGAAGCCATGTAAGAGTTCTCTCATTGATACTGCGGCTTTTAAATAATATACGACATTGTGGTTGTGGAGCTATATTACTTAACGCAATTTTCAATGCTTTCATTTACAACTTATTACTTTTAATCAATGATTAGAATGTCGTCAGGTTGTCAGCCGGGTTAGTTTTGCTGTCTGGATAGATTAATGAAATCACAATCAAAGGGCATATGCAAGAAGCTAATTAGAAACACATACACACGTGCCAGCTTTCACAGTTCACGAAGTTTTATTATTCCGAAGTTACATAATCCAAAATCAAGCCACCAGACACTAAAACTAATCTTCTTCACCAAAGAATGCACTTTTGATTATGAATAAGGTTGGAAATAGTGAGTATAAGCCCAGTTATTATTCATTAAACAATTGACACGTAGCAGTACTGTAGCAATTCAACAGAATCAGTTTTTAGTAAACCATAGTACTTAGAACAACATACACAGTCTACAAAATACTTCTGCACTGTTCACATACTATTCTGTCCATCGGGATACTGGTGATACCGCGATAGCGTGTTATTACAGCGCACACACGGATCATACACTCATTATCACAACTGGCTAGCTTAGGCTGCCTGTAACATACTTGACTTGAATGAACCTTACGTATCACTCTGCGCTAGCCGACCATACAACGCCAAAGACATTATAAGCATATCTGAGATCACATTACTAACTTACAAAATAAATGTAATGTTTCAGTTTCATCACAGGCAGCTTTTAGCCGATTTTTTGATGATCAAAAAAAAAAAAAAAAATCATCCAATTTCACCTGAAATGACTCTCATATAACAATTGTAATTTGTACATCAGTATTTAGTTACCAAAGTCACCTTGCCCATTATTCATTAGCAGCAGCTTTGGTATATTTTCATTATTATTCTCCAATATTCTTGTTGTGCCCAGCTCCTTTCACTGTTGCTATTTGTGATCTTTCTGTGTTGTGCATTTGTATTAAATAGGCTTTTGTCACCTACTGTTATCTCCTCAGAAGAAGCCTTTAATCCAAAAAAGGGCACAGTTCTAACTCTATCATAACTGGAAGTGGGCTCCCTTACAGCTTAAGCTGACAACTCAGAAAATATCCTCTGTTCCCCTCCTATATAGGTCTAGTCTTGCTAAGTAAAACTCCACCCACCAATGATGTGCATGCACACAACCCTCATGACAAGTTCCAATCCTTT
Organism: Vandiemenella viatica; assembly: GCA_031002005.1. Taxonomy (NCBI): domain Eukaryota; kingdom Metazoa; phylum Arthropoda; class Insecta; order Orthoptera; family Morabidae; genus Vandiemenella; species Vandiemenella viatica. The sequence continues at coordinate 219,340,166 of JARYHS010008074.1, read as the reverse complement.
CCCAAGCAGTGCCTCTATCCCATGTTTAACCATCTCACACATAGGTTCAACTGTGACCAATCAAGGCAACTCAGAACTTTCATCAGCTTCATGCAGGGAACTTGTGCCTTATTCACCACCTTCCTTACTTAACTCTCTACACAACCACTTGCATTTCCATCAGCACTATTCCCTTAACCCTCAATAAACCCTGCTGTATCGTACTTACTGAAGCTCCTCTTATTAACATGCCAATCAATGCACTAAATTTGAAAACACTTGTGACCTTTTAGCCTGTGCATAGCTGATCTTTCAGATGTGGACCTACATCTCCCTGATGATTACTGACTAACAGCAAAATCATATTTTCCTGGGTTTTACATCAAAGGCTCTAATTGTAAATGACTGCTGCCCCTTACCAACTCCTACTTCTGCATTTTACTCATGGATATGAAAAGGGCATCAATAAATTATTAATAAATCATTGATTTGATGAACAAATATATTTAAAATATGTATGAAAGTAACAATTAACAATATTTTTCTAATTATGAAGAAAATGTACTAAGTGAAAGATGTGTAAGAGCAACCAATATTGGCAATTATTTTTTGTCTGAAGATGCTAAGTTGCTAATTTATTACTGCTGACGTCATGTACATTGAACTTAGATTACTTCTTCATTGATCAAATGATGACACATGCTTAGTTCCAATTGAGCAAAGCATGAAAACCACTGGTTCAGACAATGACAAAGTGGCAAAATATGTAAATGAAGAAAATTCAAGACACGCCGGCAATGTATGCACCTCACAACGGTTCCCACCACTAATCAATAGCCAATCAAAGACAAGATTATTTATTGCATCCATTATATGATTTTTTATCAAAGGGCTCACTCAACTATTTTCTCAAGGAAGATTTATTCAAGCTGGCAGACAGTTTTACATACAACTATTATACATTAGGTAAATCTTTGACAAAATAAAACCGTCTGTAAATCAGCAGTATGTTAGTCTCAGGTAGTTGTTTTTGTGCAACATATTTCAGATGCAATGGAAGATAATACGCAAGTTGATACAGTGGCACTGGACCTCTCCAAGGCACATGACACAAATAATCCCACCATGGTAGTAAATATGGATCTCAAAACCTTTGTGATAAGAAAAGGTCCACATTTAGGCATAGCCCACCTAGGCTGTAGCCTAGGAGCCCGCGCCACAAAGGGGCCCACACCACATGCAAAAATAAAAATATATTAGTTGCTGTCATCCTGTTGTAAAAAATCAGTATTGTGTTTTTAATCTTTCTCTATTGTGTGCTTTGGCGATGTTAATCATCTTTTGTTGTTTGTTTTATCTTAATATGTAGACCTATTGTTACTGAAAATTTTTTAGTTTGTAATTTATGTGGACTTTTGATAAGGGTGTTTGGTTGCAATAACAGCACTAAAATAGGCAGCACCTTATCTATCGATCATCAGTCAACAAATTGAACATTCAGACATCACTTGCTAACATCATTCACTTCAGTCTCGGAAACAATGCAGAAAGCACATTATGAAACTTTGAATCTTCAATAAGTTATCCTCATATATTTTTATTATCATTACACTGTTCAATATATTGCATTAAAAGGTTTATTAATTTAATAATAAGTGATCAATATTGCTTTATATATATACCCACACACACTGGGGGCCTACACCCCCTAAATAAGGCCCTGAATAGGAGAGGATATGACTTGTTTGGTGTAGAAATTTTTAAGATGTAGGAAGCAAAGAATTAGAATAGGAAAACCAGTACCATAGGAGAAGGAGTGGCAGAGGAAAGTATTTTGGGACCACTGCTGTTCATTTCTCTAATGACTGATCCTATTGTTTGAATGAACTAAAAAGAGGGTTATTGGCACATGAAATAATGGAATAAATCAAGTGAAAACTGTGGTCAGTTAAAATAGAATGTGGGCTTAGTAACTAGTTTGATAAGTAAACATGGAATGAATAAAAGTTCCAACAAGTATCATATAGGTAGGAATATATTTTCATCTGGGCAGAATTAAGAGATAGCAAAGAAATGTTTCAAAGTCCTGCATTAATTAGAAAGGGCAATGAGAGGGGTATGAAGCAGGAAAGTATGGAAACTAAGCTATGAAATTTTGGAATGACCACTATTTAGAATGGGTCAGTGGCATGGTGTGGAACCCACATTCAGGGTATTAAATACAGAAGTACAGGAGTAGAAAGAAGTTGAGGCCACTTTGGAATTTATCAAGGAACATACTCAGTAAATGGCATGCTAAATAAGTGGGGTTGTGAGTCATAGGAAGCATGGATACGCAGACCTGCGCTAACGACAGATTGGGGTTGTGGGCAGGGATAGGAGCACCAAGATACGTAAGCGCCATTGACAGAACGGCAGTGCAGCTCTGGTATCACAGCATCAACCTTAGACCTGAAGATGATGGCAGAGTACACTGTCGAAATCTCTTCTTTCATTAATATCATCTGGCAGAGAGACAATGAAGATAATATTTCATAGGTATTACTATTAATAGCTAATAGTAAAGTGAATTACTTCCACACAATATTCTATTCATATCCTGAATGACCATACATTCGTTGTTAACTATTATTTGTATAATCCCCAACCGATATAAATTACTGTGGAATAAATACTCCAAATTCTTAATTATATGTCCAGAAATATAAGCTCAAAAAACTGTCTAGTATAAGATTTTTAATTCAGCCAAACAACAAGGCCTTGGCCTTGGCTATTCATTATTGCACACCGTAGTAAGAATTAAATTTGTGAAATTTTGTAGGAGTTTTATCGATTTTCAAAAGTGAAGCTCTTCATATTTTAAGAAACTCCATGATTGATGTTTAACACTGGCATCACTGTCTACAGTTGATGCCAAGAACTTTTCAGAGAATCCTTATATTAAAAGTCATTTAAAAATTTGAAATGTACACTAAATCAGAAATTCACAATTCTCAAACTAAATATAGACTTAAAACTATATAAAGAGCTCACATATACACTTTAAAACTATCTACACTAGCTGGGAGGCTGCACCTTCCCCATTACCCTAATTTGCTATGGATGTATTATCGCATAATATTTTCGTGAGGTAACTGACATAGTTTACATTTGTGTTGAAGATAACATTCATCAATTTAAAAAGCTCCCTGGCAGAAGAGTAACTGAATGAGTTAAAGAAAGGACACCTGTTTGTTGCAGAACTTGGTGGTACATAAAAAGTTTGGGGTTTACCATCAGCAGCATGGATGAAAAAGAAATTGTGATATTTTATGAGAATTGTAGCTATTCGCTCCTGATGTTATTCTATACATAATACCAAAGTGAGGTTATATTGTAAGTGCACTAAGTATATTTTGTATTGTGAAATGAATTAGTTCGCTTATAGGCAGTCGTAGCTGCCACGCGTAAGATGAGGCAGTATCAGCGAGCACCCGTGTATGCTTGCTTGCAGCGGCAGTTGGGTATCTGAAAGTCTAGCGTCGCATACTGATGCAATATACAATTCGTGATTTACTACCAAATGTACCACTTTCTTCCCCACTTCGACAACCAGAGTCTAAAATCAAGGTAGCGGGGGTACAGCTAACATATTGTGTGGAATAAGAGTTATGATCAGTATTTGTGAAACTGTCAGTGTAAAAGAAATTGCAATAAACTGGAACTTTGCTGTAACTCTGTTTCATTACACAAAACCTTTCTAATCCATATCAGGTAATAACATACAACCCACAAAGAACTTACGTACCCTTTCTATCAAAAGTATAACATCTCTAACAGACTTCAGTTGTTTGCAACAGCTAGTTGTCGACGCAGTCTAGTAATACTGCTCTATCAACAATTACCTGTGATCAAGATGGAAACCCGTCACCCTGACAAGAAGAAACATAAAGAAGACATCACTATCAGACAGGTTAGTGATATCCATCCGATAGACAAGCAATCAATATCCACTCAGCCACCCAAATGAACTCTGGTGTCATTTGTGGGACTCAAATCCTGCATCACATGTACCCACCACAGAAATGGTGTCAACAGAGTTCCATCACAATATGCACTATAATTAAATATTATATTGAGGTATAATGCTTCAACAGAGAGCCAAATTTGGAAGACCATTTGCATCCTCAAGGCATGTAAGAGATTTCTATAAAGGAGATTGAAAAGTACAGACTAAATTCCAATGTTTTTAAGATATATAATTAGTCAAAAGATGGAACAACAAGTACATACACTTAGTGTTGCAATTTTTGGATTTATACTGATTCATCAGCAATTAGATAGAGGAAGTAACATGGTGGTGGACTGCTGTGCTAAGAGATTTTGTGTGTGACTGTTAGTTTTTTGCCCATAACTAAGATTCAATTTTTTAATAGTCAATACTGACTGCATTTAAATCACAAACACAATGATGACAAATGTTAAAATGTTTAAGAAACAAACTCATACATTTATAAATAATGACAAATGAGCAGGAACTAACCTTATAACGGAAATTCTTCCCACATGCAGTACACTTATATGGCATTGCTCCAGTGTGAATGCGGCGGTGAACCAAATACGAAACTCTTTGGCGGAAACATTTTCCTGTACATATAATAACAGTTAAAATCCAAGATATCTTAATATAAGTAGGAGAGCATATGATCAATTCATCTAAACTTACCAGATAACAAATGATGGACTGTTAATTCACACAGCACAGAACACAATTAAAACAAAAAGAATACAGCGTGCTTTGATCTGCAAGTAAGCCACAAAATGAGTAGAGAGAATCTGAAGTTTAGTAGTTATGCACATTAAACAGCATATTAGAACTAGATTTAACATGGTTCATTTTTTATTAAATGCATGAAGAATGAACTTACTACTTAAGCAATTTCTGCTAAGATAAATTCATTTACTATAGTGCAATATATAATGAGAGGAGCAAACAGGTCTACTGCCATAGTAATAACTTATTATTTTAGTGGTGAAAAAATAACTCAGAACTAATAATAGATATGAAAACTAATGTTTACTTCTTGCAATACAACAAATAATATTTCTGATTTGACCTAATAAGCTTCACAGAATTGATTTGAATAATGCACCGAAGGCTTATAGCCTGAATTGAAGAAATGATTGGGGGGGGGGGAAGAGGAGGAAAAAATCTATTTTCAGAAGGTACCGAAAAGCTCTGACTTCATTAGCACTGACATGAGTAGGTTTAATACCTGATAATAAAATGTAGTACTCCCACACAATTTTGTATTCATATCTCGAATGACTGTGATAGGCATATAATGGCAAATCTGAAACTAGCAGTCATGTCTGTTCTAAAAAATATTTTATAAAACAGACATGAATGTTAACTAATGCCTTCTGCAGTGAGGGGCTCTGCCTGTTTAACTGCCTGGCATGTGATTTCCAGGAATAAGTTGAACTGAACAACAATTTACATACCTTTGCCATAAACCATCAAATGTAATGTTCCACAAGAAGTATTTTGCTCAACATAAAGAACAGATTACTGTATGTGAATGATTCTCGAGTAACATCCTTAGTTTCATAATCCAATGGTGACATCAATGTAAAAGTTTCATCACTTGTGTAATGATAAGCTAATGTGACAGACAAACAGTCAATACTGGAGTAGCCCAATAAGCACAAATTGCTTTGAGTCCCTATCTCCAATTATCTCTGTACTGCTGATGCTAACTTCTCTAGAACTTTACACCATCTGCACCAATGTGAGCAAAAACAGATTTGTAATCAGAATTATGTCTTCTATCACACACTAATAACAATACCATCCAAAGAACAAGTCTCAGTCTAATACTTCTCTCAGGCAACAAAGGGAAAACATTCTGCTTCTTTCTCCTCATACAACCAATGCAAAATTAAAAATAGAACCTACCATCAAACCTTTGAGTGATACCATATCTTGATGAAGTGAAAGCATTTCTTTATATTTATCATAAAAGAATTGCTAGTGAGATACTGAGATACTGTTGATACAAAGAGATGTTACTGGGTATTAAAAAATATACACTCTGTTGAATGAAACTATTTAATTAAGATAAATGGTACTCTCACTTCTGTGTGCAATCAGAGATTCAAAGAAGACACAAGTAGCTGTTTTAGAAAAATATACTGAAAGTCTTTGCACATTATAAATGAATCCTTAATACCAAGTGTATTTTCAAATAGACTAACAACATTATTTAAAAATAGAGAAGTGACACATATTGGTAACCACCATCCCATTTGTTTAGCTGCAGGATACTCAAAGATTTTTTAAAATGTCATGTATCATAGAGTAAAAAAACATGTTACACACTATAATGTTCTTACTACCTCACAGTATTAATTCCAGAAAAGAGTCATCCACAGAAATGGCCATATATTAAAATGCATTTGAGGAATTGAGTAATACTGAAAGAAAGAAAAAAAAGGAATACTAAGGTATGATTAGAATCTAAATTAAAGGATTCACACAGTCAGTTGTTGTATGAACTAACTGGCAACAATGAAATATACTTCTAGCAAACCACTAGCAGTAAAAAAAAATACCACCAATCTGATGAATGTACTGCCAAATTTCAAGTAATTTTGACATAAACTAACAATGTACCACTTTCTTGAACTGATTACTAACTACGACAAAACTTGTGCCCTGATGACAATTTCCCTAGACAACTGCCTCTCATATATGTGCATTTTTACTATAAATTGTTACACTATTTGAGGTATACTAGTTAATATCCCCTTTGATAAGAGATCTTGCAGCATAATTCAGGTAGTAACCTCCGTTTGGCTATAAATAAATAAAAAACTTGGATAGTTTATTATATACATCTTAAAACTACAGCTTTTTACTATTTTTCAACATAGTCACCATTTAGATTCAAGCATTTGTCATAGCGTTTCACTCATTTACAAATTCATTCTTCACAAAATTTAGCCGCGTGGGCACATTGCCGATCTTTCACAGCATTTTGACGTTCGTCATTGTCATCGAAGTGCTGCGACGCAAGCCACTTCTTCATGTGAGTGAAGAGATGAAAATCACTAGGCGCCAAGTCAGGGCTGTAAGGGTGATAATCGAAAATGTGCCATTTGAATTGCTTAAGAAACTCTTGAGTCTTACGGGCACTCTGAGGATGAGCGTTGTCATGCAAAAGCACAACACCAAATGACAGCTTACCATGACGTTTGTTTTGAATGGCTCGCTTAAGTTTATTCAAAGTTTCACACTAGACATCTGAAGTGATTGTGGTGCCACGTTCCATAAATTAAATGAGCAAAACTCCCTCGGCATCCCAAAAAAACTGTAGTCATAACTAGTGTTGCAAACTGAAAAAAAACAAAATGTTTTTTTTCAGCTTTGTGAAAAAAAAACATGAAAAAAAACTTAGCACCCGTGTTTTTTTTCTAAATTTTGTTTTTTTTTTCAGAAAACAATATATTTGATAAATTATAGTTTTATTTAAGGAACTTCCATTTTACAAGTGTGTTTTAAGTCTTACTGAATCATATAATGTCTCACATAATGATTCATAAGTGTATATATGTAGGTAACATAATTTTATTCATCCTCTATGTCAGTACCACATTCACTAGTATCAGCACTACCAACACTAGTTCGATCGGTGTCGGAATTTTCTGTCTCTTCTTCTGTCTCCTCTAGGTCCATAACTTCAGAAATAGTTAAATTTTCTTTTACTGGTTGTTCTTGTATTGTACGCAAAAGATTTTGAGATTGAAATTTTAAATTGTGAGCAAAGTACACACTGTGCATAAAGAATGCGCCGATATTTCTGTATTACGGTCTTTTAAGTTTGAATTAAAATCTATTATCATTCAAAATAGGAGCTTTACTTCTTTTCAATCGTTTGTTTACACGAACGGTTGCAAAGAAACGATTCATAATTAGGGACCGTGAACAAACTACGTGGCTTGGTCCAGAGGGAGGAGGGGTTAGCTGGAAGGCTACGCTGGGCTACGTGGGGAGAGGGGGGGGGGGGTTCCGAGCCAGGCCACGTAACTTTCCTTTCGTTACATTTTTCACAGTTAAAATGAGGAACTGAACTCACAACAGCATGTGAGTATTTATTTCCCTCAGTTAATTATATCCGTATATAATTTACAATAGTCTGACAAGAGAAAACAGTACAAAATGTCTTCTGGAATCAAAACGGTAGAAAGCTACTTCATGCTACGTGAGCGGGGGGGGGGGGGGGGGGGGGGGTTTCACAGGAGGCAGGCCAAAATGGAGTTATGTGGTTTATGCATGCTCCCTTACTGACAATTTAATGAGTCAGTACCACTATACTCTGAGAGTTGACAAGTATACCAATATAAGGAAAGCCCAATAACTTATAAAAAGAGGCAAAAAACCGTGGATAAATTTTATATTCCTAATTATTTAAAAAGATCTTTAGGTAATTTTGTAGGGTTGGCAGCACTATTTCAAATAGCAAGTATCAATCCAAACAATGGGGAATGGGAATTCCTTCTCGCGCAACCTAGTCTCTTTGGGAAATCCCCGTTCATAAAGAAAATTACAGTCAATTTTGCCAATATTTTCGTAATTTTTTTTCCTACTGAACCAGAAAAATATAGTAGATTTTAAACTAAGATAAGTACTTAGATAAACTCTAAAATAGTTATTTTAAACGACAACTGCCTTACAAATTTGAGATTTAGTAGTTGTGAAAAAAAACGTGTTCCAGAAAAAAAACATGTTTTTTTTCAAAGTTTTTTTTCATGTTTTTTTTCAAGCCAGAAAAAAAACCGTTTTTTTACAACACTAGTCATAACCTTCCTTGTTGAAAACGTTTAGCATGCTTTCTTCGGCTTGCATGGAGAATTGTTATGGCCCCAGGCCATCGACTGTTGTTTCATTTCAGCGTTTAAGTACACCACCCACGTTTCATCACCAGTCACAATCTTCTTCAAAAATCTTCTCCTTCCGCATCATAGTGAGAAAGGAAGTTTAAGGCAAAGCCCATTTGTTTGCTGTTGTGGACCTCTGTAAGCAATTTCGGTACCCACCTAGCACAGAATTTCCAGTAGCCTAATTTATCTCATTCAAAACCGTATCTGAAATTTGCAGGAATTTTTCGACAACTTTCTTGACAACATCATTACTCACAACAGAAGGTCTACCACTCCTCTCTTCATCATGAATGTTTGATCTACCACTTTTAAAAAATTGGACCCATTGCTGCACAACACCTTCACTCATAACGTTCGGACCATATAAAGTACACAATTGACAATGAATGAATGCTGCTGAAACGTTTTGAACCAAAAGAAATCTTATTACAGCACACACTTAGCATTTCTCAGGATTTTTTATTGCAGCGCTTATGTTTTAAGGTTATAACAATGGGTTTTTACAGTCACAGCTGGATGCTTACTGAATCAGGGAACACGCAGATGTGAAAATGACATCGCGCCGCGCACGGCTACTAGTGCCACGCTAGAACGGAGGTTACTTTCTGAATTACTTTTGTATAATGTCAACATTTTTTGGTGTAAACCCTTAATTGGAAACACTAAGGAAGTTAATAGGTTATATATAAATAAAAAGTTTATGAACTGAATAAATAAAAGAATAATAAGTATAATAAATAAAATTTTTTAAAAAAATTTGAGTAACATCAGTCATCTCTGATAGAAAAGTGGCAATTATGGATCAATAGCTTATGTCTTTCTCAGGTGACATGGCAAATTTCACAGAATGTTCATGCTGCCAAGACTATGGAAAAATGGCACGTGTTTATGTATTACATCTTGGTTACTGCATGGAAAATAGCTAAGTGCCTTTCTTGCCAGACAAGTAGATCAGGAGTTGGCTGAGGCCCAGAATCTTCTGAAGAATTTTGTGTGGCATACAGAGAAAAATTTGTGGAGGAGGGAGGATCTCATTTCAGGACATACTAGAAGAAAATTATAGGCCCATGATTTTATGGTGCCCTGGGATGAACTGTGGAGCCTAAAGTAGAATGTGGCTGGTTTTATAAGGTCCTGGGTTTTTGTTATTCTGTTCCATAGATTAGTTATATGTACACTGCAACTTACAGGTATTTTATAGGGATTTTATAGCTTGATAGTTAATGTTGCTGGACAAATCATATACAGTTACGCAAACTGTTGGTTTGGAGTGAGGTTAGTGGCATCTGTCAATGTGGAGGTATTGTTGCCAGTTAGTTTGTTTGTAGTGGAGCAAGGTTCTAATGTTGACATCCAGTAAGGTGTGCTGGATGTAAGAGGAAGATCAATTTTTTTTTAGGGAATGAAAGGAGGCTTAACTTATTTTTCTCACATATCTAAATCATAAAAAAATATCAGTAATGAACCCGAGTGACATGAAGGGTTTCAAGTAGTTTTAGGACTATCTGTTCCAGATGGCAATAAAAAAATAAAAAGAAAGACTGATACATGTACCTATGCAGTGCTGTGAATTTGGTGCCAGATTTGGCCAATGAAAAAAATTATTATTATTGTTTAGTACTAATGGGGTTAGGGTTGTGATAAAAGCTATGATCGGAAGTCTGTTCTGCAGACACTGGTCATAGAAACATTCTATTGCATTTATTCTATATATATTGATGTACAGTGTTCTTCTACCCTTACAGGGATTATGCCTATTGGCATGGTCGAACTTCAGGGAAAATATCTATCTCTACTATGGTATAACAATGAATTTTCTACATTTCACTCTTACAACGAGAGTGTCAAAACCACAACTAGATAAGTGGAAAGGGATAAACTATTTTGGTCCAGCTAATGGCCAGGCAGAGAGAAAGATTAGAAGACAGAGTGTGCAAGTCTGTATAGTAAGAAATGTGAGAAGTAGCAGAGAGCCTGATGAGTGAAGAATCTCTGGTGTGTAATTCAAGTGGAAATTCGGGATAGGTTAAGAAGAGAACATGATGTTAAAGGTTGATCATGACTGGCTGAAAGACCAAAGTGATGGTCTGAATTATTTTGGAGTTTGAAATATTCAGCAAGTGTGGTGAGGGTAGCTGCCATGTGGCCGTCGGATGCAATACGTATCTGCAAATATTCCGCATACGAGTGATGAATCGGGGTTGGGAGCCCTCATAAATGATGACCTACGTTTTGAGAGTGAGTGCTGTAACAAAAGTGAGTCAATAAGACGCTGTTCCTGATTTGCCAACCTGCGAACTGAATTTGGATCATAGTACATTATTGCACTACTTCTTAACACATGTCTGACACTGGCCTTGTGATTTTGAATGACTGAATAAACTATCATCTAATAACTTCAGTGACGAGTGGTTTTTAATTACTTCTGGACACAATATTCCTTTTATAAACAAACTAGCCACAAAGCCTGTCAAAATTGATGGGTTTGGAGTATTCTGGCAATTAATTTCTTTTTAGCTGCTTACCTAAACAGAATTGTTTTGAAATAAATCTCAATGTGCTGTAATTTCTCATCCCTTGTGATGTAGCAAAACGTTTCAGTTGTCAACTTGATTCAGGTCGCATTTCAGTCAAACCACAATCTTCGCTAATAATGCGATGAAGATCGATGTGTTAACGGATGACATAAATTACATAGCCTACAGTTGAAATAATGACCACAGTGAAAACGAAGGATACTAAATTAAATAATAACAACTTCAGTATTCTGGCAAATCATTTCTTAGCAATCGCTTAAATAAACACAAAAATAAATCATAATATAATTCCTATTGCCTCGCGCAATAACAAAATGTTTCTGTTGCTATCCTGGTCCAGGTTGCATTTCAGTCTAGCAACAGGCAGTTCAATCATTACCGTGGTGCCACAATCTGATGATGAATTCTTGTAGAACTCGACGAAATAAATCGAAAATAAAGAATAAATTTTTTTGATATCTTTCTTGGTTTTCGAGATATAGCATGTTGAAAATCAATTATAAATGTGATTTTGGTGAAGTTTCTCTGGTCCAGGACGTATTTCAACCTAACAACAATCACCAGGAAGAAAATAAAACACATATAGTGCATTTCCACAGTGTAGATATAGCGGTTTTGGTAATTTGTTTTTTCTGGTCCAGGCCAGATTTCACCCAAACCACCTAAATTTTGAGATACAATATCTCGAGAACTAAGCGAGATATGGAAAGAAAATGTATTATTTGTTTTCGATTTGTCTCTTCGAGTTACATACGATATCATCATCAAATTTGGCAATGTCGAAATTTTTCTTCTGTTCCAGGCCGCATTTCAACCTAACCACGTCAATTTTAAGATACAATATCTCGAGAATTAAGTAAGATATCAAAACATTTTATTCTCTACTTTCAGTTTTTTTCGTCGAGTTACATAAGAATCCATCAACAAATTGTGGCTTCACGGTTATCGTAGAATCCCATAACCATGTACATTACTACGCTAAACCATGGAGGAAATATTTCCTTCCTCCATGTGCTAAACATGCCGCCAGAGAAACAATACTTACTTTACACGCATATTAATACATATACTTATCAAATTTCAATGGTCACATTGCATCGCGAAATAAACCAAATAAAAAATCTAGTAGGGTTCTTCAATCTTAATTTTTTATATTGGTTGTTCAGAATTATACTAACACATTTGAATAGCTGACAGTTACATGCGGCTGAAATAAGGCATCAGTAAAACCAAAGTAAATTAAAAATAAATCTTAACAGCTTACGTCATTCCAACGTAATATTAGTTTTAATGGGTGGAAGGTGATATTTTCCACCGGCCGGAAACTGGTACTGCCCTGTTGAAATTTGTATCAATTGCTTCGTTGTAATGGCATCTTCTTCACATTTGCACCCCCCCCCCCTTTTTTCCGAAACGTCGCCATGAATTAAATTAAAAATTCTGAAACGTAAGATGCTCCGCAACCGAAAAATGTTAGCAACACTTTCGTTAGAACGAAGTAATGAATTAAGTAACAGAAAAAAATTACTAAAAAAAACAAAAAAAAAACGCATGCCCTCTGCTGTAACTTCAAGTGCCAATTCTAATAACAATCTATCAAAACTGCCGCTAACATTGCGAAAATTAACTTATATATATGTGATATCAACGAATACTTCTACATAAACTAATATTAAATAAATCTAAGCAACTAATAAGTATGTTCAGTCAGTTAATTTATTCGTGGATGCCTAGAAATGTTATTAAATAACGTGGATATTTCTCTGCAGTTGCTTAACTAATCAGAATTGTTACAAAATAAAGCTCATTGTAATTTATCGTTCATTGTGCTGTAGCAAAAAGCTTCAGTTGTCATCTTGGTCCAGGTTGCATTTCAGCTTAACCATAATATCCGCTAAAATTTCTGATAGAAAAGCAAAGCTACAATCACGCGCAATTTAATACATTCCATGCATCGCGATATAAACTTGATCCCAAATCTTCACAGGTTATGACACATTTCTTTCTTAATAGCTAAATATGATGAAGATCGATATTTTAACGATTAAGAAAGCTTACACCTGCTGAAATAATGACTCCAGCAAGAACGAAGGATGCTAACAACTTAAGCTATGCCATGTAATATTTCATTGTGGTTTAGGCCGTATACATCATGAACAATTTGCAACTTCTTTCATTTGAACCATGTAATGTTTCAGTAAAAAAAACTGATAATTAATACGTCAATTTAAACACAAATAATTTCAGTAAGCTATGCCATGTAATATTTCATTGTGGTTTAGGCCGTATATATTGCGAACAATTTGCAACTTCTTTCATTTGAACCATGTAATGTTTCAGTAAAAAAAAACTGATAATTAATATGCCAATTTAAACACAAATAATTTCAGTAATAGGACACAGTTTAAATTTTGAAAAAAAACTAAATTATTTATGCCCTCTGCGTTAACGTCAAATGAAACTTGTAATTCTAATCCATGCTAGTTATACTCTAACCAAACATTTAGCAGCACTGATGTTCGAAATACAAAGCTTTTATCTTACAATATCTATGGACAAAGAATTTAAGGAATACTTCAATATATCAAAAGAATATTACGTAAATATAAGCATCTAATGATAGATATATCGATTTTAACGCAATACATACTTTTATTTCAGTGTTATGTGAGTTAATTTATTCATTGTTGCTTGGAAATGATATTAAATAACGCGCACTCCCACAAATAATATCGTAAAGCGTGATGTCATAGCGCAACGTCATAGCTTGACGTCACCGCGTGACATGACGTAGGTGCGACAACGCTACATCTTGTCTATTATACTAATAGATTATACCACACCAAATTAAAAAGGTAATCTCATTGCAATGTCTAGTTTATGTGCATGAATAAGCTTTCACACCAAACTATTGTGAAATGTCTTCATCTTTGTTTGTTCATTGCTCTGATTAGTTATGAGTTTACTTTCTCCCTGCTTGCCTGTTTTTATTATTTAGTTAAATCAAAATAAACTAATTGAAATGCATGCTTATCAAAGTAGACAGTAAACGTTAGTAATATCAAGTACAGAGAAATACTTCATGCAGAGATAATAACCACATGTTTCACACGCGAATGGCTTCTCTCCTGTGTGAATACGTTGATGGTTGTGAAGTGTTGAAAGTTCTTTAAATGCCCGGTCACATTCAGAACAAACATGTGGCTTCTCATCACTGTGATACAGTAAGTGCTTGTGATAAGACTGTTGGAATGTGAATGTCTTGTCACATATACCACACCTATAAGGCATTTCACCTACAACCAATAATTCAAACAGATATTAATGTAAATTTTATAAATTCTTTCAAAGAATAAATAGTAACAATTTCTATTTTTACTGAGAATTTTCAACATTACGTTTTATTACAGCTCCAACTAGTTCACTGAAAACAATTTAACTTAAGTCTCAATGGCATAAATCATAAATAAATATGACATTATGTTCTAAAATATGTATTAATGTAAATCAAAATGTGTAATTTTATATTGAATTTATGATGTACTTTCTAAATCAAAAAATCTTGATGTAACCACAAAATGAGCTATATATACAAATAGATTTTGCCCATGGCTTTATAAACAAACAAATTTTGCATGTATATTATTGTTTTGCTTTATTTCAGTTTTTTTTATATACTTTAATTACTTTTGATAATCATCTGTTAAACATGAAAAAGTGTCTTAATCTAAAATTCTATCTTAATTTATTACAGATATCTGTTGCATAAGACTTTCTTTTTTCAATAAGTTACCTAATGTAGATAGATAGGTGGCTCATAAAATTTTATGGCTGGCCTCAACATAAGCCATACATGGTTTCCCACTATATCAATCAGCAGCTAATTTATGTATAGAGCATTTTGATCATGAAGCTCTTAACATGGACTCCTTAAAGCCTAAATACTTTTACAAATAGATTAACAATATGTTCCTCATGTGGCCTAACTTTGTGAATCATATGAGCAGGATTGAATGCTTCCTTTACTAGATGTGATGGTTCAACAGAATCCAAATGGAAGACTAGGGCATAACATATAAAGGAAATCAACACACACTGTTCACTACCTGTAAGTTCTTAGCTTCCACCGTCCTGCTCAAAAGTGCAGAATGGTGACTACATTGGTACACAGGGCAAGAGTACTCTCAGATATTGGAGAGCTGCAACATCCGGAATACATGGTTTGAGCCAATGGATGTGTCATGGAAGAAATCTGCAGAACGGTTAAAGGGAGGCAGATGGTAGCCAGATTCGTTCACGAAAATTGCTACAAAACACAGCCAGTAACTAACATAATAAAGGATCTGAATTGGGATTCATTTGAAGACAGGAGAATGGTGAAGAAACTGCTGGGAGTTTATGAGGTGAATACTGGTGATGAGGCTTCGAAGGATATGGGAATTAGGAGTACTTCTTAAAAGAGAGAAAATGACCATGACCACAGGCTGTCACTAAATTTCAGACGTTAGGGAGTGGTAAAATTTTAAGGTAATGGAGTCACAGGTTGAGATAAATTACCAAGAGATTTGATAAATAATTTACCAAAAACACTGAAAGTTCTTAAAATTCAATTTGTAAAGAGAAAAAGTAAGGACTATTACACTATTTCAGATAAAAAAATAAAAAAGAGGAAAATAGCTACGAGGGTGGCCCAGAAACAAATGCACCACATTTTTTTCTTATTGAACACAGTGAAACTTATACACAAGAAAGAATGATGTTTCTTCTACACTCCCTATTTTTCCACACAATCACCTTCCCGTTCTATGGCCTTCCTCAAAAGTGAAAGTCTGAGGGAGCTAGGTCAGGGTTATAGGGTGGATGGGGTAACACTGTACTGCCCTGTTTGCTGATGTGTTCAAACATCCTCAAAGTTGTGTAAGGGCATGCATGAATTATCATGTTGAAGCAAACAATCACCTGGGTTGTTATGGCGTCCAAGTTGCTGGAAGTGCTTCTTGATATCGTTAATGTGTTCACATATGCTTCATAATTAATGGTGGTACCTGTCGGCATCACATCAATTAGTATGACACTATCACAGTTCACAGTGAGCATGACCTCACCAACGGAAGAAGTTACTTTGAATTTTTTCTTCTGTGGAGAGTCAGGATGGCGCCATTCCATCGACTGCCGTTTTGTTTCGGGCTCAAAATGGTGAACCCAGGTTTCATCACCTTTCACAATCCGGGACAAGAAGGCTTCCCCCTCAGCTTCAAAACGTTGCAGCAACTCAAAAGAAATGTTTTTTTTCCGAGAGTTTTTTGTTGCTCCGTAAGGCAGTGCAGAGACCATTGTGAACACTTTTTTGCATAATCAAGAGCACTGATGATTACAACCACACTTCCTTTGCTGATTGATAGCTCTCGCGCCAACTGCCGAGTCATGATGTGTCGGCCCTCACAAATGAGCCCATCAGCACGCTGCATCTTGTCAGGTATTATAGCCACGGGTGACCTTCCCGACCACTGCAAATCTTGGAGCTACGTAGAACCGCTTTCACATGGCCTCACCCTCTGTGCCCAGTGACTAAGCATACTTCTGTCCACTGCTGATGCTCCATAAACTGCACATAAATGTTTGTTAATATTTACAACCGTTTCTTGCTCCACAATGAGAAATTGAACGATGACATCCTGCTTATAACGTACATCACTCACAGACGTCATGTTGAACCATTGCTGCAAATACACTATCTGTCGGAAGAAACAGAAACATTGCGTGCGCATGCTGAAAACTTCAAAGAATTCATATCTAAAGTTTTGCATTCGTACCATTGTTGAAGGCTGAGAAAAAAATGTGGAGCATTAGTTTCTGGGCCACCCTAGTAAATAGGGAAATTGCCACCAGAACATGCACTCCATCACAGTTAAATTAACAATTAAGGAACGAAAACATCATCACTTCCTTATGCCTGGAGTGTGAATTTATGATTAGTATTCTCCCTTTCTTTCCACATATGGGGATGGTCTGGAAAATTCTAAGCATAAAAATATAAAACCAATTTGATATTTACCAAATCATTTTTATTTCTCAACATTGTCTCCCTGAACACTGATACACTTAGCCAACGATATTCCAAGTTCACTATACCATCCCTGAAGTGGCTTTCTGGAAGGCCTGCAAAATATCCCTCTACAGCTGCAATCACCTCTTCATTTGAAGAAAAACACTGACCAGCAAGAAAGTTTTTGAGATTTGGGAATAGATAGAAGCCGGAGGGAGCCAAATCTGGGGAATAAGGTGGATGCTCCAACACATCGTAGTGCAGATCTCTTAATTTTCCCATTGCCATTGGGCAGGTGCATTGTCCTGATGAAAGATGATTTTCTTCTTCCTCAAACTGAGCCTTTCCTCACAAATTTTTTCATCCAGGGTGTCTAAAAGATCGGAATAGTATTGTCCAGTTATTGTTTTACCCTTTTCATGGTAATCAATGAATCAAACACCTTTAGCATCCCAAAAAACTGATTCCATCACCTTCCTGCCGATGGAACCGACTTGGCCTTCTTTGGGTCTGAACAAGCAGCTTCTGTCCACTGCTTTGACTGCAGTTTTGATTCTGCCATGTAGTGGTGAACCCATGTCTCATCCATAGTTATGAATCGACGCACAAAATAAGTTTTATCTTTGCTGAAATGCTCCAAACACTGTTCAGAAAGTCTCATGCGGATGCGCTTTTGATCAACAGTGAGCAAATGCGGCGGTACCCATCTTGCACAAAGCTTCTTCATATGCAATACTTCATGCAAAATGTGTCCCACACGTTCTTTTGATATTCCTTCGGTCTCAGCAATCTCATGCATTTTTATTCGTCGATCATTCAAAACCATATCATGCACTTTCTGGATGATTTCTGGAGTTGTTGAACTTTTCGGACGTCCTTTGCGTTCATCATCTTCGAGACTGGTACGGCCATGTTTGAACCCAGCAGCCCATTTCTTAACTGTTGAATATGAAGGAGAAGAGTCCCCATACACTTTTAACAATCTTCCGTGGGTCTCAGATGGCGTTAAACCTTCTTTTACAAAGAATTTTATAACTGCACGATACTCGATTTTTTACCATCTCTGGTACAACTACGCACAGCGCCTGCATCAAACAATTGTACAGACCAAACTACAATGTAGAATGACTTGCAATTTCTTGCAAGCACGTCTGGCACATGCACCAACTTGCACGGAAAAAATCACTTGGGTAGTGTTGCCATCTATGGTCAAGGCCGAGAACTTCTCAGACAACCCTCGTACTACTCCTAATGTATCATACAAAATCCATCCAAATCTCATAACCAACATATGCCTTTTACATACCCTCCACACACTCCACCTGCCTCCTGTTTACAAAGAGTGCCAATAAAGATCCTTTATCATCTGTTACATTTTTTTATGAATGGCAAAAACCACAGATAAATATAACTGCTATCCTTTTCACTACATCCATTCTTGTATTTTGATAGGGTCTCTCCTGCACAGCAGACTCAAGCAAGGTTTCAGAGACCACTTCTATTATTTACTGCATATACCATCCCATTACCCAAACACAGACAAAACATTAGAAAATTTCCTAATTATATCCCCAGTAGGTCTCGCTGACAGAGTATATTACCACCAAATGACATATCAACATATTTATATTTTATGACTGCCACTAGTAATTCTCAATACAATTAATAAAGTCACAAAAATTTTTAGTAAATTTTAGTGGAAAAACTGTCTAAACTTCAATCATAATATATCTATACTAAAGTCAATCAAGGTTATCAGCAATCAACTGTTACTAGGCAGTAATTATAGCAACTGCTGCAGATGAGCAGTCCAAACATTAAAGCCTTGCTGTGATCTGACTTTTATGGGTGAGAAAGAGTATAGCCATGGAAAAAAAGCAGGTGGGTGTAGTTCATGGTGAAAATGTCACTTTGAGACCAGACACTGGGAAGTAGTGCAATATTTTAAAGAATGCTTGCATTAATATCACAGCAATTATGTCTCAAAGCAGCACAATCAATGCAGCTGCCTGTTGTAAAACCTTCAAATTATCGAGGAAGGCAATTAAGCTTAAATGATCTACATAGGTCACATAAAATAATGTGTTTATCCATGACAATGGCACCACATTGAGCATGTGACACTAAGAATCTCCTCAACAAATTCAAGTGAGAAGTGTCAAAATATTCTTACTAGAATCCTGGTCATTTTCCATGTTGTTTCGTTTTCGAGACCACTATTTATTTTTGTAATTTATTTATTAATCTTGTTCCATAGATCCCTGTTGAGGAAGGACCTCTGGGATGTGTAACATACCATGGCCAATAATGTATATACAATATAAATAATAATCACAGTGAAAAAACTTATTTAAAGTTATTATATGTTACAAAAAATAAAAACAAACTTTAATTTTTACAACTGAATTTTGCTAAAATCATTTAGACACAAATAATTCTTTTCTACAAATAAGATTTTTCTTTAAATTAATTTTTATTATCTACAAATTGTTTTATACTTTTAGCAAGTTTATTAAATAAGATGTGTCCCAGAATAATTATCACCTCTTTGTATTAATGACAGTGATGTTTGTGTTTTGTACAAGTTATTCCCATTTCTTGTATTGAAACTGTGAATTAGATTTATGCCATATAATATGCCTGGATGGAAATAAAAGGAGTACACCTGTTTTGTTAATTCTACATCTGCTGTTAAAGAAATTCTTATTTCAAAGGTGACACTTCTTAACTTCTTCAGTAGTTATGTGATATGTTCTTGCCCCCTGACGTTTCTCATCTATTTGAATGCCATGGAATATTTTACTCTTTGTTTTCAAGATTGTGTTATTTTTCTAGTTTATATGTAAATCCTGCTGTATATATTTTTTTGTTTTTAAACCTAATATAACGTGTTTTATCAAAATTTAATTTGAATTATTTTGCCTTAAAATAGTTTGCTACTTCACTTTGTCCTTCATTTACATTAAATTCTACATTACTGTTCTCTCAGTCAGGATAGTGTCATCTGTAAATAAAATGCCCAATCGGAGAGAGATAGAGAAAGAGAGATTTGACACCTGCAAGTTGCTAGTAGGTCAGGATATGTCCTGTGATCAGCATGCCATTCTGATTTTGGTTTTCCATGCCGGGATGGTTCCTTAAAAAGGCTATGCCGATTTCCTTCCCATTTTTGCCCCCAGTCCCCTTCCTTTGGTGTGGCGGTAACGTCAAGGGGGGATCCTTAGTTTACTAAAGTTCTTTGTCCTTCACCTCAACTGTCCCACCATCTACGACTGTGTGGCGCTTACCTGTTGTCGTATTCCTGGTGTTTGCAGCATTTGCCTCTTGGTCGCCACCCAGGGAAATCCACCCTGAGAATCCTATTCCTCTAAGCACTAAAACCACTTTATAAATGTTTGGATGATTGATCGAACACCAGGTTTTAAAAATACTTCCAACTTTAATGACATCGAAAATTCTCGCCAACACAGCCTTTTAAGATTCAAATCGAACTTCGTTTTATCTTACGATTGCAGGTTCTAATTTGGGGCACACGTGGGTTGGTCACACACACTAACAACTTACTCAAATGAACTAGATACACTTCTCGCCGCTATTACCGAAGGGGTGACACACATTTTACACTACTGGTGTTCACACTTTCCTTTCATGTTCGTCCAGGCAAGGGCACTCCACGATTCACTTCACTATTCACTTTTTAAGTTACATATAGCGGGCAAACTCACTACACAACCGGCTACTACAATAACTCGCGTCAGACTGCCCGACCTCCTGAGTCGGCCTATCGGCTCTCTCCTCGGGGTCACGTGACTTGTCTCCGCCAATCACTGGCTTTCTCCCCCATACTGGAGCTAGTCCACAATATGCCCTCGTTTCAATCCTCTTAAACCTCGTAAGTGCCAATCTTGGCCCATTACAACCCCTCTCAATTTAAAGCTTATTTTGTGAAATGCCAATGCCACAAAAATAAGGTTGAAATTCTAACCACAAAACTCCCCTACTTACAACTCTCATTCCTCACATACATTCAACATATACCAAGTACTCATTTTTATAAATTTGTTAGACATTTGAAAATTACCTATTGGCTTGTGTTGGCGATACAATGTTGCAATACAATTGTCACATCTTTGAAATACATAATTCTTACAATACAATATATTTTCTACAAGGTACATCTCCTTCAACATGTCTTGGAAGTACATACCTTCCCGAAACAACATGCAAATTGGCTCTTTTTCCTTAAAACCCTCAAGTCCTGTGAGGTTGCCAACTTTCCTTACCAAAGGTATACAATAAAAAATACATACAGCATTAGGAAAAAACATGTTAAAATAGGAAACAAAAGAAAATTACATACACAATTAGTCAACTGATTTACACATACATTGGAACAAAGGTTATCAGAGCGTTAGATTGAAGTGGACTTCAATTTAGGTCTTCAAAAGTAAAATACACAAATAGAATTACAAAATGTAGTGCTCATAAAACCAAATCATTTGTACACTTTAAATGCAGGTCCAAACCACCGAAATAATGCTGAGGGTCGTCGAGCAGATCCCATGTGGTTATATGTCACCTGCCCTTTGAAGGAGTCACACTTATTTTACTAATATAACACATCCCTCTCATCAGTTCACTCAGTTTGTAAAATTTCATCGGATAAACTACTTATAGTGCTGTTGTGAGATGTCATTTAAAGGGTTTTATTGAAGTCACATCATATTTTCCCTTATATCCCCTGTGTTTGGGTGAGTTACTACATAGGAGTTTGCCAATTAATTTCTGCTGTATGATATAAGGGCCTTCATATAATGGTTGGAACTTCTTGATCTCTTGATTCAAGGATGAGGACTTGTAGTGTGTTTGTATAAACACCCTATCCCCCTCCTTATACACTGTACGTTGGCCGTGTAAGTTGTGTCTTTCCTGTCTCTTCCTAGCATGTTTGTGGAGAGTTTCTAGCACTGATTTTAGCCTTTTTTCAAAGTCTATTGATACGGGAGGGAATTCTAATAGTTCATATGCAATTCTTTGTGGCAGTTTCCGAAACATGACTTCATATGGCGTTATGGATGTGGCATCATGTGGGATCGTATTGATTACTTCTTCTATGCCCTGTAATTCAAGGGCCCATCGTTTGTGATTATCATGGCAATATGTTCTGAACCAGCGCCCTAGCTCCCTCATGATGCGCTCTACCGGGTTTGCCTGTGGGTGGTAGTATTCAGTGTGTAGTATCTCAATCCCCAGTTGTTGAAGGTTATTCGTCCACACTTTACTTATGAACTGAGGTGCATTGTCTGTAAGATTTTTTTGTGGTGTGCCCATGTGTACACTGTACTCATTTACAACTTTTGAGCACAATATCTTTGCTGCTGCCCGTTTGACTGGAAAAAGTCTGATGTATTTCGAGTAAACGTCCATAATAACACATATTTGCGTGACCCCCCTCTCGATTTGGTAGTGGTCCATAAACATCTATTCCAGTAGCTCATTTGTGTCGGCTTGGGATGATACTGTTCATACTCACCTACTCTTTTTAGCATTATCTACTTTCATCTTTTGACATATTTCCAAAGATGCAACTAATTTCTTTATTCGCCTACTAATATTTGGGAAGTAGAGAGTTTCATTCATTATTTTATAGGCATTTGTAATGCGCGCGAAAATGACCATAACTGCTGTGCTGTTGCGTAATGAACATTTCACTAGCATGTCTTCTCGGTATCCACGAGTTGCCAGTTCTCGATATGTCTGGGGGCGGGTGTCTTTTCCTAAACAAGATTCCATCCTTTAGGCAGTAACAAGGTGGCCATTTGGCGGAATCCTCCTCACCCAGTTTGTTAATAACCTAGCTATGGCATCATCTTTCAGCTGCTCTCTCCGCATGTGTTTCAGGGAATCTCTAACTTCCCGTTCTCCTTCAACCCCTCGGATATACAGAAGTTTTGGACCCTTTCCTATTGTCTCCCCTTCATATTCTTCTAATCCTAGAGGTAGTCTAGAGAGGGTGTCTGCCACGACATTTTGATCCCCTGAAATGTACCTTATTTCATACTGAAACTCCTGTAACAGAAGCGCCCAGCGGGCTAGTCGTCCATGGACCAGTCTGCATTTACTTAAAAATGCTAGTGCTTTGTGGTCGGTGTAAACGATGACCTTCCTACCCAGCAGCAAATACCGAAATTTCTCAAACGTCCACACTATTGCCAATGCCTCTTTTTGGGTTATACAATAGTTGCGTTCAGATTTCTTCAACAACCTACTTGCAAATGCAATGTTGCGCTGGTGCACCACTTCGTCCACTATTGCTTCCTGAAAAATTGAGCTCCTAACCCGTAGTCCGAGCTGTCTGTTGTGATACAGAAGTCAAGGTTCCAGTCTGGTGCATGCAATACAGTGTGTTGCAATAGGGCATCCTTTATTTCTTGAAAGGCTAGCTGACATTCGGAATCCCAATTCCACTTTGCCGCTTTTTTATTTAGTTTCTCCATATGCGGGCTATTGAGGGCTTGTCCCTCCACGAATTTTCGATAATAATTGCACAAACCCATGAAGCTTTGCAACTGTTGCCTCGTCTTTGGTGTAGGAAAATCCCTAATTGCCTTTAGTTTGTCCTCACACGGTGTTATCCCGAGGGCGTGATGACATGGCCAAGGAATTCTATTTTACTAGTGAGGAATATGCACTTTCTTAATTTTAATGTCATGCCTCCTCGTTTTAATGCCGTGAGGACCTCGCGCAAGGTGTCCCAGTGTTCTTCAATGGAAGAGCTGGCCACCAAAATGTCATCAACATATACTTGAAGCTTGTTCAACAGTCTACTCCCCAATACCTTATCAAGTGCCCGAATAAAGTTTGCCACCGCGTTATTTAGGCCAAACGGGAGGACTTTGAATTGGTAGGATCTTCCGTGGTACAGAAAGGCTGTGTACTTCCTGGAGTCTTTGGCGACCGGTATCTGCCAGTACGATTGAGTTAAATCAAAAGAAGACAAAAACTTTTTTCCATGGAAGGAGTGTAGCATTTCATCGATGGCAGGTGGATGGTCACGTTCGGGGACAAGGACCTTATTCAATGCCCGTGCATCCAATACCAGCCGCACCGACTGGTCTGATTTTGTCACTACCACTAACGGGTTATTATAGGGACTACTGGATCGCTCGATGATGTCATCCTGCAACATTCTCTCTATTTCTTCACCTACCACTTTCCTCTTTGCTATAGGAATGCTATAGGGTTTAACAAAAAATGGTTCATCAGAGGTTACTGAGAAAGAACATTCATAGCTTCTTACCCTACCAGGCTTGTCAGAGAATACATCTTTAAAGTCTTGAAGAATCTCCTTTAAGTCCTTTCTGTATCGCTCATCTACCCCTTGGAGGATCTTAGCGTACTGTTCATTACTCGCCTGTTTACCCATAATGGCGAGACATCTCTCTACCAATTTCTCACTTTTCTGATACCGTGTTCCTCTCTCTAGCCCACCTCCCCAGCTTAGAATTCTAATGGATCCACTGCTTTTCGCTCTGTATATAGTCTCATTTGCACTGACACTGTTGATCCATTCACTGTAAATGTGAGAAGTTCGTTTTCACAATTGATTATTGCTTTTACTGAGTGTAGCCATTCTATACCGAGTATACAGTCTGGGTGTAGTCCGGGGTCACATATGCTTCTATTTCGATCGCGGTATCAGCGATTGCTCCATCTAATAGGGCCAGTTGAGTAATGAATTTGGTCTTCCCTCCTGAGGCTGTTGTTGCCGTCATCCTTGGCACCGGGAAACATGGGACATGCTTCTTTGACGTTAAATCCCTGTATAATTTTTCTGAAATCCCTGAAATTTCCGCACCTGTATCTAGCAGGACTTCTATAGTTCCATTATGAATGTGGAATGGTATTACTGGTGATCTCACAAGGACGTCTGTATCATCCTCTGCCTCCTGCAGGAGGTCTTCTCTAGGGTTAGTTGTTTGTAGCATGCTCGCGATTTGTTTGTAAGCGTACGGTCCCTTGGATGTAATTGCCCCTGGTCGGACCTCATCAGTGGCAGATCTAGTTTTTTCGTTTCTCAGAACCCGACTCGTCCATTTGTTCAGGTTGGCAAAATTGTGGGTCGTTTCGCACATCTTGTGAGTGGTTGGTATCCTCTTCACTCAGAGTTGGCTGATGTGTATTCCTTCCTCCCCTTTTTCTACCTGAGCCTTGTCCGTCCATTTACCCCTCTCATTACATTAATTCCTCTGTCATTTCCTCCTTGGGATCGGTGATCCCTCCTATACGGTTGGTTGTCCTGGTTGTTAAAGTAATCATTTCTTTGTAGATCTAGATTTCTGAACAATTCCTCGGCCTTCTTAATTGTGGTGACAGTTAGTAGCCATAAGCTGTTGTACCTCTAGAGGCATTTTGCGTGTGATATGCGCTACTATTTCACCTTCGGGAAAAGGGTCATCCAAATAGTGAGTATAGGATAGATTTTCCAAAAAAAATTGCTGGAGGGATTGCCGTCTACCATTGAACCTTGGTCCACCCCATACTTTCCTCTTCGCTTCAAGCTGCTTGTTGTGGGACCAATACTGCCTCAAGAAATTTTCCTTAAACTCTGCAAAGGTTGTACATGTATGTAATTGCTGTTCTGCCCAAACGCGTGGTGCCTTTACCATCCGTTGGTACACGCAGTTTATTCTCTCACCTCGTTATAAGCTTGAAACAGCTTATATGTTTGGAAGCTGTTTATGAAGGTAACAGGATGTATATCTCCAGAGTCATCAAAATGTTCAATATTTATAGGTTCACAGGTGGTGGCTGGTATGCGGAAGTTTAGTGATCCCTGCTGTTTAATTGTTTTCAGATGCTCCTCCTGTGTTGTAACTTTGTGTTGCATCTCCTGTACTTCCCTAGTCATTACCAAAAGGTCTTGTTGGACTTTATTGCTTATTGTTAAGAGGTCTTGTTGAACTCGCTGTTCCAACTGTTGCTTAAGAAAATTGGTATTACTGTTGCAGCTCGCTTTACATTCTTGAACGCCTCCCTGGATAACTGAAGCTGTGTGTGTTATTAATTGGTCTTGCTCTGTTAGCCTTGTCTCAAAATTACTTTGGGTAGTTTCTAATTTAGATTGGAGTTGGTTTGAAATTTGTGACAGGGAAGTGGACATATCTTCATGGATTTTAATAGCTAGAGCCTTATGGGCCTGTTCGCAGACATACAAATTGTCATCTATCTTAACATTTAGGGATCTGCAAGTTGCTGGGTTATTGTTTGCAATTTTGTATCTATACGTGCTATATTGGTTTGTTGCAAGTCAACCATTGAGTCAAATTTTGAATTTAGAGAATCAAATTTGGAATCTATAGTGGTTTGCTGTGCATTCAGTTTTTTTCTCTAGCGAGTGAATATCTGAGGTTATACTGGCTTGTTGTGAATCAAATTTTGAATTAATTGTGGCCAATTGTGAATTGATACTGTTCATCATCTGCTGTAGAGAATGCATGAGTGATGTATGTTCTACTCTATCTACTGGATTCTCAGCTGTTCCTGCAGTCTGCAAACTTGGGGTTTTGTTATTCATCAGAGACATGTCAACCCTGTGTTGTTCTTGTGCAATGAACCTATGGCTAGCTATGACTAATGGAGTTGTGACCAGTGTCTGTATTGGATTTGCCTCATCTGTACCGGTGGAGGTGGCTGTTAGCTCTGGTGACAGGTTAGTTGTGGGGTTCTCCTCATGGTCTTGGGTGTTAATTACCTGAGGGTATGCAATTCCCTCAACCCGTTGTGACAGATCACTGTCAGTACAATGTTCACAGTTAGCACTTGGGAGTATGGACTGCGAATTAGGTGAGAAACCTGAAAATGGGAATGATTCTGTACTATCACTGCTGCTCCCATCCCTATTATCATCCTCATTTCCCACTTCTAACTGTAAGCTATTGGGGCTATGACTCGCCATCTCCAAATACTAAAAGAATGCCATTCTGATTTTGGTTTTCCATGCCGGGATGGTTCCTTAAAAAGGCTATGCCGATTTCCTTCCCATTTTTCCCCCCAGTCCCCTTCCTTTGGGTAGAGAGGCACCCTGGAGCATCACGAACCTCATTTAAAAAAAAGAAGAAAAAAAATCAGACAAGTTTCCACGAAGATCATTGATGTATAATAAATCAGAAGGGTCCTAGGCATTGTGAACTGCCATTTTGCATTTTCTCCCAGTCTGATAAAGCATATTTACTGATTTGAGAGTCAAAAAGGAAAACTTCTTGCGTTTGGCTTTCCATGTATGAATTAAACCATTTACCTGCAATTCCATAAATATCATAGTATCACATTTTTCCCCCAATAGTAATTCATGATTTACACCAGTGTTTCCCAACGTGGGGCCCATGCCCCACAGGGGGGCAATTTGGTTTTTTTAGGGGGGCAATTTAGAAATTGACTTGATACGACTTTACCGCTTTCTCTTCGGTTATTTAAATGCTAGATATAGGTACAAAATATAGCAAAAAAGCAAAATTCTTAAAAGAGTGCTGTAAATAATTATTAGTTTCGTTTGATGTTAGCAAAATATATCATCTGGATGATTTGAGTCGTCAACTTGACCTTTTTGGGATTCACCGCGTAATGTTCCGCCTGTCTCGGGAACCCGGATCTTTTAAAACGCGCCAATAACGCCATTATTTGTGATTTTTCCATCTTCATATTTAGCCGAATCTGGATTTAGTGCAGTAAATGATTTACTGATAAAAAAAAAGAAATCGACTGGATATAACACAATGTGGAGACTTGAGATTAAAGCTTACTAAATTGGAGCCTAATATAAAATTTCTATGTAGCATCAAGCGCAAGGATCACATTAAATTGCCATAATAAATCTTATTAAAAATCTTTTGAATTTTAGTATTTCATTATATGTTTTTCAATTTTAGTTACTGTGTTTTATGACAATATTAAAGTGTTTTCTTTCAAAAACCATCCTATATGAGTTTCTTTAATAACAAATAATTTTTTTATTAAAAATTATGTATGGGGGGCAAAAAAAAAAAAGTCAAAAGTGGGACATGACCCAATAAAGGTTGGGAAACACTGATTTACACAGTCAAAAACTGTTGCAAGATCACAGAAAATTCCTACAGGACACACTTTATCATTCAGTTCCTCAGACACCTTATTTGAAAATGAATATATGAGGAAGGGTCAAAAAGTTCCCAGAATTGTTGTGTACAGTTAAACAGTTGCTTGACAGAAGTGAAATTTTTGTTTAGGAGGTTGGTAATCCTACTGAGGAAGATGCTGTGCCATGAAGCAGGCAGTTGTAGTAAGTAGGTTTTGTGCATGCAGTACATGATAATTTAGACATACAGTAGTTTGTTCCTTCGTCAGATTGTGAAATGTCGTTTATGGAGCAGCGTGGCAATATCAAATTCTGTGTGTTGCTGGAGAAATCACTCTCAGAGACACTGAAGAAAGCACACAGAAACTATGTGATGAAGAAAATGGCAGTTTACCAGTGGCACAAGTGTTTTCGCAATGGTCACACAACAACTGAAGATGACGTTCGGACTGGGCGGCCTTCAACTTCCACGACAGATGAGAATGTTCAGTGCGTTCAACAACTTGCGTGTGTGGAGAGGCAAACAACCATCAATATTATTGAGTCCAAAGTATCTCACAGCAGTCTTCATAATGATTTTAACAGGCACTTTGTTTGCTTGCACATGGTTCCAAAAATGTTATCCCCTTAGCAAAAAGAAATGAGAGTGACCATGTGCAGGGACTTGATTGAAATGGCTGATTCAGATGACACCTTCCTGTGCAAATTTGTAATAGGTGATGAGATGTGGTGCTCTCTTTATGACCCTCAGATGAAATGGCAGTCTGCTGAATGGAAGTCAAAAACATTACAAAGAAAACAAAAATTTTGCTTGGACAGACAGAAGCCGGGGTAAAGTAATGATGGAGGTGTTTTTTGATTACTGGGGCTTGATTCATTACAAATTTAATCCTGAAGGGAAAACAGTCAACAAAGAATTGAACACAGAGATTTTAAAATGGTTACGACATGAAATTTGACAAAAATGGCCTGAACAACGAGCAGGGAATGATTGGTTTCTGTTGCACGACAATGCCCCATCACATCGATCCATAATGGTGAAACAATACCTTGCCAAAAACAATGTTACCAGCCAGGAACACCCTCCAAATTCTCCCGCTCTTGCACCACTGGATTTTTACTTGTTTCCACGTTGATATTGACATTAAATTGTCAGAAATGATTGAAAATGTGATGAAGTGGCTGAAAGAACTTTCAAAAAAGGGTTTTCAGAAGTGTTTCCAACAATTGTATGAACTGTAGCAGGTCGTTTAGGGATTAGACCTGCTACTAGTGTTTCAGGATGGCTAGAAACTGATAGTGGCTGTGGGCGTTCAAAGTTAGAACTTACTTGGTAAAGAATTACTCTCAGTTGTTGTCCTCTGATCCTGGCCTCCGGAACTGACTCTTGAAGTTATCGTGACTATCTCTAGTTTAGGTTAATTAAGAACAGTATGTGGCATCAACTATTTATTCTTCCTCTAGGCAGGTCAGTATAATCAGTAGGCTACCACGAGGCAAGGGTCCAAGCACTTTGAAAAAGATGAACAGTTGTTCACTTACAGTATTTCCGACTGGCTGACTGGTCTAGGATGCGGCTAGTCTCCAACTGTATTCCGTTCTTCAGCATGGTATAGTTTCGGCTGTACCCTCTGCAAGCGAGACCGAGCATGGTCAGATGACCGCTAAATATACTTGTCTGTCACGAGGCTTCTTCCCATGACCTGTACATTAACCTGATATGTCCGCATATTAGACAGTGCTTCTGGAATACTTCACATGTGATGAACCGACCTCAATTCCTTGGTCATGCTCACTTTACATGTGACCAGCGATAGGCCAGCATACCCTTGGCTAGCAGTTGCTGCTACTTTTAAATCGTTACTTTATTTTTTATTATTTGTCTAAAATTGTCTGTTACAGAAAGGTGGAATAAACATGTAGAAGCAGAAGGAGAGTATTTTTAATGAAAATAAGGTAAAAATATTAAAGGTCCTTTCAATAAATTTTTATTAACATATTCCGGGAACTTTTTGACCCTACCTTGTACAGACATTTCTTTAGATGACTGTTCTTGGAGCCCAAATTATAAAGTAGTGAAAATATTATAATGTTTGACATGTTTTATTAATCTACACTATGTCTTTTTTCAAAAAATCTTTGAGAATCCTAGAAGTAAAGAAATTGGATATGTCACTTCTAATTTTTTAAATAATAATAATTTGGAAGATTGCTCTAATCCACCCATTACATAAAAAATGCAACAAATCAAATGTAAACAACTATAGAGCAAATGTCCTTCCTACCAATCAACTACACTACAAATTCTTTCAATCCCTCTTTTGAAAAGAACACAAGAACAGTTGAAACCTACATTAGCAGAATATCAAGCATGATTCACACAAAACAGGTAGTGACCAGAACACACTTTCAACCTCAAAACCATAATCAAAATTTAAGCCCTCAGACAAAAATCCCTAGAATGCACATTTGTGGATTTAAAAAAGGCATACTACGCAATATTCCAAATTTTAGAAGAAAGCGGATCAGATCCCAAAATACGAGAACTGATAAAACAAACCCTAATTGGTACTAAACCTAAAGTAAAATTCATGGGAGAAATCTCAAAACCCTTCATTTTTACAGCTTCATCAATGCTTGTCCAGGATGCAGCCTCTTAAAGCCAGATGAGCTATATTTTACAATTTAATGCTATATAATTTTGTTCTAGTTCTTTCCAGGCTGATCGATCTTGAGCAAATCTCTTCCAGCTCACACTTGTTACTCATTGTATGTGTCTATCCCGACGACCTCTTTCTCTTTTCAGGTTCCTTGGTATCCAATCCAAGACTGCTGTAGTCCATCTGCCATCTCTTTTTTGAGCAATATGACCATCCCATTTCTATTTTTGGGTTGTGACTCTTTCTAAGATGTCTGTCACTTTGGTTATGGAACGAATGTAGATGGCCCTCTTCTTGTCTCTTCTTGTAAACCCTAGCTAGCATTGCTCTTTCCATACTTCGCTGGGCAGTTCTCAGTTTTTGCTTCATTTGACTGTTTAGGTCCAAGTCTGACAGACATATGTGAGACTTCGTAATACACATTGTTCAAATACCTGTTTTTTAAGATGTACTGGTATATTTGATTTAAAAATTATGGAATTTCTTCCGTATGCTCTCCAGCTCAGCTATATGTGTCTGTGGATCTCAGACTTTGAGTCACCATTCATGTTGATCAGGTTGGCCAAGATAGATATACTGTTCTATGGACACAATACCAGATTCCTTTGTGTCTGCCTTGTATTTGTCTTTTTCTATCCATTTATTTTGCATGATTTTGATTTTTGACAGGTTTATTTTAAGGCCCACTTCTTTGCAAGCTGCCTCTAGTTTGTTTATCAGTTCTTTTAGTTCTTCCAGACTGTTTGAGGGTAAAACTATATCATCAGCAAATCTTAGGTTGTTGAGACTTCTTCCACTTATTCCCAACCCTCTATTTTGCCATTGGATTTTTGACACTGCCAACTCCAGGACTGATGTGAATAGCTTGACAGATATAGAGTCTGCTTGTTTTACCCCTCTTTCTACTGGGAGCTCTGGTTGAAAGTGGAAGTGCTGTAGATGCTGTAGATGTTACACAGTGTGTTGATATTCACCTTGAGAACAAGGAGTGAATCCAGGGCTTGCAAGATTCCTGAGTGATGGACTTAATCAAAAGCTTTTTCAAAATTAATAAAGGCCAAACAGAGTGGCAGCTGATGTTCATTAGTTCAACTTATTACTTAGTTGATGACTTAGATGTGATCTATTGTGTTGAATCCTGACCTAAAGCCAGCCTTTTTGGTTGTACTGTGTCAGAGGTAGAATTGATGCAGTTACTGATGCCTTTTTTGTGCAGCAACACAAACATTGCTTTGTTCCAGCTGGATGAGATATTTTTCTCTTCAAGGCATTGTGAAAATACTTTAGCTAGGTGTCTTTAGGTTTCTTCTCCAGTCAATTGGAGTACGTCAATTGACAGGCAATCGTAATCACTAGCTGATCCTTTTTTTCATTGCATACACTGCCATTCTAACTTCAGATGAAAGGACTTCAGGAATTGGCGAGTATGGGCTTGATGTCATTAAAGGATTTTCATCTGGCTTTCTGTATAAGGTCTGATAGAAGTTCCTAATGTGGTCCAATACTGCCGGTTTGTATGTAATACGTTTTTTATCATCGTCTAAAGCTATTATTTGTTTCCTTCCGATCATTAATCTTTGCTTTGCTTTTTTATATAGTCTTACTTCTTTTCTATAACTGATCTAACCAAGTTTTTGTTATATTACTTGATGTCAGCTGTTATTTCTTTTCTAATGGTCTTGCACAAATCAGTATATTCAATTAGATTTTTTTCAGCTTTTACTTTCATTTTCCTTCATTTATTCAGGAGGGTTTTTGTGTCATTGCTAATTTTACTTAATTTGGATGTTTTAACAGTGCCTGCAATTTCTATGGCTAATGTGTTAATAGTTGATGCTAGATTTCCATTGGCGGTGGTGGCTAGTTTTTTTTAATAATGTGCATTGAAAGATATCTTTCTTTTCACTGAGATTGATTAGATAGATAGATAGATAGATAGATATGTTCACTTTGATCCCATGTAAAAATAATCTCGGGGATGTGGAACAGTACATATACTTATTAGTAATGTCAAAATTACTATATAATTGATAATATTATTATATATTGACAACAAGTTAGTTAAAACCCATTAGTATAACCAATATCTCCTGTAATCTACAAATACAATCCCAAGTTAATTAATAGTTATTATGTGGAACAGTGTATACACTTGTTACCAGCATCTAACAACCAGTTATTTTCTTACCAACCAGTTACCATGATAAGTTTCACTGTAATTTGCGACTACATATTATATCATGTTAGTTTCTATTTATGTGGAACAGTACACACACCTATTAACAATATCAATTATATTACCAACAACTCATAAGCAGTCAATTACTTAAAAACCTGTAAGTATCATAATTTTTCACAGCAGTTTTTGAGTGCATGCTATCCCATGTTAGTTACTATATGTGAGTGAAATTTTGTAAACAGTTTAATTACTTCATTTGTCAAAAGTTTCAACAGAAAGAAAAACCATATATCATTTTAGTAACTGTGGACCACTTTGTCAACTTCCCCTTCCATACACCATATATACTATTTTATCAGTCATTCTTAGTTACCAAATTCCAAGAAGAAAATTCTTTCACAGACTAAAATGGGTTCTGAAGCAGAAACTCTTTCAGTTTGGACTTAAAGTAGTTGGGTTTTTGTAGAAAACATTTAATTTCTGTTGGTAAGACACTGAATAAGGAAGCTCCAGAAAATGTTAACCCTTTCTGTACAATTGACAGTGATTTGTAATCCTTGTGAATATTATATTTATTCCTAGTATTATGGCTATGCATGTCAGCATTAAGATTGAAGTGTTCAGGATTTTCCACTACAAATGATAGTACGGAGTATACATACAGTGCTGGCATTTTAGTACACCCAGGATTTTAAATAGATTTTTGCACGACGTCTGTGGGCTTGCTCCACAAATAGTTCTTATAGCACGCTTTTGCAATTTAAATACCCTCTGTGCTTGTGACGAGTTTCCCCAGAATGAGATGCCATAAGTGAGCAGGGAATGAAAATATGCAAAATATACTAACTTTCTGGTTTCTATATTAGCTATTCTAGATATTACCCTAAGTGAAAATGTTGCAGAATTGAGTTTTTTAAGTTGCTGAATACGCTGTTTCCAGATCAATTTGTTATCTATACATACACCCAGGAATTTTGTGAAACTGCTTTCATTGATTGATTTTCCTTCTGATATCACATTATAGCCGTCCTTTGTTTTATTTTTTGTAACAAACTGAAGTAACTGTGTCTTTTCTACATTAAGTATTAGTTTGTTGGTAATAAACCACCTGTTAATTTTCTTTGATTATATTTACTAATGTTCTATTGGTTCCTTTTATTAGATTCCGCCTTTCTTGATTTATACAGATCCTAAGTTTTGCTCGGACCAGCCTGTGATCGCTTCCAGTGTTGAACAGTGACGTCTTGAAGAAAATGGCGGCTGTTGGACAGAAATTAGTCTATTTCATTTTTAGTATTATGATCTGGACTTCTCCATGTCCACTTTTGGCTTTGATGTTTTAAAAAAAAATGTGTTCATGATGTGCATTTTTGTGTGCTCTGCAAATTAAACAAGGCATTCCCCCGTCATTCCTTGTTAGTATTCCGAACTTATCGACCATGGTGTCTCCTTGTTTCTTGGTGCCTACAATGGCATTGAAGGCTCCCATTATAATCTGGAAATGGCAGTCATTACCTCTGTTGTGCAATTTTGTGACATCTTCGTAGAAAGACTCTACTTCATCATCTGAGTGCGAGGATGTTGGAGCATATACCTGCAGTACTTGTATTTTGTAGTGATTTGATAGTTGTAACACTACTCTTGCTGCTTGATCTGAAATGCCTTCTATTAGTTTAACTTTATTTTTCACATTACGGTTTATGAGGAAGCCCACTCTGTTTAGCTTTCCCAGATAGCTTTCATAATGGTACAGGATGTGGCCTGATTTAAGTTTGTTACATTTTTTTCTCTATACTCCATTTGATTTTTTGGAGAGTGTCTTCCAACTTTGTACGTCAGGCTTCTCCTTTACGAGTCCTGCAGTTGTATGTGCACATATTAATTATTTGTTGTATTTGTATCGATAGACTGGTTTGCTCTTCAGGAACTTTGACAGCTGAAATTAAAGTAGCTCCTTCCCAGAGAACCGAATGGAGGGGGGTAGGGGCTGTTTAACCTCCAGATTTGCCAATAATGTCGCTCATCTAAAGGAGTGAAGCATAATCTCCATGCTTGCTTCAAAACAAATTGGAGATTTCTTGAACAGCCGCCCACTTTGAGTCAGACGCTGGGTGTAGCCACTCATCTTGATGCAGTTGCTACAGTGAATGCGCTAATACTAATCCCTGAGTGGTGGGCTGCCTCTTCAGCATCCCTTGCCGTACCAAAGCCCTTCTTCTCCGCCAAGTGATTTGTTGAGGTCTTCTCAGTAACCCTGGTAAGGGGCCCTCACAAGTTGCTGCCAGCTGGGTCAAGGTATTTTTAAGAGGTGTTACTCCTCTATCCCTTCCTCTTAGTCCTGGGTTGCATATATGCTGTTGCATATATCAGGAACTGAGTCACTAACAGTCATAATGAAGTTAAAACTCCATATGAATCATGGGTTGGCAGGAAGCCAAGTGTTGCTCATCTGAGTAGAATAGAATGTGAAGCCTTTGTGCATATTCCTAAACAAAAACGTCAATCAAAACTCCCAGTAAGGGCCAAGATAGGAAGTTTGGTTGGATACTCAATATTAGGACATGGATATAGGATGCGGATGCCGGATACTTGACAAGTCGTGGAGTCACGCAACTGTGTATTCAAAGAGAGCACAAGTGATGAAGCAAAATATCAATAAAACTGAAGACTCTAGTTTGAAACAATTGGATCGAGAAGAAACTATCACTTTTGACTTTAGTGATGGAATTTCAAGTATCAATCCTGGAGAAACAGTAATGATCAATTCCGAAGAAAAATCTATTAAGTGGAAGAGAAGACTTCAAAGGAGAGAAGAGAAAATTTTGGACAAAGTTGATCAGAGTGAAGAACAATCAACTGTTAAAGTAAAGAAGAGAGGACAACCAAAGGGAAGTACTGCAGAGCATAAATCAAACCAGCATAAGCAAAACAGTATGATTTTTTCAAGATAAGTGTTCTATAAAATCAAAGAAAGATGATAACATAAAACCACAGTCTCATACAGTTTATACTAATAGTGTTGTGAAGCTATCTTCATTCAGTGAGGCAATCAATTCTGCGAAAGCAGTGGAGTGGATGGGAGCAACGAATGAAGAAACAGTATCAGTTGGTGGAGCAGGTCCAGGTGCCATAATCTCCAAAGTGTGCTACGATCATCCACAAGTTAATGACCTTCTGAGGGGGGAGATTGTAGAGATTATTAGTGCACACAGGTTGGCAGTTGTGCAAACTGCAGAGTATACTTTGCATTGCATGTAGCCTCTCTAGTATATGGTGTGTACATTGTATTCCACATTGGTGTGTGAATGTTAATAAAGCATTGCTGTTAGTAATAACTCATTCTTTACAGTTTATTCGTGCACCACTCAACTATGCTATCTGCTAAAATTTGATTAATAATAACAAAATCTCAAGAAAGATTGGTCGTAGTGCAATGTCAGTATACAGACTTGTTACACAGTGGATGAAAGAAAGCTCTAGTACTCCTAGAGTAGGCACAGGTCCATACAGAAGGACAACAGCTAGTGAAGACCGCCAATTTGTATGGGTGGCTGTTGCTGGACTGTAAACCAATTACTTGAAGCTGGGTTACGTTCTCTGGCCGCTATGCATTAACCTGACTTTATTTCCTGCATCGTCTAACCTGGTACAATGCATAATACAAATGGACATGTGAATGGCATTCATTTCTGTTTAGAGAAGAGTCTTGGTTCTGTCTAGGGCAAAGTGATAATCAACGACATGTACGTAGGCATAGTGGAGAAATGGCTTACACTGCTATCATCACACAGATCCAGCCACTCGTGTCATGGTTTGGGGGCAATCAGTTTCAATAGCAGGACCGAGTTGGTTGTTGTTGAAGGCAAAATGACAGCCCACCACTACATGGATGAAGTTTTGCATGCTATTGTGATACCCTTCATGTCCACCATCCAAATCTCACCTTCTAACAGGGTAATGCCACTCCTCATACTGTGGCCATCACAACACAAACTTGCAAGGGTTTACTATCACAATTGGGACAGCACAGTCCCCAGATTTATCACCAATAGAGCACACCTGGGATTCCAGGACTAGACACATTAGATCTCATGGTCACCCAGCACAAACTGTGCAACGACTGACTGCACAAGACATACAGATGTAGAGAGACACACGCTAAGAAGACACCTGAACACTTATTGATTCAATGCTGGCAAGGATAAATGAATGTATAGGTGCTCAAGGTGGGCACATGTCTTACTGAAAACTGTATCTATAGGTAATGAACTTAGCCTGATTGATTTAAATTTGTTATTTTTTCTGGGAATGACCCTGGATATATCTGAAAAGTTTCCTAAAATTTCACCATTCCTGCCTGGGTATTGCACTTTTAATTTGACAGTGTACATATGACTTAAATGGTTGTAAAACTACTTTAGTATACTACTCACCTGTATGAAGCCGCTTATGTTTTTTCAGAAAGTATTTTGTTGTAAACATCTTATTACAGACATCACATGCCCACTGCTTACTTTCATGTGTCTTCATATGCTGTGTAAGATGCTGTTCCTGATTTAAAAAATAAAAAAAACATTAACATTTCTATGTTTCTCACTTTATGATGACAGATGTACGAAATGCAATGTGTCTGAACCATTGGAACAAATATCTTTTTTAAATACAGTTATTACGTAATGAAGGATGAACCATTTATTACAATAAAACAACATGTTCAATATTGAAAAGTGATACAGTAAAACTTTGTTACAATGCTTTTGAATAGTGTAGGCAATATATATATTGGATATGGATTTGTCCCTCTCCAATGGCTACCTCAAATCCTCAGTTCACATCAAGGCATTTTTCTAATCAACCAGTTATCAAAAGTCTTGGACAGCAATATTCTAAAAACTGCATACTATGGAATAATCTTTCCACATATGATGTATGGTATTGAAGTCTGGGGATCTTGTTGTCATATCAATATGCATCAATTGTTACTGCTGCAGAAAAGATGTATTAGAATAATGTACAAGCTAGATAGAAAAGAATCATGCAGAGAAATATTTAGACAGGAAAATATTCTTACGGTATTTTCACTAAATGTATATAGGGTTTTACTATTGATTCTAGGTAATCCTCACTTTAACCACACAAATAGTGAAATTCATAAATATAACACTCGTAACAAGACAGACCTTCATATCAAAAGACATAACTCTAAGGCAGCAGGTAAGAGTGCCTATGAAACGGGAGCCAGGCTATATAATAAGCTTCCAGCTCATCTAAAGATATTGATTGGGAATGAATTCAAAATTGGAATAAAATCTTATCTATGTAATAAGGTCTTGTACAAACTTGATCAATTGTAAAAAATACATGTATTAATGTACCTTTTGTATTGACTTTTCTAGAAACTTGTATCACAAGCATATTGGCAATACAAAATTATTATTATTATTATCAAAACTGCAAACCTTCAACGGTAGCTCCATTTTGACAGTTGCCACCCATACCATACCAAATGTTCCCTCCCCTATAGTCTTGGCATTCAAGGTAGTCGTATATGCTCCAGCCAACAGTCCTTCATGCGTTATTCAAACAA
Organism: Vandiemenella viatica; assembly: GCA_031002005.1. Lineage (NCBI taxonomy): Eukaryota > Metazoa > Arthropoda > Insecta > Orthoptera > Morabidae > Vandiemenella > Vandiemenella viatica. Next base: position 219,301,143 of record JARYHS010008074.1, on the reverse strand, counting down.
CACTTCAGAAGCATTGATAGCTCGCAACTATTCTCCAGCTTTGGATAACAAACATTTTTCACGGGCAACATTACAACCTGCTCAGTCCACCAATCATCCCAAACCCACAAAAATCTACGACAGTCCGGTCCTGGATACGGAATACTGCCCAGGCCTCGAATCCATTAACAGAATCCTTTGGCAGAGTTATGATTTCCTACAGACCTGCCCAGAAATTAGATCAATTCTTCCCAAAATCCTCCCTGCCCCTCCTAGAACTTGATTCAGCAAGCCTCCTAACCTCAGCAAACTCCTAGTCCACAAACATATTCTTCCTCATCCCAACAGTCAGAGCCAAGGCTCTTTCCTATGCAATAGACTCCACTGCAAGATGTGCAACATACATCATCCCACCACAACCTTCACCAATCCTGTCACTGGGGAAAGCTTTCCGATCATATGACGTGCCATCTGCGAAACGCTCTAAGTAATATACCAGTTAACATGCAATCACTGCCTGGCTTCATATATAGGTTTGATCACAAATCTGCTTTCCATAAGAATAAATGGCCACCGACAGAAGGTATTCACATGGAACCCAAAGACCTAGTAGCTGTCCATGCCATCTTCCATGACTCGAATAATTTCAACTCGTTTCATGGTCCGTGTTATCAGAGTCCTCCCTAATAGCAGCAGCTCCTCTGAACTCAGAAGGTGTAAAGTTGCTGAAAGCCCACCCATTTGGTATATAGGTATGTGTTAATATGGAAAGGAAGAAAATAAACCTTTAACCCTTTAACTGCTACGGTTCGCCCGGCCGAGCCCTCGCTGAATGCGGCTTTGTTTACGCCTTAGCTGTTTACCTGCCCTGGAATGCCGCGTTAGACCGGACCGCTGTGTACTGAATATGTCTGGAGCGTTGTGTGTGACGTTCTTCTGCTGTCGCTCTGCGATTTGAAACCGCAGATACAAAATAAATACAGTTAATATAACATCTAAAGTTTTTCAGTTTAAAGCTCCTCTAAAAGTGAATGCCGGTACTTCATATACTAAATAGATATTACAGCAACTGAAATGTTTTTAGTTTGTGAGCGTAGTAATTTATTTGGAGAGAACCTTTCCGAATACCTTTCACAAATTCTGCACAAATTTTCAAGCCTTCTTTTTGACCCAAGTTAATATATTTTTAAATTTTTTTTTTTTTTTTATTTCGTTTAGTTTTAGAGGCGTATAAATGTAATATAATTATTACTCTGCAGTTAACCATGGTTAGTAATTCTTTTTGTGTGATAAGCCTTGAAAAATGGTACAACACACAGTGATACATTACATGTTCTGCATTGGTTTCTCGACGCACTTTCTGTATCGAACATACAGCGCATTTACGCATTGGCGTGCTCTTCTTTGAATTTGCAATATTAATGAAATTTGGAAAAAAGGTCTCAAAAAGTTGCGAGGGCGATTTCTAGGGGGGGGTTGGCGTCTCACGGACCTGATCTTACAAGACGGGGGGTGGGGGGGTGGGGGGGGTGTCAGGAAATCCTGAAAAATACCTTACGAAATTTAAATTTATGGATGCAACAGACGAAACTCTGCAACTGGCATTTTTCGTCCGGTTACTACTCGGTGAAGAGCGTGAGCATTTAAAATGCAGTGTTCGAGAATGTGGAAAAAGAACTTTTTAAACCACTTCATAGTGAAAATATAGTGTGAATTGATTCTCGCGTATCTGTTGGTCTCATCAGCAATACATATCATATGATATTCCGATAGAAATATCAGGAAAAATGACAAACTGCTGGAATGTTAACGTAATCCACACTTGTGTTCTGCAGCTTAATCGACAAGCACATGCTGTCAAACGCGTCACTAAAGTATTCTCTTTTTCCACACATATCGCTCGCACAATCTGTAGCTTCAAACTCTGAAAAATGGTAATTTTCCACTAGCTGATGTACACAGCTTAGGAAAATTACATCGAGATCCTGTCGAAGGGTTATCACTGTCATCCATATCAAAGTGATCATATTCACTGTCGCTTCTAGTAAGAATCTCCATGATTTCTTCCGCGGTACAAACACGACGGCGTATTCAGGAGGACGATGGTTCGAATCCCCGTCCAGGCATCCAGATTTGGGTTTTCCATGGTTTCCCCAAATCACTCCAGGTGAATGCCGCGATGCTTCCTTGAAAAGGCCATAGCCGAATTCCTTCCCATTCCTTGCCCCCCATTCTTTACCATCTCTAAAGACCTCGCTGTTAAGAGACGTTAAGCAGTTAAAAAAAATAATGACTGTATGCCATTTTCTCAGCGAAAACTAAAAGGAAAAGAGCAACACAAATTAGATCGCAGCTGCCAATGCTCAAGGGCCAAATGAGGAAAACAACTAACCACCCTGGGTGGAAATATAGCTTCATAGCCAGGTCGCTAAGAGGCTAGCGTGTTAACATGTCTGGAGCACAGACAGGGCGGTGAGGCGGCGCGTGTATACACGTCTGGAGCACAGACAGAGCGGCAAGGCGGCGCGTGTATACACGTCTGGAGCACCTGGGCGCAGTAGTAGCCACGCGCATTAACGTGTCTACAGCAGTCAAAGGGTTAAGGGCATTGTCCAAAATATTGTATTAGAGGAGAGTTTTTTAATTGCTGTACCCCTTACACAAAACACTTTCCGCACTACAACCTAGCAATCTAAGGCAGACATATCTGCTCAAATCAAAACTCTTTTACCTTTAACAAGAACCTGAAACAAGCTCTTATATCCCTCCATTGGTCCACAATCATACCTTTCAAGCAAAAAATTGTACAACGCACTGAAACATATAAACCAAAATTTATAATAATCCTGTTTTTCTCACCTAGTTCTCTCCTGCTTTGAAATCCCTGAACCAGATTCATCTTGATGGTTATGACATTTTCATATGTTCTTCATAAATGTATTCCATTCTTCCCACTATCATTCCAACAACATACCGCATCAGGTTAAGTAGGCCAAACAATTTAAAAAATATACTTGTGCACAAATAAAAAACCTCTACTAAACCATAGCTTCTTCCCCTGAAATAGACCTCGTTGCAAAACATTTAATATGCATCCAACCACCATAGTCTATAACCCACCACTCGTGAAACCTTCACCTCAACACGTCATTCAATTTGTGTCGCGTCCCACATCACATACCAGCTCACCTGCCTCCACTGTAAGAGCTCTTTCTCAACCTCACCATGAGCCAGTTGTCCATCAGAATAAATGGTCACAGACAAACAGTTTACTTCCAAAACCTAGACTACCCTGCTGTTGCTTATGTCAGATCCTAAGTGTTGTTTTACTGACAGAGCCATCAAAGTACTACCCGAAATTACGACCAGTGCTTTCTTCACGTGATGACCTTATGTCTGTGAGACCTGGATATTATGTGAATTTACAAAAGAAAAATTTAGAATGGTACAAAGATCAATGCTAGGTTTAACTATAAAAAATAAGAATAGAGCATTTAAAATTAAATCAACCACTAAAGTCACAGACATCTTGGAGAAAGCATTCTACTTGAAGTGGCAGTGGTGTTGCTTGGAGGAAAGATGAACAAAAAAAAGTGTTGGAGTAGCGTGCAAGAAATTTTCAGAGACCAAGAGGAAGACCACCAGAGCAATGGGATAAGGAAATACACAGGGTTGCAGGAGTTAGCCTCCACTCTGATTGTAATGGTCAAAATCACAATTCATTTGGCTGCCTTATCCCACATGTGCCCATAGGAGCTCAGTCACATATTTTCATTTTCATGAGTAACAGCATAACCTTAAAATATTGTATTTGTTGCACTCCTCCATTCAACTGTGTTGAATGATGGGTATATTTTATCTTTCCTTTCCACACTGATATAATATCAGGCTAGATTGGGAGGCTGAACACAGTACTTGACAATAAGATGTACTTTGGGGTTGATATTTGTAGAATTAGGAGTAGTGCATGGAAGGGATGAGTTTCTTTTTAATCTTTTTATTTATTTGTTAATTGTAATGAAGCACACACACTCCAATGGCTACATCCCTAAACCCCGCTTTACCATGTCTTGATATTTTTCTCTTCCTTTTCTTTCTCCACCGCCTACCTATGTCTGCCATTTATGAATTGCAACTTTAAACTCCTTCAGTGTTTTTGGTAAACTATTAATAATTTCCCTTGATGATTTATTCCAGCCCTGACTACCTTACCTACAAAGGAAAATTTTGCCACTCCCTTTCGCCTGAAGTCAAGTGCCAGTAATCCTTCTACTAAAATCCATCCATATATTATCACAATTATAAGCCTTGAACAAACCAAACACTCTCTTTACCAGTCTCCTGTCTTCCAATGACTCCCAACCCAGCTCCTTTGGCATATCAGTTACTGATTGCATTCTGTGGCAACTTCTGCAAACAAATCTAGCTTAGTCCTTCAACTCCTGAATTTGATACCCATAATGTGGGTCCCACACCACTCCACTATATTCAAGCAGTGGTTTGACAAGTTTTGTAATCCAATGCCCTCACTTCCCTGGTACAATCACTCATCACCCTCTCCAATAAACCTCTTGCTACCACCTACCCAATTGAGGTTACTATCAAAAGTGAGCAGTCTGGTGGCTCAGTGTCTGACTGGGGATTGATAAGTCTCTGGTTCAAATCCTTGTCTCGGCAGAGGTTTCCATAGGCCCTTAAACTCGATCTTCATCCCTATCACAGCTTGCTATGTAATGTGAAGTATACCTAAACACTTTAGTAGTTCAGATTCCATGTTAAACTATAGTTCCCCTGTACCCGGTTGGACTACTGGGGGAACGGGCAGAATGCACAGCCAATAGACTCTCTGTCACCAGGTCATTGACCACAGGGAATTATTATCACTATCAAAAGTTATGCCAAAATAATTACAGTTAGGATCTTTGACAAGCAATTCCTTACCTTCCCTATAATCATAGAAAATCATTACTTTTTTTATCCTAGTACCTAATAAGCCGACTCTTGTTCACATTTATTTTTGATATGACCATGAACACAAGCTGGCACTTGATTTCAAGCATGAGAGGATGAAAAATTTTCTGTTAGTAAGGTAGCCAGTGATTGGAATAAATAACCAAGAGAGAGCATGATCAATTTAATAAAAACACTTAAAAATTTAAAAGGCAAAGGCAGGCGAACAGTAACATTGCACTCAAAGAATTTTAAGATTAAAACAAAAAGTCATTAAATATGCAAGCGGATGTGTATGGAAATTACCACCAAGGGGTGTGCTCCATAGCAAATGAATTAACTAATAATGCACAGAACACCAAAAAGAGTAAACTTATTAGGTATACAAATAGAAAAATAAAGACTGTGATGAATACACACTGGAGAGGCAAATGGCAGTTGAAAACATAAAATGTTAATATCTGGGATTATCAGCCGAGTGTAAACTAAATTGTACAATGTACATTGGAAAAAAGAGTTCAAGTAGGCCTACTGCATATCTTGGAAAGGATAATGAGGGGATGTACCTTTAAAGTAAGAGAGATAGGTTATTTACATTTAGTGAGGCCCCTACTAGAGAATTTCGAGATAATATGGGGCTCAAACTACAGGTATCAACAACTGGTGAGCAGCTATATTCGTATATGGAAATTACCACATGATGCAATCGGTAACTAAAATGATAAATGAGCTTGGTAGAGAATCACTGCAGGATAGAAGGTCGATAAAAAGAATTTTTGGAATATCTGAGGCCTTTAGTGTTGACAAGGCATGGATAAATTCTGGGGGAAGCAGCATGTGGAAGGGAAGATGGGACAACACTTACCACTTGATTTAACACGTATGGATGTAAGGATTTCTTTATTTGTACATAGAGGACTCAGGGGCCCGAACAGGTGAGTTGGCTTGTGATTGTGATAAGGTAAATGTAATAATGGGGATTCTACGATAACCATGGCACCACAATTTGATTATAGATTCTTATGTAACTCGATGAGACAAATTGAAAGTAAATAATATTTTTTTTTGATATCTCCCTTAGTTCTTGAGGTATTGTATCTCAAAATTGATGTAGTTGGGTTGAAATGCGGCCAGGACCAGAAAAAAAGATTCACCGCAGCCAAATTTGATGATGAATTCGTATGTAACTCGACGAGACAAATTGAAAATAGATAATAAATTTTTTTGATATATCGCTTAGTTCTTGAGATACTAAGCCTATATCTCAAAAGTGAGGAGGTTAGGGTGAGATTTTGCCTGGACCATAAAAAAAAAATACCAAAACCATGGTGGAAATGCACTATAGTTGTTTTATTTTGTTCCTAGTGGTTGTTTGGTTGAAATATGGTCAGAAGAAACGTCACCAAAAGTACAAGGAACTATACCTATAACCGATTTTTAACATGATATATCTCGAAAACCAAGAGAGATATAAAAAACTTTTATTCTTTATTTTCAATTTGATTCATCAAGTCTACAAGAATTCATCATTGGATTATGGTGCAGCAGTAATGACAGAATTATTGTGATAATACATATGTAGCAGGAAATTTTATCTTTGTTCAGCAATATCAGCAGTTTGCTGTTGGATTAAATAACAGCCTGGATAAAAATAACTGACATTCCATGTTACATCTTGAAATGTATTTACAATTTGATTTTCTTTCACGAGTGCCATGTTAGTGATTTCACACGGATATGAGTAGTACCACAGCCTGGACCATAATTATAACAGCATCTATTTTTAATTTTCTTTGCTATCAGGGGCACCATGTTACTGACATCATTGACTGGAGCAGATGCAAGTACTTCCAACTAGCCTATACTGTGATATGATGCGCTAACCAACAGAATGCCTACAGAGGTGGTGGTATATACTGAAAACGGCGATTCCACTACAACAACATTCTTCCGCGCTGACCAATGCTGTTATAAGACATTTTATTTTCAAGCAGTACCTAGGTTGTTACATCATGGACCATTATTTTCAAGCATTAACCAAGTTGTAATACACACTGGAACATGACACCACTAAAACTACTTCAGAAAGTATTTTTAGTTGTGTCTTGCATTTGACTACTGTAATATTATGACACCAATTCCTTGCAGAATCATTACCTCCAGTATTTCCTAATTGTGTCTCAGATTGTAAACGAGTTTAAAATAAAAATAGTAATTAACTTACGTAGATTTCCAGGCCACAACCCTAACACATTTAATAATGATAATAAGTATGAAAGTAGTGCTAGTGTCATTATGTGGCTCAGAATTTATTATATGTCTGTTTCTAAGTGTATGAAATCTAACACAAACCTTCTTGAAAGGTTTGTCACATATACTGCATACATAGCTTCTTCTTTCCTCTAACATTTCCTTGTTATTAATGTTTAATGATTTTAGCCTTCCTGAAATGAATGTTTGCTTTTAGTATAAATAGAAATAACACAAAGAAGAAATATTTTGCACAAGACTAATGGTTTTATACCTGTAGTCACTCCACTATGAGCCACTCTTAGGTGAACCATCAAACTACCTCGCATTCGAAATGATTTGAGGCATAAGTGACATGAAAATATGTGTGTGGAATCTAAAGACTGATTTTGGTTATTTTCTAAAATCATATTTTTGCTCTTGTTTTTCAAATCCGAATGGATAAGTTCCTTGTGCATCTGTAAAATTGATTCTTCAGGAAAGGAAAAGGAACACACATCGCATGTATAGTATGAAGTGTCATCAACTATACACTTGAGTTTTTCTTGGCTCTCATTCGAACCATGGCAAATCAAGCTTTGGCTACACTCTGCAACTTTATTATTTACTAATGGATTTGTAACGTTTTCTACTGATTTTATTGAACTTGAAGTCACGAGCAAACCATCATCTTGAAAACTTGATGATTTCTTAAAATTACGATCGTCTTCTTCATAAACATTTTTCTCAATGGGTTCCCCTGTATCATAAGGTTTAAACTTGGACTGTGTAGTTGCATTATGTTCTTTTCTGCACGCTTCATAGTTGCTTCGATTCTCATCAAACACAAATTTGGCAATAACGTTTTTACATCCTTTAATTTTAGGATTTGTCATATTGACCTTTACTTTCGGCAATCTAATCGCAGAGCTGTGGGGAACTTTTTCTTTACCGTTCGAGAGTGCAGATTGCTCAAATGATAAATTACTATTCACTTGTTGTGTTAATTTAACTTCGTCATATTCACAATGCTCTTTGTGTAACATAGTATGACTAAATAAGTGAATGGTAAATTTATCCAGTCCGCGTAAATCATCAAAACAAACAGGGCACGAGAACTTGACGGTAGCAGCTCTGATAAGATTTTTCCACAAGGCGTCCACACTATGAAAACCTGGTTTTGTACAGATAGGGCACATTAGTAATGGTGATTCCATAGTTTTTTTTTTTAAATATATATATATATATATATATGATATAAATTTCTCTTCTGATGTGGTAAAACTCAAGGTTTGTAATTATTTTTATCCTGCATCTCCATGACAAGAATATTTTAATTCATTTCAATCTTTACTTCAACAGTAAAACGCAACAACATTACACAAAAAGAACAGTATTTTAAATGGAACAAATCAGATTCGATGTACATATAATCAAAACAAGATCTAGAATATGAAAAAAAAAAAACAATAACTACTGCGCTAGTGGGCTACAGAAACTCATTGCCACTAGTGCTGCAGTCAGTGTTGCCAACCGTGAAATCTAGCTGTCGGTAAAATTTAACAAAAATTACAGTAGATTTTCTGAAATTTTGTTGTAGTTTACATTTAAAATACGATAAAATATTAAATGTTACTACAGCAAAAAGTAAAGGCCAGAATTTGAAAAAATTCAATTTTTAATCTTAATCAGATAGTATAATCGTAATATCATCATTTTTATACATATCAATATTATGTTTTTGTATCTTAGCGTTAGTAGGTTTAAAATCGATGCAGTTTTTCCTGTGTCGCTGTGTAGCCTGCTGCGAAAAAAGATTTCCCTTAAGAGATTTTGTTATGAATTTATTGCGCTTTTTTGTTTTAATGTCATTAACTTTACTGAACAATCGTCCGCACCCAGCATTCGAGTGTGGTAAGCTCAAAATAGCCAACATAAATTTCGGCAAATGCTTAAAATAAGCATCGCTATCATAATATTCTTTGTTCAGCAACCATTCTTCCGAAAATTCTGCTTATAACGCTTTCTTTTCGCTGATGTTCTCCAGAAACGCTGTCACTATCACTCAAATTTTTTCAAGTTCAAAAGGTCAACTAAGAATACTAACAGACTTAATTCAAAAGTTCTTACTATTCATCTACAATCAAATAAGGCAATTACCTATCAAACTTGTTCGCGTAATATATCGAAGCTCAAATTGGAGAATTATCAAAAATTAAACGCGTATAAAGGAAAAAAATAGTGTTTTCAACAGAATAAAAAAAAATATCCAAATAAAACTAAGGATGCATTATCATCGATCGATAAACTCGTAAAATTTAAAGAATATATCAAAATTACCTAAAAATTACGATTCCTTAAATTACGGTATATTTTGCTACCGTAGTTATAACCATGGAGGAAGGAATAATATGGAGACGACGCAAGAGACCTTTGCCACGCATGGAAGTGAAGCAGGCCGGCGGAGGAGTGGGGGGGCATGGCCGGAGTGGTGGGGACTTGACCGCTTCCCAACAAACACGGGGAGTATGGTTAAACACCTCAAGGGGACTCTAGGATAAACGTGACGCCGCAATCTGGTGATGGATTATTATGTAACTCGATGAGACAAATAAAAAATGAAGAATAAATTTTTTTGATATCCTGCTTAGTTTTCGAGATATTCTGTCTCAAATGTGAAATGGTTTTGGTTGAAATTCAGAAGAAAAAATTATTCAAAGTCAAATTTTATGATGAATTTTTATTTAAAAAGACGAGACAAATAAAAAATAAAGAGTAAACTTTTTCGATATTTCACCTAGTTCTCGAGATATACTGTCTCAAAAGTGAGGTGTCTTGAGTTGAAATGCAGAAGAAAAATTTCGCAAAAGTCAAATTTAATGATGGATTCTTATGTAACACGACGAAAAAACTCGATAATAAGGAATAAATGTTTTCGATATCTTGCTTAGTTTGGGGGATATACAACAACCAAATTGAGGGGTTTAGGTTTGGATGCAGGCTGGACCAAAAATTAATTCTGTCAAAGCCACAATGATTACATGGTTGACATGCAGAATGGATATTTCAGTTTTATTACTACCACTTGTGGTTAGTCTGAAATGTGTCCTAGACCAGAAAAAAGTAAGAGGACCCACTCTAGGGATGAGCAACCCAGACATTTTGTAGGCTGGTACCAGAAATAAAATGTTTCCGCATAATTTATAGTTAATATAAAGTGTATCAACAAAAAGTAAAGAGTGATACTTTACTATAATGTATGGTTGGCATCATGCGGTGTTCTTTTAAGTAACTTCAAGCAAGTGTGCTCCAATCATAAATGCGATGATGAGTCACTGTCTGAACAAGCCTATACTTTTTTCAACAAAATAACTTATCACGCTAGAAGAACTCTACTTCAACTTCTGTTTAAAAGGGCAGAGGCTTTATTATTACCTTTAAAAATAAAAGAGCCGTTTCACAATTGTTGCTATTACAGGAATGTACAAGTAACTTTATGACACAGAATTTGATTCATTATTTTCCTTAGTTCACATTATTAATAATGAATTAACATGTGGTTAAAGGTAGGGACCGTGCACAAACTACACGGCCTGGTCCGGGGGGGGGGGGGTGCTGGAAGGCTACGTTGAGCTATGTAGGGAGAGGGGGGGGGATTCCAAGCCAGGCCACGTAGCTATCCTTTCATAAAATTTGTCACAGTTAAAATGAGGAATGGAATTCACAACAGCATGTGAATATTTATTGGTTTAATTCTAGATGGCGATACCGCTATAGCACCTTTCTGCCACACGCAGCTATCAAAGAATTATCCGTACCACTTTTATGACATTTTTCTTCTGGTCCAGGCTGTATTTCAACCTAACCTCAACTGCTAGGAATAATTTAAAAAAAAGCTAGATCCCTGTACTGGTAGTAGGCCTAAAGTAGTTGTAGCAGTATCATGATCTAGAATTAAACCTATTTATTTCCCTCAGCTAATTATCTCCTTATGTAATTTATAATAGTCTGACAAGAGAAAACAGTGCAAAATGTCTTCTGGAATCAAAAGGGGGAAAAAAACCTACTTGCTAGGTGAGGGGGGGGGGGAAGGGGGGTGGAGGCAAAAGCCAAGTTGGTCTACATGGGGAGGGATAGTGGTTCACAGGAGGCCAAATTGGAGCTATGTGGTTTATGCACACTCTCTTATGTATGTATCTCAATTGATGCTATCTATAAACATTAGAAATTAAGGAAAAAAAGTCTGTTAAAAATTATTTTAATAGAATTTTATTTGCCAAAACATCTACAGCCACAAAAAAAGACTAAGGGTATTATTATTTTATTTAATTTCAATGGAGCACACGCTCCATAATATCCAAGTGTAATTAGGAAACAGTGATACAAGATTGATTGAAACAGAAAGTTATATATGTAATTTGAAAGTGTCACCATATGGCAAGATAATACTTGACAGCAGTAGGAGCACTGGATTCTTAGGTTTTCTGATTCATGTTTGAAGTATTTCTTTAATTCCTTAGTTATTGATCAAAAAATCTTAAAATATATATTAGCATATAAATTTAGTCAGGATCACTTTGAAATATTTTTACAATGTATCAGATCTTTGGGGGGTGGAGGGGGGGGGGGAGGAATTCAAACAATCCCACTGCCCATACACTTTAAAGCAGCTTATAAAAAAAAAAAACCTACTCTTGAAATGTGAAGTGAAATATGCAAACACTGGTAATTGTATACTCCTGGAAAAATTGTTAATCATGCTCCAGAACATATTATAAATTTTACATCAAGACATCATCGAATTATTGAAGAGGAAAAAGAATTACAGTTTCCTCCCAAGTCCGACCACGAATGTATGTTTGATGCAGGTGCACTAACTGTTTTAATAGATCATATTGTACACTACATTTCAGGATTTGTGGTACACAAACATCTAAAAATATTAAAAAGTGAAGAGTGTGTTAGTATATTGTGATCTCCATTTCTATTATTTTGGGGATCTCTCAAAACGTACAAAAGTAGAGATGGTCTTATTTATCGTTCACTTGATATAAGTAACATTTGTGAAACGTTTTAAAAAGTATTTAGCAGAAATGTGCATTCAAATTTGGTTTATTTTTTAAAAAGAAGTTAAACATTTTGCAAACTGAAACACAAGTTGTTCAATTGATAATCTGTGAAAATTTATTCAGTCACCTTAATGAACATTCTCTTGATTAAGATGTGTTGTCTAATTTCACAGCCCTACTTATTAGGACAATTGTAAAAAAAATATCTCTCAGTTAGATTTAGATATGGGGGGGGGGGGGGGAGAATGTTGAACAAAAAAAAGAGACTAAATTAGAAACACATTCCACAAATTGATTTTGTTCAAAGGCCAATAACTTCTTTATTTATGAGTCATGGAGGAAGGAATTAATAAAACTCACAGCTTCTCACATAACAGTTAATTTCATCATCCATTGTCAGTATAATCAGCAACGTGACGAAAGAAATCGTAATAGTAAATTCACTGAATCACGAAGTAAAACACGCCCCTTTAAATCTCATTTTAAACACTCGTTAAAAAATAATGCTAGTCTATTATGTGCAAAATAGCAAGGTTTGCTGATTTTCTACACTACACCAAGAAAAATTTGCGAACAAAGTCATCCCATTGAGAGCTATGACTAAATATTTATAGACGTGCTGCAAAGTTTGCGGTGTCTACCGCTCACTTCAACAACGATAATTACAATTCAACTTACTTATGAAATGATATTCCAGGTTCATTCCTGTCTGGCCTATTTGTGCAACCGTACGCAACACAAGCTGGCATTTTTAAACACTTATACACAATACTAAATGAAATAATCACTGCCTCTACCACAATGTGAACACCTTAATTGTTGGGAAGCGCCATATGGTCGCTGCCGGTGCTGCCACCATGCGGGAGAGTTTAGTGCTTGCTTCACCGATTTAAGCTCACTTCTTCTCCATATAATTCCTTCCTCCATGGTTATAACTACGGTAGGTGGTAGATCTATGCTGAATACGGTGTTTTTACAGTAATTACCATGGAGGAAGGAATTATATGGAGGAGAAGTGACGTTAAATCGGTGAAGCAAGCACTAAACTCTCCCGCATGGTGGCAGCACCGGCAGCGACCATATGGCGCTTCCCAACAATTAAGGTGTTCACATTGTGGTAGATAGATAGATAGATAGATATGTTCACTTTGATCCCATGTGAGAATAATCTCGGGGATGTGGAACAGTACATACACTTATTAGTAATGTCAATATTACTAAATAATTGATAATATTATTATATATTGACAACAAGTTAGCAACAACCCATTAGTATAACCAATATCTCCTGTAATCTACAAATACAATCCCGAGTTAATTAATACTTATTATGTGGAACAGTGTATACACTTGTTACCAGCATCTAATAACCAGTTATTTTCTTACCAACCAGTTACCATGTAAGGTTTCACTGTAATTTGTGACTACATATTATATTATGTTAGTTGCTATTTATGTGGAACAGTACACACACCTATTAGCAATATCAATTATATTACCAACAACTCATAAGCAGTCAATTACTTAAAAACCTGTTAATATGATAATTTTTCACAGCAGTTTTTGAGTGCATGCTATCCCATGTTAGTTACTATATATAAGTGAAATTTTGTAAACAGTGTAATTAGTTCATTTGTCAAGTTTCAACAGAAAGAAAAACCATATATCATTTTAGTAATAGTGGATAATTTTGTCACCTTCCCCTTCCATACACCATATATACTATTTTATCAGTCATTCTTAGTTACCAAATTCCAAGAAGAAAATTCTTTTACAGAGTAAAATGGGTTCTGAAGCAGAAACTCTTTCAGTTTGGACTTATGCAGTGATTATTTCATTTAGTATTGTGTATAAGTGTTTAAAAATGCCAGCTTGTGTTGCGTACGGTTGCACAAATAGGCCAGACAGGAAAGAACCTGGAATATCATTTCATAAGTAAGTTGAATTGTAATTATCGTTGTTGAAGTGAGCGGTAGACACCGCAAACTTTGCAGCACGTCTATAAATATTTAGTCATAGCTCTCAATGGGATGACTTTGTTCTCAAATTTTTCTTGGTGTAGTGTAGAAAATCAGCAAACTTGCTATTTTGCACATAATAGACTAGCATTATTTTTTAACGAGTGTTTAAAATGAGATTTAAAGGGGCGTGTTTTACTTCGCGATTCAGTGAATTTACTATTACGATTTCTTTCGTCACGTTGCTGATTATACTGACAATGGATGATGAAATTAACTGTTATGTGAGAAGCTGTGAGTTTTATTAATTTTTTAAATAGCTATTTCAGGCCATTGACTTAGGTTATTTTTAAAGCTTCATATAAGACTTGTTTCTGTTTGTAAATACGTCTATACCTATTTTTACCGATTTTGAAATCTTTCTCATCTATTTATGTCGAAACAGGTTCATGCAGAAATAAAAATGGGCTTCATAAATAAAGAAGTTATTGGCCTTTGAACAAAATCAATTTGGGGAATGTGTTTCTAATTTAGTCTCTTTTTTTTGTACAACATTCTCCCCCCCCCCCCCGTATCTAAATCTAACTGAGAGATAATTTTTTTACAATTGTCCTAATAAGTAGGGCTGTGAAATTAGACAACACATCTTGATCAAGAGAATGTTCATTAAGGTGACTGAATAAACATTTTATTTCTGGTACCAGCCTACAAAATGTCTGGGTTGCTCATCCCTAGAGTGGGTCCTCTTACTTTTTTTCTGGTCTAGGACACATTTCAGACTAACCACAAGTGGTAGTAATAAAACTGAAATATCCATTCTGCATGTCAACCATGTAATCATTGTGGCTTTGACAGAATTAATTTTTGGTCCAGCCTGCATCCAAACCTAAACCCCTCAATTTGGATGTTGTATATCCCCCAAACTAAGCAAGATATCGAAAACATTTATTCCTTATTATCGAGTTTTTTCGTCGTGTTACATAAGAATCCATCATTAAATTTGACTTTTGCGAAATTTTTCTTCTGCATTTCAACTCAAGACACCTCACTTTTGAGACAGTATATCTCGAGAACTAGGTGAAATATCGAAAAATTTTACTCTTTATTTTTTATTTGTCTCGTCTTTTTAAATAAAAATTCATCATAAAATTTGACTTTGAATAATTTTTTCTTCTGAATTTCAACCAAAACCATTTCACATTTGAGACAGAATATCTCGAAAACTAAGCAGGATATCAAAAAATTTTATTCTTCATTTTTTATTTGTCTCATCGAGTTACATAATAATCCATCACCAGATTGCGGCGTCACGTTTATCCTAGAGTCCCCTTGAGGTGTTTGTACATATTCCCCGTGTTTGTTGGGAAGCGGTCAAGCCCCCACCACTCCGGCCATGCCCCCCCACTCCTCCGCCGGCCTGCTTCACTCCCATGCGTGGTAAAGGTCTCTTGCGTCGTCTCCATATTATTCCTTCCTCCATGGTAATTACGATGTAGTTGGCGACACTGTCTGTAGTGTACAAGCAGTGCTACCAACAGTAGCGGAATTCCACTACACCTAGCTAACTTTTAAATAGTGTCCGACCAAAACAGGATTTCCAACCTCTCAGTTTCTACCGAAACCGAAACTTACTCAGGCATGTTAAAATTTCTATTGTATACTGAATTTAGGTGTATTTTTACACATATACAGACAATTAACTCGTGTTAAATGAAATTTAAAAAATAATTGAAGTAAGCAACAAAAATAATGCTTTATTTATGTTATACCAGCTGGTACCCACGACTTACTTCGTGTTTGTAAACAATTTGGATTGACAGCTACCGACATCTAACCACCATAGTGCACGATGCTATTACCACACACAAACGCCAGTCATCTGCGCTATGTAGTTCAGGCAGCAAAGTAAAATATACGTACACACATGTCTTTGGTCGAAATACGAAAATATCCTTGATCGACCAATTTCAAGCACCATATCTCCCACACTCTCACAGTTACCGAAATTCGGCGAATGCTGTGATCGACGGGTGACTCTGTGCTACTACCACACACAAACACCAGTGATCTGCGCTAGATAGTTTTGGCTGCAAAGTGATACACCATGACACATTCGTTTTTGGTAGAAATATGAAAATGCCGCAGGTCGACCACTTTCAACCACAATATCTCCCACACCCCCATAGCTACCGACATCTAACCACCACAGTACCCGATAGGAGACGCGATACCATTACCACACACAGACACCATTGGTCTATGCTATGTAGTTGTGGCAGCAGAGTGACATATATGGAGACATATGTCTTTGGTCGAAATACGAAAATGCCCTGCATCGACCACTTTTAACCATCATATCTACAACATCTCCACAGCCATCGACATTCGGGCCAACGTTGTGCACGATAGGAAACTCCATGCTACTTCCACACACAAAGACCAGTGATCTGTGCACGGTAGTGGTGGCTGAAAAGTGAAATATAGGAAAACACACGTCTATTTTTTTTTATATATATAAGATTAACAATTTAACATAAACATGTTTACTCTTGTAAATAAACTTTGTCAAAAATTGACACTTAGCTATAAAGTACAGACTCATCATAAATTGTGTATTTTAATTGTGTTCACAATATTTTTATGATTAATTCATTATTTTGAATAATAAAAAATTAATCATTAAGTGTTATGTACAAGACATTAATAAATATTTCATTTATTGAAATCTTTTAAATAGCACTTGGCGATTATCTAATTATCAGTTCCAACAAAGAAAATTATCATTCTCAACAATGATTACAAAAATCAATTTTTATGACGATTAAGTACTTAATTTAAACACAATTATAAAATCAATAGAAAAATGAAATATTATTATTAGTTTACTAATTAATTTTATTTAGTATTTGTTGTTAAAAAGTCTTATATTGTATGATAAGAAAAACAGTTTTTTATACATTTTCACCAAGCAGATGTAGGATCGGTCTGGTGGCTCAATGGTTAAGGTGTCTGACTGGGGTTCGAAAGGTCCATGGTTAGAATATCTGTCTTGGCAGGGATTTTTTTAGGTCCTAAACCCAACCTGAACAGCTTGCCGTGTAATGTGAAGAATGCCAGAACGCTTCCGTTGTTCGAAAAACTGTATGTCCGCTGTACCCGGTAGGATTGCTGGGTTGCGTTGAGGCGGCTACGACAGGGGCGGAATGCGCAGCCAAAAGAAACTCTTTGACCAGGTCATTACGATCACTCGGAATTATTAATATACTAAGCTGATTACTCCGACGACATACGAATATTTGTTCAGCGGCACTAAAAAGCTGCTCGCTTGAAACACGTAGGTGGAGCAGAGAGATACCTTACGACCGCTTTTCTGAGGGTAGGTTATGGAGTACTGTTCCAAAAACAATACATGTCGGCATTGCGTTATAGTAGTGGCTCCGACAGGTAAGACTGAAATCTTTCTTTCTAAACAGTTATTTGATCTTCAGATCCAGTTGTCTCAATCTGATTTAGGAGTATTATCGTGTGTATCCCCAAGACGTTACTTTCTTGCTGTATGCTGCATGGAGGAAGGAGGTTGGCATCATCAGTACTGTAGAATCTGAGGGAACATCTTCTCCGCAGCCGTACAGTACTCCGTCAAAAAAGATATTATTTCTGCCGTTGCAACATCCACTTCATCTGAATTGAGATATTTCGATTTAATTAATTGGTCCAGTATTATCGCAGCAATCAATGAAGGGAGTCTTTTTATAAAAGAGAATTTGATGTTCGAAGACTCGTAAAGTGAGTTTTTCATGTTTGTCATCTCTCCTCTTCGTTTTCGCATCGCACTTCCAGTTTGCGCGTTAATGGTGATATCAAAAGTACTACTATTGATATTCATGTGTCACCAAATTATGAATCAAGTATATCAAAACGCCGTGAGGTTCTTTAAACATCCATTTCACTAGATAAAAAAATATTAATCTTACCATATACAGCACAAGTTGATTGCATTCTTTTGCTCTAATAGCCTTTGTAACATCAAGTACGTGTTGCTCCTCCTCACATCGACAACTTGCACCAAAGAATGTTCTGGTAGTCCGCATTGTTTTAGACATATTGTGAATTTTCCGGTTGCTTGCTCGCTATGGTTGAAATGGCCTACCATTTTTCTGCATTTTTCAGATAAGTCTTTGGTTTCTTCATCTGGAAATAGTGCGTGTTTTATCACCAACTACAGCGTGTGCGCCACACAATCTACACACTTATATTGACCACACATGTTTGCTGCACTGTCACGCAGGACCTGAAAAGCCTTGCGTTTAAACTCAATTCATTCACCATCTCTGTAAACTTTTGCTCAATGTGTTGTTTACTGGTATGATCCTGTTCCAGCACGCATGCACTCAATATAACTTCATGATTTACGATAAAATGAGCTATAAAGCTGAGAAGTTGGTGCAGATATCAGTGGTAGCACTCACCCATTCGCATTTTGCCACTTAAATCCTTATTTTAGATTTTTTAGTCTTAATTTTCTCATATGTTTGCGGCATCTGTGATGTTATAAAATATTTTTCAGATTTCATTCGATATTTGTGAACTGCGTGGTGAGCAGTGAAATTGAGTCGTCGGAATACTTCGCCCTCCACCAAAGCATAAGGCAGCTCGTCCGCAATTATTATGTCAATTATCGCCTTGTCGATCGTTTTTGAAATTTCATGATCATCAGCCCATTCATTTCTGTTAGGTATCAAGGGAAATAAATAGTAGAGACAATACAAGGAGACTGCGCACCAGAGACAATAATTAGCACCTGACAGAAAAAACGCGTTGTAGAAATATTAATACTTTTGTCCTCTAAGGTAACAATTTTGAAAAATTTCCTTCTTAAAATGTGGTGTAACGGAACCTAAGACCTTACGAGGACCTCAATTTTTAAAATGATACCTCGTTAATATATTTTGTATAATTATCAAGGCAGATAAATGACTCGAGACACAAAAAACGCATTTTAGAAATGCTGATATTTATGCCATTTAAGAGTTCAAATCAGAAAAAATCATTTCTTCAAATGTGATGTTACCACAGCGGAAACCTTAATTTTTAGAATGATACCTCATTTATCTATTTCGGTTAGATATTAATGGAATAAATGGCTCATGACACAAAAATGCGTTGTAGAATCATTTTAACTTTTTCCCGTTAAAGGTTATATTCCAAAAAAACTTTCTTAATGTATCATGTCACCAAAGCTGAGTCATTACTCTTAAGACTTCTATTTCATTTGTCGATTTTGGTTAGATATCCAAGGAGATAAATGGCTCGAAGCATAAAAAACGCATTTTAGAAATATTGACGTTTTTGCTCTTTAAGGGTCGAAAATTCCTTTCTTAAAAAATAATGTTACCATAGCGGAGACTTAGTCTTTAATATGATATTTCATTTATCTATATCCGTTGGGAAGATAAATAGCTCGTGACACAAAAATGAGTTGTAGGACCATTTATACTTATTCCGTTTAAGGGTTGAATTCCAAGAAACTTATTTCTTAAAATATGGTGTCACCAAAGCTGAAAAATTACTCCTCATATCCCTACTTGATTTATCAATTTTGGTTAGATATCCAGGGAGATAAATGACTCGAAACACAAAAAACGCATTTTAAAAAAATTAACATTTTTGTCCTTTAAGGGTCAAATTACGAAAAATTCCTTTCTTAAAATATAATGTTACCACGGCGGAGACCTTAGTCTTTAATATGATACCTCATTTACCTGTATCGGTTAGGTATGATGTGAGATAAATGGCTCGTGACACAAAAACGCATTGTAAAAATATTGATACTTTTGCCCTTTAAGAGTCGAATTCAGTATTTTTTTGTCTTAGTATATGACGTCACTAAAATGAAGATCTTAATCTTTGAAATGAAACTTCATTACACGATTTCAGATTGGTATCTAGGGAGATAAATGACTCCTAACACAGAAAACAGTATTTTAGACATATTGACATTTTTGCCCTTTAAGGGTCGAATTCCGAAAACTTTCTTTGTTAAAATATGATGTGAACAAAGTGGAGACCATAAACTTTAAAATGACACCTCATTCATTGATTTCGGTTAGGTATGAAGGAAGATACAGGCTTGTGACAAAAAAATACCTTATAGAAATAATATATATGACTAGACGACCCGTGCGAAAATTTCGGGAATAAAATGCGATGAACAGTGCGGTTGAATGCTTGTAATATAATGAAAAGAAGAACCGTATTTTTGTAGCAAATATTTTTTTCTTTTAGTGTAATAGGTAAGTATCAAAATCCTCGCAATATATTACGAAACAATTAGGAAAACACTCTGTATTTATGACAAACTGTCACTGACCTTAACAGAATAAAACCAATCTGACCATAATGCACACAATCTACATCTACATATATACTGTGCAATTCACCAAATTGTGGGTGGTAGAGGGTGCTCAGCACCAAAGCTAATCTCTTTGCTGTGCATTCCAATCCCTAATGGTACGAGGAAAAAAAGAATTCATATAAGAAATAGTCCGGCACTTTATTTCTCTAATTTTATCTATCCCGTCCTTCAGACTCAAATAGGTTGGTGGAAGAAGTATTTCACTACATTCAAAAGTGAAAGTGGGAGTACACATTGTAACGCTTTAGCGTCTCTTGTCGTTGATTTTATTGTAATTATAATTATGAATAACTCAATTCTTTAGATCCAAAATATATCGTTTATTTTATATCTTTGGATCTACTAGGAATTACAATGGAATTGGTAATTCTCAGAAGATGCAGGTTCGTTTTTAGGCAATGTTTTTCTCGAGCATTCAATCTACTAGTCTACTCTGATAACTATCATCTCACAAGTCCTAATCTCCATAGCAACTTACAACTTATTGCTTTTTCTCTCTAAGAGTATATATATTATTAGTTTTTTATCTACTCTCAGAGATCAAAAATTTAATTTTCCCTTGCAAATATTTCTGTTCTGTCACAGCATGTTTACCAATAAGTTTAAACGAAACGTGTGTCGTCTATCTACCAGAGACTCCCAGCCTAGTCTACTAACCAGTTCTGTGACGCTTTCATAAGAACTGTAGCAAGCGGTTACGAATCGATTGGCTCTTCTCTGTACTTTCTCTATACTTTCGATCAACCCCTTACGAAACGGGTCAAAAGTGGCACAACAATAATCCAAATGTGGACGCACAAGGCATTTGTACGCTATCTACTTTGTTTGTTCATTACAATTTTTCAAGATTCGACCCATGAATCGCAGCCAAGAATTTGCTCTACCTACTAAAGAATTAATGTGTATGTCCCATTTCATGTTCCTTTGTACTGTTACTACTAAATATTTCATAGAATCGACCATATCAATAACTGTATTGTTTAACTCGTATTTCTGAACAATTGCATTCTAATTATTAGTTATGCTCATTGTCTTGCACTTTTTACAATTTAGAGTAAGTTGCCTCTCAGCGCACCAAGCCAAAATAACAACCAGATCACGCTGAATTTCTAAGCAATCGGCCAAATTTCTTACTTCCCTATAAATAACCGCATCATCAGCAAACAATCTAAAAAGGCTTTTCACTTTGTCTCTGAGATCGTTTATAAAAATTAAGAAAAGAAGTGGTCCTATTACACGTCCTTGAGATATACCCGATTTAACATCTAGATTAGAAGAACTTTCTCCTTCAACGACAACATACTGCAACCCACCAGTTAGAAAATCCTTTATCCATTCACAAAGCTGAGCTGATCCGATATACCGTACGCTCGAAGCTTCGCTAAAAGGCGGTTTATATCAACATCTCTGAAATATTTGTTGCTGGGTGTATAAAATGTTTACATTGGAATTGTATAACAAAACGACAGTGTTTCTGTAACAGAAAAAAATTCGAAAAGCTACTTGTTGAATAAAAAAAAGTTTATTGACATCTGTGTGATATCCGCTGCTGCAATCTAGGGACTTGGTTCTGAACAGTCTCATACTCGCTACCACTTTAAGCACCAAATTCCGAAAAATTCAAAAAATTCTTTCTTAATTTATGATTTTACCTATCTGGAGACCTTAATTTTTTAAAAGATATGTCATTTATCGATTTAGGCTAGGTATCGAAGAAAAGCAATGGATGGTAATAATAATAAAAAAAACACGTTGTATAAATAATTTTGATACTTTTGCCCTTTAAGGGTCGAATTCCAAAAAATTCCTTTTATAATATATGGTGTGACCAAAGCAGCCACCTTGGTCTTTAAGATGATACCTCATTTATCAATTGTGGTTAGTTATCAAGTGGGTTGAATTTGGAGACAGTTTTTTCTTAAATAATGATGTGACCATAGCGGATAATTTAATATTTAAAGCGACACGTCATTTATTGATTTTGGTTAGGTAATAAGGGAAATAAATAGCTGGTGACAGAAAAATGTATTGTAAAAATATTAATACTTTTGCCCTCTAAGGTTAGAATTTTTAAAAATTTCTTTCTTAAAATGTGGTAACGGAACCGAAAACATTACGAAGGCGTCAATCTTTTAAATGATCCCTCTTTTATCAATTTTGTTTAATTGTCAAGGGAGAAAAATGGCTTGAGATACAAAAAACGCATTTTAGAAAAATTGTCATTTTTGCCCTTTAAGGTTCGGATTACGAAACATTCCTTTCTTAAAATATAATGTTATAACGCCGGAGACCTTAGTCAATAATATGATTTTCATTTATCTATATCGGTTAGATATCAGGGGAGATAAATAGCTCGTGACACAAAAATGCGTTGTAGAATCATTTATACGTTTTCCCTTTAAGGGTTGAATTCCATAAACTTCTTTCCTAAATTACGATGTCACCAAAGCTGTGACAATATTCCTCATAATTTTACTTGATTTATCAATTTTGGATATATATCCAGGGAGATAAGTGGCTCGAGACACAAAAAACGCAATTTAGAAAAATTGACATTTTTAACCTTTAAGGGACGAATTACGAAACATTCTTTGCTTAAAATATAATGTTACCACGGCGGAGACCTTATTCTTTAATATGATACCTCATTTATCTATATCGGTTAGATATTAAGGGAGATAAATCGCTCGTGACACAAAAATTCGTTATATAAAAATTTATTATTTTTCCCTTTAAGGGTTGAATTCCAAAAACATTCTTTCTTAAAATATGATGTCACAAAGCTGATACATTTCTCCTCATAATCCTACTTCATTTATCGATTTTGGTTAGATATGCAAGAAGATAAATGGCTCGGAGACAAGAAACACATTTTAGAAATATTGACATTTTTGCCCTTTAAGGGTCGAATTACGAAACATTCCTATCTTAAAATATAATGTTAGCACGGTGGAGCCCTTAGTCTTTAGTATGATACCTAATTTATGTGTGTCGGTTAGGTATTAAGGGAGATAAGTCGCTCGTGACACAAAAACGCATCGCAAAAATATTGATACTTAATATATGACGTCACTAAAGCGGAGATCTTAATCTTTAAAATGATACTTCATTAAACGATTTCAGATAGGTATCCAGGGAGATAAATGACTCGTAACACAGAAAACAGCATTTTAGAAATATTGACATTTTTGCCCTTTAAGGGTCAATTTCCGAAAACTTCATTTCTTAAAATAAGATGTGACCAAATTGGAGACCATATGCTTTAAAATGACACCTCATTCATTGATTTTCGTTAAATATGAAGGAAGATACAGGCTTCTGACAAAAAATACCTAATAGAAATTATATATATGATCAGAACCATTATAAATACGAGTTGAATACGATGATCTATTGTGAAAACAAAAGTTGACGTCAATTATAATTAAATCTAATTGTGAGTGATTGTAACTATGAATTTTTGTATTATTGGAAATAGTGTTAATGTTAACTTGTTAAAATTGAGCCGAAGAAAAACACGCATAGTGTTGAAAAGAAAAATCATTCATACCATTGTTGTTAATACTAATAAAAAATGACATAATCGTTGTTGATAAATTAATAATGTACTCGTCAGAGCGGCTGCGCACATTAAAATATCATGAGTTCCAGCCCCTCCGTTTACATGCTTCACATTAAGCTGCTTAAATAATCATACAGCTGGTGTTCATGTTTGTGGCCCTAACGAAATAAAATTGTATATATAAATGAGTGGATTTTGTTACTGTGATAGGTAATGTAAAATAATTTAGAATATTTGGAAGGGCTTAAATTATCTTTGTAAAGTAAGCAATTATTAATAGGAATTCATGGTATATTGTATCAGAATCATATGACCAATGTTTTTGAAAATCGCTTGAAGCTTTTGGGAACGAGAAAACATGCTGACATGTGCAAGGCCATCGCAGCCGCCTCTCGTGACACAAGCAGTCAGCGCAAGCCACATAGCACTCACCAGACTGCAAGAAAAAGCAATGGATCGTGTCCAGAAATAAAGAGGTTTCAACTGCCGAAACCGAATCCACATAAAGAAATTAACTAACACTATAATTGCCTTGTAAAAACAAGAAAACACAGAATCGAAAAATATAACTGTATCTAATATAATAAAAAACTGTATTTATTATTGAAAACAATTGCGTTTATACAACAATCTGTATCTAGCGTAAGATTCATTTGCAGGTGGAACAAAATCTACTGGAGAAAAGGAGATTTAGCGAACTACGGGCGCTATTTGATTAGGAAATAACGATTTCTTTATTTTAAACCGACCACAGCGAGCATGTAAAATGTGAAACTTCAGGGAGGCAATGAACCGTCGCTAAGTAGCACGCTGACAGCGACCGCTGTTTGCCAAATGTCGAAATTCTCCTATGTTTGACGAACCAGTCATAATTACTTCATCTAGACGGTTAGTGATTGACTCCCTCCAACCCAAATACGGAGTGGGGAGGGAGGGGGCAGCTTCAGTAAAATCCCACGCCTCGAGTCAATTTCTCCTCATCGTCACATATTCTCAGCACACAGTGTCAAGCAGCAGTCAACGCTAATAGATCGCCGGACGGGCGTCGCCGTCGGGTGAAAACAGACACCCATGAAGACAGAAGCAATCTTGTGCATGTTTTTAGTTTGTTCGCACTGCTTCAAATAGTCTGGTTAAAGTTGGCTTAGCAAGACGCCCATAAACAACATACTAGCTCGTTATCCATGTAGTTTCATTTTGGTTACCTTTTCGCCATTCAACCATTTTTTTTTTTCGTTGTTTATCGTTTGTATTCTAATTTATGTAGCTGAAAAATAGCTTCAAGCTATTTTTAACGCATAATAGTCTTTGCTTATAAATCTTTTTACATAAAAATGTAAATACTTGTATATCAGTTTACTAAGCTGTGTCGTGGCAGTAAACTTGTAAATTGCGAAGCAGCAATGAGCCTGTTTTCTCTTTAATATCCTATAATGAACACTCACATCCAAAAATAACCCTGGTTTGACCCTAGCCCTCAAGCGCCTTTAAGGCCTATCTACTCCCTCCTCACGGTTCGGTTCACGACAATGGTACTTTACCTTATATACTGTTAATTAGATAGAGTCTACATACTTGCTGCTTATCGGAGAACTGGAAGAGTTTCTTATTTGAGACGGCCCATAAAGGACCGGAGATAAATAGAATTTAAAATTACGGCCAATTAGTTTGACATCAGTGATGAGTAAATTGAAAGAGAGATTGGAATACAACTACTTTAGAAATGTTTTCGATGGAATGAACTAGTTTGTAAAACGGCAACATGAGTTTATGTAAGGATATTCATATAAACCTCAGTGAGCAAAATGAGGTATTTCAGGTAAAACGGACAAGGAATGACTAAGATGATACTGTATCAATACAGTTCTTCAGTGTGTTTTATTAGAGGATGTCACCTGAATCAGTGGTTGTCCTGAGATAATACTTAAAAACGTGTAGTACCTTCACTTCGCTGAGGATGCAAATTCGATACGTTAAATGACTACGCCACCATTCAACGGAAATTGACAGTAAAGTCACGTTACAAAATCAATTAACATAATGAATAAAAGAGTAGATATTTGTTCGGAAAGCTAATCACTATTAACGTTAGCTTACTTTTAATCAGCGTTAAATGTACACGATTACAATGGTACGGTTATATAAAGTTGCCAATACTTGTTAGAATTGTTGAAGAACTAAGCAAATTTGTCAAGAGAGAGGAAAATCTCATAATGATCGGTGATTGGAATGCGATAGTGGGAAAAGAGGGGAATACTGTAGGAAGTTTTGGTCTAGGAGAAAGAAATGAGTAATGAAACAGGTTGTTAGAATTTTGTGAAAGATATAAGCTAGTTGTGGTAAACACACTGTTTAATAACCGTGCAAGAAGGATATACACCTGGAAACGTCCGGCGGATAGAGGCAGGGCCAGCCGTCTACTGCAAGCGTATTTGAGCGACTAACAGGTCTCGCGTAGTCGCGCGTATTGCTGCGACTGATCCCAACACACGGAACGTTACTGAACGGCGTCCACTGCAAGCGATCTTGAGAGACCGATTGTAGCCGACAACAGGCGACTGATCCTGCCAGAGTTGGATTAATCGCTTGTAGTAGCCGTTACGTATTCTATGCTCCACGTTCCTTACCGTGTATACCGCCGTTTTTCTTCGTTTGTCCCGTCAATATGGGTAGTGAGAAATTAATCAGTGCCGTATATGAGAAAACAACGTTGTGATATATGAGAGACAAGCGGTACTACTCACGTGATATTCAGCGGAAACTGTGGGAAAAAAGTTGCAGAAGAAATGGGTAGTAAAGATGGTAAGCAATTTGGACAATTATAATGTCATAGGTACTTTAAAATTAATACTCTGTATACAATTTAATAATACTGTGATATTTACGATTACTCTACTGAGCCGTGCTTGGCTCGCATTGTTTATTTTCCCCGCCCTCGATTGTCTTCTGATGCTGGTTCCTGCAGAGCCCGCGTGCTAGTTTCGCCTGTGAGAGCGCGCTGTGGCTCTGGTGGTGCCCTCTACCGACTGATGGAGTTGATTTTCGGGGTCACGAAACCGGGAAGTCAGTCGGTCGGCAGCAGCGGATTGGTTCGTTGGGTCTAATATTTTCCCTAATTGACTGCTACGTTAGAGGTCTGCTGGTATAAGCGAGGACTTGTAATTTGACCCGGCGGCCTGGAAGTACCGCATGATGTGGATTTGTGACCCGACCGAGACCGTTCCTCGCTCGCATTAATCGAGGGAATTCCTCCGCTGCGCTCTATGTTCGCGAGCGGTTTTCCGCCGATTGGGCAGCATGGCAGCGGGCGGGGCTGGCGGTGGCTTCGAAGTGATAAATTGCCATTTTCTAGCACTGTCGGATATTTGAGGTAGTATACATGATGATCCCAACTACAAAGTGCGTCGCTTACTGCATTCTTGTTAATTGTGCTTAATAATTTTGTTACGGGAATGGACAAAATTCCCCGATATGTGGTGCTAATCGTTCCCGCTACCTTATCAGTGTGTGAGGGTGGTAACGACTTATGCGTCGGCGTGTACACACTATAGTGTGTTAGAACCTTTTGGTAAGAACTTGATTCTTAAGGTTAAACTGAAGGACGCTAAGGTAAACTGATTCCTGTTTGTTTAAAATAATTGCTGTGTTTTGCCTGCTGTGTACAAATCTGTGTTTGGTACTAGCTGTAAATTTGTTATATGATAAGAGCCTGCCCTGTTATATTACGTTTCCAAGCATGTAAGGATTTTCTGTTTTCATGTTTAATACAAGTGGAGATATTGTGATTAGGGATATTCTCATGGCTTAACAAACTTGTCATCGCATTAACATATATTTGTATTGGTACAGGATTTATTAAGATCATAATCTGCAAGATCGAAGCTTTCTTATGTATTATATTGTATTATATTATTTGTGATATTCTGTATAAGTTTAATCGTTGACCATGATTCTTGTAATAAAATGTTTGAACAAGGTTTGCACTTTACAGCCATGCTCCCACATGCTTCCCACTGAGTACTTAGTTGTAACCACACATTTCATCTACAGTTACATTTAAATTACATATATAAAGGATACCCAATAGTTGCATTATAACACCAAGTACACCTGCCAAAAAATATCTATAAAATTTGTTTTTCTTGAAAGAATATTTGTATTCTTTAGAAAGTATTTCCGACAACACTACAGTGTTCACGACTTGATGTAATCATTCCGTTTAGGGGTGTCCACTTAGAAAGTAAATCGATGTTTTTATTCGATGTAAAACATCTGATCCCTGCATCGATGTTTTTCGATGCATTGCTTAAAAACATCGATGTTTTTTCAACATCGAATACTTTTGTTTTTCTTAGCTCAACAAATACAAACCAAAAATATCGTTTCATTTATCTTTTATCTGTTATTTTAAAATCCCGAAGAGAAAATGTGACAATGATATTCACCATTTCCAGTTGAATGCAGATAGTTCATAGGCTTCCGTTTGGTCCGTCTGAACACAGAGTAACGGGAAGGAATTCGGCCAAGACCTTATGAAGTATGCACCTGGAGTGGCTTTTGAAAGCCATGGAAAACCCAAATCTGGATGCCCGAACCTGCGCCCTCCCGAATGCGATGACAGAGCTTTACGTTTTACCCATCATTAAAAATTTAATTTTATGATCTTGTGTGGGTTAAGTCGTATTTTAAGAATGAGGTATAGCTTTGTGAGTGAAACAGAGACTACAAATTAACAGAAATATTTTATTACGACACCAGACCATTACAATAAAAAACCAGACATTAAATACTAAAGTCTAAATCTGGCAAAAACATTAATTTTAAGTCTGTAACAACTAAACACCAATTATATTTACGAAAACTTAAAAGAAAAAATGTTTACTCAATCGTTTTCTTTTCATCTGTTCACTGATTATTTGTGAGCAGCCTTCGAAAATAAAGTTCGTTTTCAACAGAAGTCCCGACAACAGTTGCCCCAACCCTGTTTATATCTAATTATTGAGTAGTATCAGGTAACACTTAATTATTTTAGAGTAATAATATCTTATTTAGATTCACAGAAAACACCGGCAAACAGTAGGAGTGCAACTAAGAAATTGATTTTATTCATTCAGACCATGGAGAACGAAATAACGCTAAATCCGTGAAACCTCATGAAAAACTGCTCTCCTACTGCGCATAAGCGGCGGACATCGGAGGAGTACCAAAACATTGGGCTGTTTGCACTGTGTCAGCTGCTCAGAATATTTAATTTTCTAATATGCTAAAATTTTCTATAATGCCGAGTTGTGCTGCATATGGTTGCACAAACAGAAGAGATAGGAAGAAACCTGAATAGCGTTTCATAAGTAAGTCACATTGTAATTATCGTTCTTGAAGTATCTGACAGGTAACTGCAACATTAGGGCCATTCGCTATAAATTTATTCATTGCTCTCAATAGGATCATATCGTTCTCAAATTTTTGTTGGTGTAGTGCTAGACAATTAGCATATGTTACTATTTTGCACCTGAAAAGCTAGCCTTAGACAAGTGTTGAAAATTTAATTTAAGCGGGTCATGTTTACATCGCGACACAGTGAATATGGTATTCTGCATGCTTTACTCACGTATTGAAAGTGTACGATGAAATTAATTGTGATAATTTGTGCTGTGCGAACTACTAAACGTGATGAAATAAACTTTGTTGTCCGAAATGTAGTTCGCGATTCATTTCTTGTGTTTAGATGTGTCTACATAATTTGATTTTGTAGCGGCAATATTAATGGAAATGTTGGCAGGTTGAAATGCGGTGTGTACCAGAAGAGAAAAAACAATTTATTTATTATTAGCTGTTAGCTTCTGATTTATGAATGCACTGATTTTCTAGCAAAATTATATAGGCCACTAACAGTACAATATCTTCTAAGTAAGCTCAGAAACTATGAGGTCTTATGAAGTGATAATTTTTTTAAAAGTTCTAAACATTGACTTATGCTATTTTTAAAATTTCAGATATGACTTGTTTCTGTTTGTAAATATGTCTACAACTATATTTCTAGATTTTGAAATCTTTCTTATCAATTACTGAAATAGAATGTGAAAATATAACCTATTTGAACATCAACTAAAATTTAAGGACTGTAAATATAACAGTTTGTTATTCAAGTTAAAAAGAATTACCTGCTCATTAAGTTACGTCCGAATTCATCATCAAATATGGATATGGCGAATAGTTTTCTTCTGGTCCAGGCCGCATTTCAACCTAACCACGTCAATTTTAAGGTACAATATCTCGAAACTAAGAGAGATATCAAAAAATTTTATTCTTTACTTTCAGTTTCTCTCATCGAGTTACATAAGAATTCGTCATCAAATTGCGGCGCCGCGGTTATCGTTGAATCCCCTTCATAACCTAACAACCTCACTTTGAGACAGTATATCTCGCGAACTAAGCGAGATATCGAAAAATTTTATTCTTTATTTTCGATTCGTATCGTCGTGTTACATAAGAATCTATCACCAAATTTGACTTTTGGGGACACGTTTCTTCTGAATTTCAACCAGAAACTCCACTCTTTTGAGACTAGTATATCTCGAGAACTAAGCACGATATCAAAAAATTTTATTCTTCATTTTTGATGTGTCTCGTCGAGTTACATAATAATCCATCATCAAATTGCGGTGCCGCGGTTGTCTTATAATTCCCTTGAGGTTTTTGTGCCCCGTGATTCTCCTGCCAAGCAATATGGCGGCCTCCCCTCCCCACTTCTCTCCACCCGGTTTGCGGTGAAGGTCCCTTCCGTCGTCTCCACATATTCCTTCCTCCATGGTCAGTTAGTAGTTCTGGGAAGTGTGTAAGCTTAATCGCTGGAACATTTGCTTACGTTTATACTTAAAATCTGTGGATCGAGTCGATGTCTTGAAAGAAAAATAAAGGGGGAAGTGATTCTTTGAGTAATTATTTCACACAACCAAATACTGTACAAACTGGATCAAAGGTTTTGAGAGATCCATAAAAACTGCAGCTGAACATTTATTACGATTGAGATCGTCAGGTAATGTTTCAAGTCCCTTAATAAAACTAAATTGCTTTTTATTTATGAGATTATTTTCTTAAAACTTCGTTAATCTAGCCCAAATATTTTAGGATTTTACTAAAAGTTGTGATGAGAGCAATGCGGAACACCCATTTACGTCCTAAATCTTTAGATCCTGAGACTTTTCTCCATGTCCATATTCCATTTTGATGATGAAATTTTAGTTCCTTGTTTATAGAAATTTTCCACTTTTCTGAATCAGCTAATATTATTGCTTCATTGTAGTTTCGTAGAATAGGAATTTTTGTATCTACAACATAGCACAGGTAACCATTTTCTCCTTTATATATTTCTTAGGAGAGTACTAATTTATTTCTGAGTCTCAGAACCATATTTGAGGGTAGTTTCTTAACAGTTACTTCTGGTTTATACTCACTGTCAGAGATGGTATTGGCGTCAGAGAAGTATTCAGCAATAGTAATTGGGGAATCATGGAGGAAATTCCTTCCTCCATGTGTGGAATCTGATTTGTAACTGGAGCTCTCTGATGTGCGATTGTTGTTTGATTGAGATGGGAGCCGGCAGGATTACTTTAAGAGAAGTGCATCTGGTTTTTTTTAAAATATATAACACTTATTACTTACTAACTAAGGATACTGAATTTATTGACAAGGCGTTGAACAAATTTGGACAACAACCTCGACGCCTTAAGTTATTATTCAAACAGTGAATTTAATAATATTTTTTTTTCTTAATCTTTTTCTGTTTTTTCTTTGATAGCAGGGGGGTGTAATTGCACCCCCCTCCCGGCGCCCATCATCTTCTGACAGTACTTTCCAGAAAAACAGCATCTCTGCTTTTTATCACTATCCAAGAAAGAGTGACTATAAATCTATTATTTAACTTCCTGAGCTTTAGGATACCATTTCCTTCGGTTTTTTTTTGTTTTTTTTACTTAGGGAGCTGATTCTTAAATTACTCACATTTGGTTTTCTCCCTGATTTCTCAGCTGATTTGTTGACTGATTCGCTGATGTCATGAAGGCTGACAGTGGCCTACAACTCGACCATATTTGGTCATGCCTAGTGAGGGGGACGCAAGACGAACGGCCCCATCCGACAACCTTCGCTAGGCGCGGTAACGACCGTGACGTCATTGCTAATGGTTAGCGAGTGCTCGTGCTACCACTGCTATATATAGTTGACAGTGGCAACAAACGCAGCAGTCCTCTGATGAAGGCCACAGCACGATGGCCGAAACGTTAGGTTTAAACAAATCGTCGCGGCTCCACCCGGAGAACCAAGATAATACTTACGACGACCTCGGAAGCCTGCGAAATTATTTATAGAACATTGTTCTTTATTTTCCGTAGTCGTACTTCATAATCTATGAAAGTTATAAAGTATGTTAAAATAGTTTTTTTTACCTGACTCATGATATCACCTCACTGTTTGATCTTTGCGTGCAAAAATAGTATGCAAATGCATTCTTAACAAACTATAATTAAGCCTTGGCACACTATAATGGACGGAAAGATTCTCGCGTTTCTGGACGCGATCACAATGAAATGTCAAACATTAAACATTTCACCCTTCAGGTGTTTGTTTTGTTTGAGGTTACTTTAGATTCACTCAATATTTTTCGTTGATATAGAATGAGATCATTTTATAGTTTAGTTTAAATACAGACCGCATTAAAAATCAAAGCTTTGCCACAGGTGAAGGCCAATTTTAAGGCCCCTAGAAAATGCAACCGAGACCTGAATTTGAACCGGGTAGCTTACGCACCTGAATCACATGCCAACCATCCATACATCAGACCAAATTTAGAAGTAATGCAAAATCCGTATTCAAACATATGTATTCTGACCAGTATATATATATATATATATATATTATTTTTGCGAAATTTATTGCTTAAAAAAAAAAAAAAAAAAAAAAAAAAATCATAGGAGGGTTCTCTAACTTTGTCACAACATCTGATGGATGATGAAAAGAAATTTTACGAAAGTTTTATAATGACAAAATCAACCTTTTACTATCATCTGATGAACCTTGAAGTGAGTTTGAAGAAAAAAGGTACATTTTTAAAGCAATTGATAACAGGAAAACAACATTTGGCCTTAAGGGACTGGAAATTTGCTTCTCCAAATCCATCAACCGGACACCAGACCGCAACGTCAAAACGGCGGAGTGTTGGCCAGCTTGTGGTGTGTGCCAAAACGCCTCAAGTCTGGGCCATTGTAACCACTTCAGTCGGCAGAATCGTTCGGCAGGCCTCGGCTGGTTGTTCCGCAGAGTGAAAATTCAGCCGAAGTCAGTTCCAGTGCAAACGTAACATTAGACTTGTATGGTGCACTCATGTGGTTTTATTTATTAGAAGTATAACAGCGAGTTCCCTTTTTAAATTGCTTCTTGAAGGCTTTATTGTTGTTCTTATACTTTCCCGCAAAAGCTGATGTGTCACCGTTTGTTTCGACAACCTATACAATTTTAGCTTTTACGGAGTCAGCGTTTATTTTCACACTGGAACTTTCGATGGCAATTATCATCGCTTAGTATACATGTGGCAGACCAGAGAGAAGCAGTGTTCCAAGCCACTCTTCGTCTATTTTAAATCCAATATTTCACAACTTGTGTGCTGTGATCATTATTTTGCTATTGTACTCTTGAACAATTTGAAATCCTACTAGAGTAGTACACATGACGCGTTAATTTTAAACCATGGAAGGTATTTGCTAAATTGTAACAAACTTCTTTCGCTGTTTTGGCTTCTTGAATGTGGACGTAGTTGACGGAATACACAATTGCATAATTTTTGATTTAAACTTTAAATCCGTTTAGGATCGATGAGATCATCACTCGCATTTTCAATACAAATCCATAGTTCTTCATGTTCCAGATACGTTTATACAGCAAATCTCCATGTCGAAATGTTTTCTCGTCTACTAAGTTTGTCAATCAAGGCTAACTGATTTCTTGAATCCATATTTTCCTCGCTTCTGGAATACCGCGTGTCGCCTATGTTATGAATTTGACATATTTCACTTTCGTCAGTTATTTACCTCTTTTACATATACCTGGCTACTGGGCCCATAATCTGATCGGTTTTAAAAATGCTGAAAACACATATTTGGCATGAAAGGTATTTTATTTGGTATGAAAGAATACATGATACTAGTGAACAAAATGTAGCAGAGAACAGTTCCCCTCAGAGTAATAACAGTCACCGTTTACACATTGGTCGCAGGGCACAAACTATACTATAACAATAGTTTTTGAAGGCGAGTAATTCTAATTCAGTGAAT
Source organism: Vandiemenella viatica (assembly GCA_031002005.1). Lineage (NCBI taxonomy): Eukaryota > Metazoa > Arthropoda > Insecta > Orthoptera > Morabidae > Vandiemenella > Vandiemenella viatica. The sequence continues at coordinate 219,266,656 of JARYHS010008074.1, read as the reverse complement.
ATTAACAAATCATATTTTACCGTATTTGTACAGCATTAATAATATTGATGTTTCACATTTTACATCCGTGTAACATTTCTTGATAGTACAAGAGTTATTATCTAAATAAGAGATTTCTTTTTAGTAAGAAGAAAAACACTGTAAATAATTAAAATATATTTATTTCCATGAATTACCTACTTTCATCTAGTTGTCCACATAATTTCCATTTTTGTACAAATATTTGTCATTCCATTCAGCAAGTTTTTGAATTCTGACAAAGAAAGCTGCCTCCTCTGAAGAAGCCCAATCCATGAGTATAGTTGACAATTCTTAGTCGTCGTTAAACCGTTGACCATCAAGCAACTTCTTTAAGTACCAAAACGTGTAAAATCACTGGGTTCAAGGTCTGGACTGTAAGATGGATCATAAAGCACAGCTCAATCTTTAGAAATCAAATAGGGTCGGCCTGGACATGGTTCATCATGCAAATTAACTAGCCCTTTCTTGAACATCCTCACCCCCTTTCGAACTTTATTATCCTTCAGAGCATTATCACGTACACTTCTTAAATAAAACAGGGAATTTCCTCTGCTGCCAAGTTTCCCCCACTCAAGAATCGAATTACAAGTCATATCTTACAATCGACGAATGAATTAATTTAATTAAACTTCTACAGCTCAGCGTACAGACAGACGATACGGCTGAAAAAGGCATCTAAACGCGCGCAAATCGTGTTGGGAGCAGACGCGCATGCGTACTGACGCTATCGCTCGTCATTCTCTCTCATTAATAAATGGCCCTTATTTTATTTTAAATTGCTCTCGTATTTTTAACAAGAGATCTCCACTTAAGATTAATGTAATTGCGATGGTGTGTTTTCCTGCACCTTCCTATATCGTGTTCTATTACTTTTTCTTTCCACCTTTCTTTTGTTTTGTCTAGCTGTTTATAAGTTTCACCAACTGTTTTCCAAACTTTTTTTTTTCAGACATTCCTGCCGTTCCGTTGTTTATTTTCGGCGTCAGATAATAATTTGAGATTAAAAACTTCAAGAATAATCCCGATCCTGAAGCCGGGAAAAACCCATCAACAACCCTAGCTTACAGACCTATTGCACTACTGCCATGCCCATATAAACAACTGTAGAGGATGGTGAAGAATAGGATTGAGTGGTTTGTGAGAAGGCTATCAATCTACAGCGTGCAGCGAGTGGCTGCTGGTGGGGAGCAGACCCGAAAATACTTCTTCTCCTCTACAGAGCTCTGGTGCAATCAATAATTGACTATGGGTGCCTCTGTCACAGCTCTACATCTGAAACTCTGCTCTACCAAATAGACAAGGTCCAAATAGACAAGGTCCAATACTACGAATATGGTTTGGCGCAATGCGCTCTACCTCCCCAAATGCAATCTTGGTAGAATCCATGGAATCACCTCTGAACATCCGCCGATACTACTTAAGTGGGAAATTCATCTTAAAGATAATGAAATTTCGAAATAATCCCATAAGAGATGCATTAGAGACATTGGCGCACAGAACCACTGTAGACAGTTATTGGAGTAGGAAAAAAAATACCGCTATTCGTTACGACATACATGGACTTAGTGCAATACCAGCCGATAATTATCTCCTCAAGGAAAATGTCTTGCTTCGAAGACTCATACAAATCAACTATTATCAAAATGAAGGTAATTTTGGATATACCATTTACAGAAAACACGGCAATGAACATAAGCCTTTTATCGCAAACTCTTGAGCTATATGAAAATAGTGTGCACGTTTATACCGATGGTTCAAAGATCGGCAGTACGGTAGGTTGTCCCTTCGTGGATACGAACGCGCGTGTCGTATCGACCTATAAACTTCACAGAAAAGCATCGATATACACCGCCGAAATGGTTGGTATCCTCATGGGATTAGAAAATGCCAAGAAACATCGTTGGAAGAAACAATCAAAAGAAAAGGAAAAAATTATGGCACCATACATCCGACAATCCCTAAAGCGTAGTGGTACCAGACAAAATGCATATCAAGAAAAACAATTGTCACAATTGCAGACTGAAAATAAACCATGGACTCTTCCCGAAACACTTATACCGCATTCTTTACTGAACACACCCAGTTGCACCTGTGATGGAATCAGCGAATGTGAACCAAACCACCTCTTATTTGCTTGCAAGGAAAAATCCAGAGGAACAATATTGCTGTCAACGCCGAAGGTGCCTGTCGCTCTTTTTTTTAGCGACATCTGTCCCAGCAGTTACAAGTGGTTGGATTATTGGCTTTGCTTCTTGGCATTGTCATTGCTGGGATGGTCTTGATGAAAATACCAGTACTACTGCCTTTGCTGTAGCGCTGGCTACCATTTCAGGTATGGTCTTTACAAAATCGGCCAGTGACTGCACCGGCTGGACCAGTGTAGCGAACGATGCATCGGTGGCAGCAGGCTACTGGTACGGTGGTGCGCCGTCGTCCTCTCGCCTCGGGTGCTGCCAGGTGACTGCTGGTGGCAACCGATCGCGCTGTGGTGGGGGGACGCTTGCCGCACCGCCCATTCTGCTGACTGGCTGCTGTCTTCGCCGCAAGTGTTGTGGCCCCTCCTGGGACGCGGTGCTGGCGACGTCCGGCTGTTGTCTTGCGCTCGCTTGTCGACGCGCATGTTCTTCCTCGCAACGTACCCGCTAAATGAAGCTGCGTGGGTACCCCCGCAGTTGCAGCAGGTGGGCTGGGCGTCGCGAGGAACGGTGCAGCTGTTTACACCATGACCGCCCCCACACCGGACGCAACGCTCGGCCTCGGTGCAGTCCCGGGTGCCTGCCTAACCGCTGGCTTCGGAAGCACTGGGCTAGTGTTATTGGCGGCCTCTTCTTTTTTCCGAACCGGACGGGGTGTTCGAGAATCTGCTGCGGCTTGTCAGCCCGCCTTAACGGTTTGTCCGGCCGGAAGACGTATAGCGGGAGCAGCTCCATGGTACCCGGCCGCCGCAGCTGGTGAGCAGCGGTAGCGATAATGCCGCCGCTCTCCAGCTGCAGGGCCACTTTATCCCCTGCAGTTTCCCCAGGAAGCCCGCGGATGACTACCTTGGTAGGGAGTCGTGGGGTCTGGAGGGAATGGCGGATGCCCTTCCCGTGCAGAAAGCTGCATCTTCACCTTGGACGATCACCCACCCTATGCCGCAATCGTTGCTCTGAAGTCATGTCAGTGGGACGGTTTCTGGCCTATAAGGCATAGTCAGAAACCTCCGTCTCAGAAAGTCTAGATGTTCAGCCATGTTGAAGTCTGGGTACAGTACTGGAGGAAGCACCTGTGCTTCCAGCCATTTTGCCAATATTATATCCATCAGCTTCGTGGCAAGGTGACTGCATGTCTGGCCTGACAGGCATCTGGAGAAACTGTCGAAGTCTGTCGTCGGTACTGACCAGCTGAAGACTAATTCATCCAGTTGTACATACAACTGCAGTGACCACTTGTCCGGGTTGGTTTCCGATAGTCTGTACTTCCACGCGGAGAGGACCTCGTCCGTGTGGATTGACGGGAGGTTGACCGAGTAGTAACCCGGCTCCGCTCCGTCGCGGCGACAGGTCGCTTCCGCGGTGAGGCGGATGCACTGCGGGAAGGCAGGCGTGGCACCATCCGTAACCGCTCCGGCCGGACTGACCGACCTTCCGCCCTCACTACTCGAGGAGGAATGGTCCACATTGGTACTCGCAGGAAGGTCCTGGAGGCGCTGCGGCTGACTAGCCGACCGTCATCCGCCGCGCACAGGCGGGTGCTGGCGAGGCGACAGTGCTGCCTCCTGGTGGTGCGGCGGCTCTGGCTTCGAAGTGCCTGCCTGCTGGTGTCGCTTGCATCCCATGATGGGTCTGTCTGCGACCTGTGGTATGGCCTGCCTGGTGAATGAAAAATGGCGGGAGTGCACACAATTTATACAGAAACTCAAGGCCGCATTTAGACATAGGCTACTTAGGCTGTAGCTTAGGGGCCCGCACCACATGCAAAAATAAAAATAAAATAAAAAAATATTAGTCGCTGTTATCCTGTTGACAATGCATTGTGAATAATCAATATTGTGTTTTCCGTCTTTATCTGTTGCGTGCTTTGGTAATGGTAATCATCTATTATCGTTTGTTTAATTTTAATATGTAGGCTTACTGTTTCATATTGTTACTAAAACTTTTTAGTTTGTAATTTTGATGGCTTTGGCTGAGGGTGTCTGGTTGGAACAATGGCACTAAAATAGACAGCACCTTATCTATCGGTCATCAGTCAACAAACTGAACGTGAGGGCATCACTTGGTAACATCGTTATCTTCAGTCTCGGAAACGATGAAGAAAGCACATTGCGAAAATTCGATTCTTCAGTATGTTATCCTCTTATATTTTTATTATCATTATTACATTATTCAATATTTTGCATTAAAATGTTTATTAATTTCAAACGATGAATCGATATTTTATATATATATATATATATTATTTGCAGATAAACCCATTAGGACTACGCAAAGTACTCAGAAGCGTTTGTTCACTTTCCTTTGTGCCCATATTTCCTTCATACGTTTGCTGTGGGCTTCTTTTCTCTCAACTGACCACGTTGTTCCTGGTCTTTTCTTAAATCTTTCCTCCCGGTCAACTTGCCACTTTTGAATTTTGGATTTAAATATGTCTCTGTTCTCAATATCTTCTGGAATAATTCCTGCTAATTTGAGGTCTTTCTTGATTTCTCCAACCCATTTCATTTTATCCGATATTAATTTACTTCGGTTTTCATAGAATTCAACTATTTGTCTTGTCAGTCTGTTAGGGTTCATTCTTTTGATGTGTCCATAAAGTTTTAGTCTGCGTTTTCTAATATCGCTATGGATGTCTGCATATTGTAAAATTTCCTGATTACTTTTGAGTCTGTACTGGTCTCCTATGAGTCTTGGGCCCAAAATTTTCCTTATAATTTTGCGTTCTTTTTTCTCAATGTTTTCTATATCTTTTTTTCTGTTCAAAATAAGTGTTTCTGATCCATAAAGACATTCTGGTTTAACAACTGTATTGTAATGTCTCAGTTTTGTGTGCTTGGAGATGCATTTTTTGGTTGTAGACGTTTTGTGTTAGGCGATAAGCTGTTTCCATCTTTCGGCATCTAATTTCATTAGCTTTTGCTTCAGTTCAATTCTCTTGGATTGTTTCACCGAGATACATGAAGTATGAGACTCGTTTGATTTTTCCATATTTTGTCTCCATGTATTTTGGTGTTTCTTTATTGCAGGTCATAAATTCTGTTTTCTCGAATGAAATTTGTAGACCCACTTTCTCCGCTACTTCTTTCAAGAGTTCGATCTGTTTTTGGGCTATTGCAATGTCACGGGTGAAGGTTGCTAAGTCGTCTGCAAATGCTAGGCAATCGCACCACAGTTATAGCCTATGGGAATACAGATCCTAAAGGGCCCGCGCCACAGGTGTAGTCTAGGGACCTACATACCCTAAATACGATTAGCGTGACCCGCCTCCTGGCTTTGAAAGATGTTGCCATCTACAAAGCAATAACGAAATTCCTGGAAGAAAACAATATCAGGATTTTATTCGTTATTGTTTTAATCCTTTAACTATCTATAATGATATAAGACAATAATAGATATCAGTGTCCCTTTAACTCGCCTAGGACAATCATGATTCTTGCTCTCTAGCCCGGGTTAACGTGAAACCAACAATAAAACTTAAAACCTAATTTTAATATGTTTGTAAATTGACACCCACTGTTAAAATGTGAATGTTATATCTTGAATCAAAATATCAACTATTATAATGTTGTGTTAACTTTAAGATGTATTATCAATAATGTAATTCCTTATACCCCTATTTCAATCTCATGCTGTTATCAATCCATCTATTCATTGATACAAAACATTGTTACTAGTTTAACGTAATTCTGCTGTCAATCCAGGTATACATATACTGATGTTAAACCTTATGTTGGCTGTATGGAGAAAATCCGAATGCCATTAAATAAATATAAAAAACAAACTTGAGATTATCAACGTGTCCCGTATTTATTTACATATAAGTACCTTCGTTTTCCCGTTGTTTTTATACTCTTTCATAGTTACCTTACAAATATTTGCCATTCAAAAGACCTTGCCTGGTGCCGCTTAAATTTTAAATCATTTCTGTCCCAGAGACAATTTTCCGTTTATATATTTCCAAACCGCTCCTCAATAGTTGTTGTTTTTTTGCCTACAATTACCATCTGCTTTCTTCCAGTTCCAGAACACAATCCGATTACCAGACCCGCCGCGCGCCGCTAGCTGTTTGAACGCCCGTGTGCAATACCGATTATGCCGCCCCATGTCTAACTACAGCCAGTGGTGAATCTTGGAGCTTTCCGAATCGGGTCAAAAAACTGTGAGATTACCGCCCCTTCGACCCCATTTTTGTCACCCCAAGTGTCGCCGGCCGCCTGAAGGAGCAGTTGAGGTAGGGGAAAAAAAAAAAAAAAAAAAAAAATTCGTCGCGGTGACAATGGATTGGCAACTACATTCCTGGTTATTGATTTCTCTCAAAATTAACCTATAAACATTTGAATTTTACAACATCTTACTTGTGTTAATTTATTATCAGGGATATCTTCAGCCTCGCGATTTTCATTTCAGTAATACTTCCGTCCCAAGCCTACATGATCTCCTTGTATTTTCTTGGTTGCACTCGCCTTTTTTGGCATTGCAAGTTTCTCTCCCCCCCCCCCTTTCGAAAACTGATATTTCGCCTGATCCCGTATCTCAGTAAGTGTGTAGTTTTACCATCCTCATCGGTTTCTCCCAACATGTTACTTTCAGAAATCTATCTGTCCCACTACCATTTCCATGCCTCACGTCTCACCAGACTAAACTCACACATACTGTTCCTTCATCCATGCCTCTCCTTGAATATTCCACCAACTGGTTTAATCATAAAACTCCCAGTTTCAGGCTGCCAACCACGAATTCATGCTTTCCATTTCGCATAATCCCTTACCATCACCCACCTGGTTCTACAACAGCATATTTACAAGACTTATCAATATTCCATCCAACTTGTCTCCTTCCATCAAATCTTCTGCTTTTAATCCCCTCACCTTATTCATTGTTCGAAGCAAATCCTAGCACAATGCAGACAGTTGCAGGCCCAACATGATCAAAAACGCCTGTGCATGCTATCAACTCTTGTTAGGAGCTATTTAGCTCTAGGCTTGTGCCTCCCCTATCAACACTTCACTTCCGCACACCACACCCCAACTGCTCCTCTAATTGTCAGAGCTCCTTGTTTGGCTCATCTCCTCAATCTTCTCTTTCAAAACCCTCCACCACCTGCTCCAATAGCCCCTGTCCCTCCTTAAACTCCAACAGTTGGTGATTAATCTCTCCTCCGCTCTCTTGACAGAACCCCAGATATCAGTCCTATCCAAGTTTGATCATGCAGCTTTGGTCCGGCACTCATTAGCGTTCCGCCACTCCCTTCGTTGGCGGTATCATTTTCCTACCACAGGAGGAAACACCATCGGGCAGAGCAAAATTTAATCAGCCTGCAACAATAATTTATACCTTCCTCTTCACACCATAAAACCATCCATTTATTCTATTCCAGGAGTTCCATTCCATACTCCAAAAACCTTAGCATCTTTGAAACTCGAGTCACGAGAGATCTGTCTAGAAACCATAACATTATCATCCTCCCTGCCAACAAGCGCTCAACAACCGTTGATATGGACTGCAATGACAATGAGGATGAGGCCCTGAGGCAGCTGTCTGACGCCATCACCTACCTCCCACACTCTAAAAGATCCCACCACCTACATATGCCAGAAAACTTTCCTGAACCTTCAGGGACCCTTACAAGGCCTCTCTGCTCAGTCCATCTCCCTCCTAACTCCCCAGAATATCCATGTACCCACCCTGTACCTTCTTCCCAAGATATACAAGGTTGGTAATCCAGGGCGACCTATAGTTTTAACGTATGTGTCACCCACTGAACGGATTTCCGCCTTGGTGGATCAATATCTCCAATCCTTTGTACAAAGTGTTCCCCCATATGCCAATGAGGTCTCACAATTCCTTGAATGTCTGTCCATAATCTAACCCCAGAGTACTTCCTTGTCTCCATCGATGTAACTTTCCTCTATACAAACATTCCCCACAGTCAGGGTCTTCCTAGATCTGCTACGCCACACAGCCATCCAAGTAAATACTTCATTTCCTGAACCACAACCCCTCTAAACCCACTCTGAAGCTCAGATACACAGATGATATATATAATGATCTCAACTAGGGTTGTAACGGAGGTAATCTTTGTGGATGCGGATGCTGATGTTCACTGCTTGACATCCGCGGATGCGGAGGTTTTGCGGAAGCGGAGGTGGAGAAATAATTTTATAATTATTTAGATTTTAATATTTTATCTACAATAAATTTAAAAGCAAAACAAATATATATTTTTCATAAGTCTATTTCCATATAACACTTCCATATTGATTTATTTTTCCTCATCATTCAACAAAAACGTGGGATGATTTCACAAGTGAATTAAATCTATATCTATAAAACGAAAACCGGATATATTTGAAATATAAAAACTCGGAAACTACAGAGCAGATTTCGATGGGGTTTTCACCGTTTTAAAGCTTAGAATCTCAATTGAAGTGTTTGGAATGTCTTATGCTCCAACGTAACATAACGCAGGTGTGCTAAATGAAAATCTTAACGTACAGCCCGAAGCAAAAAATAAAAGAAATACGATGGTAACGTCATACATCGTAAAAAAAATAATAGCCATGTTATCGCATGTAACTTTATTAAATTTTGGTTTTTAGTCTTTAAACCCCATTCATAGCTATATCGAATGCAAAGAGGAAACTACGTAAATTGGAAAATATTTAAATTAATTTTAATAATACAATGAAAAAAATCTTTCGATATCTTCTTTGTTTCTTGATGTTACTATCTGCTACAATCTCTGACGTTGTGAAATTTTAATGGGTGTGTTAAGTAATGCATATTTGACGGTTTTGAACATGAAATTGAGCTGTTTAAAACCTTTAGTGAAGAACCTTCCGAGAAATTTGTTTCTTTTTGAAATTACTGTCTCTGGATGCGAATTAAATTCTTGCTGTTAATAGTAAGTAATGCACGGCTTTGAACATGAAATTGAACTGTTTAAAACCTTTAGTGTTGACATAGTGTTACTTTTTTTTTGTAATTTATTGATGAGCTATTCTGTCTTTACTACATTTCCTGAAAAAAAAAAAAGAACCATTGTTTCTATTGCTGCACGAATTGTTGTGGTTATTATGATAAAACTTAGTACACATGTTCCTGATATCATGGCTAAAAATATTGCAGGAATAAATCAACTCCAACCCCATCTCTTTCCTGCTACACAGGGGGTTAGCCGTTTAAATACGTATAGAAGAATGGAGCGACTGACATGAAATTCACAAGTGCAAAACACTGGCAGTTCTATCATTATCGTGGCGCCAAAATCTGATGATAAATTCTTATAGAACTCGGCGAAAAACATCTAAAATAAAGAATAACATTTCTTGATATCTCACTTGGTTTTCAAGATTTAACATGTCAAAAATCAGTTATAGTTCCTTATGCTTTTGGTGACATTTCTTCTGGTCCAGGCTGTATTTCAAGCCAAACAACAACCACTAGGAAGAAAATAAAACATCCTATAGTGCTTTTCCACCTTGTAGATATAGTGGTTTGATGATGCAATATCTCGAGAACTAAGCGAGATATCAAAAACATTTATACTTTATTTTCGATTTGTCTCACCAAGTTACACAGGAATTTATTATTAAATTTGGCTAAGGCGAAATTTTTATTCTGGTCCAGTCTGCATTTCAACCGAAAAACGTCAATTTTGAAACACGATATCTCGAGAACTAAGCGAGATATTAAAAAATATATATTCTTTACTTTCAATTTGACTCATCGAGTTACATAGGATTGATTCCATCATCAAATTGCAGCTCCACGGTTAACGTAGAATCCCCAAAAAACTTACCTCTTTTATGAGCTTCAATATTCACTGTGTGTGCAAATCAATCTAGATCATACCGGGCAACGCCGGGAGCTCTGCTAGTTATTTATATAACTACGTATGCATCTAAATACCAATCTTTGTCATATGAACTTTGCGGAGTTCGTGGGTGGACTAATTCAAGAGCAAGCACAAGGCCACGCCACAGCACATCTCCGTGCTAGCTATATTTTGCTTATAACTATACGCCTCGTCGACGTCTAGGTCATTAGAGGCGTGAAAGGATCGGAGCTAGTAACAGGAAGGAATTAGGCCACAGCGTTTAGAAGCATCCCGGCATTAGCCTGGAGTGATTTGGGGAAATCATGGAAAACCCGAATTTGGATGGCAGTGCGAGGATTCGAACCATCATCCTCCTGAATGCGAGGCAGGGTGTTAACGCTCTCCCACCACGCTCGGTTCCATGCTCGCCATCCGCTTCCCACCGCACTAGTGTCGCATTCACAGTCCAACTTGTAGGACTTACGATGATCCGATTTTCGATAAAGAATTGATGGGCCGTGCAAAGCGTTACAGGACTACATGTAGGACGTGTTGGATGTTGTTGGACACCCAGGCAACCACAAAGGATCCTTGCAGTCCAACAAGCTATAGATATTGGGGGAAGCTATTGGAGGAAGCTATTGGAGAAAACATCCTACGAGTGTGCGATAGGGACACATGGTATGCCGCGAGAAAGTATGAGTGGAAAGGATAATTTGAAACATTTTGTTGGACCCCTTCTATTAACGTGAATGGGTGAGCGCGTCATACGGTAGTTCTTCACGGATGTTCTATAAGTTGGACCGTGAATCGGCCGCTTTATTTTGCATTCAAGTCCAAACTTGTAAATTCGCTGCTTAAGTAATAACACCATTCAGTTCACTGCTACTTTTATTGCAAGATCGTCAGAAAAAAAAACAACAATTTTGTTGTTTACCAAGCGACGATAGGCAGAATCTCATATAAAGAGAAATGAATGATATATATTGCAATGTAAAAAAAAAAAAAAAAACGCTATACATCCACATGAAAAATTGCTGATATGGGATACGAAAGCGGATGTAGGATTTAACGCGAAAGTTCCGCACTTGCTGATACGGGTATCAATTACATCCATAATCTGAACCCACAGTGAACACAGTGAAACTAACTCCTAGAATTTCTCCATTCTCTTAACAATATCTATTCCATTCATGTCATCTGGATCTAATCCCGCACACGCATCACGTAAGTAGATAGTAAACGTATGTGTGAGCTCGTACCCCGGACCCAAACACCTTTAACGCTAATTGATTTTAATTAACGCTAATTGATTTTG
>JARYHS010008074.1:219230625-219254303 GCA_031002005.1 Vandiemenella viatica | reverse complement strand
ACGGGCTACAGAAAAGTGTCATATATGTACAAAAAAAATATATGTTTCGGATGTAGCGACATTTCCCAGACAAACCTGCACGGCCCCTCCAACACACACATCACATTACCGTCAGGGAGTGCAAAGGATGAAAACTACAGATGTTATCGATCAAAGGGGCAAAGGTTAGGAAAACTATGTGATAAGTATTCACAACGCATACAATCTTCCAATCATGATAGGGTGAGCAAAGGATGAAAGCAAGCTATGTGTGCATCACAGAACTCAATGCGATCAAAGGTGCTAACATAACGTATCAGACACATTAACGCACACACAAGTCTTAACAAAAACCACTATCATGAAGGTGGAATAAGTTAGCGTAAGTTCAGGTTAATTCTTATTTTCCATAAATTCAGAGTGTATGTGAAGCGATAATGAGGGTGGGATGCAATAGAGGTGGATGCGCGTCAAATATAGGAAAATATTGGTTAAAAAATTATGGCACTTTCTGAGACAGAACTTATGTTGAGGTCTGGTTAATACAGAATGTTAAAGTGTTTGTTATAGTTGGTTAGAGTAAATTCAGGTTAGGTTATTTCAACTCACCTTCTCATGGTGCCACTGATACTTGGAAATCCAAAAACTGTTTGCTGAGGCGGCTTGGGCCCCACCGCGGACTAAGAAGACCGGTGTTTTTGCGCGACCTAAGAAGACCGGTATTTTGCGTGACGCGTTTGTATTTTTTCTACGCAGCAGCTGCTTACTGTGGGGCCCAAGCCACCTTAGCAAACAGTTTTTGGAACACGTATTGAGAGATATGTATTCTTTCAACCACGGTGACTGATTGAAAGATATTACCCGGTGTATTTCGGTCACCTGCAGCCCCAAGCCTACACATTGCTGGAGGACTCGGTAATGGAGAACATACCGTACCTTGTTCTCCAGTGTGGTCATCAGCTTGGGGAGGGTAGAACCTTCTGGGCTTTGTGGTCTGGACATGGCGGTAGGTCTGCTAAAACGTCGTGTTTATCCTGAGGAATCGTAAGGTCTACCTCCAATACGAACCCCCTAGGTGAGTCAGCTGCAACGCTCATGAAATCTATGCTAGCAATCTCTTTAGCCGAAAAGCCATTGAAACCCACCAGAGGGTAGATACTCCGACATGGCCCAGCCGTAAAGATTGTTTACGTCGAAGTACATTATAAAATCTTCAGACGCCTCGCGGTTGTACTCCGGCATGTACCGGTTATTTGCCTTCGCATACCTGTGACGCACTGGCAAATACCTCCGCGAATACCTCGTTCGAAAAAGAGCAGCATGTCGATATCCGTCAGAAGGTCCAGTTCGACACGCGTGCTCCTTAACATAGCCTGCCACGAAAGGCCTGGGGATGTGAAATAGTGGGCGGGGTCCATGGTGTACTTCCCCAAACATACACTCCTAAATTTCTCAAACAGATCTGCAAGTAACCGCACATCTGTGTCCATGTACAGACTTGCATATTCGCCCAAAGTCTTGATCTGGAAAGTCCGCCACACCTTTGTCGCGTGTTCGTAATCTTCATCAGAAATGTGTGACTCCGACAACGAACTGTAGAATTTTGATTTGGAGGAAGCGTGGCCTCGGTGAGCTTATCCCACGAATCCATGTATTCGTAAGGGAAGACACCTTTCCGTTTAACTAATTGGAACTTCTCGGGGTCGGTGAAATGAGCACTAGTAATGCCCATGTCGCCGTCCTCAAGGGTTCCAACCAGTTTGTCTAATGGGAGCTGCATGAACCGGTATGAGTCCAGAAACCTTAACGTGATTGAAGTGTATTCAATCTTTTTCGAAAAAGAAATATAACGTTCTGTGTTGATGGGAAGCACGTCCATTCCTTCGGAATCGAGTTTTGACAATGCCATTACAATGAAATGAGCATCATACCCAGAAAGATTGTGAAAGAAAATGGGTATGTACTTTTTAGTCTTATACTGCAAATTGCAATCATTATGTGCAGCCCCCCTAAATTCACCTGTGATATGACAATGATCGCGGACCTTGACAGTCCCCGGTTCAATGTCTTTCTCGCAGATGTGGCATACCGTAGCATCAGCAAACTTTGCTTCTTGCTCATCTGTCGTTACAAGAGGAATGCACCTCTTGTAAATTTTATCAACTTTCTTGGCAAGTTTGACGAGTTCATCAACAAGCCAATTTTCAGGATTTTTTTCCCCTGAAGGAGTTGAAACGCGACAGACTAGGTACGAGTGAACAAACGACCTGGTATGCGGCAGCGAAAGGGATATGTTTCTGGACCAAAGTAGTGTGAGAGGCGTTGGGTGGGGGACTGCATGAATCATAAGGTTGCAATAAACTTTCAAAGTCCGCGTAAACGACGACGGGTACACGCTCTTGGTGCACAAAATCCTTAAACTTTAAGGTTTTTATCGTCGTCGCCGGGTAAATCCACTCTTACAGGATCAACCCTTGCACAGTCAATCTCGTGGCGGTCCAGGAGATCTTTGCGTCCAAAATGTTGCAGACATCTGTCACAAATAAATATAGCAGTACAATGTCCTGTTAATGAAGATCTAACTAACGCCGACAAGTTGTGAATCCAACAGTAATGGAATTTTTTCCCACTGCCGTCGGTAATCATCAACATGTTTATGTGGTGAACGCGTTTGTCTGCAGTGTGATGGAGGGCCCCGGAAACTAAATGTTTACCTTTAACTTCATCCAGACCGAAAACATTTACAGAATAGTTTGGATTTTGCCTCTCAAATTTAGAAATGTCAGAGAGTTTTACCGGAAACTCAATACCTGAAAAATCGAGGGGGTAGAGTGAACGTACTTTCTTGTAGGTGCTAACCCTGTCACCATTTTTTTTAAGCGCCTTTACGTGATATGCAAGAATTGTCCATAGAAAGCACAACTCGTCATTCTTGTTTTCAACATTGATGACGGCCTTCTTTCTACAGATATCAAGTGGCAGAGCAACATAGGAAGACCCACGATAGAAAGGTTGAAAATTAGAAATGTTAATGTCGAGGGATTCTATTCTATCGAGAGTTTTGCCACTTGTCCTTACTTGAAACTCACACAATTTTACTCTGAGCTGCGACTTCACATATTTTTCATACCAATCCGACAGGCAAGTGCTGGTTGTGACCTCACGCATTTTAGTTAAAAAGCACATACGGGCGGTTTCTAAAATCATTTCCTTCTGTATTTTATATGTGTTAATCAGTACAACCTGCACCTTTACAGATGGGGAGGACCGATTATCCACAATTTCGCGAACTTTACCGGCAACAAGTTTAAAGCAAGCATCAATGAAATTCATTGGATCAATGAAATTTTGAGAATTTGTAATTGTCCCGGAATAAATTCTATTTTTAAATGCACTAAGCCTGTCTTCAAGGACTAATCGCGATACTGCTGACTCACCCATCGTTGCTGCATGATCATGACTGCATAAGGCTGCCCCTGCACCGGCATACTGCCGGTTGGCGCTGGGCGAAGGACCGGCATACTGTCGGCTTGACCCGGCCGATGGACCGGCGTACTGACGGCTGGAGCCGGGCGATGGGTTGTTGAAGTGGCGGCTGGGTCCCGGCGATGGGCTGTTGAAGTGTCGGCTTGACCCCGGCGATGGACCGGCATACTGTCGACTTGGGCCCGGCGATGGGCGGCTGGGCAGGCGAGGTGCTGCTGCTGTGGCGGGTGGTCGGCTAGGTTCCGACGTCTCCCACGGTCTCCATATTGGTGGCGGAACTACCTCGTTGGCTGGGTGTCCGACCGCTCCCTCTGAAACATAAAAAAGAAGAAAAATGTTTTAGTATCATGAAAAACATAATTTTGTAAGCATAAAATAATATAGGTAAATTACTGATGTACTGGACTTACCGATATTCCAGTGTGCTGGTGGTTGTGGAAGAACCCATTGTGGTTGCGGAGTTGGCGGCATGCTATGTGGTGGTGACATGCTCTGCGGCACATCCACGTCAATATTTGGGAGCATGCTCCATTGTGAGCAATCACAAGCTCTTTTTGGGCTACTTAATTCCTGAGAAGAATTACCCTTACGCTTCTCTGGGCGTGATGGTTCATCTGAAAAAGAAAAAAAATAATGTATTAGCAATAGTTATAAAGACATGGAAAAAAAATAATGTATAGACAAATACGTACTGAAATAAAAAAGTCACTGCAGGAAATATCCAAATCACCTGCGAACAAATAAATAATATAGACTACTGCTTCAGCACTATACATTTTCATAAATATAGTTACGTTAAAAAATATTATCATTACCGAAATCATCCTCAGCGAGAATTTCATCAATGTCTGAAGCAAAAAAAAAAAAGCTCATCAGTATATGTGAAAGAATTTAAAACAGCCAGAAAAACAAGTTAAATAACAATAATTTACTTACCAATATCGCTGAATAAGCTAAGATCCTCAGAAGACATTGCGATGATTGAAGTGTTCAGCTCGAAGACTCAGAGAAGACTGGATGGCAGAAGGGGGGTCTCAGCCCTATTTATACACGCGTCTGGAGCCATGGAGAATTGGCGTGGGAAGACTGCGCCCACGATGATGAATGTGGTGGTGCAGCTGTGCGCATTCAATTACGAACCCGCATCCTGCGAGGGGAGCGATAATTCGGGTGTGGTGCAGCTGTGTGCATTCAATTACGAACCCGCATCCAGCAGCTGCGAGGGGAGCGATAATTGATGGCTTCCGGGTGTGGCGCAGCTGTGCGCATTCAATTACGAACCCGCATTCAATTAAACTCCCCTAGTTCCTCGGCTCCCCTCCGCTCCAAGGCGTGAGTCAATTAGCATTAATTAAAATCAATTAAAATTAATTAAAATCAATTAGCCTCAATTAAAATCAATTAAACATTAATTAAAATCAATTAGCGTTAATTAAAATCAATTAACATTAATTAAAATCAATTAAAATCAATTAGCGTTAATTAAAATCAATTAGCGTTAATTAAAATCAATTAGCGTTAATTAAAATCAATTAGCGTTAAAGGTGTTTTGGTCCGGGGTACGAGCTCACACATACGTTTACTATTTACTCACGTTCCTCAATGTGTATATCACGCTCAGGCATGGTGCCTTTCACACCTCTGTTCACATCAAACCCACTAATTTTCAGCAATAACTACACTTTGACTGTTCCTATTCCATACCAACCGTTCCCTCCCTTACTGCCTTGCCATCCGTGGCAGACGTATCTGTTATTGAATCCCTTTCCCAGTACTCCCAGAACTATCCCAAGCCTTTACCCGGAGAATGTTGTACATAAAAAACTCTCCGGTGCGATCACGCATCCTTCACGTAACCATTCCCACACTGCATCTCTAAAAACCAACCATATACCTGCCTTTTCACCCAGTTCTCACCTGGCCTCGATTCCATCAAACAAATCTTACAACAGGGACATGACTTCCTTCACTCCGTTCCTTAAATGCGCACTCTTCTACCAAAAATTCAGCCATTTGTCCCTCATACGTGTTTTAGCAGACCACCTAATCTCAAAAACATTTTGGTCCACAAATACCATCCATCAGACTCTCCGAAAACACCACACAGATCTTTTCCATGCATTAGACCTAGCTGCAAAACCTGCAACATGCATCCACCAAATACAACACATTCCAGCGCTACTACAGCGGAAACCTTCCCCATCATTTGGCATGCCACATGCTCAACAACATTTTTCATATACCAGCTAACCTGCCGTCACTGTACTAGTTCCTGTATAGATCTCACTACACCCGAGACCCCAACCTGGTCTCGACCACCGATCAAATTCCATCATTTGACTCATCATTTATTAGTAATAGTATTATCAGTCATCATTTAATTAATAATAATGTTAAAAATTATCCATTTCTTTTTTTTTTTAAATTTACTGTTTGCCTTAACTCACTGCACCTTCTTCTTATTTATACCGAGCGTAGTGGGTGAGTAGTGACGCGGGTTCGAATACCCATCCGGGCATCCAGATTTGGGTTTTCCGTGGTTTCCCCAAATCACTCCAGGTGATTGTCGGGATGATTCCTTCAAAAGGCTATGACGCTATGACCGAACTCTGTCACGTACCTTGTCTCCAGTCCTTTCCCGTCTCTAATGACCTCAGCGTTAACGAGGCGCAAAGCCATAAACAAAAAAAGATTGTTATTTATATTCATTTTACCCACCACTTGCGATAGTTTTTATATATATAATCATAGTCTTTCCCGACATATCGATAGTTCACTTCTTAATAGTTCATACCCAACATCTACTGTCTTTCCGCTGCCTAGCCGGTCATGTGGTAAACTTTGGTGTGTGTACACCTTTCCAACCATATGGCTTGTTACCTATCACATCAATAAGGTGTTAAACCGAAATACTGTATTGTATAAATTTTTGTTCATCATATATGATTTTCGATCATCGCAGCCTTCAACTTTGGTGAGCGATGAACCATTTTCCTTATCTTTTGTTATTTATTTAGTTTTATGTTCGATGTTCTATACCCTGACGTTACAGTTACCGCCATATTATTGCTGAGTCGTATTCTAGCAGTTCAGACGTTGGTCACCTTTTTTTTTTCTTATGGCTTCTTATGATTGGGGACAAGGAACAGGAAGGAATTCGGTCATGGCCATTTTGAAGGAAGCATCCCGGCATTCGTCTGGAGTGATTTGGGGTAACCATGGAAAACACAAATCTGGATGCCCGGACGGGGATTGGAATCGGCGTTCTCCCGAATGCGAGGCCAGAGCGTTAACCACTCACCCAACACGCTCGGTCTTAAAATTCGTAATGGACAAAAGAAAGTAGGTGGATGCTGAAATGCACTCAAAGAATTTAAGATAAAAGTAAATAAATAATGAAATATCGAAGTAGGTGTGTAGGGAAGTTGCTCCATCAACATTAAATTTAAAGATCTAGTGAAATATTGTATACATTTGCCGAACATACAGAAATAGTTTACATGCCCGGGCAAGTAACTAGAAACAGAAGGGAAGCAGATTGATTGTATAGGTGCACGTGTTAGAGAAATCTGACTCATATGATGTTTTTAAGACTTTTCGAAATAGTAAGGGAAACCAGCCAATTACTACCACAATACCATGAAAAAGGTGAAATAGGAAGTGTACGGACTACCAGCTTGGAAGAAACAGTGTTTGATTTGTTTAAAAATACATTATAAATTTAGTTGCGTTGGCAAAATACATTCATCATTTATTATTTTGTATCTACAATTACGAAAATTAGCCTACAATATCCAATTATTTAATTTTTGTGCCTACCTTATAGCCTACTCACATTATATCTTGCAATTTTCTCGTCAATATACCCTAAAATAATTCAATTAATAGTTTTAGTAATTCATATCAACGATTTCTGTTAATTCCTAACTTTAAATATAAATGATCCTTAAAATAAAGTTGTTACATTGTTACGTTTCGCAGAATAAAAGTCACGGGTTGTTTTTAAAGTAATCCCAATAAATAAGATGTCTATCTTTTTCGCTGTAGGCTTCTAGAAAATTATTCTCCACTTCGCATTCAAAACAAAATCTCGTTAACAACAAAAAATTACGAGCAACAAACTGTAAAAATAACTGAAAACTTGGAAAACAGGGAACACAACACTTGCAGCCGCAGCGTTTACTGGAACGTGACGTCACTAAAGCGACCACCAGTCGTTTAGCGTTTTTTGTCACGTGGCCATAGTTAAGGAATCAACAAATTTGTTTTATTAAAAATAATCCATATTTTCTTTGAAAATTATAAGAAATAACTTTCTTAAGCAGCAATCTATGTGCATAATAACAACTTGTGATATATTTCAAGTACAGTCAAATAGCCTATTATGGATTTAGACTTGAGGAAAAGCGTCGCGAATTCTAACCCAGCCGTCATACAAATCCACGTAGGTCTGCTGTCAGACTATTTCATTAAAGAAAGCTGTAATAACATCAAATCAACTTACACTCATTTTATTAAAAATTTAGACAATTCTGCTAAGAACAAATTCTGTAATATTGAAAGAAGTAATTGCAAAAGTAACGAATTGTATTGGGTTTCATTAAAAATGGCTGCGTTAGAATAGAAGAAATCGTGAATTAACTTATATTTTACATATATTGCATATACAACGTGTATTTTTCTTGCGTTAATTCTTAGCTCATATTTCAGAGCTTAAGGCGACAAATATAAACTAGAGAGGCGTTGTAAACACTTGCTAATAAAGTAAAATTGTACAGATACTTTGTGAGAATGTTGTAAGAGATAACTGATGAATATACTCTTCTAGAGAATAACTTCGTGGTTGTTGATGACTTAATTATTTATTTGGGATAAGTTAGTTTAAGATTTAGATTTTTCTATTTTGTTTATTTTTATGTGGATTGGTAGATAAAATCTGGAAATTGTATGATAGATTCCAAGCAAAAAAGCCGTAAATATTACCAATATTTATCAAATAATCATGACATGTGTACTAAGTTTTATAAAATTCGCGTCAACCATTTTCGGAATTAAAGTTAACCTAGATTCACCCGCCCCCTACCAAGAAAAGGGTGGGTTGAAGTTTATATACACATACACTATTACTTGTGTGTTTGGTAATGGTTTTTCTTCTGACACAGACCCTATTTTAACCTAACCGCCAAAACTAAGAAGAAAACAAAAAACCTGTTGTGCATGTTCACTGTGTAATTCCCAGTGCAAATTTTTTTTCTGGTCGAGGCAGCATGTCAACCTATTGAGACATAACAGAGAGAAAATATAAAGAAAGAAACAAAAAGAGAAGTTGGTTGCTAAGGAGATGATAGCATAACAAGAACCGGCTAGCAATTGAGTTGTGTGTAAGCACTTTCGAGCTGACGACATCTAGTTACCGTATAACAAGAACCTTTGCAATCTTCGGATACTTCTGAATGTGAATAACGGAAATAAAGACCAATGAATCATATGAAAGTATATAATCACTCAAGCATCTAAAGATTAAGTTTGCATGGATGTTTCGCATCAATGGAATGAGATGAGACAACATAAAATGCAACATGGCGGCCGAGAAGACAAGCGGTAACTAATAAAATACAAATCATCACGACACAAAAGACTGACCAAAGCTCGTCGGTGAAGAAGACCATTCTACGAGAACTAGACAACAAATCGACGGCAGCGCCATCGGAACTACTCGGAGTAAACATCGCAGACGGTGGACAGCTGTTTACGGATCAAGAAATACCTCTACAGGCGACGCACGCCGTGATAAGTTATAAAGCTAAGTGGACCTGACTACGTAGATATTGCAGTTCAAACACGACTTGTAACAACTGTTAACCGACTTTAGTAAGCCTTGCGGAGTATACTTTTCCGTCGGCTCATATTATTTTTTTTTCCATTGTACGAGTATACTCGAAATCACAAACATAGGTTTGCTGATTTGCACGCTACTGTGTTTGACGTCCACATAAACATATTTGTTTTAGGTTTTAGCAATTATAGCTTTTAAGTGTGGTTCATTATTAATCTGAATCGTAATACTATTTGTTTTGGTCAAGTGTTTCTTTGTCTTGGAGGTTATGGTCGATGTTATTTACATTTTGATCATATGTTGATATATTAGTAGTTATGGTTGCTAACTTGCAAGACTCTGCAGTAGTTTCGCATGTGAATCTTGCTATTTGATTTGAAAGACTTACTCTAGACGTTCATTACAGACTTTTCCATACTTTGCAGCATTGTGCATAGTTGGTTACCCTATATGTATGAGCGGTATTTACAGCCATAACTATTAGAAGTTTATTTGTTTTCGTTTGGTGATAGTATATCTAGATATAGTCGAGTTGATCACGATTTTGATTTGATCTTTGCAGTTTGTTAACCATTCTAACAATTCTGTTTATAAAACATAATGGCTGACAATAACAAAACACATAACCCATCTGCTACTGAAATTTTGCAGGCAGATGTAATGAATGAAATATACTCCCCATTACTATCTGTAAATGCTATCCAGGCTACACAACAAATGCGAACTCAACCCACAGTAGAAGTGGAACACATAGATGACCACCAACAACCATCACAGCTAAATTGTGAAATTGATGACACAGCCTACCCCCTTCCACAGGCTCAGGCACTTATTGAATCAGTAGGACAAAATACGTCACATAGAACAGATGGCTATTCTGAGACATCATCTGATAGCGACGTAATTGGATTTGACACTCCATCCCCAGGCACACAGTGCCACTCAAAAACCGTTAAGTTATCCGGTCCTACCCATCGGCCAATGGGACAGCCAGATCAGGATAGTGGTTTCCTGAAGCTTATATTAGATAAATTTGATTCCCAGTCAGCAAAACTTGATTCCCAGTCAGCAGAGATGGCATTACACATTACAAAATTAAAGAACGAATTAACGGAGTACCTGGACAACAAGATGTCCATCCTTGATAGTACACTTCTACAATATCGGGCAGAATGCACAAAAAGCAATCAGGAACTACAAACAAAAGTAGATAATTTCACAACACAGGTGAAGCAACAAGTGAACCAACTCAATTGTGAATTTGAAGAGGTAACTAAACAAGCAGTCATTTCCACCCACAGAGTAGATAAATTAGACAAAACCATCGAAAGGATGCAACACCAAATGGGACATATTGATAATAACTTAGCGATAGTTAAAACGCAGTACTCTGGGGTTCAACAAGACATACAGGCTCTCTCTTCTAGGGATGAACATCGATCCCAACAATTAACAGCCATTGCAGTAGAGGTACAAGGGGTCGAAAAAGAGGTTAATAAATGCCAACAAGAAGTGACTAACTATCAACACCATGTCGAGCAATTGATTAAAGAAGGATTACCGTTAATAGGCACTATAATTTACAAGAACTACCTATGGCAGCACCAGTAAAATTTGAGGTGCAAAATTTTTAGTAATAATGGAAGAACACACCCAGTAGCATTCCTAAACAGCTTTGAAACATATGGTCTTTTTCAGAAATACGTAGACAAGGAAAAAATTGATTGTATCTTCCAACACCTACATGGTACGGCACGTGATTGGGGGCAACGCCACATCACTAAAGATATCACATACCCACAGTTCAAAGAAGCCTTCCTTGAGCAATATTGGTCATCTAAGATTCAATATCATATTAAGCGTCAACTGTGCACTGGACCATTGTATAGTAGAGAGGGTAACCTAGGTTTTGCAGAATTTTTTTCAAAGGAAGTGGCCAAGACATGTTATTTTACGAACCCTATACCGGAGGAGGAGGTAGTCCGTGACATAATTAGCAGAATGCCACAGAATGTACAGGAAACCTTTGCAGTCCTAAACGTTACAACTATAGATGATGCAGAAAAGAGGTTAGCAGACTTAGATATGCAAAACACCACCAGATCAACATATGACACCCACCCACAACATACTACCTCACCCAATAGGAGACAGACATATTTGGGAAAGAACACATTACGCCAACCTCAGAATAGATCAAGCTATAACAATGCCCGTCCAGACAATATGTTGATTGGAACCGCCAATATCAGCAAAACCACATCAATGGTCGCACACAACACAATGGTCGCCAACATGATGATGCACAACAGCAGCAAAATAGTAACGGGCATTATAATAATTACAGTAGTAACGGACGGGGAAATAACCTCAATAATAATAACTGGCAGAGTAATAATTATAATAATAATCATTGGCAGGACAGTCACAGTGGGAACCCTCCTTGGGGTGAACCACCAATCAGAAGACTACAAAGCGGGAGGTATAATCAGGACCAACAACAACTACAGTTGCCAATCCCTAACCAACCCAACATGTAGAAATGGTAAATACACAGGAACAAGGACAAACCCATACAAAAAACTAAAATCTGCCGAAGTTATGGTCCGGACAGAGGCAAAAGTACAAAATGGACCAACCAATGAACATAACCTAATATCAATAAACACTGTTTTTTACAATAACCCCAGAGAAGCCTTAATGGAGGAGGAAGTAACAATTGAAGAAACAGACTATGAACAGGAACCTGAGCATTCTGTTGCATTTGATGAGCAGCCTAACTATGAACATGAACCATTTGAAATTGTTGTTCATACTTCAGTGCCAGAAGATACTGCTGTAGTAATATCTGAGTCTGCAAGCATTGTTTGCAATATCACTGAAAAAACACCAGAGGAATTAAAAGAAGAAATGACTAGACAATTTAACTCAGTGCAGCAGAAGTCTGTGACAAAAAAGGAGAAAAGAAATATTTGCAGAAAAGAGATAAGACGAAAGAGGAGGAAGTTGCATCTCCGTGCAGAAGCTAAGAATGTGCTTAGGAAGAAAGAAAGAGAGAAAAAACAAAGTTGGAAAAAGCGAAAGAGGAGAAAGTTGCATCTCCATGAAGAAGCAAAGAATGTGATTAGGAAGAAAGGAAGAGAGAACAGAGAATGTTGGAAAAAGCGAAAAAGGAAGAAGTTGCACCTGCAGGAAGAAGTAAAGAATGTGATCAGGAAGAAAGGAAGAGAGAGAAGAGTATGTTGGAAAAAGCGAAAGAGGAAGAAGTTGAATTTTTGGGAAGAAGCAGAGAATGTAAGCAGAACGAAGGAAGAGAGAAAAGAAGAAAATTGGAAGAAACGACGGAAGAAAATGTTATTAACACCATGTCACAACTCTACTTTGGTAACAAGTTTTGAACACATTTTTAGAAAGAGAACAACGAGATAAAGATATTTAAGTTTCATACAAAATAACTGGTAGAGACAACGAGAACTCGTACACAGTAGCCTATCTGAATGAGGAAAAGATCAGAGGAAGATATAACGTTATTGCCCTCAAAGCCTTTAAGCATGTAACACATAGTTAAGTTGAAATACAGGTAGTACATACTTAATGAAAATAGAGACTTTGATAAACATGTTTTATGTTGACTCTTATTATAGGACTTGCTATGAAAGTATTTTGGAGCAGAGATTACAGAAGTGGTGTAAATAAGTCACTTGTTTTGGTGAAATATTGCTGTAAACTGCCTCAGGCTTATGAGATTATTAAATAATTTTTTGGTCCAGGGACCCCTTTTTTTCTTTTCTTGTAAATGCAGAGTTCATTCAGGAACTCATAAGTGACTGGTTATATGGACTATACATGTGAATAAACAGTCTTTTATTTATTATTAAGGTATATATATCTTAAAAAAAAAAATATGTAACGGTTAAGAAAGTAATTACAATGACGATAAACTTAACATTTGTAAATACCTCTTAGCTATGTACTTCCGATGAGTCCGGAGGTTAGAATTTCACAATCCTTAGACCCTGATAGATTGTTATGTTCATACAAATATTTGTTTCAACAAATTTATGTTTTGTTTTGGATATAGCTGATAAGGTTAATGATGCTAAAATCTTATTGTTACAGACTTTTCGTGTCAGTGTGCTATGTGTGAACTGATAACGGTGCTGCACTCCCGTGACAGGACACGAAGAGAAATGTTTTATTGTTTTTAATTTTATCATTGTTGTGATTTTTGAAAATGTTGTATATGTATTGTAAATGACGGAGAAGAATGCAAAGGTCCATATCCAAACTCTCAATAAGTTTACCATATCTTTTTCAAAGATACTGGTAAACTTGGGGAGGGTTGAGACATAACAGAGAGAAAATATAAAGAAAGAAACAAAAAGAGAAGTTGGTTGCTAAGGAGATGATAGCATAACAAGAACCGGCTAGCAATTGAGTTGTGTGTAAGCACTTTCGAGCTGACGACATCTAGTTACCGTATAACAAGAACCTTTGCAATCTTCGGATACTTCTGAATGTGAATAACGGAAATAAAGACCAATGAATCATATGAAAGTATATAATCACTCAAGCATCTAAAGATTAAGTTTGCATGGATGTTTCGCATCAATGGAATGAGATGAGACAACATAAAATGCAACACTATGTCTCGAGAACTAAGAGAGGTATAAAAAATGGTATTCTTTACTTTCGATTTGTATCGTCGAGTTACAGAAATATTCATCTAATATGGCGTTGGTGAATTTTTTTCTGGTTCAGGCAGCATGTTAATCTAACAGACTCAATTTTGAGATAGATATCTCGAGAACTAGTATCAAAAAATAGTATTCTTTATTTTCAACTTGTCTCGTCGAGTTACAGAAGAATTCATGATCAAATATGGCATTTGCGAAATTTTTCCTGGTTGATTTTCAACCTAAATCTCGAGAACTAAGAGATATATATAAATATTCTTTACTTTCGATTTTTCTCAGATATATACGAATCAACCATAAAATTTGATAAATTTCAGTGGATCGGATAGTGTAGAACCCCCAGATTTTCAATGAATTTTCAGAATTTGAAAGCTTCGGGCCGAAGTTATAATTTAAGGTATGTCTTAAGATGTTATGAGACATTTATTTTACGAATACTCTAGCATTAACTGAGATTTTCTGAGTCGATTTTGACTGAGTTTTCGCAGTATCAACATGAGTTATAAATTGCGACAGCATGGTTAAGAAACTGCTTTACTACATTAGTAAACAACGCTAGATTATGTTAGAAACTCACTTTCGATTCAATTGCGAAGTTAATGAATATACTGTTTGCTCGAAAGGCCGTATATTTTAACTCCGCGGACTCATCTTTTTATACAAATATCAAAAGTGAATCCTGAATAATATTATTGTAAATAATGCTGATGGCCAGAGACATTGTAGTTTCACTGCCAGAGATCGTGGTTAAAGAAAATCTCTGTTGTTTTTTCGTTATTAGTTCCTCGCATTCAATACGGCCACCTATGGCGTTTGCATTCATTATAAGCTATGGTCAGAGACACTGTAATTGCGGGGTATGCCACATCCAGTGGTTCCATCTTTGGTATTTTTCACCACACGTTGAGAATTTAATGCTCCAGCGTTATGTAACGTAGAATCATAAGACATACCCAACAACTGATTTGAGATTCTAAGCTTTAAAACGGTGAAACCCCATTGAAATCTGCTCAGTAGTTTTTGAGTTTTTATATTTCAAATTTATCCGGTAGATAGAAAGATCGAAGATATGAATTTAGCTTATTGTCTTCAAACAATGTTCACATGTTCGAGAAAAAAAAACAGCGTTGCCAGGTGTCCCGACTTACCCGGGGCGTCCCGATTGTTGGAGGCCCGATTTACCCTTGATCGGGACGCCAATGTCCCGATTTTTAAGCTAATGGATGAAAAACCATTACACATCGCAAAGAATGAAATCGCGTGTCACATGTCAAGACGCATAGCATTCAACCAGTAGTACTATTCACGGCTTATGGTAGAATTAACACAACTAACCTGCACATTGTGGCAAAAACAGTTTAGCAAATTTCATAATAGCAAAAATGATACAGCAAAACACCAGAAATATAACGAAAACACGAAAAAATAGAGAAGTGCCAGTTTAACAACATTGCTGAAAATGTTTTTAACACCGATCAATTGAGCATCCAAGAAGAAAAAAATAACAAACACACACCACACGGTTTAGCACACCTTGTCATTTAGTTCGCTCGATTGTGAATCAAAACTCAATCGTACTTTGTATAAAATTCTAAAATTGCTGAGAAAATGTCACTTGAAGAACAAAGGTCACTGGGATTGCACATAAAAATTATTTTCGCGATCTACTCAAGAAGCGATCGAAGCTCATCAGAATGATACACTTTATAGTGTTGGTAATCACGGAGGGGGAAGGAAAAAAAATCTGCTGATGGTCAGATTTTACAATACAACTACAAATTATTATTTTTTTATTTTACGCAGGCGCGAATGAAGCTGCATCAGCTACATATAATAATTTAGGACACGACTGAAGGAGCCAAATATAGAAGAGTAACCATCTTAGAAACTATGCAGCCAACGCAGGTGTGAACTTAGGTTTTTCCCGTTACTGCACCTTGATAACAACAAATTTACATCAGTGGGATGTCCTGCACACTTTTTACATAACACTGTATGCTCCTGGTTTGAGTAAATTTTACTTGTATAATTTCATCCTGACCTCCATACTCATTTCTCATAGTATGCCAAACGAGTCAAGCTTCAGAAGACTTTTATGAGACTTACGAATCTATATTTCCTACAGTCCTAAAACATGTAAAGAACTGGCGAGTGGTATTATTGGACGGGAGACCCAGAAGGGTAGTTCGGCCGCCGGTTCCGATTTGCCACGCAAGCTCCTCTGTCTTGGCTGTCCTAACCTAACACGGTAATTCTACCAGCTCTTGGGGACTTGTGCCAGAGTTAATTTTTCAATGCCGAAAAATTCCAACCGAGATTCCGACCGAGGAAAATCTGTTCCCACGTCACGAACCTTTAACCAGCTGAACCAACAAATCGCTAACGCAATAGTTGTCACTTCTCCCCGCTGTTGAACGTGCCTCGGTATCATTCGATTATTTAATATCTGTGGCCCACTGGATCGTTTTTTGAGGAAACAGAACCTTGCCCAGCTTTCTACCGAAAAGCTCTGAAGGTCCTAAAGATGCCATAATGAGCCATAAAAACGAAACATCGCTGTGTTTCGAAGCTAACGATAAATGGTCAGACACAATAACAATTTTAAACAGAGGGCAGAAAATGAATTGTTAGGTTTCACAAGCGGCAATTTATTCAAAAAGTTTCCGGATGAAATAGTTAAAAGAAAAAAAGAGAGAGCGAGAGAGATATTGGTGTGTGGTACAGAAATGTTTTTAATTACATAAAGAAGTACGAATTCAATGAAACAAATTTCAACTTATTCAAACCACTTTCTTTTTTATTTATTTATAGGCTAAACTGGGCCGCTAATCTTACCTTAAGACCATATTTAAAAAACAAATTATGTTAATAGTACTATTAATGTGAATAATGGCATAAATGCGGTAGCAACTAAAACAGGAAATAGTTACAGTTGAATATCTAATACTAATAAATCAGCACTATAAAACTATACTAAAACATGGAAAAATATATACTCCTAATCCTACTCATTAAACTAGGTACTAAATTGTTCTTTGACTGTCCAACTTATGAAAGAAATCTCATCCGGGTGGCTGGTCGAAGGGTGAGTGTGTGACGTGAGACCATAGCTCTCACTCCTGGTATCGACTTCAGGAAGCTGCCCTCCTGGAATACATGAGGTACTCCAGCAGTCACTCAGGAGTGAGAATCCTCTGGAAAACTCAGAAGTGACTACGGCAGGTCATGCTGGATGTCTTCGTCGATTTCCGCCCTCAGCTTTCTTCCGCTCCAGATATTTCTGCTTTTCAATTTGAGAGGCTATTTCCGCACTTTCATTTAGAAAGTTCCATAGTCTCTCTGAATATAGTATGTAAAAAATCCTCAGACCTTGTAGCTGTTGTTGCTGAGTGATTCTCATCTCTGCTGTTGTTCTGCATTCCCACACCACGTGCTCTGGTGTGCTTTCCTCACCACACTCACAGTTACTGGTTGGTGTAAGTCCACGATTGTTTAAGAAGCTTCTGTATGGTCCATGGCCGGTTATGTATTGGATTAGCCCTGGAGAAGGTTGTAAGAATTTCATGCTGATTCGTTCAGCTACAGATGGAAACATGTCGTACGTTCTACGACCTGTTTCACTAGTGTCCCACTCATTTTGCCATTCCTCAATCAGTACATTCCACAGTTCCTTTTTTGTGCGTATTTCTTTTCCAGTTATTTCCACCACCTTGTCCATCCTGTTCTTTCTCAGCCAATACATTGCTCCTCGTCTCCTCACTTCTAGGTCCAGGGGCAGTACACCTGCTACTACGGTTAGAGCTGCTGTTGAAGTCGTGCGATATGCACCGGTAAGCTTGATGAGTATTGTTCGTTGTAGCCTCCGAATTTTCTCCTTCGGCTTAACCTTTGTGAGGTTCTTGGCCCAAACGCTCGCTGCATAGCCGACAATGGATGCAAGTATCACGTTATTGTATGCTGTCATTGTCAGGGCAGGGATTTGAAACTGTCTGTGACCTTTACTTATGATTGCATTCATAGCTCGTAGAGCTCTTCCGCAGATTTCCTCCAAATGGGCTCGAAAGTTAAGACTCTCATCCAGCCACAGACCCAAGTATCTGCTTACTGGACTCCTGCGTATTTTCGCATTACCTACCCATATAGTAGGATTCCGTTTAAGTTTTTTCTCTTTTGCAAAAACCATATAATTTGTCTTATTTAATGCGAGTTTCAATTTCACTTCGTCGCACCACTTCACAAGAATTTTAAAAACTATCACTCTTTTCGCTTCGATTTCAGCTCTTGACATCCCTTCCACGAGCAGTAGAAGATCATCTGCGAAGGCAACCAGTCCGTGCAATTCAGGTGACCGTTGAAGAATTTCCAGTAATGGTTCTAATGCTAAATCCCAAAAGATAGGGCCGCAGACAGATCCCTGGGGCAGCCTTTATTTATTTCTCTTTTGATTTTGTGGTTAGGGCATCTCATGGTAACAGTTCTATGCTTGCAGTAATCTCTCAGGCTGTAGTAAAGCCGCTTTGGACAGCGAATTTGCCGGAGTCTTGCAAACAATGCTGGCCACCACAAGTTGTCGAAAGCTCCCGAAATATCAACAAGGACTCCCACCACATATTTCTTTTCTGATCTTTCGACTATCTCGATGGCTCGGTTTATTGCATCCTCAGTCGATGTTTTTGTCCTGAAACCATACTGATTGGGATTCATACCAATGGATATTCTAAAGTCCTGAAGTTTTCGACACAGTACTTTTTCTTGTACCTTCCCCATCACGTTTAGTAGGCAGATCGGGCGGTAAGATTTCGGCATGAGGGGATCTTTATCGGC
Source organism: Vandiemenella viatica (assembly GCA_031002005.1). NCBI lineage: Eukaryota > Metazoa > Arthropoda > Insecta > Orthoptera > Morabidae > Vandiemenella > Vandiemenella viatica. The sequence goes on along the minus strand of JARYHS010008074.1, from coordinate 219,235,481 downwards.
ACCTTTCTTAAGGATTACAACTTCACCACGTTTCCAGATGCTTGGTATTCTTCCTTGAGTGAGACATTCGTTGAATAGTCTGCACAGAATTGGAGCTACATCCAAGATCAACTTTTGTATCACTTCAGCCTGGATTCCGTCTGGTCCAGGTGCTTTTCCCACTCTCAGAGAATTAATTGCTGATACTACCTCGTCCAGTGTGATGTCACTCTTCCTGAAGTCACTCCCATAGGGCTGCCACATTTCGCGATAGAGCTCATCTTGTTTTTCAGTGTTCTCCTCTGGTCTGTCATGCGACAGTAGGCTGTTCAACAGCTGGTCCACTGATTCCTTCCAGTTAGTTGTAACTGTACCGTCTTCTCTTCTAATTGAGGATAACGTGGTGGGAGGTCGTATTTTTCCAGCGGCTAATTTGTAAGGGATTCCCCATGGATTTACTTTCAGGTTTTCTTTCACAAATGCTTCCTATCTAGTTTCTCTGGTTGCTAAAAATTTTTCCTTGTAATCTACTCTCATTTGCCTGTATCTGGCAAGAAGAAAGTCTCTTTCTTCAGCTACTCGGCTCCTTTGGTAGGCTTTCCTAGCTTTTCTTACTTTTCCTCTTAGTACTTGCAATTCTGCAGTCCCAAAACTGTCAGTTTTACCACCAAACTTCTTCAGAGGAATAGCAGCTTTCATTGCATCCTGAATTGCCCATGTTAGTTCCCTCGCCATGTTGTCCACATCGAAGTCTCCTTCCGACACTGCCGGAGGCAAGAAAGTTTCTCTCAGCCTCTGCCATGAAGCCCGCCTTATGTTGTACCGCGTTTTGAAGTAGGGTTTTCCCGGATCGGCTGTTGTCGTTCCCTTGCAATGTCGAATACTATGATGTGTCACTAGTGGTAAGATTTTCCATTACTCGCCAGTCATGCAGCATATGCCCAGCAGCGTTATTTGTTAGAGTTACATCGATATTGGTGAAGGCGCCAGTTGTGTTGTGGAATGTGTACGGATTTTCTCTCTTTGTTCATTTATAAGATCAACCAGCAGTTCGCCCCCAGTATCAGTAACGACGACTGTGCCACAGGGCCGACTTTGCGTTTACGTCAGCCATTATACCATTGGTTGATCAGACAGAGCTAAATGTATCTCCCTTATTTTATTAAGATTGGGTTCGATTTCATCTCGATGTTGGAAGTACATGTTTACTACAACAAAATTGCCCCAGTATGTGCTAATCTCCACACATGTAGTGTGTTCATCACAAAACTGCGCTAGTTTAGTCACTACAGTTTGTTGAACACTATTATGGCTGACATGGGTCTCGGTTAAGTTGTGATAGTCTGCGACGTTGCCGGAATGTACGGTATTTTGCCTTGTTGTGAGTGTGGTTTCCTGGAGGCAGACAATATCGAAGCCTAACTCCTCCACCAGTTCCCTTACTTCATGCAGGACAGTTGATACTTCTCTTGGCATTGAGTTGCGCGATCCTTAGCTTCGTGATTGACTCAGGGATGCCTCGTGTAGACATTACATTGGGGCAAAGGTAGTTTCGTGTCTATTACGGTTCTGCCATACGTCTGAACAAACTGCCTGTACAAGATGTCGGGATCGAAGATTTCGCCCTCTCCTCTCAAAGACTTGTTTTACCAGAGTGAGAAGCTGTGCATAATCTGTTGGCAAGTTATGTGCCTTCAGTTGAATTCTATCGACTGCCTCGGGGTGAGGGAAGGTGACATGCTTACCAGCCGGATGTAGCCCTCTCGTTAAGTGCCGAAGAGCCAGTGACAGTGTTGAACTTCCTCAAGTATTAAGTCGCAAGTTGTTTTCAAAATCCGCGTATATTCTGTCCGGGTGTATTGGTACATACTTGGTTCACTGGTTTTCACTTTTACTTGTTCGTTCGTAATGCATCCAGTACTTAGTGTTGCCTGTGAGTCATAAGAGTCTTCAGTCTTCCGTGATATAACCAATACCACACCGTTTCGATCGCGGTTTTCGTGAAGTTTCAGTCGTAGTTGATGAAACGTCTCTTATTTGCGTAGCTGTGTCCTCGGTCTGTTGTGCCCATATTCACGAACACTTTGTTAGCTCTCTGCGCCAGTTTCTCTCTGTAATTTGCTGCTCGTATTGCATTCCTTCTTCTTCTAGACGGTGGATTCCCTTCTTTTTCTTGACGCTGATGCATGCCTTACCAATTGTTGCCACGATTAACTTCTTGATATTAGTTAATTGCTCTTCTAAGGTTGATTCCACTTCTATCAGGGGCGCTTACAAGCCATAGTCGATTTTGTTAATGAGCCGTTGTAGCAGCAATTGGTAGGTTGGGCAATCTTTTCCTCTCTTTCTGCAAGATTTCCTCGTTTTTGACAGGGAATGCACAGCTTCTCTTGCGACAATTAGGACATTGATCTTTTTTATGGTCATCTTTGCCGCAATGGGCGCAGGTAATTTTTTCTTTTGGACAATGCTTGCTATGGTGGCCTAGATCTTGACATTTTATGCACTTCGTGACGACTGTATAATTTTACCGAAATTGCAAAACTCAATGTAAACTCTTCGCTGCTCTACGAGAAGTCGCCTCACTGATGGACTGACCTCGACTACTTGGTGAACTGAGCTTTATCTCGCGGGCCAGTCCTAAATTTAGGAGTGAATCCACTCAGGAATTCTTTTCTGTCATTTTTTCTTCAAAGTTTTGTTCATAAATCCTTCCTGCGATCTCTTCTGTTTCTATGGACTTTGGAAGATCATACAAGATGACCAAGGGCCTCTCTTGCGGGGCAGCTAACACTTAAGTTCCTATTCATTCCTTGTTGCTCATTATCTTCTTCACATCTTCTTGCGATTGCGTCTCCACAATCACTGCATTCTTGGTGTTCCATATTTTGAGAATTCTAATCTTCTCCTTCACGGGTTTCACAATTCTGTCAGTTTCTCAGCAACTGACTTTGGACTTTCTCCTGCCTTCGAGGAGACGAATACTGCACTTGTTGTTGAGGGACTCAGTTTCGGTTTAAGTATTGGAGTAGCTTTGGACACAGCCACTGACGCATAAGTTGGGGTGGAAGCCGAGTTCTTTTGCTTTCTTAGCTCCTCAATTTCTTTCCTTAGTCTGGAGTTTTCCTTCCGAAGTTCCTATTCTCTGCCTTCAATGCGTGCCACCGATATGGCAAAAGTTGCTAACTTATCTTTCACTTCTCATAGCTTCTGATCACTTAATTTAGACCAATGTTCTCGTTGAGGAGAGAAACAATCTCTTCGTGCCATTTTGCAATATCGGTGGCTTCACGCTGGGAACTACTTTCTGTCACTGTGGCGGCCATACTCACTTGTCTGCGACGCGATGAACTGCTTGCTCGGCATCCAGACGGCTGTCAGCTGTGCGGCGCGGCAGCCCGCTTACCTCAGCGCAGCGCGACGCGGTGGTCTGCTTACCACAGCACAGCGTGACGCTGCGCTCACGCGGTGACGCGGACCGAACGCCGTGAAGCGGCCTGGTGGCGAACCGATAACGCGGAGGTATTGCGGAGTCCACAACTGTTAGCTGAGCACAAGCCTTATGCTTACGTGACCACGAAAACGAGCGCTATTTATTCACTGTTTGTACGGAACTTCACTCCACTGCACTCGCGGTGCTATTTGTACTTAACTAGTCGATATGTCGTTTCGAATATGCGTATCGATCTGATATTCCACACGAAAACGGTATTAATCGCGGGAGCGACGCGGCAGTGCGACAAGCGCGGCGGCCATCTTACTTTGCCACTTAATTTGCAAGATGACTTTCAATTACGTGTTAACAGTTAATAGAATTAAAAAACTAAAAACTAACGTTTGTAGATATAGATTAACTTTATGACGAAGTTTGTAACATTAAAGACATAATGAAAGCAGCCGTACATTGCAAAGACTTAACGCAGCAACAGAAATAGCACCAAATCAAGATCTCAATCTGCAAAAGTAATATATATATATATATATATATATATATATATATATGAAGTGAACTAAACTTAACGGTTCCTTGAAGTTTATTACTCGGTACACAATACAACAGATAAACCATAAACAAATGTGGGTACAGTTATCAGAAGACCGTCGAGAATTTCAGCCTGGTCCTGATCCGGGGTAGAGTGACGGCTTCTACTTCTCGCGAACTTCCGGTGGTCTTCTGTAGTTGACGCTGGTTCAGCGGTCAGGCTGGAACTGGCGGTGGAGCGGCCGGCTACGCTTATATAGGCGGCCTGGCGCAGGAATTCCGTTGTGTGGTAGTACGGCGACCTCTGTAAGAAATAGTCCCACTTAGCTTCTAGATGATTCTATTTGTTTTCCTGGTTTGTTTTGATGTCTCTGCGCCTGTTTGGAGTCGTATATGTATCCCGGCGTGCAGGCGCGTTGTGTGTGAGGTCTGCCTGGCAGGGGCCTTTACTGGCAGACTGAACATACCTCCCTCCCGGGGGGTGGGGGGTGGAAGCAATGTCTGCGACGTCTGCGAGGTTGTCTGCCGCGGCGCCCTGGAGCAGACTATGAAGGCTACCTCCAGGGGAGTACGGAGCTGTTCCCCTGGCGATGCGTGCCGACCTGCGTCGTGGTGCAGGTTGTGGTGGAGGTACTTGTGGAGCTAACGGCATCGGTTCGTCGGCGTCGATGGCCGGGGGCTGTACGGGGGGCGCTGAAGATGGTCCCCGCAGGTGGTCGAGAGGCTGCGGCTGAAGGGTGTCGGAGCGACCGACAGGTTGTGGCGTCGTTGGTGGCGCTGTAACTGTCCCTGAGCAACGGTTAGACGGCAGGAGTGGTGGAGATGGCAGGGAAGGAGAGGAAGAAGTGGATGGCCGTGCCGTGGTGGAAGAGGACGGTGCCGTGGGGTAGTGGGG
>JARYHS010008074.1:219166015-219229625 GCA_031002005.1 Vandiemenella viatica | reverse complement strand
GCTACTCGGCTCCTTTGGTAGGCTTCATAGCTTTTCTTACTTTTTCCTCTAGTACTTGCAATGCAGTCCCAAAACTGTCAGTTTTACCACCAAACTTTTCAGAGGAATACGCTTTCATTGCATCCTAATTGCCCATGTTAGTTCCCTCGCCATGTTGTCCACATCGAAGTCTCCTTCCGAGCTACTGCCGGAGGCAAGAAAGTTTCTCTCAGCCTCTGCCATGAAGCCCGCCTTGTACCGCGTTTTGAAGTAGGGTTTTCCCGGTCGGCTGTTTCCGTTCCCTTGCAATGTCGATACTATGAGTGGTCACTAGTGGTAAGATTTTCCATTACTCGCCAGTCATGCAGCATATTCCAGCAGCGTTATTTGTTAGAGTTACATCGATATTGGTGAAGGCGCCAGTTTGTTGTGGAATGTGTACGGATTTCTCTCTTTGTTCTTTGCAATAGTCAACCAGCATTCACCCCTAGTATCAGTACGACGACTGTGCCACTTTGCGTTTACGTCAGCCATTATTACCATAGGTTGATCAGACAGAGCTAAATGTATCTCCCTTATTTATTCAATAGGTTCGATTTCATCTCGATGTTGGAAGTACATGTTTACTACACAAAATTGCCCCAGTTGTGCTAATCTCCACACATGTAGGTGTGTTCATCACAAAACTGCGCTAGTTTAGTCACTACAGTTTGTTTGAACACTATTATGGCTGACATGGGTCCTCGGTTAAGTTGTGATTATCTGCGACGTTGCCGGCATGTACGGTATTTTGCCTTGTTGTGATATGTGTTCCTGGAGGCAGACAATATCGAAACCTAACTCCTCCCCATTTCCTTACTTCATGCAGGACAGTGATACTTCTCTTGGCATTGAGTTGCGCGATCTTTAGCTTCGTGAGTGACTCAGGGATGCCTCGTGTAGACATTACATTGGGGCCAAGGTAGTTTCGTGTCTATTGTCCTGCCATAAGTCTGACAAACTGCCTGTACAAGATTCGGGATCGAAGATTTCGCCTCTCCTCTCAAAGACTTGTTTTACCAAGTGAGAAGCTGTGCATAGTCTGTTGGCAAGTTATTGCCTTCAGTTGAATTCTATCGACTGCCTCGGGTGAGGGAAGGTGACATGCTTGCCAGCCGGATGTAGCCCTCTCGTTAAGTGCCGAAGAGCCAGTGACAGTGTTGAACTTCCTCAAGTTATAAGTCGCAGTTGTTTTCAAAATCCGCGTATATTCTTCCGGGTGTATCGGTGCATACTTGGGTTCACTGGTTTTCACTGTTTCTTGTTCGTGCGTAATTCTTCCAGTACTTAGTGTTGCCTGTGAGTCATAAGGGTCTTCAGTCTTCCTGAGATAACCAATACCACACCGTTTCGATCGCGGTTTTCGTGAAGTTTCAGTCGTAGTTGATGAAACCTCTCTTATTTGCATAGCTGTGTCCTCGGTCTGTGTGCCCATATTCACGAAGACTTTGTTAGCTTTCTGCGCCAGTTTCTCTCTGTAATTTGCTGCTCGTATTGCATTCCTTCTTCTTCTAGACGGTGGATTCCCTTTCTTTTCTTGACGCTGATGCATGCCTTACCAATTGTTGCCACGATTAACTTCTTGATATATTAGTTAATTGCTCTTCTAAGGTTGATTCCACTTCTATCAGGGGCGCTTACAAGCCATAGTCGATTTTGTTAATGAGCCGTTGTAGCAGCAATTGGTAGGTTGGGCAATCTTTTCCTCTCTTTCTGCAAGATTTCCCTCGTTTTTGACAGGGAATACACAGCTTCTCTTGCGACAAGTTAGGACATTGATCTTTTTTATGGTCATCTTTGCCGCAATGGGCGCAGGTAATTTTTTCTTTTGGACAATGCTTGCTATGGTGGCCTAGATCTTGACATTTTATGCACTTCGTGACGACTGTATAATCTTTTACCGAAATTGCACAAAACTCAATGTAAACTCTTCGCTGCTCTACGAGAAGTCGCCTCACTGATGGACTGACCTCGACTACCTGGTGAACTGAAGCTTTATCTCGCGGGCCAGTCCTAAATTTCGGAGTGAATCCACTCAGGAATTCTTTTCTGTCCATTTTTTCTTCAAAGTTTTGTTCATAGATCCTCCTGCGATCTCTTCTGTTTCTATGGACTTTGGAAGATCATACAAGATGACCAAGGGCCTCCTCTTACGGGGCAGCTCACACTTTAGTTCCTCATTCAATTCCTTGTTGCTCATTATCTTCTTCACATCTTCTTGCGATTGCGTCTCCACAATCACTGCATTCTTAGTGTTCCGTATTTTGAGAATTCTAATCTTCTCCTTCGCGGGTTTCACAATTCTGTCAGTTTCTCAGCAACTGACTTTGGACTTTCTCCTGCCTTCGAGGAGACGAATACTGCACTTGTTGTTGAGGGACTCAGTTTCGGTTTAAGTATTGGAGTAGCTTTGACACAGCCACTGACGCATAAGTAGGGTGGAAGCCGAGTTCTTTTGCTTTCTAGCTCTCAATTTCTTTCCTTAGTCCTGGGAGTTTTCCTTCCGAAGTTCCTATTCTCTGCCTTCAATGCGTGCCACCGATATGGCAAAAGTTGCTAACTTATCTTTCACTTCTCATAGCGTCTGATCACTTAATTTAGACCAATGTTCTCGTTGAGGAGAGAAACAATCTCTTCGTGCCATTTTGCAATATCGGTGGCTTCACGCTGGGAACTACTTTCTGTCACTGTGGCGGCCATACTCACTTGTCTGCGACGCGATGAACTGCTTGCTCGGCATCCAGACGGCTGTCAGCTGTGCGGCGCGGCAGCCCGCTTACCTCAGCGCAGCGCGACGCGGTGGTCTGCTTACCACAGCACAGCGTGACGCTGCGCTCACGCGGTGACGCGGACCGAACGCCGTGAAGCGGCCTGGTGGCGAACCGATAACGCGGAGGTATTGCGGAGTCCACAACTGTTAGCTGAGCACAAGCCTTATGCTTACGTGACCACGAAAACGAGCGCTATTTATTCACTGTTTGTACGGAACTTCACTCCACTGCACTCGCGGTGCTATTTGTACTTAACTAGTCGATATGTCGTTTCGAATATGCGTATCGATCTGATATTCCACACGAAAACGGTATTAATCGCGGGAGCGACGCGGCAGTGCGACAAGCGCGGCGGCCATCTTACTTTGCCACTTAATTTGCAAGATGACTTTCAATTACGTGTTAACAGTTAATAGAATTAAAAAACTAAAAACTAACGTTTGTAGATATAGATTAACTTTATGACGAAGTTTGTAACATTAAAGACATAATGAAAGCAGCCGTACATTGCAAAGACTTAACGCAGCAACAGAAATAGCACCAAATCAAGATCTCAATCTGCAAAAGTAATATATATATATATATATATACTAGCATTTATCCGTTGCTTCGCACACGCGGGTCTAGGCGTGTATAGAATTACTCTGAGATTTTTAGTTTAGTACCAAATATTAACTTGGAGAAACAAAAAATATAGATTTCATTTAAAGATTTTCCTTCCTTTTAGTTACTACCTGAGATTCAGTTTTCATTACCATAGTTCGAAATTTTTTATTATACTTATATTTTAACACAAATTAATATATGAAAAATAAGAAATTAAAGCTACATAAAACATTATGTCTAACGGTCCAATAAGAAATTTGAGACACATTTTCCGAAGGATAGAAACTGCCTGGGGTGTAAGGGTTTCGGAGAGACTATACTAGCCTTTTCCAACCAAATGTCAACCTCTCCTTCACGTGGTGCACCCTGTTTGCACGGACGAGGCTCTGGCGACTGAAAGATTCCCGGTATAAGGAGTCACCCACTGCTTGCCAACGGCCTCCGAAAGGAGGGCGGAAGAGCGGGGAACAGCTCAGGGCACCCTCTTGTCCTTGGGGTTGGAAACGGCCCCTAAAGGCGGATGAATCAGAAATGATCAACGGCATGGGGATGCAGAAGACAGCGGGAAACCACTGCATTAAAGACCCTAAGGGTATCCCGAGGACATGTAATCCTCTCAAATTACATGTATCATGATGGCTTCTTCCTGGGCAAAATATTCCGGAGGTAAAATAGTCCCCCAATCGGATCTCCGGGTGGGGACTGCTCAGGGAGGAGTCATCAGAATGGTTAGAAACATTCTACGAGTCGGAGCGTGGAATGTTAGAAGTCTGAATAGGGCAGGTAGGTTAGAAAACTTAAAAAGGGAGATGGAACAACTTAAGTTAGATGTTGTTGGGATTAGTGAGATTAAATGGAAGGACGCACAGGATTTCTGCTCTGGGGAACACAGGATAATTAGCACACAACCTGTCAATGGAGTCACTGGTGTAGGATTTGTAATGAACAAGAAAGTAGGGAAACGGGTGAGTTATTATGAACAGTTTAGTGACAGGATTATTTTGATGAGGTTAGAAACTAAGCCCATCCCAACCACATTGGTACAAGTGTATATGCCAACGTCACAGGAAGATGACGAAAAAAATATACACTGAAATTGAAGAATTAATCCAATTTGTGAAAGGGGAGGAAAATCTATTAATCATGGGTGATTGGAATGCAATAATGGGAGAAGGAAAAGAGGGGAATACTGTAGGACGTTTTGGTCTAGGAGAAAGAAATGAGCGAGGAAGCAGGTTGCTAGAATTTTGTGAAAGATATAAGCTAGTTGTGGCGAACACACTGTTTAAGAACCATGCAAGAAGTACACAGTCCAGTCACATTAATGTGACCACCACCTTCTTTCGACGTCAACGTGAGATAACCAATCACAGAAGGCAGGTGGCAGCACAATACAGTGGAGTGTATATAAAGGATGTCCTAGGGCATCGGAAAGCATTTCAATCGTTGGCGTAATGCAGAAACGTAGCGATTTATCCGACGTCCAAAAGGACATGATTATTGGCTTTAGGACCAAGGGTGGAATCATTTCGGAAACGGCTAATTTTGTGAACTGTTCACGTGTCGCCGTGGTAAAAGTATACCGTGCATGGCAAAATGGCACTATTCAAAATCAGCGGCGTGGAATATGTGGTGCACCACGGGCGATAGATGACAGAGCCGAACGAAGGCTACGGAGATGCGTTCCGGTAAATAGACCTTCAACTGTTGAGCAACTGACCGCCCAGATGAACCAAGGGATTACCAAGAGTGTATCCTCAACAACGGTTCAGCGAACGTTGCTGTGCATGGGCCTCCACAGCAGACGCCTAGTTAATGCACCTACGCTAACTGTTGTTCATCGGCGACGAAGGCTGGAATTTGCACGCCAGTACAGCAACTGGACGTCCAAAGAATGGCGACAGGTGGCTTTTACCGATGAATCACGTTTTATGCTCCATCGGACAGATGGACGTTGGCACATACGGCGTGAAACGTCTGAAGGCAAACACCCAGGGTGGAGGAGAGAGCATTATGGTGTGGGGAATGTTTTCCTGGCATTCACTGGGTGAACTCATCATTGTGGAAGGCACGATGGATCAGCACAAGTACATATCTGTCCTTGCGGACCATATCCACCCCTACATGAGAATAATTTTTCCTCAGAATGATGGCATCTACCAGCAGGACAATGCGAGGTGTCATGCAGCTCGCAGTGAATGTAAGTGGTTTAAAGAGCACCAGGATGAGTTTACCTTACTCCCCTGGCCAGCAAACTCACCGGATTTAAACCCAATCGAGAATCTGTGGAACCACCTCGATCGGGTAGTTCGCGCCATGGATCCTCAACCGCGCAATCTAGCGCAGCTGGCCACGGCACTGGAGTCGGCATGGCTCAACATCCCAGTGAACACCTTCAGAAACCTAATTGACTCTGTTCCTGCACGCCTCGCAGCGATCCGTTCTGCCAAAGGTTGTTATTCTGGTTTTTGAGAGGTGGTCACATTAATGTGACTGGACTGTGTATATACACCTGGAAACGTCCTGGGGATACAGGCAGATATCAGCTAGATTATATCATGGTCAAACAGAGATTCAGAAATCAAGTTCTAGACTGTAAAGCGTACCCAGGAGCAGACATAGACTCGGACCATAATTTGATAGTAATGAAGTGCAGGCTGAAATTCAAGCGAATAAGGAAGCAGCATAAGCAGAACAGACTGGAAGTGAATAAACTGAAACAATCTAGCACAAGAGAAAAATTTGCAGAAATGGTAGACTTAGGTCTAAGAAGTAACTGTGAAAGGAGCTCAACCGAGGACGAATGGAATGCATTAAAGACCGAAATAATGAAAGCTGGCAAAGAAACATTAGGCTTTAGCGAACAAGCTGCCCGAAAACCTTGGATAACAGAAGAAATTTTGGAGCTGATGGATCAGAGGAGAAGGTACAAAAATGCTCAGGATGAAGCCGGAAGAGAGCAGTACAGGCAATTTAGAAATCAAATAAATAGGAAATGCTAAGTAGCAAAACAAAAATGGCTACAAGCAAAGTGTGAAGAAGTAGAAAAGTAAATGGTTATAGGAAAAGTATATGTTGCATATAAAAGATCAAACAGAATTTTGGAGAAGTAAAGAAAAGGGGTATGAAAATTAAAACTGCCGATGGGAAACCTCTTTTAAGCTCAGAAGATAGAGCTAACCGAATGGAAGGAATACATTGAGAAACTTTATGATGGGGACGACTTGAACAATAGTGTATTGGAAAAGGAAGGCGATGTCGACATTGATGACTTAGGAGATCCTGTTTTGAGGACAGAACTTGAAAGCAAATAAGGCAGTTGGAATTGATGAGATCCCTGCAGAACTTCTTAAATCTCTAGGAGAGGAAGGAATCGAAAGATTATTCAAGCTGATATCAAAAAGTTATGAAACAGGAGAAATTCCAACTGATTTTAATAAAAATATCATCTTCACACTTCCAAAGAAAGCACAAGCCGACAAATGTGAGAATTATCGCACCATTAGTCTAACATCACATGCTTCAAAATTACTGACCAGAATAATATACAGAAGGATGGAAAGGGTAGTAGAAGAGATAGTAGGTGAAGATCATTTTGGGTTTAGGAAAAATCGCGGTACAAGGGAAGTAATTCTGTCTTTAAGATTAATACTTGAAGGGCGGATCAAGAAAAACAAAGATACTTTTATGGCATTTGTTGATTTAGAAAAAGCTTTTGATAAGGTTAGGTGGGACAAGATGTTCAAAATTTTAAAGAAGTCAGGTCTAAATGTATCGAGATAGAAGAATACTCTATAAACTATATAATAATCAAGTGGCGGTAATAAAAGTAGAGAATCATGAGAGACATGCATCAGTTAAGAAGGGTGTGAGACAAGGTTGTAGTCTATCCCCCTTAATATTCAACTTGTATGTAGAAGAAGCAATGAAGAAGGTCAAAGAAAAATTTCCATGTGGCATAAGTTTTCAGAGAGAAAAAATCAGTATGCTACGATTTGCTGATGACATTGTCTTGTTAGCAAAGAGGGCTGAGGATATTGAGAAGTTATTGAATGGCATGAACAAAATACTGAAGGAAGATTTTGGACTGAATATAAATCAAAGTAAGACAAAAGTGATGAAATGTAGCAGAAATGATACCAATACTAGCAGATTAAATATAAAAATTGGATCTGATACAATAGGAGAAGTGAGTTCTGTTACTTGGGAAGCAAAATTACAACCGATGGCCGAAGCAGGAATGATGTTAAAAGCAGAATAGCACTAGCAAAAAGAGCCTTCATGAAAAAGAGAAACCTTTTAGTTTCAAATATTGATCTAGGAATTAGAAAGAACTTTTTAAAACTCTATGTGTGGAGCACAGTACTTTACGGTAGTGAAACATGGACTTTAGGAATACCGGAAAGAAAGAAACTTGAAGCATTTGAAATGTGGTGCTACAGAAGAATGCTGAAAATTAGGTGGACAGACAAAGTAAGAAATGAACGAGTTTTGGAAATGATGGGTGAGAAAAGAAGTTTATGGAAGAAGCTTACAGGAAGAATAGACAGGCTGGTAGGTCATATTTTGAGACATGCTGGATTGGTTAATTTGTTAGTGGAGGGAACAGTCGAAGGTAAGAACTGTAGAGGTAGACAGAGATTAGAATATATGAAGCAGATAATTAAGGACGTGGGTTATAGGGGGTATGTAGAAATGAAGAGGTTAGCACAGGATAGGAAAGGATGGAGGATTGCATTCAAACCAGTCTAAAGACTGACGAAAAAAAAAGAAGAAAAAAAAAGAAACAGCCTATTAATGCAAAAATAAATGTACCTTACTTTAGACATAAAGGCGACACGAAAGGTACCGTCTGCGATAGTTTTGATAGTACATTCAACTGCCATTTTTAAAGATATCTCCAACGATAGCATTTACAACAACGAATCTAAAATTGCTGGCCAGTTTTCGTATGCCATATATATATAGTACATTCTCATGCCGTAGGTAATAAAATGTATTTTTTGCTTATAACTTCTACGCATCCAACCGGACTTCTAGCCATTTTTTATCATCGTATCTCAAAATCGAAATAGTTACATTGAAATACGGCCTGGACCAGAAAAAAATATGTGGCCATTGCCACATGGAAAACTAGACGTAGACATGCACAACGGTATGTTTTTTTTCGTGATTACACTTCATCACTAACATTGAAATCATTAAAGTAGCTTATTAATTATTAACAGTAATTGAATGCCTCATACCTTTTGTTGTTCCTAGAACATTCAGATTGCATTTCGACCTAACCACAATCATACTGATATTGCCGCTTCAAAAACAAGCGATGCAGCTACACTTAAACGCATGAAATTAATTTTTTTTGTAATGACAGGATTTCAGGATTCAAAGTACGCCCAGCATAAATTATAAAAATTATAATTAGTTTTCAGTGACACCAAATTACTAATGTCGTTAGTCACCCGCCTGTAAGTAATTCAAAAGTTTCAAGAATCGATCACGATACAGCCAATGTATCAATGCGGATGTGACAGAAACTATGATACACGAACGTAATCATTAGTCAAATTAGTGGTTAGGTTGAAATGCAGCCTGAATCAGAATGACAACTGACTCGCTTTGTTAGAGCATAACACATGATGATTTAGTTTTATTGTTATTTACGCGGTGAGGCATAACGTTTTAAGATGCTTAATTGATTTTTAGTTTCTCTGGTTCCATGTTGTTGTCGTCATTAACCCAAAGCACGTATGGCGATAAACATTGCAGAATCTGGATTATGAGACTTATTTAGTAGATATAACAGTTTATTTTACTGGCCGTGGTTTGAACAGCAGCCAAAATTTGTACACACGTTCCCTTGGGCGATAGTACTGACGAATATTTGCACTTTATAGCCACAAAATATATATTAATCGAGTAATGTACCTAGAAATATGGAAAGTTCCGCACAAGTCATTGTGGGGAAAATGTATTGTTACTAGTGATTTGCCGGATATCCGTATCCGTATTCGCGGATATCCGAGGGGGGAAAAAAAGATCTGTATCCGTATCCGTTACTTTTTTAGCGGATCTTCAACGGATCTTTTGTAAAGAATTTCACTAAGCACGTATATAAAATTTTAAACATATCTAGCTATGAAATACTATTAACTTCAATTCCAATTACTTCATATTTCTTAAAATCTCATATCTGGCACATTTATATTGCAAAAATTAATTATTTCAACATTATTTTACTACAATGAAGTCTTCACGGGTGTACCACCGGATTGTGTTGTGGAAACTCGATATTTCGACGACTAGCTCCGTCGTCTTCTTCAGGTGTGGAGACATCTGCACTGGTCGACTGACCCACGGATACCCTATCTGTGAAGATGGCGGAGCTAGTCGTCGCAATATCGTGTTTTCACAACACAATCCGGCAGTACACCCGTGAAGACTTCATTGTAGTCGTAGGCCTGGAAAGTCTTCGTTCTTACATTTATTTTACTAGTTTAACAAAGGTAACGTAACTTACCACTGTAGTAATTTTTAAGGTATTATTTTAACTATCTTTGTAGTGAGATCAGGCCTCTAATCTTTGTGATTTGCTAGCTGAAATTATGTTTAAGGTAGGCTACTGCTAAGTGTTTACATCAGATAAAATAATCACTTTTACAGAAACTTAAAAAAATAAATGTGATATTTAACATTAAGATTGGTAAATTCTACTTCAAAAAGAGTAAATTGGCAGATTTGTCACCCAGAAGTCTATTACGATGAGAATCATAAATTATTTCTGCTGCACTGAAAAACTGCTCACTTGGAACGCTTGTTACAGGTGATGATAAATATGTGCGACCCATGTGTAACAGACCTCCAAATTTTTTACTATTATTGTTAACAGCTTTTTTAACAATCAGGTGCAGCTGATGTGCTGCCCAATCAATATTATCTACGTCAGATAAAGTGCAGCAACTCTTCATGTTGGATCCTCCATCTCTTACCATGCAGGGCACATTCTGTTTGGGATTCCCCACCCTTTAAACATATTTTGAAATATTTCCAAAATGTAATCTCCCGTTTGGCGTTCTTCAAGTATCTCCGCTTTTAAAACGATATTTTCCCTTATAAAATCTTTTGTAATGTTCTGGATACCTTGCCAAAAAGCTTACCAGATATAGGATGTGAAGGAAACACTCTCAAAATCCTTCAACACGTCTCTATTTTCGATCCTGAAGTTCGCTGCAGATAAATTCCGTAAAATATTTCCTGTCTTTTAGAACATAATTTGCAATAACATTATCCAGCAATCGTCGGAACCCAAAATCTTCTACGTGTTGAAAAGGTAACCCAGATAAAGCTATCATTTCTGCAATTCAATAGTTTTAAATAATTTTTGTTTTTTATTATCCCACATTTTGACTTTTTCTATGTATTCGTTAAAAAATGTTTTTCTAAATTATCTATTTAACGTTTTTAAAGACGATCCCTGCTTAATGTGCTCACCGGCAATCTTCTTAGCGGAGTGTCATATTTTTGTGGATGTTTCGTCTGAAGATGAATTTTTAAGAAAGTTG
Organism: Vandiemenella viatica; assembly: GCA_031002005.1. Lineage (NCBI taxonomy): Eukaryota > Metazoa > Arthropoda > Insecta > Orthoptera > Morabidae > Vandiemenella > Vandiemenella viatica. The sequence continues at coordinate 219,218,668 of JARYHS010008074.1, read as the reverse complement.
TACATTCATGGGAATACATTCCTTCACAGTGTTTGTATTTAGCAGATTCGTCATTTACTATTGTAAAATATTTCCATATTACACTACTATACTGTTTTGTATAAATTGTTTTTATTTTAATGTAACTTACAACTTTCCAAAAAACAGAAACGTATATCATCTACGCAATCCTATGTCATCCTAAAATATAAACATAAACACGCACATTTCAAGGTCAAAACACGTCGCGTAAGCTGGACGTTCGTCGATAATTGATCGTAGCTGACGACTTTTCCACTGTCGGTCCAAATTGAAAAAGTTGAGATACGTATCCGTATTCGCGGATCTAGACAATAATGATCCGTATCTGTATCCGTATCCGCGGATATATATTTTTAACGATCCGGCACACCACTAATTGTTACCTGTTGATATTTATGGTAGCTATTTTCCATACATCTTTCTTCGAGAAAAAAAAAAAAAACTGAGTTTCTTAACCATAATGATATGTAACGAAGAAATATTGGCTTATTAATGTATAACGTTTAGCGACCACATTGTTCCATAGACAAACTGTTAACTGTCTACCAGAGTATCTATAATTTAGAAATTGGTAGTCCTATCATTACCTTGGCGCCACAATATGATGATGGATTCTTATAGAACTCGACGAAACAAATCTAAAGTAAAGAATAACATTTTTTGATATCTCGCTTGGTTCTCAAGATATATTGCGTCAAATTTTACGTAGTTAGGCTGATATGCTACCTGGACCAGGAGAGTAATTGAAAGTGCCATAGCTTTATAATTTGCCATACCCGTTTTTGAATACATGCTTCTCTTGAAAAGTAAAAAGGAAACGTATTCTAGACCGTATGCAACAGATATTTTACAATGAGGCACAGAATTAACATGGAGGAAGGAAATATATGGAGGAGAAGTGACGTTAAATTGGTGAAGCAGGCTCGCGCTTGCGCAGTGGCGATATTGCGCTTCCAAACAATTGCGATGTTCCTAGTATATCCCGAAAACTAAGCAAGATATCGAAAAATTTTATTCTTTATTTTCGATTTGTCTCGTCGTGTTACATAAGAATCGAACATTAAATTTGACTTTTGCGAAATTTTTCTTCTCCATTTCAACTCAAGACACCTCACTTTTGATACAGTGTATCTCTAGAACTAGGTGAGATATCGAAAAATTTTATTCTTTATTTTTCATTTGTCTCGTCTTTTTAAATAAGAATCCATCATCAAATTTGACTTTGGCCAATTTTTACTTCTGAATTTCAACCAAAACCATTTTACATTTGGGACAGAATATCACGAAAACTAAGCAGGATATCAAAAAATTTTATTCTTCATTTTTTATTTGTCATATCGAGTTACATAATAATCCATCACCAGATGGCGGCGTCACCTTTATATTAGAGTCCGCTGGAGGTTTTTGTACATAATCCCCGTGTCTGTATGGAAGCGGCCATGCCCCCTCCACTCCGGCCATGCCCCCCCACTCCTCCTCCGCCCTGCTTCACTTCAATGCGTGGTGGAGGTCTCTTGCGTCGTCTCCATATATTTCCTTCCTCCATGAGAATTAATAGTATAGAACAACCATTTCCAATGATGTTATTCACGCCAAACACAATATCGAAGTAAAGAACAAAAACTTTCGATATCTAACCTAGATTTCTAAATATTTTAATTCAAAATATCCCTACATTCATGGCACAGAGGGAAATATATATTACTTCTTTTCCAGGTCGCACATCATCCTAATCACATCGTCTTTTACATAACGTTTCCCGTATTCTTGCATAAGAATGCTCCTGGCCACATTTTAACAAATTAACAAAACCTTCGATACACGATCTGGCTAGAACTAAGCGAAATGTCAAAATGTCTCTCGCCTTAAGAAAACATCGTAAAATAGCGGTGCCACGGAATTTTTTCTTCTGATATAGGCCACATTTCGACCTAACCACACAATCTATGTAATACGTACTATATCTCCAGAACTAAGCGAAGTCTGGAAACATCTCATCGAATTATATAAAAATACATCATCAAATTGCGGCGTAATTAGGGTACGATGGTTATTTAATAAATATAACAGTTTATTCTACCGGCTGTGGTTTGAACAGCAGTCAAAATTTTTACACATGTTTCTTTTGCGATATTATTACGGAATATTTGCACATAAGAAATAGGTACCGTTACCTTTTAATGTTTTTGTAGGCACCTTTCTTCGAGAAAAAACTGATTTCCGTATGTATATCACAAATTAGCGTTTTTCGTTAATATTGTACCGCAGTCAGCGAAAATTTAAAAACATGTCGCACCAGAGACAAAGTTTGTAATTGTCAAAGATGTTAATAATCATGGCGACTGCGCTTACAATAAATTATGTATTAATGACACTTGATACATTTAGGTCAGATATTCCGTTAATATTAATGTTTTAAATTTCGGATAATAGATTAGATAAATAGCTGAAGTCAAGAAACGAAACATGATCTTAAAAAAAGGAGATTGTGATTTATTGTCAGTTTTTCTGTAAGGAGTGAACATCTCAACTACAGTGTGATCCGTATATTATAATTACCGATCTAGAAATGAATTTAAATATTTCCAGTTTCATTCAGTACATATCAGTTATTAGCTATTTTCTCAGAGTTTGACTGGCACCATTAGCTCGAAAAACTTGAAATCCCCATCCAAATTGCAGCGGTACTAATTGCGCGATACCCGTTCCAGTAAAGAGACACACGCAGCTTGCTTACAGATATATAATAGCATGTATATATATATATATGTATACTAGTGATCGCCCAGCGATCGAAATTCGACCGTAATTCATTAAGTTGTTTAGTTTCTTTCATGAAACAGTAATAATCTAGTAATTCTCTGCATTACCTATAAAATTAAAACGATACACTCCTCGCGTGACTGTATGCTAAATTTTAGCTTCTAATCTAACCATAGCAAATGATGAAATGTATTTATCGATGGTTCATTTAGGCCGCAAAACTGCTTTAGCTTTATGAAACATGCGCATTTAAATGTATCTATCAAAATAATTCGTCATTTTCTGTGTTCGCTATTTAAATTTGGTCGATTATTATTTTGAATTTCACGCAAATAAGTATTCCTTATTTCTTGTCTCTCTCTCTCTCTAATGAAATTACTGAAATTAAAAAATCAAAAGACACTTAACAAAAGTTTAACATTTTAAATAATCAAATGACCATATAGTATCTGGAAGAATCGCTACATTCCTTTTCAAAGTATTCCTTTCATAACTTCAAACATTAATCTCTACTTTATCCGAGTCTTTCGTTTTACCAAAGACCACAGAGTGTCTCACTGCGGGGAATTCACGTAAGAACGTTGGCTCCGATCGTATTTCACGCGCGCACACACGTTCAAAAATTAATTTTTTATTTTAATAATCTATTTGTAACATGTATTAACTATGCTTATTATATTTTTGGGTGGTGTGGGACATTCTCCAGCAGTGGAAAACTGTTATTGACCTGTTGAAATTTGGATTAACTGTTTCCTTATAGTGTCCTCTTCCCGTTTATCACTCTCCTTTTTCGGAAAAGTCACCACGAATTAAATTAAAAATGCCGAAATATGGGATGCTCCGCAACCGCGAAATGTTAGCAGCACTGTAAAAATGACACAAAAATTATCGGTACAGGGATAATATCAAACTAAATAGGTTCGTTTTGTCATAGTGATCATGGTTAGGTTGAAATTCGGCGTGGACTAAGAGTAAAATGTTTACAGGAAATTCGTTCTGCGCAGCCCATGTCGCAAACCAGAGACAAACTGCGCATTTGTTTACAACTGAAGCAATCGATTATCTCTGACTGCTTAAATCGATTCCAAGGTTTGTAAAATATATTATATATAATTTTAGCTTTCTGTATTTCTTTAAGTTCCTCCGTTCGCCCAATATTCTGGCCGCTAGCTACGCTATCTACCAGCCCTCGAAATGTTACTTCTATATAAGTTCAGAGATTAATTTCGACTTCTTTTTTTCACCAAAGAAGACAAAGTAAGGCCGCTAGCTGCGCCATCTACCAGCCATCTGAGCGAAATACGTAGCCGAGCGAGCGTTTTATTTTACTTAATTTATTGTATTTGTAACGCATATTATATATAGATTTTAGCTTCCTTCACTTCTTCTCCATATAACCTTTAACTATGCCAAATCTCACACTTCTCCATGCGCGCAATATTCTTAAAAATGTAACATAAGTTTTCGCTTAGCGTATTAATAAATAGAAGATATATTTGCTTTCATGGTACTATCACAGATAAATAGTTTTGCTCCCTTTGAATGTTTTCTCGCCTTTTATTTTTGGTTGGTAATCCTCGAATTCTGAAATTTATCCGCGATCTATTTCACAAAATGAAACATTCATGTATGTAATTTCAATGTTTGTTCTTTCTCTATAAGCAAATGTTTCATTTTATTTGGAAACCATCGTAAACGATACCAGTCGTGTTTAGATGAAATATTCACTACAGATTAGCATCCGAATTGACTGCACGAGAAGCTCTTCCATGGTAACTTTTGAACTGATTACCCATTTTTTTTTTTAATTTAATTGCAATGGAGCACACGCTCCGGTGGCAATTTCCCTACACACCCACCTACATTTGCCCTCTACAAATTTTAACTTTAAATTCTTTTAACGTTTTCGGTAAGTTATTCATCATTTCCCTCGGAAACTCATTCCAATCCCCGACACCCTTACCTAAAAAAGAAAATCTTCCCACACCCTTGTGCCTGAAATCGAGTGCCAGCTTGTGGTCATGGTCATCTTTTCTCTTCCATGCACTACTTTTCATACCTACTGCAATATCTTTCCATGCCTCATCACCATTATACGCACTGTACCCTGACCACTGATTAATTACTTCGTAAGTTCAAGTGTTCCTCCATAGTTCACACTAGGGTTGCAACTATATATCGGTCACCCCATAAATCGGACTAAAAATATCGATATGTTTACATAGTCTTTACGATAATATCGATACAATGCTGTGAAATATCGAAAACTAAAAAAATCTTGCAAACAAATGTATGTATGGCAGGGACTAAACATGACTGTTTTAAACACTCATTTAGATCGATAGCAAAATCTATAATGTCTTTTACTACTAAGTTGTTCCATTTCGTTTAGCGCGCATTATTCGTTCTTCATTCATTTACGTTCACCGTTTTATTATTTAATCTGTTGTTATGCTCGCGTTCGTTGGTTCTTGTGTCTGTTTAGGAGGTATTACAATATTCCAAAAAATATGACTGCCTAACTGATACAATTGCTTACTTTATCAGGGTTGATAACAGACCTTTTAATGCAGTTGAAGGCAAAGAATTTAAGTATTTAATGAAGTCCCTTCCGGTGGAACTATGAATTAAAAAATTAATAAAAAAGATGAAAAAATTCAAAAGTTGTTAAGGAGAAGTTAAGAAGTGTGAAGCATTTTTCTATTTTTTAAGTATATCTGGTATAGAGTAACACTGGCTAATTGGAGATTACGGTACATTTTTTGCCGCAAAATCTATCATAATTGGTATAGGAGCTGGATTAAGACAGGTTCAAAATTGCAACTAGTCATTTGCTCCAAGCAGCGTCATCGGTACCTTCCGAACGCCTCTTCTCAAAGGCAAGAGCCACTGTCAGTGAAACTAGGAATAGACTTCATGGGAAAAGATTAAGCAAACTACTGTTTCCAGTATCAGTTGACTCTGAATATTTCCAGATCTAATTTTTTCCAATAAACTACCTCAAATTTATTACTTGTTTTTGATTTACATACTTACGTATTTCTAATGTAATAGAAACATGGGGATGCACTAGAGAAGTAAGGGAATTGGGGTACAGACCACTGCTGGAATATGGTGGTGTAGTTTTGGATCCACATTTTGGGTATCAAATACAGGATTTGGAGGAGGAGCACAGGAGGGCTGCCAGATTTGTCTTTGGAAATTACCGCAGAATAAAATCAGTATAGAAGGAGGATAGAAGGAGGGTGAAGAGAGTCATGAGAGTGTACAAGGCCTATACTGGTGATGAAGCATGAAAAGATATTGGTGGGAAAATTAAGAGAGGTGCTTGGAAGGGTAAGGTTGACCATGACCACAAGCTGGCACTTGATTTTAGGCATAAAGTTGTGGGAAAATTTTCTTTCATAGGAAAGGGTGTGAGGGACTGGAATAAATTGCCAAGAGAAGTGATGAATAATTTACCGGAAACACTGAAGGAATTTAAAGGAAAAATGAGAAACACTGTTGGCATGAACATATCACTTCACTTCTGAAGACGTTAAGTAGTGCTACCTTTGCAATACGAACACTTTCTCTAACAGCAGATCTAGAATTAACAAAACAGGTGTACTCCCCATATTTTCATTCAGTGATGTCATATGGTATAATTTTTTGGCGAAACTCTTTACAAAGTAAAAAAGTTTTCACAGCACAGAAAAGAGCTATTACGATGTTGTGTAGGGTACAACCAAGAAATTCAATATTCTTACAATGATTTGTCAGTGTATATATATTCTCTCATGTGCTTTGTCATTGATCATATTAACATGTTTACTTCTAATTCACAGGTACACAATTTCAATACAAGAAACAGAAATAACTTGCATAAAACACAGACATCTCTGTCATTAGTACAAAGAGAATTATCCTGGTATAAATCTGTTTAATAAACTTCCCAAGAGTATAAAACAGTCTGCAGAGAATAAAGATATATTTAAAGAAAAACTGAGGGATTATCTTATTGGCAACTCCTACTCCATTCAAGAATTTGAACAAATTAATTAATTGTATTCAATATGACTTTTGCAAAATTCAGTTGTAAATATTAATGTTTATTGTTATTCTCTTTATTTGTCTTTGGAACATATACTTGTTTTTACTATGATTATGACTCATATTGTATGTATGTGTATTAACCGTGACATGTTTCACATCCCAGAGGTCCTTCCTCAGCAGGGATCCATGAAACAAGATTGATAAATAAATTTAAAAAATAGTAGAGAGCAAAAGTAGGTTGGAAGAGGAAAGTAGAAAGGGGTGTGTGTGGGGAGATTGCCACCGGAGCGGGCACTCCATCGCAATTTTATCAATTATTATTATTATTATATCATCAGAAAATATCAATATTATCAGTTTGATGTGGCCGATATTATTGATATCTGCCTGGCATCGATATATTTATCAATATTGATATCAACTTGCATCCATAGTCTACACTCAATAATGATGAAAAAGAAAAGAAACGCTGCTACAACAATTGGGCCTTATTTATAACTTCTGTGTAAGTGAGGTCAGGACACCAGGTGTCTAACTGGCCAATCACACATTATATCAGCAGACCTGAATGGCAAACTTTGCAAAACACTAACGTAATAATATTAATTAATACGAGTATCGTCTTCTATGTCACACCATCAATACCGATCTCAAACGCAGCAACAAATGATATTTACCAAGGCTAATATAATTTTGTCTAAGAGCAAGAATAATCACTCGAGCATGTCAAAACAGAAATACAAATTAAAACCAGCTTCAAATTGTCTTGTAACAAATTTAATAACTACGCTTCATATATATAAGCAGAAAAATCTTACACTAAATACAATTTTAATAAAAATAAATACTTTATACTAATAAAATAAATAAATACTTAAAATTTAACTTGAAAATTCATTTTGTTACATAATATTTTGACTATCGTAATCAACAAATCTAACTACTTTAGTTTTCGTGTGCGCACACGAAAACTAAGTTTGACAACGTCGTGCATTGAAAACTATGCTTCTTAATTGATTTCTAGTCGAGTCATAAGAGCAAAACTATACCAAAATTTTAAAACCAAGTGCAATAGTGTAAACAACATGTTGGTTGAGGTCACAGGGAACCAATGACCATACCTCAAAACGCAAATGTAAATCAAAACTGTACGCGAAATGCGCCCGGAAAATAAATAATATCCAATAGTTGTACTGGCGTATTTATTAAACAATAATTACTAGTTTAACAAGCAACTGTAGAAGAAATGGCCTACAATAATCTTGTGTTATTTGTTTAATTTTTTGGATTGATATAATTTTGTTTAGAATCAATTTTTTGTGTATTAATGACTAATCGAAAATCACTGAAAGTATATATTCTATAACCCACTGGGCAATTCCAATCCAAAATAGAGTATCAGGAGTAAGACGACGGATGTAACATATGACTTACTTCAGGAACATTAGTCTGCATTTTATCGCAATTCAATATGCCAGGGCAGTGTTTCAGCAGGAATGCCAATTTCAAAGGCAGAATTATAAGGGACCTTTATTCTAGTAAGTCTGTGTTAACAGTTTTTGTAAGGTCTCCCTAGTAGCCAAAAAGAGCCAAGCCTGTGACAATTTTTTGTCGGTCATGTATGGACCTTTATTCTAGTAAGTCTGTGTTAACAGTTTTTGTAAGGTCTCCCTAGTAGCCAAAAAGAGCCAAGCCCGTGACAATTTTTTGTCGGTCATGTATGGATTTTGACGATCAGTGTTGATCATTGCAAGCCGGCACGAGTTTTCTTTTCCTTTTTTTTTTATTGCATTACGCCTAGTTGACGGCTAAGGTCATTAGAGGCAGGATGGAACTGGGAACAAGGAACGGGAAGGAATTCGGCCAGCACCTTTTTGAATTAAGCATTCCGGCATGCGCAAGAGTGATATGGGGAAACCACAGAAAACAAAAATCTGGATGCCCGAACGGGGATTCGAACCCGCGTCCTCCCGAATGCGAGGCCAGAACGTTAACCGTACACCCACCACGTGTAAACTGACCTGGCGATTTCCACTAAGATTGCCTAAGGTTCAGTATCGATCGATTCGGCCTCACTTGCCAGCAGACCAGCAAAGGGATCACTCCACAAGCACGGTAACTTTGATCCACTGACTGTTACATCAACCTACACCAGGCTCTAATAGTTAACTTTCGGCAGGACCAATAATAACCTTACCATCTATTAACAATAGTAACAGTTATGAAAATCCTCAGTTTATGCATTTTTGTGTCTGTAAAAATTATACTATAGATTTCATGCCATTTAAGGAATAAATCGAGATTTCTAGTGCAGCAATCCTATTTGTAAACTAAGCAATACTCAACTGTAGATCCTGCTCCAATGTAAAGAATCCATATCGCCCACAACATTCTGATGCCGTATTATTTTCAAGGAAGAAGATTTCAAATAAATAAGATACATGTTGCAATTCAGTAGAGAAAGCAGAAAATAGCTATTCCCACACTTGGACTACCGGTACTACAATAAGAAGAGAACATGGCACAGTTAGAAAACAGAAAGGAAACTTAGCAAGAAATTAAGTAGCAACGAAGATGGAAAATAAAGAAGCATTCATTAAGGATATTAAGTCTGGAGGCAAAACTCCGAATGATGCATCTAGGAATTTCTATGGCTGTCACTGAAAACTAGTTGAAGAGGAGGTATTCAGATAGTTAATGATAAGTAGGGTTTGCATCTTTATGACCAAAAAATTACAGAAATATGCATGCAAATCTGACCTTACAAATGGGTTAAAATGATCTAAAAACAACAAAATGTGACCAAACATATAAATTTAGTATACATGAAAACATGCTCAATTATACATCATTTATTTTACCTAGTAGTGTCACTTTCTTGCAGACAGCATAATTTGCCACTGTGCACCCACTGTACCATTGGGAGGTTAAATTTTAAATCATTTTGTTGAAGTTAACTTTAATTTAACATATTTTACAAAAAAAAAAGAACTCTTTCATCTGCACTAAAATACTCCTCTCTAAATTCCTTTAAGTTAACTCTATCACTTCACACTTTCAGCAAATTTTGTTTTTGGCATGGTGGTACTCACTGTTCCACTGCAGATTTAACGATGACTGAGAATTGTTTTCAAAAGTATGGACGACAATGAGACTTTGATTGACGTGGATAGATACAGGCATGCTGCTGCTGCATTGTTGAGATTATAATGTTGGCGGAAAATTAACGTTTAGAGATAATTCTGTCCAATTCAGTGACAATTATCTTAATTTATTCTCATCTATAACTTTCAGTCGATTCCCAGTACTATTAAAAAGTTACAAAACTTTTCCACAAAATTTGATTGTATGACCATAAATATTATCATAATATGACCAAAACTAGGAAAATGGCCTAATATACATTTATATGCTATATAAGTGATGATCCTCAGTTTCTTCCTCAGTAATAATACTATTATCAAACAAAATAACTTTAATTACACAGAACATTCAGAGACAAGTGCTGATACTTATGGCTTCTATAACAGGAGGCTGGTTAATAAAGCTGACAAATAGCAAAATAGAGCATTTGGAACAGCGATAATTTACTAGGCAGAAAATCTGTTTGTATAGATGAGACATTATTACTTAAAACATTAGTTGCTATTTAAATGGTCTAATTACTGGAGCAAGTAACAACTCAAAACTGGAAATTTTAATATGCCAGTCTGTTAGGAGAACATCATCTAAGAAGATTTTTAATAATTTCACAAGCGTTGAACTGAAGGCCACATTTTTCTTTCAAAAACATTTCACAAATTGAATGATAGCATGGCCCATCTGTAGAGTCTAATAGCAGTGTTAATTGCACAAACATCTTTCACTGATGGTTGATGTTTTAGAGTGCAATGACATTGAGTCAGTTATAGTGCAAACAAGCACACCAATACAAAAACAATATCAGAACTGTTATAAAAATTAATGAAGGGACTGGATGACAAAGATAAATGCACAAGACACAAATAAATTAGGACATAAAACATGTCTAATGGAATAATGGCGTGGCAAAGCAAGGGCTAGTCAACCTTCTAAAAACAAACAGATTTAACCATCATGAAGGACCACTATCTAAAGGTACAGACCATCCACAAAGGCATGATATTTTCTACACTACATGTAGTCTTCCCAATTAAAAATTACCCGAGTCAATGTCTCCCACAAGCATAACTCTTTGGCATGTTTTATCATCTGAGAATGGAAGGAAAGGTATGCAAAAGTATCTGATATAAATTAAACTGTTGAACATTTCACCTCTCTGATTGAAGGTGTTACAATACAGTTGCAAGGTCACTTATTAAACTTGGCTTTCAACTACTGCCTTTATGAAGTGCAACCAACCTACGTAATGATCAAAAACAGATGGAAATGCTATTAAAAAACTATAACATGCAGTTTCAAATAAATTTGGTTTCATCAGTCTCTACAAATATAGCATAACCTTGATCATTACTTTAAGTTTCTTATGACATCTTGGATATTGAATTATTAAATGCATAATCAGTGTCAACAATTACGTATGAGACAGAACCCAATTGAAAATGAAGGGGAAAAAAACCTTGTTACAAGAAATTAAAAACTATCTTACACTAATAACTGCCATTTTATTTTTTAGGGTTGGAGGAATTATTTAAGAGCATTATGGGCAAAATATTATAATTATGGGAGACTTAAATGCCCATGTAGGCACAGAAAGGCAGGGATATGAAGAAGTAATAGGAACAAAAGGATGGGGTGGCAGAAATGAAGAAGGGGAAAGGCTGTTGGATCTCTGCAAAAGAAATGGATTGAAAATAGGAAATTCTTGGTACAAAAGACAAGAGAGCCACAAGGTAACATGGTACAGTAGCGATTGGCAGAGGAAGTCAGTTGTGGACTACTTTATATTTAATGGTGAATTAAAGCAGAGTGTGTCAGATGTGAAGGTAATACCATCAGAGGCACTGGATAGTGATCACCGGCTATTAGTAATGGAGCTGAGGATTGCGACAGAGAGGAGAAAATCAGAAAGACAGGATAGGAGATTAAGAATATGGAAGTTGAAAGAGAAGATCAATGAAGAGGAATACCAGAGAATAATAAGGAGTAAGATACCAATAGCGGAAATGGGGACAGTGGAAGAGGAGTGGGAATATTTTAAAACAATGTTAGTCCAAGCAGCAGAAACAGTGTGTGGAAGGACTGGTAACACAAAAAGGTGGAAAGAAACAGCATGGTGGAATGATAGAGCTAAACAAGCTGTGGAACTCAAGAACAGGGCCTTTAGGGAATGGTTCAAGCAGAGGACACAGGAGACAAGGGATGACTACGTGAAGAAAAAGAAGGAGGCCAAAAAAATAGTAACCGAGGAAAGGAGGAAGTGGCTGGAGAAGTGGACCAACATGATGGAAGAAGATAGCAAAGGAAATAAGAAAGTATTATATGGGATGGTAAAAAGGAAGAGGAAGGAGAGGATAGAAAATGTCAACATGCTGGACGAAGATGGAAACGAAATAAACAACTCAGAAAAACTAAAAAGGATGTGGAAGGAGTATTTTGAAGCCTTACTGAACCCAAATTGGTCACAGGATGATACAGTTGTTCAGGAGAAGAAGGAAAATAGCAACCGTGTAGGAGAGAAAGAGAAGGATCTAACTTGGGAAGAAGTGGAAACAGCTCTGGGTAAGATGAAGGGTGGAAAGGCACCAGGCATCGATGAAGTGAGCGTGGAAATGATAAGGGCAGCGGGAGTAGTAGGAAAGCAGTGGCTATACCGTGTGATGAGAAAGGTATGGAATCAGGGCACAACTCCAGAAGACTGGAAAAAAGGAATAATTGTACCTATATTCAAAAAAGGGAGCAGGAAGGAGTTTAAAAACTATTGAGGTATTACACTGATGTGCCACTGTGCCAAAGTGTATGAGAAGATAATTGAAAAAAGAATACGTGACAGGGTGGAAAAGGGGCTAAGGGAAGAGCAGTATGGCTTCAGATCAGGGAGATCGACAGTAGATTTGATATTTGCCATGAGACAGCTGCATGAAAAACATTATGAGTATGAAAGGATCTACTGTTGGTATTCCTCGATATTGAGAAAGCATATGATTGTGTACACAGAAGTAAGGTATGGAAGGCCTTGGAGAAGAGAGGAGTTCCCAAAGAAACCATCAAGAGAGTGACAGAACTGTACCAAGGAAGTGTGAGCTATGTGAAAATAGGGGAAGGAAGATCAGATTGGCTGGAACAAAGGAATGGACTAAAACAAGGAAGTGCCCTATCACCACTACTCTTCATTGTAATCATGGATGAAATAATGCAGAAGGTGGCAGCGAGGATGGGAGAGGAAAACATGAAGGTGATGGCTTTTGCGGATGATCTGATGATCTGGGGAGGTGAAGAAGAGGAAGTGCAACGGCAGTTGGATGTATGGACAGACAGTGTGGAGGAATACGGCCTGAAATTTAATGTGAAGAAATGTGAGTACATGGTAACAACCAGGAAAAAGAATAGAGTAGCCCAAGGAATTGTGATGGTAGGGGAACAACTAAAGAAGGTAAACAGGTTCAAGTACTTGGGGAGTGTATTAGAGGAATGTGGAGGAAATGATGGCGAGATAAGTGAAAGAGGAAGACAAGCAGAGGCGTTCCTAAGGAGCATTAGAAGCCTGATATGGAATAAAGAGGTGCCACAGAGAAGCAAGAGAGTAATCTATCATACGTACTATGTGCCTATCTTAACTTATGCTGCTGAAACGTGGACAATGAAAAAGCGGGACATCAGCAGAGTACAAGCAAGTGAAATGAAGTTTTTAAGAGGTAGAATGGGAGTCACTAAAATGGACAGAATAAAGAATGAAGTGATTAGACGCACCATGAAAGAGGAACCCCTACAGGAAAGGGTAGAGAGGACCAGATTGAGATGGTATGGGCATGTCAAGAGAATGGGGGCTCAGAGAATCCCAAGAAAGATCCATGAAATTAAGATACAAGGTAAACGACCCAGAGGAAGACCAAGAGATGGATGGCTGAAAGGAGTGGAGGAGGGTGTACGGAAGAGAGGAGAGGACTGGAACAAAGTGGTGACAGAGAGGTGGTGGGAAGAAAGAAGGAAATGGAGAGGCTTGTGCATAATGCAGACCCGGCCAGAGGCCGGAAACTGTTGAGGATGATGATGATCCCCAGAAATGTGTTATTTAGCTGATAATGTTTCCACTATTAAAATAACACAGGCTTATTATGCGCCAAGATGTTACAAATTGTAATTTCTTTAATTTTGCTTTGTTATTTTTAAGAGTTAAAAATATTTTAACAGTTTTAAGATTTTATGGAACTTTCTTTTAGAAGCAGCATTTCTTTATACAGACAAATAATGTATAATTTATAATATTTTTCTGTTTTTTCTTCTTCTCAATTTATCAGATAACTAGTTAATGATATAGAGGAGCATTATTCATTGCTATAAAGATGAAAAGCTAAATAGAAAAATATTTGTTTCACAGCAAAATACTCAAACAAAGATCCTTCTAATTTGAAACATGTAAAAGGATTATTTTATTTGATTCATTTTTTAATACATTCAGTCCATGTTTATTTAAAATCAAAATTGAAACTGATATATCTGAGACAATTTTCACTCATGGATAATGTGCTAGTAAGGTCTTGATCTTCGATCGTAATAGTAATCATGTCTTGGGTGCTGATATCCACCTTGATTCTGCCACCTGTCATTTCGACCGCCCCATGACTGATGCCTACGATGGCTACCCCCATCTCTGTTAGACCACTCAGAACGCCTAGGTTTATTATACCATGGATCAACAATAGGTGGTGACATTGATTTCTCCCTTATTTTACAATATGCTTCATCTTTGTCAGTATATCTATCTGCAAATTCTGACTCGCAGAGTTCTATGAAATGTCTCTGTTCTTCTGTCAACATTTCTGTTGTGGCAGATGTGTTGCTGTTATTTCCGTTGCTCTCTGAGCTCATATCCTGAATCAAAGAGTAAGAAAATATAAAACACTATCAATGTCCAATATTTACAGCTTGTCAGGTGTAATCTTCAAGCTCACTTAAACACGCTGTCCTTATGCTGGCATCTTAGGTAAAATTAGGGAATCTGAAACTGAATCAAGAATAAATCATTAGTGTTATTACATAACTAACATTTTTAACAGAAAGAGTAATATGACCATCACAAATGAAAATGAACTGATGAAATGTTCTGACCTTTTTTCCCCACACAAGATGTGAGAAAAGAAATCTATGGTAGTAATCAATGGATGCTACTTAGAATTTTATTGAGTCACAACAGACAAAAATAATTTACACTACAGATGTTCTAGTCTACTGAACATAACAATTGTATATCACAAAATTAGACACAAAATGTTTTTAATTAAGGTAAGAAACAGGTACAATTTACTCCAGATGAAAATATAGCAGCAAGATTCACAAAAATATGGAGCTCTGTACTGATTCCCATACAGTGTGTATCATGGTATACATGGCATAGTAATAGGGTGGCAAAACAGGAAAAATGCTAGGGAGCCTCCAGCCAGAGGGGGCTCCCAGCCCAAGATGGCCGCGAGCACAGTAGCAAAGCTTCAGTATGAAATGTTCTCTTTCTTTGTCCTTACTCAGATTTCCTAAATACTATCTTAGTTTTCCTCCTGTGCCAAATTCTAACACAACGTTGGGCAAAATTTTATCCACAAAACAATTTTAAATACAAGCTTTGTCTGACCAGGTTTTTCTAATATTATATTAAAAATAAGGTAGGACAGGGTTCCCACTCTTTTAGCAAAAGAAAAATTAAGGCCTTTTTAAGGCTTTATAAGGCAATTTTTCATATTTTTTAAGGCTATATTTAACGTATATTAAAATGTTATGAAAAAAACTAATATAAAACTTACAGCAAAGAAATTAAAATGTGCATGTTAAGATTATGACGAAATAAGCTTTAATCGAGTTTATAAATTAATAAATAATAAATTTCTAATAAATTTACTTTTGTTTCCACACAATACAGTGAATATTGAAACTTTTTCCCTTTTCATAAGTTAAACATAAAATAAAAGAACTACTATACCCCAGAAAACTGACACAAGGGCAAAAAGAAACATTACCACCTTAGTAATAAGAATTACGAACATATAAATATATATTTTTAACTTAATTTGTTTTAATACATTATAGCATATTAGCAGTTACATCAGAGAAAGACTGCCAAATTGTCGGCTCAATTACTTATTAGATTACAGGTATAATGCTGAATGAGGAAGACTCACCCCCACCCTTTTTTTTTAAAGCTACATGTAAAAGACAGGTTAAAGATGAAACATTTTCCATAGGTTTAAGAAATAGGTTCTGCAACATTTTCACTGGGGGTAATATCTAGAATAGCTAATATAGAAACCAGAAAGTTAGTATATTTTGTATATTTTCATTCCCTGATCACGTATGGCATCTCATTTTGGGGAAACTCGTCACAAGCACAGAGGGTATTTAAATTGCAAAAGCGTGCTATAAGAACTACTTGTGGAGCAAGCCCACAGACGTCGTGCAGAAATCTATTTACAAACCTGGGTGTACTAACAATGCCAGCACAGTATGTATACTCCGTACTATCATTTGTAGTGGAAAATCCTGAACACTTCAATCTTAATGCTGAAATACATAGCCATAATACTAGGAATAAATATAATATTCACAAGGATTACAAATCACTGTCAATTGTACAGAAAGGGTTAACATTTACTGGAGTTTCCTTATTAAATGTCTTACCAATAGAAATTAAATGTTATCTACAAAAACCCAACTACTTTAAGTCCAAACTGATAGAGTTTCTGCTTCAGAACCCATTTTACTCTGTTAAAGAATTTTCTTCTTGGAATTTGGTAACTAAGAATGACTGATAAAATAGTATATATGGTGTATTGAAGGGAAAGGTGACAAAGTTGCCCACAATAGGCCCGTTTACACGCACGGTTTTTCTGACGGTTTTGGAGCGTACGCTCCAGGCGCACGCATCAATCCTTTACGTGTAAATGCTCGGTGGTCAGAGAGGCCTGGCGCGCGCTCCGAATGCACACATCTGGCGCGCAGGTCTAACGGGGCCTTGTGTTTACACGTGCATTGTCGGTCTGCAGTCTTGATGCGTCAGTACAAGTTCATTGTTGGTTCGAATTTCTGGGTGATTTTATTTAACTTTACCCTGCTTTAACAGATAAAAATCTAAATCTTGAAAAATGTGGTCAAGAGATAATTTGGAAGGATTTATAGAACTTTATAAAAATTTTCTATGTTTGTGGAAGTTTAAAACAAATGACTACAAAAATAATTTTTTTAAAAAAATCGTAAATATGTTTAGTGAGTAGAATTCAGCAGGGTAAATGTATGTGAAAGTGAAAACAAAGATTTCGTCACTGAAAGGATTCAAGAAACTTGGCGGCAATTCGAAAATAACAGAGAAAAATATATGCAAGCAATTTCAAATCTTGAAGGGATATTCCAGTTGCCAAAAAACGAAGAGTAGGAGGCTAACATTACTCTGCAGTTATGTTCTTCCTCATGACTGTGTCTTGTTTTGATATTTGTGGAGATAATAATTTTAACTTCACCTTTTTAGGTATAGGAATAAGCTACAAAGGGAAATGATGAACAATTTACCAAAAACGTTGAAAGAATTTAAAGTTAAAATTTGTAGAGGGCAAATGTAGGTGGGTGCATGAAAGGGGGAAGATAGTTGTGTAGGGAAATTGCGACAGGAGCGTGCGCTCCATTGCAATTTAATGAAATATTATTATTATTAAAATGTAGTTATATATGGAACTGTCATTTCATAGACAATTTTTTAAATCATCTGGTTCATTTTTTTTCCCGTTGCTCTCACTAAAGAGGCATGTGTCCATATAGATCTCTAGTTTTGTGCCATCTTTCTGCCCATATACACTATGTTTATTTAATTCTTTATGTAGCCAAAAAAAAAAAAAAAAAAGTAAAGTAGCTCTCATATTCCCCAGTTTATGTCATTTCTTTTGGAGGATATTTTAAATACACTTATAAACACAAGCACAACTAACAAAGACAACAACGACCTGAAAACCGAATGTTGCAAGCTGGACCGTCTGCAAAACTTTCCAACCCGGCGGAAAGTCCACGCGCCACGGGATAACGGTCATTTTTGGCGCGTACGCTCCAATCCGCAGTCCTGGCGCGCACAACTGGAGTGTTGACCATTTTTCGTCGCACGCTCCAGGAGCGACAGTCCAACCTCACGCTCCGGCGCGGCAGTCCGGAGCGCCGTTCCAAACCGCCAGTTTGGCGAGTACGTGTAAACTGGGCCTAATTACTAAAATGATATATGTTTTTTTTTTCTTTCTGTTGAAACTTTTGACAAATGAAGTAATTACACTGTTTACAAAATTTCACTCATATATAGTAACTAACATGGGATAGCATGCACTCAAAAACTGCTGTGAAAAATTATCATACTAACAGGTTTTTAAGTAATTGACAGCTTATGAGTTGTTGGTAATATAATTGATATTGTTAATAGGTGTGTGTACTGTTCCACATAAATAGAAACTAACATGATATAATATTTAGTCGCAAATTACAGTGAAACTTATCATGGTAACTGGTTGGTAAGAAAATAACTGGTTATTAGATGCTGGTAACAAGTGTATACACTGTTCCACATAATAAGTATTAATTAACTCGGGATTGTATGTGTAGATTACAGGAGATATTGGTTATACTAATGGGTTGTAGCTAACTTGTCAATATATAATAATATTATCAATTATATAGTAATATTGACATTAAAAATAAGTGTATGTACTGTTCCACATCCTCGAGATTATTCTCACGTGGGATCAAAGTGAACATATCTGTCCATCTATCTATCTAGGTTAAATACAACTTTTTCAACATCTTTCGTGTTACAGCAGTAGTTCCTATTGGGCATATTTGAACAAATGAGTAAAGTATACTTACCAGATGAGCTACAACATGTTCTAAGGGTAAACATAAAACATACTGGTAAGAGTTGTTAAAATGTATGCAGGTTAAATAAAAAAATATACTTTTTTAAATGATATATTTTTTTAATTTCACATTGTTTAAAAACAAAGGTCAATTCTATTTTAAATCTTTCGATAGAGCCTTAATTTTACTTTCAACATCCTCAAATTCAGCTTTTTTAACTTTAGCGGTTCGTCGAAAACTATTGGACTGTGTGATGTACTTAACATCCCCTATAACCTCAGCTTTATCTGCTAAATTATCAGCATTATCTTCAAGATCTTTAATTGCAGTTTCTAGATGCGCCTTTTTACTCTTCAAATCTCCCAACTCATTTTAAATAGATTTGCGTTTCACTCCCTGAATCCCTGTATTCATTGCATTTTTTTTTCTCTTCCAGGTACGCAATATACTTTTGACGAGCCATAGCTGTATACATCCTTAAATCCTTAGTTATTAACAACTTATTTTTGCTGTTTCTGAAATGTTGACTGACTAATCTTTTAGCCACTAAAGACTCTTCTTCTAAATTTTCAACTTCCAACTGCTTGTTCACAAAGAAGCCTCGTTCAACATCTGCTTGTCCATGTGATAACAGCAACAATATTTTTACTACTTTGTGTACTCTGTTATAATCTTCTTTTCCTAGATACTTCTCTAAAAAGATATCTAATTGTGAATGATCCTCATGTGGAGTAAATGAGCTGAAGTGGTTCGAAGCATTTGAGGCAACTTGTGATAAAAAAAACTGTGATACTGTATAAGAATTTCACCACAGTCTCCTTCTCCAATTAAATTTATTTTTTACAAGTGAATCAGAACATATTTCATCTTTTCATAACAGTTGCTACTATTTAGTGCCATCTGTCTAGAATCAAGGCAAGTCATACTTCTTACAAGTCTATAATTTATAGGAGATTTGTCCAGTATGTGCTTTATCATCATAAAAATGAAGTCTTTGACCTTCATTTTCATCTCGAAAACTTCTTTTTCAGACACTTTCTTGTTGAATATCATAGCCTTGATAAGTTATCGCCTGCAACTCCTAGACTGATGTTGCTAGCACAGGAATGCTTCGACACATGAGTCAGGTCTAATGTTGCCACTTTTTGTACATTAGTCAATACTTTTATGTGTTCTTTCTTATAAACATTGAAGATAACAATAAAATTCGTGATAACTTTTATTATATCCTCTGCCATAAATGGAAAGAGAGGTTTTGTGCTCTGATAAAAAGCCAAGAATGGGGTTGTCATTTTAGACAAGGCAATGAAAAATTTTAGTTTTGAACAAATAATTTTATCTTTCACTGCCTGTTGAATTGTTAAAAAGGACTTACATGTAGGTTTAGGCAAAGAGCCCTTTTCCACATTCTGTATGTAGCTTTTAACATCACGCCATATTTCTAATGCCCTTTCTGCTACATGTAAATTTTCCAACCGAACAAAATTTGGAGGGCATTTTTTTACAAGTGGAAATATTGAGGAAATCCTCTCTTCTCACGGGTGAATCTTTAAATAACCAAAATAAGGAAACTAGGACTTAAATAAGGTGCCAGCCAGAAGCTTGGCAACCATGTTTAAATGCATTATTTACAACATGTAAACCAAATGTTCCCACATTCAACATTTGACAATTAAATCCAGTTTTTAATTTCTTTTGCAACTAGTGAGAAATTGCCAAGAAATGTACGACGCAGGCATGTACGAAACAGAAGTACATAAGAGAGGTTCTGTGCAAAGACTCTACTACTTGCTTGAAATATAAGCACTTTGACTCACACTTGGCCAAGGTCGAGCCAGAGAGAAATCTGCCGATTGGCGTGACGCCGGGATAGTGAAATTTATTACGCCGTACTTCGGTGTTAAAAAAATCAGACGTTTTCATAGATTTTAAGGCTTTTGAGCAAATTTTAGGGCCTTTTAAGGGCCCTTAAAAATCAAAATGAAAATTAAGGCCTTTTTAGGCTCGTGGGAACCCTGTAGGATATGTAAAATAATCTGCCACTTACCACAGATGAAAGCAGGATGGCCAAACAAACATGAAAAAAACACAAACACCATTCACAATATTTCGGTTACTAACCTTAGTCAAGTGGAAGGTGACACATATGACAGGCGGAAAGATGTGTGCACATTCCGACCTGCCACATGAATGAACCAAAGATGAAACATGAGGGAGGGTGGGGATTGTATTAGTTGGTGGGGGGGGGGGGGAGTGAAGTTCTTATCAAGAACTCCCAGGTTCCCAGTAGATATCAAATTTCTTCCATTTGTGCAGAGGCCCATTTATGGTTAAAAATATTGTCAGGCCAAATTCTTATAGAAGACAAGGAGTTTGAACCCTATAACACTACGTCAATGAAAGGGTATCAGGAGAGTTAAGTTGGACAGATGGTAAATTTAGATTTAAGAGCTTCTTAATATAAGATACAATAATGGGGATAAAATTGCAGATTGTTATCTTTCAGTAACATGTAATCTCTTAGAATTAGTCAGCTGTAATAACTTTAAAGTCGCTGCATGGCTATGTATGCTGACTATGGGAGTACTAGCTGATACCCACGACTTCGTACGCGTGGATTAAGAATTTCTTGCCAGAATTGAATATAGAAAGTTGTTGGTAGCGAAGGATTGGTCCAAAACAACACAGAGTCGGCATAATATGACAGGAAAGCCATCCATCACTATATCATTCTACCATCGAACCTGTCTCTTGAAGAGAATCAATTTCCAACGTATTTAAAAACAGAAAAACAAACGAAGGTGAGGAGAGTGGGGGGAGGGGACAGGGGAGTTAACTAAAGAGAGCTTTATTTCAGCTTGGTCTCTTCTTCTTTCTTCAGCATGAGCATCCGATTCTTGGGTTCTAATAACTTTAGCTGCTCGTGCTCTGCTAGAGCTACAACTTAGGCCAGTTTACGCCCGCAACGCATGTCAAAAAAGAAGGCAAAATAAACTGGCGCTAGAAACATTCTAGCAGTCACAAAGTAAAAGGACAGAGAAAATCGACATCTATACTAAATAATACGTTTTTTTCTCTAAACGAAATTTATTAACAAATTATACACTAACATAATGCGCGAGAAGCATAGCTTGAGCAAGCGACGTAACATTACAGACTAACACACACATTCATCACTCTGTCACCATTCGATAAGTTCTCAAAACTTCGTGACTACAACTGTTAATCATGCCCAAAAAAAATAAAAAATCCTGTGCCCTCTCTAAAGATTTTCTTGTCAAATTCCGTCAATATCGGTACAGGCATTTAGTTGTCAAAACGTAACAAAACACAGAGACTTACTTCCGCACTTATAGTATTACTACTGCAGATCACACACAAACTGACTGTGAATCACCCCTAAAGGATCAATATAATGTAAAAAAGTGTACACCTACAGCATTGTAAGACTACCTACGACTTACCTCGCATTGCACCCCTAACTTTGTAATATCTACAGTTTAACATTAAATCCGAATAACCGTCGGCACAGGTGTGACTCTTACGATCAAAAACAATTTTTAAAAATCTTAGCCTCCACGGAGATTTGAACCGGAGACCACGACCCAAACATTAGTAAGCAACCGCTTTAACTACTGAAATCCTGACCGCTACGCGGAAAAACAGTACAGAGACCTCCATATCCAACGTGTCTGTCTATCGCCGTTCAGTAATTTTTCGAAATTATAAGACAACATGTATTATTTATACAGATAATTTTACAACCAAATTTAGACAGTATTTTTCTCCTTGTTTCAAAGGATAAGTGTGCAAAGTTTCATCGAGATCGGATGAAAACTGTGGATTTGTATGAAGAACAAACAGACAAACAAACATACATTCATCTTTATATATTTAGATATTGTATGTCTGTGTGATGAGTGTTGAGTTGCTAACGATTGGTATTGCTGACAATGAGATTTGTATGTTAAGGGTATTGACAGCTGAACAAATCAAAAGTAATTCTTAGGGCCATGCAGTTTAAATATTGAATTGAATTGAAACTGAAACGGCTTGGCTTTTGCAGCTAATATTATGTATACAGCCGTTTTACTATCATTTAATTGTTTCAGTGGTTTAGCAGATCATGTTAACTAAAAGTTTTGTAAACAGAGAGGCTGGATTTATAATAGATTCCTGGGGCAGTTAAACTGCACAAGAGATGTAATTAAATTGACAGTTACAAAGTTAAGAATTAAATTCGTATTTGGATGCTTCATTTTTTTAAAGTACAATAATTTTTAATTATGTATAGGAAAAACCTGTAAGTGTCACTGTAGCAGTTAGTGTACGGATCCTATGCGAGAGACCATAACAGAATTCCAGGTAGTTCGACCTTGGTGTTCTGAGAAGAATCAAAAGATGTTTACTTGCTACGGTGCCAGTCAGTCAGACATCTGACAGGTTGGCACTGTAGCAGGAAGTCTGTGGCCAGTTTTGTGAGTGACAGCTACCATTAGTGCCTGCAGCAATTATGGGACATTTTGTGTGCCAGAGAGAGAAATGAAAACATTGCCTGAGACGGAAGATAGAGGCGTGCATAAAGATGATATGGATCAGCAAATAGGGATGCAGCATGAGTTAATGTGTTTCTTGGAATCATATTTGCTTAAAATAAACCTTATATCATCATGGCAGGCAGTAAAGGCTGACTTTAATTATAATTGTAATTGTATTGTTATAAATGGAAAAATTCTGTAAAGATTATTAATAAAGACGTAGTGTTGAAGAGTCTGTATTAGGCTAAGAATAATTCAGGTCATGAGCAACCCGATGACAAGGAATTACACAGAGGCATCAAGAAAAATGGAAGAACAGTGGAAGTTGTATTGATTATGAGATAAGTCATTGAAAGATGCGGTTCGAAGAGATGATGCAGTACAATATGCATACAGTTTATAGAAAACTGTAAATGGCTGTGGCAAAGAGAAATCATGATATAATACGAAGTAGGTCAGATAAGTACTTAGCCTCTCTTCCCGATGACGCCACTATCGCCAGAAAAAATTTATTATTGTGCAGTACATTATCTTAGACGGCTATTGTTAAAATTTAAACCAACTCGGACTCATAGTTTTGTTTTGAACACATGTGAAAGTGGGTGTGCCCGTGGAATTTAGAAAAATGGAAAAAGAGCAATATCGGTCAGTGATTCGATTCTTGTTTTTGGAAGGAAAATCACGCAGTGCAATCAAAGAGCGCTTGAATGCTGTATGCGGTGACTCTTCTCCTTTGATGGCGACTGTCAAAAATTGGTTTAACGAGTTTCAACGTGGTCGCACATCGGTTTTTGATGAGCCACGCCCAGGTGCCCCGAAAACAGTTACCATGTAGGATAACGTGACAAAAATCCACGATCTCGTATTGGCAGACTGCCAACTGAAGGTGGGCGAGATTGCTGGGACAGTAGGTATCTCAAAAGACCATATGGGTCATATCTTGCATGAAATTTTGGGCATGAGAAAGTTGTCGGTGTGATAGGTGCCATGTTTGCTCACTCCAGACAACAAGTGCAACTGTGAGATCACTTCACAGCAGTGTTTGACGCTGTTTAAGCACAGTCCGAAGGAGTTTCTGCATCATTACGTGACCGTTGACGAAACATGGATCCACTGGTACACACCAGAGACCAAGGAACCTTCAAAACAGTGAACTTTACCCGGCGAACGTGCTCCGAAAAAGGCAAAGACTGTCCCATCGGCCGGAAAGGTGATGGCCACCATTTTCTGGGAATTGCAAGGTATGATCTACACAGACTACCTGGAGAAGGGCAAACCGATCACAGGGCTTTACTATGCCAAATTATTGGTAAAATTTGACGCTGAATTGCAGAAAAAACGGCCCCATTTGGCGAAGAAAAAAGTGCTCTTCCACCATGACAATGCACGGGCTCACACCTCTGCGGTCGCCACAGCCGAACTGGTCGAATTGGGCTACAAACTGCTCCCCCATCCACCATATTCTCCAGATTTGGTCCTATACGACTTTTTTTTGTTTCCAAACTTGAAGAAGACACTCGCCGAGCAGAAATTTGAGTTGAATGAGGAGGTTATCGCCGCCACGGAGGCCTACTTTGCAGATCTCCAGAAAATGTATTTTTCAGACCGGTTAAAGAAGCTGGAGCATCGCTGAGTCAAATGTATCGAGCTAAAAGTATGTTGAAAAATAAATCGCCACTTTTCCAAAAATTTGTTTTTTCTTTTAGTACTTATCGGACCACCCTCATATGTGGGGTCTGGAGTTAGGGACCACTCTACCAGATGGCACTATAGGCAAAGTGAGCAACACGTAGCACCACAGTGACGACAGAGAGAAGTACAAGACAGCCACGTAAGGAAGGAAAGAGCGAGCAACAGGAAGATTCATATCGCCCACCAGGAAGGGAACATCACTCCGCTATCTGTCATTGCGTTTTGTTACACTGAGTTTAATAAACTGGATCCCTGTATCAGCTGTGTTCTCTAGTTACTCTCCACTGCTCGAGGGATATCCACAGCCAATCATCGCTGGTGAGCCATCTATCTTGAACCAGGAACTCCATTCAACACGACTCCTGATTTTTCCCGGATGGATTCAATATCAGTGGGATCACCCCCGACTTTGGAGAGCTGCGGAACGAGACAGACCTAGTGCATCAACATTTTGTGCCTTGTTGGAAGCAGAGCCGCAAAACCCGATGGAAGTCATTACAGCAGAAAAGCTGCCTAAAGCAGCACATTCACTGAACTCGACCCCAAACTGCCGGCAGCGAACTACTATCCTCGCATAAGCAAAAGACCGTTTCAAGTAAGCGAATAAAGGGTTAACATCTGCCATCCACTCTAGCGATCTGCAGTCTTCGCGGGCATCACGTAGCCCCGCAAGATAAGGCCAGGTGAAAAGCACGGCTGCAACACTGAACACTAGCCAGCCAGGGCAGCCCAGTACCGATGAGGGACACACAGCCTCAACATGAGAAAATGCTGGCAGGGCCTCGCCACAGATCAAATAGCCATGGCTAATATTGTGGCTCACCTAACCCAATCGCAACATACAGCAGACAACAGGGAAGCAACCACCTGAGACGTACTGATGAGAGAACTACAAGCAACCGGAAGAGGAAGCTGATTTCGGACATGCAAAACAGCAACCTCATAGCACCATTCTGAATGCCACTGACTGCCTGGTACCACAATGGATATGATGGGGAAAGCAGTTTCACCAACCGATGAGAGGCATAGAAGTCACCAACCTGAGCAGAGCCACGGTCAGCCATCAGTCAAGCAGCTTACAACCATTGCGGGCCAAGAGGACATCATGCACCACAACGCCCACGAGAGCGGGTGCCTGGTGAGAGGCAGCTCGAGACAACAGCCAGCCACCCCAATTGCAGCCAACAAGCCCAGGGTAAAATGGGCGACATTTTTTTTTTAGCTCTACAAAATGGCCAGGCGACAATGGGCGTAATCTTGGCTTCCTGGCCTGAGGGCCCCTAGAGTCTGTGATCGGGCCCCCCATCAGCCTGCGGAACCCGGGTACTTTTGACCCACTTACCCCCCCCCCCCTAACGCCGGTCCTGTTATCAGGGGCGCCGACTCGGTGGGTGCTCGGGGGCTCTGGCACCCATGAGAGGTAATCAGTGGGTGCCGAGAACCCATGAGCACGGACACTGAAACTAAGCACCACGTGGCGAGGCAAGATGTCTTGACGAGATCGCACTTGTTTATGTTAAGAGATTGCACTACAGCGTGTCATACCCAGGGAGAATATAAACACTAAGTTAGGTCATACATAACACTATCCATTGTGTGTGGTAAGTATAGGTTTGATTTGTAAAAAGCACGCACAGAAGCAAATCAAGCAATTCAACCCACCCACCTCACCCGTCCACCGCGGCTCGTAGGCTGTATCAGGTGTCTCACTCATTCCTAGTTGAGCAGGCAAATAAAGCATGTCCTTTGAGAACACATTGCGCTTTATGTTTTCTTGTTTAATTCGGGAAATTATTAGTTTCGATAGATAAATTCAACCTTCAAAATCGTAATATGCCCAAATCTGAAGAATCCTCCACTAGTAGCTCTTCTCAGCTTTTTACAGCTCAACAAATCGAACCAGAAGATATTTCTGCAAATTCAGTTGAACATAAGAAAAAGCACAATTTTCAAATTAAGAGGCAGGCAGTTATTCCATGGCTGGTATAATGACGAAGATATAGATAATGTGTTTTACCAAATCTACAAAGAAACCACATCTAGTGGCTCTTCTGTGCTGGAAACATCATCTAGAGGAGATGAGTTTATTAAAGCATTCACTCAAGATAGTTTTTTTTTTCGTGAAATAAAGCTTTGAAAATCATGATGTTCACTGATTTTCTGTATTGCATAAAGCCAAATTAGATTTTTTTGTTTTTAACTGCTTAATGTCTCTTAACAGCGAGGTCTTTAGAGACGGGAAAGGATGGGGGACAAAGAATGGGAAGGAATTCAGCCATGGCCTTTTAAAGGAAGCATCTCGGCATTTACCTGGAGTGATTTGGGAAACCATGGAAAACCCAAATCTGGATGCCCAGACAGGGATTCGAACCGCCGTCCTCCCGAATGCGAGGCCAGAACGCTAGTCGTTACACCACCACGCTCGGTGCCAAATTAGATGGCATCAATAAACATTGCATGCTATCAAAAAGTAAACTATATGACATGAAAAAAATCGCGTTTTAGTGAGCTTAGGTCTAGCCATAGCTGACCACGAGGACAAATATTTAAATTAAATTTGATTGTTGAAGCTGTGATCATAAGATATTCCCGAGTTAAACATGTGGCTCCACCGCAACAAATATGGGTGGTTATCACACGATATCACCAACCAAGTGAGTACATTGTACACTTAAAATTGTGCACTGTACAATTTTGAGTGATGAAGCTCTGCATAAAATAATCAAAGTGACAAAGTCATACAAAATGCGGTCTATTATTCAGTTATAGCTTATAAAACTAGCGATATTTCCAGTAATGAACAAGTCTCATTCTTCTATCGTTACATGGACTCAAAGTGTAGTAAACACGAAATTTTATGAAACAGTATCAAATCCGACAAAATTTGTTTGCAATTTTCAATGACATGCAGTACCAAGAAGATTCGACATAAATATCAAGATGCGTAGAGGTCTATATGTAGATAGTGCTTCTAATGTCGAAATAAGGGCAATTCATGTGCTTTTCACCGCTCAGTCATTAAACCTTGTTGTTCAAGACACTATGAGAGAAGTACATGCAATAAAAGATTTTTTAACGTGTTGTAAACGTGCATGGTTCACCAAAACACAGGGTTTGTTTTGAATCATTACAGGCAGTTGGCGATACTTAAAACTTTTCTTTGTGGCTTGTTTGATCAACAAGATAGTGGTGTAAATATTAATTATTATTATTCATTTTAACGCAGCCGGCGGCAATTCCCCTAGTCATTTAATTATCCATTTTTATATATTTTTTAAATTTTATTTTATAATTGGAGTGTTAACCTTGAAAACTATTCTAAACAATTATAGTGTGCTGTTATGTTTATTGAATGACACAAAAAGTCTGAAATATGATGCTAGCGTGAAAACATAATTCTTTTTAAAAAGTCTTCAGTCGTTTGAGTTTCTTTTTATTATCAAATTCATGTAGGGAATTCTTGATCATTTTGAAGTTGTAAATGCAACTGTACAGAAGATTTCTCTGCATCCTGTATACAACATCAGTACTGTCAAACAATTTATATTGTCCCAAAGAACGGACGAAAAATTTCAAAACCTTTGGACTAAACTTTTGACACAGTTTTTATATTGGAAGATCAACAAATCAATAATAATAATTCCAAAAATAAGAAAGATACATAAAAATATAGACGATTCATCAAGTGAACCGCATTAATTTTCCTCGTCAGCTGACTGATATAAAAAAATTGCACATTTGAGTAACGTGGAATCATTATTTACTGATCAAAATGATACAAGCAGCGGTTACGTGAAACAGTTCTACGAAGATGACTTTGATGTGGACCATTTGGTTCTTCAGCGTGCTTTTAGATATTGCAAGAACAAAAAATGTCAGACTGAACAATGTAATGAATGTATGTTTGTATGTTCATCTTCTTTGCTTTCCTAAAACATTCAACCGATTATGATGAAACTTTGAGTTATTATGTGCACGCGTGCGAAGGTTTGTGTCCAATAAGAAAAAAAATCACCCCTTCTCCCCCTTTACTTCTATACGAAACCACATTTTTTATCCGATTTCGGTGGAACTTTGCACTTATATAATTTAAAATAAACAGAAGAATACTGTCAGTATTTGGTTTTCAGGAACCCAACGCCATAACCTGCACACCACATTGGTGAGTACTACGCAAAAACATAAAACACAATATTTTGGCCATAGCCCTTACACTTGCTTAAAGAAGATGCACATGGCTAAATATGCATGGGCACCCACATTCTACCTTTCCAAATGAATGATTATTTATGACCATTAGTTCCTTGCAAAGGAGGTGAGGATTATGATGGAGATGTTAGGTGTGGAATTGAAATTTACCACATGTAAAAATAATAAAGATGTAAGCAGTGAAAAGATATCATAAAAATATCATATATATTATTTCTATAAGGTATTTTTTTGTCACAAGCCTGTATCTTCCTTCATACTTAACCGAAATCAATGAATGAGGTGTCATTTTAAAGCTTATGGTCTCCACTTTGGTCACATTAAAGTTTAAGAAAGTAATTTTTCGAAATTCGACCCTTAAAGGGCAAAAATGTCAATTTTTCTAAAATGCGTTTTTTGTGTCTAGAGCGATTTATCTCCCTGGATATCTGACCAAAATCGATAAATGAAGGAGTAATGTCTCAGATTTGTGACATCATATTTTAAGAAAGAATGTTTTTGGAATTCAACCCTTAAAGGGAAAAAGTATAATTTTTTCTACAACGGATTTTTGTGTCACGTGCTATTTATCTCCCTTGATATCTAACCGATATAGATAAATGAGGTATCATATTAAAGATTAATGTCGCCGCCGTAGTAACAATATATTTTAAGAAAGGAATTTTTCGAAATTTGACCCTTTAAGGGCAAAAATGTCAATTTTTCTAAATTTCTTTTTTTTTTTTTTTTGTGTCTCGAGCCATTTATCTTCATTGATATCTAACCAAAATCGATAAATGAAGTAGGAATATTAGGAGTAATGTCTCAGCTTTGTGACATTATATTTTAATAAAGAATGTATTTGGAATTCAAGCTTTTTTTTTTTTTTTAATGGCATTTGGCAACGGAGGCCATACAGCCAGCTCAAGGTAATTATAATTGCTTTCTGTGTATGGACGCCACAGGACGGACAGGACATTCACACAGACACACAACACTTAACATCCACGCCCGCGGCCGGATTCGAACCGGCGGCCTTCGGCACGCGGAGCTAGCACTCTAGCCCCTACGCTACCGGGCCGGCATTCAACCCTTAAAGGGAAAAAGTATAATTTTTACTACAACGGATTTTTGTGTCACGAGCTATTTACCTCCCTTGATATCCAACAGATATAGATAAATGAGGTATCATATTACAGATTAATGTCGCCGCCATGGTAACATTATATTTTAAGAAAGTAATTTTTCGTAATTCGACCCTTAAAGGGCAAAAATATCAATTTTACTAAAATGCGTTTTTTGTATCTAGAGCGAATTATCTCCCTGAATATCTAACCAAAATCGATAAATGAAGTAGGATTATGACGAGTAATGTCTCAGCTTCGTGACATCATATTTTAAGAATGAAAGTTTTTGGAATACAACCCTTAAAGGGAAAAAGTATAAATTTTTCTCCAACCGATTTGTGTGTCACGAGCAGATTAATCTCCCTTAATATCTGATCGATATAGATAAATGAGGTATCATATTAAAGAATAAGGTCTCCGCCATGGTCGCATTATATTTTAAGAAAGGAATTTTTAGGAATTTGACCCTTAAAGGGCATAAATATCAGGATATTGTGTCTCGAGTCATTTATCTCCCTTGATAATTAAACAAAATTGATAAACGAGGTATCATTTGACAGATTGTTCTCTTCGTAAGGTCTTCGGTTACATTAAACCACATTTTAAGAAAGAAATTTTTCAAAATTCTACCCTTAGAGGGCAAAAGTGTTAAAATTTCTACAACGCATTTTTCTGTCGTGAGTTATTTATTTCCCTTGATACCTAACCGAAATTAATAAACGAGGTATTGTTTTAAATATTAAACTATCCTCTTTGGTCACATCATATTTTAAGAAAAAACTTTTTCCAAATTCAACCCTCAAGGGGCAAAAATATCATCATTTCTAAAACTTTTTTTTTTTACCTGACTTGATAACTAACCGAAATCAGTAAATGAGATATCATTTTAAAGACCAAGGTGGCTGCTTTGGTCATACCATATTTTATAATAGGAATTTTTGAAATTCGACCCTTAAGGAACAAAAGTATCAATATTATTTCCATAGCGAGGGTTTTTTTTTTTATTTTTTTTTTTAATTACAAGCGATTTATCCTCTTCGATACCTAGCCGAAATCAATAAATATCATATCGTTTTAAAGATTAAAGTCTCCAGTAAGGTAAAATCATAAATTAAGAAAGAATTTTTCGAAATCTGGTGGTTAAAGTGGTAGCGCGTACGAGACAGTTCAGAGCCAAGTCCCTAGATTGCAGCAGCAGATATCACAGCGATGTCAATTAACATTTTTTATTCTATAAGTAGCTTTTCGGATATTTTTTTCTGTTGCTGAAACACTTTCGTTTTGTCGCACAGCAACAAATATCACAGATATGTTGACTAACTATATATATATATATATAGATATATAACTGCTACAAAAGTACAGTTCTACTTTTCATAATATTACAAGCATTCAACCTCACTATTCATCGCATTTTATTCGTGAAATTTTCGCACGGGTCGTCTAGTATACAATATAAATGAATAAAAATGAAGATGAATGATTAAATTACTCTCACAAGTGATGTATTTACCAGGGTGAGATGGCAAGGAGGACAGTAAAGTATTATCTGAGATTAAAGCCACTGCCTATTTGGTATCCAAAATAGTATGGTGCAGAGTTCAGACGAGGATGTGATCTCAGGGAGTAACCTGATTACTAGGACTGTAAAACTATTACTGAGGTCATACGTTTTGGGCAGGTAAGGTAAAAATTTCGGAAGTAAAACATTTGTGACCATTAACCCTGATGGACAACCAGTACAAGGTGAGAGATGAATAAACTTAAGCAATGGAGGAAGGTGGGATGGTATATGGAGTGAGTTATGGTACAGGTGGGATGGTCAATAATGAGATAGGTTTCATTAGTGATGATGTTGCAATTCAGTTGTTGTGGATGTATATTGCACATATTACAAAGAGACCTAATATGAGGGAAGAAATTGTGGTATTATTTGGGAACAAGTACGAGGGTAGACTTTAAAGTAAGGTCTCCTATTTTTTTTCTCATAGAAAATGACATTTATTTACATTGATTTATACACCGTTGGAAAGGCCATGGCCTAAGCTATTTTTCAATGTAATCGCCATTTTTCTCGACGACTTTCCGCATCCGCACGATGAACTTCTGTACTCCGTCCTCGTACCACCCTGCGTCCGCGTCGCGCAGCCAGTTGGTGACCTCTTCTTGAACCTCCGCGTCCGACTCGAATTTCTTCCCTCCGAGGTGTTTTTTCAGGACGGGGAACAGATGATAGTCGCTGGGGGCGACGTCCGGACTGTAGGGAGGGTGTTCCACGATTTTCCATCCAAACTTCTTGATCAGCTCGGTCGTCCGATTCGCTGTATGCGGGCGCGCGTTGTCGTGATGAAAATTGACTCCTTTGGTCAGCATTCCTGGGCGTTTGTTCTTAATGGCTCGGCGAAGCTTTTGGAGGGTTTCACAATATCTCTCAGAATTGATAGTGGTTCCTTTAGGCATGAAATCCACTAACAACAAGCCGCGACGGTCCCAAAACACAGTTGCCATCACCTTTCCGGCTGACAGTGTTGCCTTGAACTTTTTCGGTTTTGGAGACGAGCTGTGGCGCCATTGTTTGGACTGCTGCTTTGTCTCAGGTGTATAGTGATGAGCCCATGTTTCATCCCCCGTTACGAAACCATCTAAAAATTCCTCTCCTTCCTCTTTAAAACGCCGCAAAACTTCCTCTGCACATTCCACGCGCTGCCACTTGTGGTCTTCGGTCAGCTGTTTTGGCACCCATCTTGCCGAAACTTTGTGATACAGCAACTTCTCCTTAAGGATAACTCGAATTGCGTCCTTGCTGCACACTCCTCCAAGCTTCTCTTCCAATTCCTTAACAGTAGCACGACGGTTTTTGAGCATTTCTGCCTCCACAGCTTGGACGATCTCGTCTGAGAGCGACGGCCGGCCACTTCTCTCCTCGTCGTGAACGGTTATGCGGCCGGAAATGAACTCACGTGCCCACTTACGCACGTTCTTGATGTCCATACATTTTTCCCCGTAAACTTTCACTAGCTGACGATGGATTTCGATGGGTGGCACTTTTTGTGCAGTCAAAAAGCAGATGACCGAACGAATTTCACACCTGGACGGAGAAGCGAGAGGCAGTTCCATCGCGGACGGCTGCTGAGCCAAGACTGAGCGGCCAAGCCGTGTCTTCCCCCACCAGGAATTTAGCCCGCGAGTCAGGGAACACGGCGGCGTTGCCAGATTTCGTCTAGCTCCTGATGCGGCGACGCTACACCGTTGGAGACCTTACTTTAAAGTCTACCCTCGTATATTATTCAAGTTGGTTAATGGAAGAATGATACGAGATGATAGACAACACCACACGTTAACCCCTGGTAGATTTATTGCCTTATCCACATGAACGGGAGGATTTTGAGGAGTCCAGTAGACACAATTGTGAAAATTCATAATACCATCTAGCTTGAATTGTGTCTCGTTAGACCACACAAATTTCCCTGCAAATTCCTCATCCACATTAATCTTGGCTAAAACGAATTACAGTACTCAATCCTTCAATTTGGGTTGTCCTCATTTATCATGGGGAGCAGTCTCGGAATGTACACTTTCCACATTGCTCCCTTAAGAATACGTCTTACACTTGACTGGCTCATCCCACTTTCGTGCGCTCCCTGGCACAATTATTTCTGTAATGATCGGGTGAAATGTTACAAAACCACACCATTGGACTTTTAGCTGTTCATAGTTGGCCGGATCTTCCTTGGTGCACATTAGGGATGTAATGAATATCCACATCTGCAAATGCAGAAGTTTCACGTGAAATTATATATCC
The DNA here is from genome assembly GCA_031002005.1 of Vandiemenella viatica. Taxonomy (NCBI): domain Eukaryota; kingdom Metazoa; phylum Arthropoda; class Insecta; order Orthoptera; family Morabidae; genus Vandiemenella; species Vandiemenella viatica. The sequence continues at coordinate 219,184,493 of JARYHS010008074.1, read as the reverse complement.
ACTTTCACGTCCTCAAATTTTAATGCAGATGTATAGCAGACGTTTTGTTTACATTGCAATATATATTATTCTTTTCTCTTTACACGAGATTCTGTCCATCGTCCCTTAGCTAACAACAATGTGGTTGTTTTTTTTTCTGATGATCTTGCAATAAATGTAACAATGAATTAAACAGTGTTATTACCTAAGCAACGAATTTACAACTTTGGACTTGCATGTAAAGTAAAGCGGCCTATACACAGTCCAACTTATAGGACATCCATGTAGAACTACCATAGGATGCGCTCACACATTCACACTAATAGAAGTGGTCCAACAAAATTTTCCACTTACACTTTCTCACGGCACACCATGTGTCCTTATCACACACTCTTCGTATGTTTCTTCCAATAGCTTCCTTTAATATCTATCGCTTGTTTGACGGCAAAGACCTGTGTTGGTTGTCTGGGAATCCAACAACAGCAAACGGATCCAACAAGTAGTCCTATAACCCCTTTCATGGCATATCAAGAGTTCTTTATCGAAAATGGGATCATCGTAGGTCCTACATGTTGGAATGTGAATGCACCTGTAGAGTGGTGGGAAGGCAGGTGACGAGCACGGAACTGAGCATGGTGGGTGAGCATTAACGCTCTGGCTTCGGATTCGGGAGAACGTGGTTTCGAATCTCCGTCCGGGCATACAAATTTGGGTTTTCCATGGTTTCCCCAAATCACTACAGGCGAATGCTTTAATTCTTTCCCTTTGATGACCTCAACATCAACGAGGTATATAGCAATAAGAAAGAAGAAGAAGAAGAAAAAAAAAGCGAGCACGGCGATGTCCAGTAGCATGGTCTTGTGCTTGAAGCTTGAATTAGTCGAGCCAAGAACTCCACAATGTTCGTTCGACATACACTGGTTTTTTACACGCGTGCATAGTTATGTAAATAATTTAATTCACTTGTGAAATCATCCCATATTTTATGTTGTTGAAAGATGAGGCAAAAATAAATCAATATGGCAGTATTCTATGGAAATAGACTTATGAAAAAAAACATAGAATTTGGCATAAAATATAACTTATTATGTTTTAAATTTATTTTTGATAAAATATAAATAATTATAAATTTACTAGATGACCGGTGCGAAAATTTCACGAATACAATGAATAGTAAGGTTGGGGGTTTGAATAGGATGAAAGAAGAACTGCCTCATTTGTTTCAATTGTTTATTTGTTTAGCATAATAGGTACGTACAAAAGTCGATCCCAGTGAAGCAGGTTATTAATATCTCTGTTATATGTGCTGCTGCTATGTAGGGGCTTGGTTATGAACTGTCTCATTTGCACGACTATCACAGTTATTGCCCTTTAAGGCTCAAATTCCAAAAAAATTCATTCTTAAGAAATGATGTGACCTAAGCAGAGACCTTAATCTTTAAATGATAGCTCATTTATCTGTTTCAGTTTGGTACCAACTGAGATAAATGGCTCATGATAAATAAAAAAATACATTATGAAAATAATGATAATTATGCAGTCTAAGGGTGGAATTCTGAAAAATTCCTTTCTTAAAATATGATTTGATCAAACCGAAGACCTTAGTGTCTAAAATAATACCTCATTTCTCAATTTAGGTTAGATACCAATAGAGCCCGACGGAAGGTTCTGCTTCGGCCACCTTTGGCCAAAAAAGCACCTTCGGCTGCACATTCGGCCGAATGTTTGGCCGTAGCCGAATTTTTACATCCAGCTGCCGAAAATGAACCAGCTTTTACGAATACCGTCAACGTAGCACGCCAACAGACAATAGCAAAGATAAAGAACCATTTGGAAAACATCATAAAAATCAGTGGGTGGTCTATTGTAAAGCTAGTGTTAAATACCAAAGCATGATTAAATTTTTTTTAAAAATAAGAGATCTTGTATGTGCCCCAAAATTTTAAAAATGAAGTTTAACAGTCTACTTTACGTGATATCGTAGAAAAAAAGTAGCATCACCATGCCCTATAGTCATCCGATTTCTTTGCGGATTAATGTACTACGTATGGACCAGGTCATCGTAAACATATTTCCATACAACCTTGTTGAAGGAGAAGCACTTCTCAGACATAATTTTACTGATCCTCAAACTTGACCAAAGTACAGACAAAAGCGAGAGAAATATTTTAAAAAGTCTTTAATGCCAAAGTAAACAGTAAAGTTGCATTGCTTTTAGAAAAGGGCTGAATGGATCAGTTTTACCACAAACATATGAAGTGATCAAGCGAAACGTTTTTGAGTGTCACAGCAAGGTTCCAAAAGAAAAAAAATTAAACTGGCTGCAATAAATGTATCACGGGAGTCCAGCTGGATAGAGTCACAGAATGATGACGTTTCAACAACCTGCTCGGTCGTCTTCATCAGGTCTATTCACAAATTAAACTGGCTGTTAGTGTGTTGGAAGAAGATCATACAGGGCAATATATTGCACAAAAATCACTGAAACTGTTACCAAAAACAATACAAGAGAAAATCACATTTTTGACAGGTGAGTTGGTAAATGCCTGAATTGTGGTATTTGTTTGTGTCTGAATGAGGTCTAAATTGTCTTTGCAGTGAGTTGTCAGGTATTAACATTGCACTGCGAACTGACAACTCACTGCAAAGACAAATTAGACCTCATTCAGACACAAACAAATACCACAATTCAGGCATTTACCAACTCACCTGTCAAAAATGTGAAGCAGTATACATAGGGCAAACACGAAGACAATTCCAAATCAGATACAAAGAACACATGAGAGCACTAAAATACAGTAACCATTCCACATTTGCTGAACACCTCATAGAAAATGACCATTCACCAACAAACATAAACACAGATATGCAAATTCTCACTATCAATAACCACAGACACAACATAATCACTATAGAGGAAAACTTATATATACAAAAAGCAAAAATGAAGGCAAATAGGTACTAAACGACCAAGTAAACCTCACAAATAAAACGTTACTCAATTTAATATACACAAACTCGACAGACAAAACAAAATAAACACAAACTGTATAATAAAAACCCACACATATAAACAGCACACATAAATATAAAACATTCTAACAAGACCAGCACACATACACACACTTTTCAAAACTCGCGCTATCGGCCCGAGACATGGCATATACAAACAAAATGGCCACAGCAGACAACCGAAGGACGCGACAAGACGTAAACAAACCAGCTGACGCTAACAGACGACTGTACGATGATAACAAACAATTTTGTAAATATGATACAGGCAAAACATGCGTTGTATATAAAAACGGAGATGCGCAGCTGCATACAACAGTAACAAATGTAAATTGTAAGTAACTTGTAGCTATAAAATATCTCATGCCCATAATTATGTAATAATAGGATAAAACTGTATATAAAAACTGTAACACAGATTCGTCGCTGATGATGTCTCGATGAGAGGTGAAACGCGTACGACGCAGCAATAAATAAACTAAACAGTTGCATTGGCGTGTTATTTCAACTAGTAATTAATGTTTAAGAATGTTTATTTGAAAATTTTGTAATCTTATGAAGCATAATTAAAAATTAGTAACACAAAAATAAGTTAGGTCTAATGACTAATATGAACTAGAACAAATTAGTAATCTTTCAATATTTGGTGGATAAAATAATTGAAGATTTTTAAATTGTTCATCAGTAACTTGACTCAGTCAAAAGCTTAGCTTTTTTATGCCTTTTTTCATTTGCTACACATTTCTTTTCAAATCTTCTGGTTCAGTTATTGTAGCTTTTTTTTTTATCCATCTTCAATTTCTTCTGTTGCCGAGTTAACACTTTCGTGTAAGTTTCCGCAAGTCTACGCAAGATAGTACGAACACGAGTTTGTATAAACTGTGCAATTGTGTAGCCTCACCTTGCGTGGTTTCTTGTGTGTGCCGCTCGCCTTGGCAGCAGTTTATTTAGTGCAAGTCAAAGGCACGAGCACGATGTTTATACTGTCACATCGATTCAGCACTTGAAAAAGCTCTGAATGATGCAAAACTTTATAAATCCTACCTATTTAGACCTCTGGTTAATATTTACATGATCTTATGTATTATTTTGTTCCTGCTTTAATTTGCCTTATATCATTAATACAAAAATGTTACAAAGCCGTATAATTATCGCTATTTACTTTGCTTGATATTGCAAAACTGTTTAGTGAAACATAAAAACACCTTTATAAACTTGCTACTCTACGATTGCTGTTTTATTCAGTAAAAAATATAACTTCTGAGTTTACATGCAGTGCTATAATTCTGATTTAGATGTCATCCACTTCTTTTTAAACATAATTTCGAATGCTGAGTTCCAGAGAGAGTTCATGTCAGCACTAGCATACGAACATCTCGTCGTCATATCTCGATGAGGCGCAAGACGAGATGCAAGTTGCTAGTGTAAATGCGACATTTGTTGGCTATTTTATGTCAAAAATATATAAGCTGAATTATTTAATGCAAAAGTTCAATATTAAAATAAATTATCCAAAAAAAAAATCCAAATTTTGGGTCATTGCAATTAAAATTCCTGATAATTTTTGAAATTACTTGGATTCCCTGATATTTCCATGATATTTCAAGGTTGCTTTAAATTCCCTGATAATTCCAGATTTTCCAGCTCTGTGGCCACCCTGTATAAGTGACTTGTAGGATCAATTTATAACTTATAGTAACATTTCTGAAACAGAAAAGAAAAAGAACCACTGACAATGGCAGTATTGCGGATACAAGACAGCTACATTTACAGACAATGCTATAAGGAGTGTGGATAAATGTCTTTTCTCCTGTGTTGCACACTCTAACTCATCTTCCAGTAACACATTATTTTGCCAGAGTCTGTGTTATATCTTTGAATTCAGCACAAATTTCTCTATCACATGATGCCTAGCAGCATATATTTTTATTTGCTGTGGCACATGAACTCACATTGTTCTCGTATTTGCCATCGTGGTAGTTTTCTTGCATTCCACAAATTGAATAACTGGACCATATGTGGTTTCACTCTCTTTCCAAAAATATGCAATTTATGTTTTGAATTGGCATCCATACAAGAAACACCTGTGCTTGCTTCTGTTTACTTTCTACTCATACACACAATGAATACACCCACAGAAAATGAACAATAATAGCTTTACTTACAACTTTTTGGTATTATACCATCCAGTATAAAAGCATAGAAGCCCTCACTTGAAGGGATAAGTTTGTCACTATCAGCAGTTGCCAAAGGTTCAAACATCCTATTTAAAACCACAGATACAATGAATAAATATGTACAGCAATAACTATGTAAATAGACATAAGTAACATTTAAAGTACTTATGGAAAATTTATCCTTACCACCCTAAATGATGGCCATAATGTGAACACATGCAATGCTTCCAGGCGTATCCAGGAAACCACGTATACTCCTTTTGCCACTAGAATAAACCAAATATACATTAATACCTAGTGCTGTTATATATATATAGTAACAATGAAATAAAGATGCTAAGTAGCAGAAAGGAATCAAATTCGGATGGGGAAATGAGCCACCATTTACCTTTAGATGATGGATGTGGGGCACGAACACAAAGAAAAGACAAACACAAATAATAAAGTAATTTTCGGGATAAACCCTTTGTCAATGGGAGAACATTATGAGAGGTGGGCGCAGCTGGAGACTGCCTCACAGAAAGGCCGCCGGTCGGGAAAATGGTGGGGGTAAATTCAAACATCAGAGAAGTAGAGCTAATACCCGAGCATAGATAAATATCCAAACTAATCTCTGGTCGGTGGGAAGAGCAAAATATAATTAAAACTAAATATGAAAAGAAAAATAATAATAATTATACAAATTAAAAAATATATATCTGCTGGCAGTGCATGCGTGCAGCCATCTCACTTCTACTGAGGAAGAGCCATGCTCAAAAATTCTATTCTTTGTGTGATCGTTTTTTTTTTCGTGTACCAACGCCGCAGGAATCCCCTTCTTTGGTAAGCGGTGGTTTTTATCCTTTCCTAATGTTTAATAAAATAATAATTTTTATGACGTAAACATCACCTTAGTTTAGTGGTGGTTCAATATAGACAGTGAGAAAGAGAGGATTAAGAAAGGTTAAACATATGTATTAATAATAATTCAGTTTGACTTCAGTGGTAGGGAAATTAATGGAAAGATTGATATGCAACCACATCAGAAATGTATGTGAGGAACGTAAGTGGTTTTCAAGTAGGCAACATGGGTTCAGGCAAGGATATTCATGCGAATCTCAGTTGGTGGGATATATGCAAGATATTTCAGATGAAATGGACAAGGGAGGCCAAATTGATAGTGTAGCACTAGATCTTTCAAAGGCGTTTGACAGAGTAAGCCACAAAATGGTAGTAAATAAGGTTAAAACTATTGGAGTGGATGAAAAAGTGATTTGCTGGGTAGAAGAATTTTTAAAAGGTAGAAAACAGAAAGTTTGTGTGGAAGATGCGGTATCAAAGGAAGTGGAAGTAAAAATGGGAGTGCCGCAGGGTAGCGTATTGGGACCGTTGCTATTCATCATTCTAATGAATAATTGTGTTGATTGATTACTATCTGAAATTAGATTGCAGATGACATAATGCTGTATAAAAGGATCAAAACGATAGAGGACTGTAAACAGTTGCAGGGTGATCTGGACAGGATATCTAGTTGGGTTGGTAAACATGGGATGAAGATAAATGCAAAGAAGAGTCAGCTAATTAGATACACAAATAAAAAACAAAAGGTTAATTATGAATATAAGGTGGGGAAAGAATTGAAATGTAAATATCTTGGCATTACATTTGATAACAAGCTTAACTGGGTAGGACACATTGGACAGGTGGTAGGAAAAGGTTTCAAAATTCTGCACCTGTTGGAGAGAGTGATGAGTGGATGCACGAGAGAAGTAAAGGAATTGGGTTACAAGACTTTGGTCAGACCATTGCTCGAATATGATAGTGTAATATGGGACCCACATTTTGAGTATCAAATACAGGAGTTGGAGAAGGTGCAAAGAAGGACTGCTAGATTTGTTTCTGGAAATTATCGCAGAATGCAATCAGTGACAGATATGATAAAAGAGCTGGAATGGGATTCATTGCAAGACAGGAGGAGGATGAGGAGGGTAATGGGAGTGTACAGGGCGTATACTGGCGATGAGGCATGGAAAGATATTGCAGTAGGTATGAAAAGTAGTTCATGGAAGGGAAAAGATGACCATGAGCACAAGCTGGCATTCAATTTCAGGCACAAGGGTGTGGGAAGATTTTCATTTTTAAGTAAGGGTGTCAGGGATTGGAATGAGTTCCAGGGGGAATGATGAATAACCTACCGAAAATGTTAAAAGAATTTAAAGTTAAAATTTGTTGAGGGCAAATGTAGGTAGGTGTAGGATAGGGGGAAGTTGGGTGTGTAGGGAAATTGCCACCGGAGCATGTGCTCCATTGCAATTAAATTAAATAATAATAATGACCGGGTATTATATCATGTTGAGACCAGGTGGTTGCCTTGTGACAAGTTTGTACTGGTAGTCAAGTTCCCACATATAAATTTAGATGATTTTTTTTTTTTTTTACCAAGTCTTTACAGTATGTCATTAGAGGATTATTGGGTGCAATGAACAGAAAGGAATTTGGACAATCATCCTGATATCCAACTGGAGTAATTTGGTAAACCGTAGAAAATCAAAATCTGGATGACTGACCTGGGTATTGAAAATACATTCTCCCGAATTCTTTGACTGAATGTTTCTAGGAAGTAATTTAAAATAAGTACATTAACAGAGAGGAACCTTCACTTCTACAGGTGATGGCACAGAAACCGCAAAAAATGAGCACAGAACAGTATTTTTTTCCTTCCACCCCAAAAACTACATTAATATTCCATGTTTCTGCCTTTTTGTACAGTCCTCATTTATCGTGATATTTTTTAATCAGTGTTCTTTCCAATCAAACCTATTTAATAAATTTAGGGTGAAAAAAAAAAGCACTGAATATACTAATGACTCCCAGGAGGTAGGCCCTAATTCCATTCTAAAAACTTTGTAATGTAATGTGTTAAACATACACATTAGTGGACCAAGAAGAATAATAATAATAAGAACTGTAGCCAGAAAAAGTTATAATAGATCTATTTTCTCACAATCACCTATTATCCTACATTACTCACTAACGCAACCACTTAACCGCCAGAAGGAATGGTTACCATTCACCAAAAACCAACACGACTGGATTTTTAATTCATAGTCAACCCTCCTCAATTTTCCAAGAGAGAATATTTCATTTCAGAAATGCTTGAGTTAGAAATCAGGATTGGAATGGCCTTCCAACAAAATATTTATTTTTTTATTTCTCTCTCAAAAAAAAAAAAAAATGCTCCAAGCCATCACTTCCATCACCAAACAAAAACTATTTCTTGACTGCATTCTTCTGGTAGGTTTGGATATGTACACATTTCCCTTTGCAAGGGCGTATCCAGGATCTTACGAGGGTGGTTTGAAAAGTTCTCGGAATCACCGCTACATGTCAGTGCTAGAGCAACGAGGTTCCCACGCAATAATCACACATCCTTTGTGAGTGAACACGTGGCGCGTCAGTGCCCTAGCTGCAGGAGTGTGGTAGTGACGACTCTTTGTTGTAGTTCCCGCATAGTGATTTGTGACAATGGAAAAAACTGAGATTGTAGCAGTGATTAAATAGGTATAAAAGCAAAGGAAATTCATCCCGACTTTCAGAACACACTAGAGGACTCTGCTCCTTCATTTTCAACTGTTGCCAAGTGGACCAGCGAGTTTAAATTTGGTCGGGAGAGCTTGGATGATGATCCACGTAGTGGACGGCCAAAAAGTGCTACGACCCCAGAATTTATCGCAAAAGTGCATAAAATGGTCATGAAGGATCGTCAACTGAAAGTGTGGGAGATTGATGAAGCTGTAGGGATGTCTTCTGAACGGGTATATTATATTTTAACCGAAGAATTGGGTATGAAAAAATTATCCGCAAGATGGGTGCCGCGGCTCTTGACACTGGATGATAAACGCACCAGATTGGAAATGTCCGAACAAACTCTGGCCCGTTTTCAGAACAACCAACAAGATTTTTTGTGCCGGTTTGTGACTACAGATGAAACTTGGGTCCACTACTATACCCCAGAGACAAAACAGCAGTCAAAGCAGTGGAAACATGCTGATTCACCACCACCAAAGAAAGCAAAGGCAGTGTGTTCGGCCATAAAGGTCACGGCCTCAGTTTTCTGGGATGCAAAAGGCATTCTGCTGATAGATTATCTTCCTACTGGCCAAACAATCACGGGGCAATACTATGCAAACCTCCTAGACCAATTACAGGAAAAGATACGCGAAACAAGGCCTGGTTAGGCAAGGAAAAACGTCATCTTTCATCAGGACAACGCTCCGCCGCACAAAAGTGTTATTGCCATGGCAAAACTTCATGAACTGAGGTACGAATTGTTGCCACATCCACCGTATTCACCCGATTTGGTACCATCAGACTTTCATCTATTCCGCAAGCTCAAAAATTTCCTCGGTGGACGGAGATTTTCTACAAGGGAAGAACTGACAGCCAAATTGGAGAGGTATTTTGCAGGGCTGGAGGAATCTCATTTTCGAGATGGGATCAAGGCATTGGAACATCGCTGGACCAAATGCATTAGTCTACAGGGAGACTATGTTGAAAAATAAAAGCAGTTCCACCGACGTAAGATACTTAATTCTAATACATTCCAAGAACTTTTCAAACCACCCTCGTAACTAGAGGGGGGGCAAGATTTGAACTAGGAGGGGGGGGGGCAACTCATATTGGTTTCGAGGAAGTGGGGTGGGGGACTGAAACATGACGATTTATTACAAAATGAAACTCAAACCTCTTGAGGAAACTATTTTTATTACTGATTAATATAGTAATCAAATCACATAATCTAAGGACCTACTATGTAGTTACTTAAGATCGTAACTCAGTAATAGTTTTTTATGTAATCATTATCAGAAAAGTTTTTAATAACTTTGTTTGTCAATATCTCATGGTGTTCTTTTATGAAATCTCGATGAACATTCGTCAGGTGAAATCCAGTCAATCTTTCCTCTCCTAAAGTGCTCCTGAGCTTGTTCTTCACTTGTCCAAGCGTACTGAAGGTAACTTAATTTTTCTTCTGGGGAGGGGGGGGGGGACAGTAGCAAGCCCTCCCCCGTCCCTCGCTGGATATGCCCATGTCCCTTTGCAAAATGACTCGCTTCCTACATGAGTAATAGTATTAAGTGAATTATTGTAAAGTATATTTGTATTTTTTTTTTTCATGGCCCTCCTGGCTTCATCTGTGGTAAGTAACTTATAACATTTTCTAAAAAAAGTTTTTACATCAAAAAAATTAAATACATTCTTTATTTTATGTTATGATATTCCATTAGAAAAAAAATATCCTTTCTAATGTTCAGCGTGGATTTGGAAATGGTTGCTTGTCCGAAGCATCATTGTGTGGAGAATCCATATTTAAATTTAGTGCCTAATAAAAGATACAGATGCTCTTGTTTGGAGCATGGGAAGAAGCATACTATCTATTAATTATTCAAGAGCCTTATTCATTTTATTTGTTTGACAGGTATGACTGACTCAAAAGAGTATCAAAGTACAAAAAAGGTGACGAAAATTTTCGTGACATGTCACTGAAAAGTAATCTTCAAGGGTTTGCTGCTGCCAATGAACCCATGAAAATTACTTTTCTTTGGAAAAAGGTGTTGACATTAAATTTCCAATAAGATAAAATGTGAAACAATTGAAAAGAAAGTTTGACAACGAAACGCTGTTGTGTATCTACAAATGCAGTAAAACTTTAAAAAATGTGCTATAGATATCCATACTCACAGGCAGCCAAATTCTTCTCATCAAATACACAAGAAAAATAGTGTCATTGCACTTCAAATACATATAATAATAACTGATGATATGAATAAAGCCTCTTTGGGGTATCTGAAGATGGTAATTCTGCTGTAACTATATTCCACCACATAAACTAATAATGGGGTAATCAATTGGATTGCAATACGTATTATTTTGAACGACTTAACATGTTGTAATACGCCATAGACAAGCTTGACATATATTATTTTCAGGCAGTAATTAGATTTTAGTCTATTCTATTCCATTCTAGCAGTACAAGTTAGTTATATTACAAGCTATATTACTTAAACATAATATGTCTTATGATTGACTACCAAAGTATTATGATGTCGTTAGGCCACAAAGAACAATGTAGTTACAGTGGAATCGCCATTTCCAGTTAAGCTCCATCGCAAGGTGTAAATTTATGAATATAACTTTTGTCTCAGTTTTAATGGTAAGAGGTTCATCAATTTTATCAAATGGGAAGATAAAAAACTTCAGCCTGGCCTTATAATTCCAAATCGACACAAATTGCCCATTTCAAGGAATATTAATACTTGCCAAATATATCTAAATTGAATTTCATGATAGATCCATCTTACGCAGCTGTAGAGAAATAGCTTTATGCTTTTCCAGAAAATTTAACAACTCCACATCTAATCAGCAGTACTTGTATGAAATTAATAAAGTTGGAATTGTATTCCCTTGGAACACTGCCATATTCAGCTCGTCAACCACAGTTAGTTTAGCAATTTATGTTTCAATTATAAATAATGTTTTGTTATATTAACAATGAGACAAGCTCATTAGTAGGCCTACATAATATAAGTGATGAGTTAAACGTAATGATTTAACACAAAGTGTGAAAATGATACAATTACAGATCCTGATATAATTAGAACCATTTCCATCTGGCTGAAATTAAGACGGCAATAGCACAATCACTGGGACTCATCAAGGAATTGTCGTTTTGGTCTGAAAACTGTTGAACATGTTCGTTTGGTGATACTATTTAATATATGTTGCTCTTAGAGGTGTAAAATGTATAGATACCTCACAAACTTCACTCGAAAAGTGCCGTAACGCTATACCGCGAGCGGCTGGGATTAGCCTTATAGCGAAGTCTAATGACCATGCACACCTTCTTTGAATGATATTATTTGGGAATATGTTGTTATAAAAGTATAAATATGGAAAAGATTACACACTAAAAAAATAAAACCTTTGAACCGTAAGCGAACGTTGGTTGCCCCATTTATGTACACATACGCGACGTCCAACGATAACTCGTACATTGTCAAGAAACATATCCGCATGTTATTTCCAAGATGTTAATATTCTACGGCATTTATCAAAGCAGGTTTCGGCAATATTAACGTAGCTTGTTTAGGTTGAAAGTGCGGCAATATGCATGGGCTTGGTACCTGTAGATGCTATTGATAGGTGGCGATTATACTAGGCATGGCCTACACCTCAATAGTAGAGGGAAGGGGTTTCTTTCAGATCTCATAGCGAAACAATTAATTGGGGCCACAAATTCACATGATGAAGATTCTGTTGTTAATGGTGTTAGGGCAAGCTCCTTTTTTAGATTAGGGATCATGTACTTAGGCAGAGAGTTTTGAAGAGAAATTAGTTTAAACAATAATGAGTTTCCAGATACCGAAACTAAAAATTGTGTAGGGATTAATTTACTACATCAGAATATCAGAGGGTTAACAAACTAAAGTGGATGGAATTGCTAAGTCCACATAAATGAATTAAATGATATCAAGTAGAATTGATGTTTTATGCTTGTCTGAACACCATATAACTACAGGAATAGGTATGTCATATGTAACTGACTTTAATGTAGCTTCTCATTAATTGTAGAACGAACTTGGAGAAAGGAGGAGTTCTCACTTATGTTAGAAATGGTTATAGTTTTGAGGATATAAGTATTAGCAAATATTGTGTTGACCAACATTTTGAAGCCTGTGCTACACAGCTAAGATTCAATAATGAAATTTTCATAATAGTAACAGTTATAGAGCACCATCGGGAAACTTTTCTCTTTTTATGAACCAGTTTGAACTCTTATTAACATTTTTAAGCAGAAAAGAAGTCAACATAATAGTATGTGGTGATTTTAATGTAGATTTTCTAAATAACTTACCCTGTAAAGTCATGTTAGAATCATTAGTCAGTTCATTCAATTGAACTCAGGTAGTTAATTTTCCAACTAGAATAATGAATAATAGTCACTAAGCTATAGACAATGTTTTCCTAGATACCTCAAAATTCAGTTATACCATCAAGCCATCCATCAATGGACTTTCGGATCACGATGCCCAGTTATTAACCATCAACACTTCAATAGGAACTAGCACTAAGAGTAATGTCTTTAAACTTCAGCGTGTAATAAATGATGAGTCAGTTACTTGTTTTAGAAAGTGCCTGAATGCCACAAACTGGGAACAGGTATACAGTGCTCAAGGTATGGATGAAAAATACAACATTTTTAGTGACATTGTATTAAATTTCTTTGAAAGTTGCTTCCCCTTGAAAAAGTGTCATACTTCTCAAAAAGAACAAAAGCCTTGGATAACTATTGGCATTAGAACATCATGCATTAATAAAAGGAAGTTGTATATTGCCTCTAGGAACAGTGAGAATGCTAATGTTAAAACACATTACAAACAGTACTGCAAAATACTGAAAAAGATTATTAAAGAGTCTAAAAGTATGTACTATAAACATAAAATTCATGATTCTGAAAATAAAATTAAAACAATATGGGACATTGTAAAAAAGGAAACAGGAAAGAGTAATCAAACAAGTAATGATATTTTTGTATGCTGTAGTTAAACCACTCTATAAAAAGGGAGATAAGGCAGCCATATCGAATTACCGGCCAATTTCATTAATAACAGCCTTCTCCAAAGTTTTTGAGAAAGCAATGTACAATAGAGTTTATGAACATCCTAAAAATAATAATATTCTAACTAAATCACACGGGTTCAAGGTTCAACAGAACAAGCTATATTTGCATTCACTGACAATATTTTAGAAGGAATAAATGATAATTAATTCCTGTGGGAATTTTTTGTGACTTAATCTAAGGCATTTGACTGTGTAGATCATAAAATTCTGACACAGAAACTAAAGTATTATGGGATAGATGGCATTGTTAACAAATAGCTTAAGTCTTACATTCTAAATAGAAAACAGAAAGCATCAATGGAGAATTTTAAGGCTGCCTTAAGAGGTCCACTGTTTTCTGAGTGGAAATTAATCAGATGTGGAGTACCTCAGGGTTCTATATTGGGGCCACTATTGTTTTTAATATATATAAATGATCTACCCTGTGTTTCATCTAAAAACTCAAAATTTGTCCAATTTGCAGATGACACAAACATAGGAATTAAAAACACTCCAGATTTATCTACAGAATATATTTCAAATTATGTCTTTGAACTGATTAATAAATGGTTTACAGCTAATGGCTTGTATTTAAACTTTGATAAAACTCAGTATATGCAATTCAGTACATCACACAGAGTAACACCTGACATAGACATAAAATTTGCAGGCCAGTCCATACAAGAGGTAGATAGTGTGAAATTTCTAGGTTTGTGTATTGATCATAATTTAAATTGGAAAGTACATGTTTCTGACTTACTAAAGCGATTGGGAGCAGCCACGTTTGCAATTCGTACAATTTCAGCTTTAGGTGATCTCCGTATGAGGCAGCTAGTTTATTTTGCTTATTTTCACTCCTTATTGTCATATGGAATAATATTCTGGGGCAATTCTACCCATAGAGATAAAGTGTTCAGAGCCCAAAAGTGTGTAATAAGAATAATGTGTGGGGTTAGCAATAGAACTTCATGTAGAGAGTTGTTCAAGAAGTTAGGGATTTTAACATTAGCATCTGAATATATATACACATTAATGTCCTTTGTAGTCACAAATTATACTTTGTTTGAAACAAATAGTAAAATACACAATTACGGCACTAGAAGTAAAAATGATCTTCACAAGACTTACAAGTCATTGTCATTTGTTCAAAAAGGGGTCCGATATTCAGGGATACATATCTTCAATATGCTCCCAACACATATTAAATGTCTAGTAGATGATAAGAATAAATTCAGGAAAAAATTGAAAGAA
The DNA here is from genome assembly GCA_031002005.1 of Vandiemenella viatica. Taxonomy (NCBI): domain Eukaryota; kingdom Metazoa; phylum Arthropoda; class Insecta; order Orthoptera; family Morabidae; genus Vandiemenella; species Vandiemenella viatica. The sequence continues at coordinate 219,169,437 of JARYHS010008074.1, read as the reverse complement.
TTTTTATTTGACAACTCCTTCTCTTCTGTCGAAGAATTTATTTCTAAGGTCTCTTAAAAATAACTGCCAGTATCTTGTGTAAATATAGTTCAAATAATTAATTTACCATGTATGGTACGACTGTACATCTCCTGGTGTATGTATTTAGTTTCTTACATAATTGTTTACGGTACCATATATGTTATGACTGTACATCTTGTGGTGTATGTATTATTATTATTATTATTATTATTATTTTTTTAATGTACCATATAACCTATGACTGTACATCTTCTGGTGAATGTATTATTTTGTAATGGAAGTGTTTAATGTACCATGTATACTATGACTGTACATCTAGTGGTGTACTTATTATTTTGTTATGCAACTGTTTATCTGTAAATTGACAACTTTCCACATCCCACAGAGCCAGTCTCTTATATTGGGATCAATGGAAAATTAATGTATTGTATTGTATGCTTGTTTCAGCATTAGGTCGAAGGAATTGAATTTTTATAGTTGAAATGTAGCCTGTACCAAAATGGCGTTTGGTTGTTTTTGTTAAAGCATAATTCGCCAGAAATTTGGATTTATTAAATATTAATCATGATTTTCGAGCAGAATCATTAGCGGCGCCTGTGGATAGTTTGGAATGGAGTCTGGAAGTGAACATACCATAGACGCTTCCTTTTGTAGCTTAATGGACTATAATTTTATATATATATATATATATATATATATATATATATATATAATAAAGTTGGTTTGGTTTTCATCGTTGTTGGTTGGTTGTTGATGCATTTTGTTGCACGTAATATTATTATCACTGGAAGTCGCATATGATAACAAATGGCGTCCTCTCACTGCTTAGTGTGTTCTGTTACAGCAGGTTTTTTTATTTTTATTTTGCGTGAATTTTGTGCGTTATACGCTATCTTCATGGGTGTAATAGAAACAAAAATTAATAAATAATATAGTCGAAGAAATGATAGCGTTATCATTATACATGGCAATATGCTCTCTCCCAGTCGCTCGCTGTATAGCGTTATGGCACTTTTCGAGTGAAGTTTGTGAGGTATCTATACATTTTACACCTCTAAGAGGGACATATATTAAATAGTATCACCAAACGAACATGTGCAACAGTTTTCAGACGAAAACTACAACTCCTTGATGAGTCCCAGTGATTGCGCTATTACCATTAAGACTTATGGTTCCACGAAAGCAATGTCAAATTAAAACTGGAATACTCGTACCTTCATAGTGAAAAATCGTTTATAATCATGATTGAGGCTGCCTACAATTGGACATTTGGTACTCTGTTTATCTGCATGACAAAAGGGACATGGTAATAATGAAAGAAACAAACTAAAAATAAATTCTGAAATTCTGGTGCTCTATGCTAAACCCATATAGACAATGGTCATTGTGGTCCAGGGTGCATTACAATTTAACTATAACCTAGACCAATTTGTAGCAAGGAAAAAATAACTTTGTACTAGAGGCGCAAAAACACACTTATGTACTGGATCTGACCTCTAATAAATTCATACATGCAAGCAATGAAAGAAAATATTAAGTAAGTAGAGATATAGTTTACACTACTTACATCGTTTACGCCAATACAGTCCGCTTTTCTCAGAGTAATGACTCGAAATTTAATCCCCAAAGGATTTTCCAAAACCTGAACATCAATGGGATTTTTACCAAACCATGACTGATTACGCTGAATAGTTGCAAGAGGGCTGAAAATGCTAAATAATTCTCTCGACTGCCCTATGTCAACACCACACTGTCGGCAAAGAAATGTATCTGAAATACAATAAATAAAATATAGTTACTATAAAAGATATAAAGAAAGCAGAAATTCCATATGTCAACTGTTTAAATATATAAAAATAAAGTTGATACAAGAAATAAAATTCGAAACATAACCTAAAAATTTAGACTGATATCGACTAAAGCAATTTTCCAACCATTTTATTAACATAATTCATCGAGTTACAATGGGAAACAGCTAGCTGGTTTCAACGATATTATGGTTTCAGGAAACAACAACCTAAAAAAAGATTGTCGCTTTGAATAACATGATTATAACATGAAGTTTGAAGTACATACTATTCCCAAACGATTGTGAATAATAAAAACCTTGCCTGAATTATCCTCCAGCGAAGTAGTACAATAAACACGTATGAAACAATTAAATAAAAAAGGCATAAACAACCAGATCTTTGTCCTCATCACAATTGTTACCAGCTAGTCTTAAATACGTCCCGTAATGTAAATATTGTGTAACATATGAGAAACAAACAAAACAGTTCAGTTAATTGCTATCATAGGTAAAATTAGGACACGTCATTATTAGCATTAATATCGAAGATACAGACTTACTTTCCTTATCAAGAATCTATCTCTCTTTCGTAGCAATTAAAGATAACTTCTCATATTCCACTCTTTGATAACATTACGAAGCTACACCAGTAAAACCACAACTTCACAGCTACTATTTGTATAAGAACTTTGTAATTTAAAACAACGATTATTCACGAATCATATTCACCTCACAACTTTGCTGAAAATGGCTACCGTTAGTTATAAAGGCGGCAAACGCGAATTTCAGATATTTTTCCCATGGTTTTTCTAAAGTGTACAGAATTATGTAATTTAAAGTGCCTCGTAATAATTTGTACCTATTAAACATTTATCAACTTAACACCTAAGCAGAGTGGAGTTCAGAAAATAGAACATAAAGAAATTGGCACCAGGCTTCTATTGGGTTGTATTTGAAAGTTTTCGTTGCTACAGAGTAACAATTATAACTAAAGCAGGATCAGTTCTATACACTGATTCTTTTGTAATGTATGTTGTCCATCCAAATTCCCCCCCTCCCTCCTTCCGTAGAACCGATACACTTGTTACGAGTAACTAAAGAATTTAAGTGATTCGACCCCTGTAATTTATAAACTATTCAAAGTTGCTCAAAATTAATTAACATAAAAACAAATGGAAAAATGAAAATACGTCCTATGGGGAAAAAATATTGTTCAATGGTGACAAGAGTTGTAGCAAATGTAGTGCCAAAGTACATTTCATACTTTAGGAATCATAATAACTCGTTGAAGCCATTTACAGAGATAAGTTGTCACTTTTATTTGAGAATCTTTGATATGATTACCATCACTTTATTCATCTCACACCTTCTCCTCCTCCTAGGCTGTGCAAGCCGACCAATGGGGAATGTAGGTCAGCCACCACGCAGGCAACCAATGAGGTTCTAGAAGGAGTATCACGTGGTTTTGTTATCATCTGTCAGCTGTTCGACCCGGGAACCGGCCGGTAAATTTTGCAGCTGAGCTCGGCAAAGCGGCGAGTCAACACGCAGGCAGCGACTGCGTAGCACAGCCGCACAGCTGATTGCTAGCGTTTGACGTCTCTGCCTGGCC
>JARYHS010008074.1:219106816-219165015 GCA_031002005.1 Vandiemenella viatica | reverse complement strand
GGTCGGCGTCTTTCCTCTCCATGACAGCTGTTTCGGATATTCAACTGAGGTGGTTTCTCGTTACGTTCTCCAGTTACTGAATTGTGGGTAGGTGTTACTGTTTGTATAGATGACTGTGATGCAAGTTTTTGTGTCCTAGTATTCCGTTTGCGTAAGTACAGGGTAAAACACAAAAGACAGGATGTTCGCCAAGCTTAACGTTGCCAAGCAGTTGTAAAAGGTCAATCCATACCACGGAAAGGTCTGGAATTAACCGAGGTCTTGGGTACACAATCTGGTGATTACAAACTGTATACCATCATTTCTCCCAATCTTTAGGCCAGTAATGGATGACGGGAGCTCAAATCAGCTAACCCATGTCACTATCATGGTGCCGCAACAACATGAGTCAACGGGGCGGGTTTCTCGAGTATATTTCCTATTTTTTGTAATTCCAAAACAACACTTGAAAATAGTTTTTGATAAATTACTTCGACGACGGAAAGCGTGCCTTCATAAAAACTGAAAATTATCTTTGTCCACAAGGATTTTCTTGCACCATTATTAAAACCCACATCGTCCATTGTGAGTTTTAAAAAACAAAGGCATCTTCCTTTTAATGGAGGCTGTACAGTCGGTCATGAAGAACGATCTAACCTGAGGGAGGATTGTAGCTGTTGTCATCTGCCTGTCACAGTGTGAACTTTGTGCTTGTGTTTGTTGTATTATTTTGCTTGTACACTTCTTGAGGCAGGAATTGGAGCGACTAGAACATTCACCTGAATGTCTGTACATAGCAACCTAAAAACCAAAATCAGCATAACAACGGGACCTACCAGAATGTTGTAAGGAAGCCAGGGTCTGAGCCAGCTGGTGACCCGGGGGTGTGTGTTTGGAGCCTACTGCCCTGCAGTGAGCCGATCAATACGCCGGGAATGTGGGTCACCAACTGGGAGAACACGTGCAGACCCCGGCACGTCAACAAGGCACCCGCCAACCTGCCGCTCCAGCCACTTGTCATCACTCAGCGTCATTCTAAACAATCTTAAATCATGAATTTTTACGATGTGAAATATTCTTATGATCGCCACGATGTTTGAAACATCAATCTCCCCATTGAAACGTGATTACTTCCTGTTAACTTGCCAAATGTAGTCACTGTGCTTCATACTGCCCGTTCCACAATTTAATTGTAAAAGAGGGGGCTGGCTGACATACTACACACAACTGCAGCGCAAGATTAATGCTTCTGAGAAAAGGTATTCTGTAAAATGCAGTTCCGACAACTAAGCGGGGGATCAATGAGAACATCTAGATTTTTCTAGCTTTAAGCGTTCATTTTGCACTGTGACGGATTGCTTATAAGCGACACAACGAAGAGAATATTATGCGAACTGCGACGGCGACCTGTTACAAGTTCAGGTTGCAGCGGCCCAGTTACAGATAATTAGCAATATTTGACTATTGTTTTTTTGTGATAAGAGTAGCGAAAATATAGTTATGAAATGCATGCGAATTCCTTTTAACTGCATGAGAAGAAAGTGCAAGTTGTGTGGCAGAAACATTGCGTCACTGTAATATATCAAAGAGCAACTCCGGTCTACCAGAAAACCCAATAAGTGTGAAGGAAAACGGCGCTTGGTAACGGGAGAAAAATAACGTTACTGTGACTGAGTCGTCTTGTGGTGCGAGACGGAAGCCGAATACTGGACCGACTATTTTCCGAAATATCATCACAAATTTAATAATTCAATTCTTGATAAGATAATCAAAATAATTCAAATAGTGGAAGTACCATTTATTTTTCTTTTTTACGAGAAGGGTTTAAAATATGACAGCATATTTATGTACAACTTCGTCGAACCCTTAATTCAGTGATGTAGCGAATGACACTCTCGCTGTGAAAGCCCTGGAGTTGAAAGTGTCTTTCAATATAGAACAATGTGCACCTAGCTTGAAAAAAAGTTTGTGGTAATGTGACTTCAGAGGGTCTGTTATTTTGTATCGAGTCGAATTATGTTCAGAAGTGCATTTTAATTATTAGGACGCCAACACGTAGTCGGATTTACCTCCAGGAGCAGAGTAAACCTGTCAATACTAAGGACGTCTGCTGAGGGCTGCCGACGTCGTGTTTCTCACGGCCCGTTACCGTTACGAGTGCCGCCACGGGCACTCCAGCGCCAGTGGCTAACGGTCTGCCCAGACCGTCCTCCGGAGCGGAACAGGTTTGCCTGCCTCCACAGGCTCCTCACAAGTAAACAACGTCCGCCCGGTAATGGCCCACATGTAAGGTGACGAAACGGGTTCTGCCGAGAAAACCTTTGGAAACGTAAAAAGTTTTATGGGTAATCAAGCAGTAGAGGCCGCCTTAAGGTACAAGACGCCGGGCCGCGAGTCGGGTGGCCCTCAACCCGGCAGTAGCCGCGGAGAGCAGATACACCACACGAGCACAGACATATGAGGGTAAGCGTGGTTCCCGATCCAGCTACCAGGTTGGTTCCTTTCTAGCAGAGCAAAATACGAGTCAGGTACAATGTTCCCCTTTCTTCCTTCTTTACCTTACGTAACACCCAAAAAAACACTGCACTCAACAAGCGTTTTAGAGAAGACAGCAAGTATCCAGCCTACTCGTGAAACTCGTCTCTCTCAGCGCATTGAGCGAGTAACTAATCGACCTTTAGGTTGATTGTGTCCAACAGCGACAGGTAAACAAGTGTGATGATTGATTGTGGAGCCGAGCAGTATTGGTAGTGTGCAGTTAGTTTATTTTTGATTGCGGTTAGGCGTGTAGGATTGCGTGAGTGTCTGTGTAGCCAATTTGCATCGAGGCCGGCAGTTCCGCCTCGGCCACAGTGGTAGTGGTAGCGAGGCCAGTAAGGTGTCGGACAGGTAGGAATGCGTCGCGACGGACACTAGAAAGCTGCCGTCCGCTGCCAAATAGGACGCACTCTCGCCGGCTCGACGGCATACCACTCGGCGTTCATACAGCTTTTCCGCCGTTTAGTTTGCTAAGAACAAACGACAGAAAAAGTAAACCTGCCCGAAATAATAGTGCAAAATCAATGAACTTATTTAGTTCCAAAACTCTGAGCGGCCTCTAAATTGGGGTAGCAACCTCCTCCGGCTTATCTTTCAACTGAGGTGACTAATAAAGATAAGATAACAGTTGTATACTGTCCAATATTAGAAACTTAGGTTAAACGGTGGCAGAGGTAGAATACGCAACAGGTAGAAACTACGTTAATTATCTTCCAAAGAAACGGCAGAATTTTTAATCTTGATACGTAAGGGTTGACGCAAAATACATTAGGAACAGTCGATCATCGCCAGAAATATATCATCAAAATAATAAGCGTACAAACGCATAAACATAATGTGTTAGGGGAAAAATAGAGTTGTCTTCACGCAACACCATAGTAATCACATACAGTCTAGAGATCGATACTACAGTTCATGAAAAAAAAAGAAAAAAAAAAAAAAAGAAAAAGAAAAGTGAAGCACCTTAAAGGGGAGGAGGAAACGAAATGAAAACTCACGGGATGAGAAGGTACGTAATGTTATTTCAGTGCCGAGTAAAATTTAGAAAGTGTTTGACAGTATCAGAAAACTCAACAGTATGACGTCGTTGAATGCATGCACTGATGGGATTCGGATGGGAAGGATGTCATAATGCTGTTGTATCCTCTCCACTCGCAGACGATGTACATCCGAGAATCGCTGAATGTAATGAATGTGTTCAGCATTGACTGGAGTATGGTGGTGACCGAAATGTTTTGCGAGGCACATCGAAGTTAATCTCGGCGTCATGGTATAATCACGATACGATTTCAGGTTGCGGCAGATAGTGATTGAGGGAAATGTGACGGCACAACGGTACTCATGTGTTTCTTCTAACGCGACAGAATCGTGGTATCAATTTTCAACAAGAAAATGCTCCTTTACACACGTGTCGCTGTAAACTGAGTAGTGATGTTGAGATGCTGTCACCAATATTCCCTGATCTCTACCCGATGCAACATGTTTTGGTCGAGCTGAGACGTCAACTCCGTCCCAGTGGCTGTAGTCACCGTATCAAGGACCAGTTACAACAGTAGTCGGCCAGATTACCTGACGCTATATGACATTCTTCCCAACCGATTCAGTGCATGCATTCAGCAACGTCATACTGATGAGTGGGCTCATACTGTCCAGTTCTTTGTAAATTTAACTATTTTGTAATCACTGAAATAACCCTCTTAACCCGTCATTTCGTTTTCTCCTCCCCTTCTGTGTGCTTCACTTATTTTGTCAGGCTGTGCATTTCAAGATTCAGTTTCAGACCTGATGGAGGCAGAAGATATAGGTCAAGATGGCATGCTTCAAAAATTGGGTGTGTTACAAGCCACTTTCGTTAATCACGATACTACTCTTACCTGAAAGTGTGCCGGTAAAAATGAGAAGTGATATTTAGGACCCGTAAGTACATCATTAATTCATAAATTATTTGCACTCTGATCATATAACTAAGATAACGGTTAATGCAATTGACTTTTAGCAGCGAGTGAATGCTGAGCGCGAAGATGACAGGAAGAGAGTCGCGGAAGTTTATTAGCGGCGCTATCTATGGCCTCGGTCGCTATTTATCAGGCGGAAGAGAAGCGGCTCCTGGTGAGTGAAGTTCTCCGTACGCCGGCATCACTATCCACGTAGTATCTTGCAACCGACAGGCTTGTTCGATTACTAGCTTCATGGATCGACTGCTGTTAATACCACACACGCTAGCCGCATTAATAACTAACTATACAGCGTTGTGCTAGCAGCCGAAATCAGGAAATACTGGTACATTAATGGGACAGCGATCGCCAAGATCTGAAGTTGCACTTAATTACGTCCTGTAGCGATAAACCATGTGATGTTACAGGCGTAACTATAGCCGTAATTTACGCTTATTAAGGACGAACTTGTTCTGAGAAACTACTCCTCTTAATCATTTATGCCACAACCAGTAACTCAATAAAAAGTCATCTCGAGCATTGTGGTATTACAGAAAAATACATCGTTGGCTGATTTAATTGTGTTTTGAGTTGACAATTCTGATTCAAATAACAGTGAATGCTTTTTTTCTTCAAATAACCGTATGTTAAATTCGTTAATAGGAGCTCCGTAGCTGAGGTGGTACAGAGTTTGTGCGACCCGGACGATGGGGGTTCGATAACAGATAAAGCCAAGGATTCATCGAAGGTGAACGTCCGGAATGGTCTCCCCCCTCCCCCCCCCCCCTCCCCGGTACACTCACCCTGCTGTAAAATGAGTACCATCGGGAAACTCAACAGGAAAAGAAAAGTCGGCCGTGGCCGGCCACCTCAACACTCCCAGTGCTAGAATTCGATGGGAGACTACGGCGAACTGCCATCACTAATCCTTAGCTCATTGTCTTCAAGGCCTAAACACAACCTTTATTTTTTTTTTATAAATAATCATAAATACATTTGTAATATTAAATGGATTTTAGTGACAAGAAGGGAAAAAACTTTAATAGTTACTCAACCGAGTCGTTACATGACTGTTTAGTTACCAAATAACGAACAGCCGATTCACTGTATCGTTGTATGGCAACAGCGAAGAAGTGTAGTGTCGTTAATTAACCATCAAAGATATTTTGAAGATAGTGTTTCCTTTAGCTAACAGTTTAACAATTAGACGAAGCCGCGGGTTTCCTTAAATGGTGACCGTGACATGACAAGATTAAATTATTTATTAATTTCCCATTTAAATTGTTACTCGGCTGTTCATTACTACAAAGCACAGCAGATTGATTGCATCTTCACAAGGAATCGCATGATTGAAAAGGCTTCCATCCATTCCCCCAAATATTGGTATCAATGCGATTGATTGAAATGTATTTCATGAAACAAATCGTTTCGGTACTCACTGTGACAAATATAGTTAAAAACTATTTATAGGCCTATGCATTTTCAACATTTGAAAATTCAGTCACTCTACACCTTTTACAAAGAGGAAACATATCCAACAATTCGACATAAATGGAATCATCCCTAGTTTTACACAAAAGGCAGGCTAGTTATCACAATGGAACACACAGCATATAATTCTCAACTTCATGTATATTAAATTGTCCAGTTCTGTCAGAATACTGTAACAACATTCTCATTCGTTTATTTCCTTAAGCACTAAGCCGCATCATCACTAGACACTTGTCAAACTTTTCAAATACCAGCAGGCAAAGCATATGATACCATACTAATTAGGTAAGTAACTGAAGAAAGCTCAGGGACATCGACGCTGATATTCATAAGAGATTATCGTAAGGCACATAAACAATTTTGTAGCGCAAGGTTTGAAATCGGGGACATTTTGATCTTATTCTAGTGTAACGCTCTTAGGATTCTCGGTAGTCTTCTCTACCAGATTTCGATTTTGGTGTACGCATTCCTGGACCACCGCGGCCATCAGAACGTTCAACAATAAAATTCGAAGAGATGCTAGTTCGTGTAACTATCGTTTAATTGACAAATGAAACTAGACTTGCATTGTATTATTTTTTTTAAAGAACTTTAACACCAGAAGTGTTTTACTGTTCTAATAATAAGTCTTTCTGCTTAAGCGCCTTGCATAAAGAAGTGATAACAATCATCCAGAATTAAAGATCAAGAAGGTCCTGCGCTGCTGTACCCTGGACCTTGACATCGATGAGCCAAGGTGGCGCCAGGAAAGGAGCTACGAGTCCGACACGGACTCCTAGACTTATATTGCGAGTCCTTGCACCTGATTATTTATCATTGATACTTCAAAGAACCGGTTGCTGACATTGATAATTAACAATGTTGCAACCCAACAGGATATATTAAATGATCCTTGACATTTTGCGTTGAATCAACTGAATTCACTAGACAGAAACCCGACACACCCAATAATTTTGTAAACAAGTTGCTTCTGGTAATTAATGATATCTTGTCTGAAAGAAGAAAAATTAATGCTGCGTTGCCTCAGAGGTAGAAGACCCCGGATGCTTTAACGACACCTACTATCGGAACAAAAACGATGGGGGAATACGTGGAGATAAGGCAAACTGCCGCAGCTGTGGATTTCTCAAACACTGCCAGCGAGTATTTACAGAAAGGCCTGTAAAAACTTGACGCCTAGAACCAGTAGTGTAATACTATTGTTACGAACTATCTACAGCTACACAATAACTTGTTTTAGTAGTAGGTCATAATAATCTTATAATTTACATTTTTTTCACAAAATGTCATGAGCCTGAGATTAAATTTAGGAAAACACTATACATCCCATCCGTATACTGGACAGAAAACCAAGAGTTCTGCAGCATAGTATGAAGACATCTCCGTTTGTCACATGCGCAATAGTAATTTAATTTCCAAGAAATTATAGGAGCATACGCGGTAAACTTAGGGAACAGTTACAGAATAGAGTTAATAATCAAGTCTCTTGAAAACAGAAGTGTGATTGTAGAGCTTTTCCATCACTCTTGGTTTCGAACAGTTAAATTCACACTTTCTGCAAGCAGATAGTTCTTTGATATTATATCGTCGAAAGCTATTATGTCACTGAAAATATCTTTCCCAAAATCTCCAAAATACAACTGATAGAAGAAATAGATAGAGAACTGTTTTTTTCCATAAATTTGGAAATTATATACTACAGTAGATACCGGCAATACTGTGTATGCTATAACTTTCATTGTCGCACAACTTTTGAAACCAAGATGTTCCATAAATTTTTATTTCCTTGCTGCTTCACATCTCGTCAAAATCACTAGAGGCGGGGGGGAAAAAAATGGGAACAATTTCCCGGAGTGATTTCGGGAACCAAGGAAAACCGAAACCTAGATGGCAGCACGTGGATTTGAACCCACGGCCTCTGTAATGATAGGCTCTGCTGAACTAACAGGCGCATTTCCAGTCTTCCTCTTAGAGGTCTCCAATAACCCCTGTCCTTCTGTAACATGTAGTAATTTCCGTTACCCCTCCTACAGACCTGCCACAATACTTTCCTTATGACTGTTCTTACCTTACTGGAATTGAAGTGTTCGATAAAGAATAACCAAAAGATACATGCGATGGAGGCAACAGTAGGGAATATAAGAAGTGATTAAAGTAGTTACACTTTCTGGATGTGATCACTCTCACCCAACCATTACTAGAGGCACTACGTTTCTGAGCCTTGGTATGATTTGTCTTCTGGGGTAGTGGTCTTTACTTGCACTTAGGACTCCTAATTCTTCGCTTAGTACCCATCCAGATGTAATGGCCAATGTATGGCTTAGACACACTCAACACACTTTTCCAATGACACAGTCCAGATCCTTTATCATATCAGAAAATGATTGTGTTCTACCATCATTTCTACAGACAAATGTAGCTGCTCTTCATCCCATCTAACAGAGATGATTGTTAATTGTGGCCCTGAAAAGGGCTTGGGTAGTAATGCCTGTCCTCTATGGCACAGTTCAACCCATGCCAAACAAGTAGACATTGCACTTAACGACACGTGCAGAATCATAACAGGCTGCTTAAAATCAACTCCAGTCGAATGGCTCCACCGTCTAGCAGGAATAGCACCACCTTCTGTTCGAAGGGAAATAGCAGTGAACAAGGAAAGGAGGAAAGTGAACCATGAAAAATCTCATCCACTATATGGGCATATCCCTAACAGGCAAAGACTGCAGAAAAGTTTCCTAAGAATATCTCAGGAAATTACAACGACAACTGAAGAAGCCAGGTTACAACTATGGGAAGCTAAGGCTCCCCTTCCGCATGGCTGGGGAAGAGTGTCTGAATCTTTGCCACCTGGTTATGACAAGGGATGGTTGACATGGAAGTCTTTGAATAGGCTGAGATCAGGAGTGGGCAGATGCAAAGTGAACTTGGCAAGATATGCTGAGATCAATGATATCAAGTGGGACTGCGGTGAAGACCAGACTGTCCAGCACATGCTCCAGTGTCGACTGTGTCCAGCATCCTGTTCGGCAGCTGAACTGTATGAGGCCTCAGAAAATGCACTGGAAGTGGCCAAGTACTGGTCCAGTATTTTTTTTTTTTTTTTTTTTTTTTACACCCCTCGTCGACGGCTAAGGTCGTTAGAGGCGGGATGGGACTGGGGACAAGGAACGGGAAGGAATTCGGTCATGGTCTTTTTGAAGAAAGCATCCCGGCATTCGCCTGGAGTGATTTGGGGAAACCATGGAAAACCCGAATCTGGACGCCCGGACACTATGAAACCTTTCCTAACAGCACCCGAGTTTATCAATAAATAAGACATGCCTTCAAACAGTTGTCCGTCCATCGTACAATACACGAAACTGCAGTGCGACATTGAGCATGAGTCGCTGGTCATTATCTTTCTAAGCTAACCGATTCTGACAGTGAAATTGAGGTTTGTGATGAATGTTGGCCGGGGGCCTCGCCGCTGGCCCGCCGGCCTTGCCGCCACGTCATTGGTGCAATGACTTTCCAGGTGGCGTTTAAAAGGCCCGCGCTGTCGCCCGTTTGGCAAACCTTGCACGTAACGCAGCGCTTTTAAAGGTCCCGCTGAATTTAGAACGGCCCAGGGACACGCGGGTTTGCAACGTTGGGGAAGGCCATGGCAGCAGTCACTCACATAAACAGAATGGAATCCCAAGGCCCTTCATACTACGCTACACACGCTTATATATCCGGCTGAGTATCGGGGATTTAGTCGCAACCAACAAGCATTTTGTCATTACTACGTCCTTAATATCATGGGAAACATGTTCATAAAGAAGATTCTAGAACAGGGGCCGCTTCACCAGAATCAGTCTACAGCAGCAGTATCAATCCTGCTCCTCAGATAAGGAAACACTTAAGCAGTTTAACCACCCAGACATCAAAGATCTACACTATCTAGTAAGACTTGGTTGGGGAAGCATACGGCAGAAATGAGCATACAACACGAATTTAGCCTTGCCTTCTAAACAGAAAAGGTTATCACATACGAAGTGAGGTAGATATTTCACCGCGGGTAGCAGTCTCCTTGGTTTTATTTGAAGAGTAATATTTATTTATGTAAACTGACAAAGGCCGTGTTCTTGGAATATTAATAGAGTATTACATAGTACCTTACACATGATTTATGGCTTATCACCACTACTCCTGACGTCGGAAATTGATTAGAGAGAAACGTACTAATTCTTTGTTATTTCCGTTTTTTACTAGTTCCTAGTAATTGTTCACAAGTTTTTTAATAATTCTCTTTGCCAGTCATGTTCGTATATAAAATATAATTTAAAAAAATTTTCTGTTCAAATTATTTGAAATTGTTCGGGAGAGTGTGGATTTAGATCCCCTTCCGGCCATCCTGATTTCCCGAAATCATTCCACGCCATGTCCTAAATCCTTCCAGTTCGTTATCCAGAATCCTCTCCCACCTCTAAAGAACGCGACGTCAACGAGGCTTAAAACCCTAAGGAAGACATTGACAATATTGGGTGTAATGAGAGCGATTGTCACTTGTTGGTGTATTTCAGTTTGAAACGAATTCCTACTCATTCACAATGCAGAGAATCTGACAAGACGTTAATTCTCAACAATAATTATCCAATTCTAACTTCCCCGGTGAAAAAAAAAAAAAATCCTATATTTTGCCTCTCGCTACATACATAGGCCTACTATCTCCGATAATAATGGATAAATTGATATAAATGTAGTGGCAAACTCTATTAGGATGTTACACACCAGTTACATTTTTTCTGGGATTTTAAAGAGCTGAGCTAGTGAATACTTCTGCGAGAAGTGTTAGTATCCGCCTAAAAGTGAAAGTAAAAAATTCACACTGCACTGCAGATTATATAATCCGTAATAATACTACAATCAAAAAAGATACATCAGTAATCATTTAATTCAGTCTCACGAACTTAGCATGAAACAAGAACAGTTGTAAGATGAGAACATGTATTTTACTCGGTCATGTCGGAGCAGCCAATACTAATGTAGAGGCAACTGGCGTAGAAGGTAGGGGTGATCCGTTCACAAAGGAAAAACAAGGGGTAGGAGTGAACAGACATGCTAACCTAATCAGTGCTGCCAGCCTCTTGGCTTTGAATATCCGTAGATAGCAGCTAAAATTTCCGTAGATTGGGTACAAAAATCCGGAGACTCGCTAACTAAAAGACTAAAACAATAATTATTGAAGAGAGATTCAAAATTAAGAATACTTTTTATCTCCATATCTTTAAAATTCGAAACACAAAATTATATTCTACATTGAAAGTAAGAAATATCTCTGAACATGTTTTATACATCGTCACTTTCATCGCTGCTGCTGCTACTGCTGCTGTGCCTACTATTTTTTTGTTTTGTTTTGTTGACATTAAATTTATCATATCTTCAGTAACGGGAAATGTTAAATACTGCGAACACTTTGACTTTCGGATATTAGTTAATCCTTCTCGGAAGGCACTGCTCTGTAAGCCGTGTCAACGAGCGTGTCACCGTGCATAAAGAGTGCGCCGATGGTTCTGTATTACAGTCTTTTAAGATCTATAAAATCTATAATCAAACAAAATATCAGCTTTATTTCAATCTTTGGTTCACACTAGCGGTTGCAAGGAAACGATTAACAATTCTGTAATGCATTAACACTTTACGCTCAAAGTTTCACCAAAATAATGAAAATCAACAAATAGTAAAAAAAATAGCAAAAATCCGTAGATGTTTTAAAAAAATCAGAAAATCCTAACTTTTTATAAAAA
Organism: Vandiemenella viatica; assembly: GCA_031002005.1. Classification (NCBI taxonomy): domain Eukaryota; kingdom Metazoa; phylum Arthropoda; class Insecta; order Orthoptera; family Morabidae; genus Vandiemenella; species Vandiemenella viatica. The sequence continues at coordinate 219,153,305 of JARYHS010008074.1, read as the reverse complement.
TCCGTAGATCTACGGATAAATCCGTAGAAATGGCAGCACTGAACCTAATACAAAATAAACATATTAATTGTCTGTTACCCTTTTGCTGAATATTTAAACTTTCTGGCTTACATATTTTTATTCACTGCAGAACCTGTTGATTATTTGTCTAGTATGAAGTAGCAGTAAATAATTTTATCAGAAGACCGGAGCGTCTTAACATCCCCGTCGGCATTATAAAAAAACCTGATCAATTTCTAGAAATCAGGTTAGCAAACAGGAATCTCCACATAACGAAGTGGCATAATATTTGCAGTCTCTCCAACGAATAACATCTTTACCTACTGACCGGTTGGCTTTCATGTTGTAACCACGCTGTACTTTGAGTGTTGAGAGTGGCAGAGCGGGAGACAAGACGTGCACTGAGCTCGTAGAGCGAGATTAACAACCGCACTTAACGACGCCATAAGGTAGTTTGAACAGATCTGCCGTCAGTGGTTGTTGAACGGGAGCCAGCACAGGCAAGATTAATGTCGCACATCTGGTATTTGCTGTCAGCCAAGAGGTAGTTGTAAGCATCACGAGTGCTTGTCTCCGAGAACAAGTTAAACACATTCGCTCTTACAACACTGTATCTTAGCGTTCTGACGTCAACCGAATCTTTCAATTAACTCAGGAACATTTCTATTCTTCATTTCCTCAGTAGTGTGATTATTTGTTAGCTTCAGACGTATATTTTTAAATCATTTATTAGGAATTGTATTGCAATTTAAATTCTTCCTCAATGCTATTTTTTAGTATTTAAATTAAATTTTAAAGTTAGACAGCTGTAATATGGTCTTTGAATTTATACAGACGGGAAAACTGTAGCAGTAGTAGTTCGGAAGACAGTAAAGCCAGGTCTCCAAAATATCGTGGTCCAGCAAAATCATCAATGACAGTTGTGTACATTGGGTTACAAGAGAAAATTTATTGGACTGAGATGAAAGAAATGAGAGGAAAAATATGATAAAGAACTACGACGTACATAACACACGTAATGAAGAATTGTGCGCTTCTTATCAAAGAATGAGCGGTCTGTAGCGCTGTGGCAAACGGTCCCGCTTCGAGTTTCGGTGGAGTCAAAATTTTTTAGGGGATTTAATTTGATTATACAAGTATGCCAGAACGGTCTGTAGTTTTAATTCCACGTTAAACTGTAGGTCCAGCGACGACAGAGGCGGAATGCGCGGCAAATCGAAACACTGTCAAAATACCCTGCAGGGTCTCTCGAAGAAACAGAATTAATGGATTTGTGTAGACATCGTGAACTGATTAAGAAACCGTACAGCTGACCCTAACGACAGTATTGTATTGTCTATTTTCCTCTAGCAATCCTCTCCATCTCCAACAGAAACCATTATTTGACTACTTTCTCTCACCAACGCTTCTATAATCGTTGTTTGTAAAGAAATTTGTTTGATAGCTACCGAGATGCAACCACCATAATGAACGATGTGAGGCTCGAGGCTAGTACCACACACAAATACCAGTGACCTGCGCAAGGTATTTATGGCTGTAAAGTGAAATATAGGGACATACATGTCTTTGGTCGAAATATGAAAATACCCTCGGTCAACTACTTTCAACCTTCATGTCTCACACACTCCTACAACCACCGATATGCAACCACCATTCTGCACGATGGGAGACTCGAGGCTACTACCAGACACAAACACCAGTGATCTGTGGTATGTAGTTGTGTTTGCAAAATGAAATGTAAGGACGCACATGTATTTGGTCGAAATAAAAAAATACCTTCGGACGACCAATTTGAACCACCATATCTCACACACCCCCACAGCTACCGACATGCAACTACCCTAGTACACGATGGGAGACTCGAGACTACTACCACACACAAACATCAGTGATCTGCACTAGGTTGTGGAGGTTGCAGATTGAAATACATGTAAACACTCGCATCTATTTTTATACATGTATAAGATTGGTTTCCTTTAGTATCTTCACCAGATACTTTATTTATTAGTATTTTCAAACATGACATCTCTGTCAGTATTTGAAAAATGTTTTGGTGTTCGTTACTTATCGATCACGTGAAACAAGAAAATCAAAGCGGTGAAGAGGATAAAACCGCATGGATTGTCTGAAGTAGCGTGTTTAGCAGAGCACTCACCCTATGGCGATGGGGACGTCGATGGAGCCCGAGGTGGCCCTGCGGCGGTCCCCCGCCATGTCCGCCAGCCTCGCGAAGTCTGTGTCCTGGTCCTGCAGGCGCGCCGACTTGCGGGACTCCAGCAGGCGGATCTCCTCCAGACGCTTGCGGACCTCCAGCACCTGCCAACACCACATCCATTACTTACACACTCACAGGCTACAGACGGACATTTTTTTTTTTTTTTTTTTTTTGCTTATGGCTTTACGCCTCGTCGACGTTGAGGGCATTAGAGGCGAGATGTGACAGGGGACAAGAAACTGGAAGGAATTCAGCCTTGGACTTTTGAAGGATTTTTTTCTTTTTTACTGCTTAACGTCTCTTAACAGTGAGGTATTTAGAAACGGGAAAGGATGGGAGGCAAGGAATAGGAAGAAATTCGGCCATGGCCTTTTAAAGGAAGCGTCCCGGCATTTGCCTGGAGTGATTTGGGAAACCATGGAAAACCCAAATCTAGATGCCCGGACGGGGATTCGAACCGGCGTCCTCCCGAATGTGAGGCCAGAACGCTAACCGTTACACCACCACGCTCGGTGACTTTTGAAGGAAGCGTCTCGGCATTCGCCTGAAGTGATTTGTTGAAACCATGGAAAACCCAAAGCTGGATGCCCGGACCCGCGTCCTCACGAATGCGAGGCTAAAGCGTTAAGCGCTCACCCAGGTATACACGGTCCTGAGGTAGCAAATTACAATGTTCAATTCGCTGCTAACGTAACCGATTAGTTAAGATATGAAATAACAGTGCATAATGCCAAACGTCTTTATATAAACTTCTTATCTTCTTTATACAATCAAGGTTTTAGTGGTTTTCTGAAAATTCATAGATCTCTGTCAAGCACCAAGTTGTAGCTTGTGGAACTGGAACTGGCTTCCAAAGAGACTTCGAAACCATGTGCCGGATGAGTGGATTATCAGACTTGAATCATTTTGTGTTGCAATTTTCTCTAAATCACATTGTACTGGGTACTAAAATCGGATAAAAATTTTATTTAGTTATGAGCCGTGCTCGGCTCGCATTGTTTATTTTCCCCGCCCTCGATTGTCTTCTGATGCTGGTTCTGCAGAGCCCGCGTGCTAGTTTCGCCTGTGAGAGCGCGCTGTGGCTCTGGTGGTGCCCTCTACCAGCTGATGGAGTTGATTTTCGGCGACACGAAACCGGGAAGTGAGTCGGTCGGCAACAGCGGATTGGTTCGTTGGGTCTAATATTTTCCCTAATGGACTGCGACGTTGGAGGTCTGCTGGTATAAGCGAGGACTTGTAATTTTACCAGGCGGCCTGGAAGTATCGCATGATGTGGATTTGTGACCCGACCGAGACCGTTCCTCGCTCGCATTAATCGACGGATTTCCTCCGCTGCGCTCTATGTTTGCGAGCGGTTTTCCGCCGATTGGGAGCACGGCAGCGGGGGATGGGGGGGGGGGGGGCCGGCGGTGGCTTCGAGGTGATAAATTGCCATTTTCTAGCACTGTCGGGTATTTGAGGTAGAATACCTGATGATTCCAACTACAAAGTGCGTCGCTTACTGCATTCTTGTTAATTGTGCTTAATAATTTTGCTACGGGAATGGACAAAATTCCCCGATATGCGGTGCTAATCGTTCCCGCTACATTATCAGTGGTAGTGTGTGTGTGTGGTAACAACTTATGCGCCGGCGTGTACACACTATAGTGTGTCAGAACCTTTTGGTAAGAACTTGATTCTTAAGGTTAAACTGAAGGACGCTAAGGTAAACTGATTCCTGTTTGTTTAAAATAATTGCTGTATTTTGCCTCCTGTGTACAATTTTGTGTTTTGTACTAGCTGTAAATTTGTTATATGATGGTAAATTGATAAGAGCCTGCCCTGTTTTATTACGTTTCCAAGCACGCAAGGATTTTTGTTTGGGTGTTTAATACAAGTGGAGATATTGTGATTAGGGATATTCTCATGGCTTAACAAGATTGTCATAGCATTAACATATATTTGTATTGGTACAGGATTTATTAAGATCATAATCTGCAAGATCGAAGCTTTCTTATGTATTATATTGTATTATATTATTTGTGATATTCTGTATAAGTTTAATCGTTGACCACGATTCTTGTAATAAAATGTTTGAACAAGGTTTGCACTTTATAACCATGCTCCCACATGCTTCCCACTGAGTCCTTAGTGGCAACCACACATACCAAGTTATGCGACAATTACAAAGTTTTCTATGTAAAGCTAGAAGTAGTAGAGAACCTGTCTGTTAGACAGTATGCTTCGAAAATAATAATTGCTACGAGTTTTTAAATTTCCCCTTCTCAGACTCAGAGAAGCAGAGATATTGTTTTTGGGGTTTATCGTGCGTTTAAATCACGTTCATTACAACTGTTGTGATGCCGTTGTTTCGGCGGCGAAGGAAACGCAAACGGCTTTGGTAAGGCAGTTGACTCCTGAAAGAGTTATGTATATGGAGAAAGACAATTATAGATCTCATTTCTTTCTAAAAAAAATCTACATGGTACCGCAGTACTTAGCACTTTTACAAGCAATTGTTTTTTTATTCCTTCAACCCATTAGGATTTGATTCTACAATGGGATAAATTGAAATTTTTGCGTTGCCTTTGTGTGGACAAAATGGTGTGTGTATGTGTGAGAGAGAGAGGGAGGGAGGGAGGATGTTAGATGTGGACCTTACGTCTTATTCTTTGAACGGTAACAACGAAGTCGAATGGTGGCATAACCATAGGGTTTAATGGTTGTACATTTAATTTTACAGCTAACCAAGTTCTTAATGTTTAGTTGTTGGGAAAGAGGTTACTTCAGCCCGTGACTCGCGGTGTCCCGTTCCTTGAATAAGGAACGATAAATGCGACGCACAAAGAGCTGACGCCAGCGACGATAACCCGTGGCTGAGCCAGCCAGCCTGTCCGCTTCTCCGTACAGCTGAGCTGCACACCTGCACCCATACAACCAAACAGTCACTGCCAGTCCTCACATCTCATCAGTACTGAGCTTTCATTCCAGTCACATCAGGCCTAGTTATCAACATGGACCAGAAAGCATATACTGCCTAAAGTTATCACAACAGTTTGTTTGCTGGCTGGTGGACACCTCTGATATTTCCATATTTCTGTTGTTCTAGAACATTGCCGTATCACCTTGCATCTGGAATGAGATTTTTCAAACAAAAATAGAGGTCGAAAATGACATATCTTACATTTACGAATAAGAGTGAAGGATTGTGATGACTTAGAAGAAGACAGCCAATCCCTGCAGTTCTGGGAATTACATGCTCATATTGTCCCAAACGTATGCTAGTAACAGGTGCGGAAGCATCTGGAATGTGTTTGAATTAAGACGTAATATTGATCATTGTTAAGTTGGTCTTTGAGAGTTTCAATCCGGCTAGTGCGAGATCCTTCATGTAAACAAACACATCACTAGTTAGGACAATCTCTAGCTGAAAACATGCTATTTATGTACCTGCTTTGTCAATATATGTGTAGGTAAAAGTTCCAGTCTACTATCTCAAACAGTCGTCTTGAGCCTGTTCTGATGCTCTTTACTTCTACCTCCAGAAATACTCTGGTCTTATGTCAGCTACCATTAGTTTGAAAACAAGGAATAATTTCATAATTGCAATGAGTTTCATCACAGGTACTTTTATTTTCTAATCTTCTGGGATTTTTCACGTTTGATACCGTCAATATTTTTCAACATTCCCCTCAAACTTTAGGACTGTACTTTGTATACCAAAACATATGGGCTGAAAATGGCATTCGTTGTAATCACGAAATAACAAAAGTTGAATCGTTTGTTTTACATTTTTCACAACGTGCCTGGTGAGTGAACGGTAACTGTCAGAGCTAGTTCAAATCCCCTTCTGGCCATCCAAATGTAATGCTTTCCGCAAATCACACCAGACGAATGGCGGGATAGTTGCTCAAAAAGGCCATGATCGAATTCCTACTAGGTTCTTGCCCATCCTCTCCCACATGCAAGGACGTTATTTCCATTTTCTGTAACCAGTGTTTCATGATTGTACATGCTTGTAACGTCGCTTTGGACCCTCATTAAAAATAGCAACTGTAAATTTTCCGAATGTCGCTGAGAGTCTCTTCACAAGTTAAGTTCATGCAAACACATTTCACCGAGTACGTCGCCAGAATTACGAAGCAGCTGTTAATAAGTTAACAATTTGAGCTCATTTATAATGGCATTCACTATATAGATTTCCATAGCAGAGTACGCTAAGCATGCATTCCATCTATCACTAGATACACAATTTAACATACGGAGAGTGGCGCCATTAAAGACGCTGCTATCAGGAGGAAAACAAAAGGCAGCACCATCACGTTCTAACAAAATTACAAACAATGCCTGTCGACGGCTCAGCAATTAACCGTCAGGAAATGTATTATTTAGCGAAATTACTTTTAAAATTTCATACCCAGTTTTTAATTAGTGGGTCTTAAAAGTTTCACAGCATTACCGGGAAATGCAAAATACGTTTTTTGCCTTTAAATTATCCCGCTGTAGCATTTTAATTCGATTAATGAAATAAAGGGCTGAAATAATGCAAGCAATCGATTACTACGTTGAAAGTTCTAAATTGATGCGAAACGATTTGAGTTTAACGTTTGTCAAATACTGCGTGACGCAGCCACAAAAAGCGGGAGACTTGATACTGATATTTCTTTTAATGATCCATTACAACTGAAGCAGCGTCAGCAAGAGATACATATGAAAATGCCCAGACAAATACGTGTGACGCAAACACTTCAGTTAACGTAAAGCGTAGTCAAGTCCGAGAAGGAAAAGAAGCAGACAGCACTTCGACAGATTCATGAAACTGTAGCGCAGTAAACAACTGTTTTTTCTCGCCCGCACAAATGTGAGAATAATAAGAAAAAGTCTGCAAACACGCAATCCGCCAATCAACACGCTGAGTCGCCTCTCAACGTGCACAGTGCACCTCACGTGCACAAACCATTAGACAATACGTTACGTAACCACCTCTCAAGACGTGAGGCTGCTAACAAAACACGCTGTAAGCTTCTCACTCCCTTCATAGACGATGTAACAGATACAGCATAATCACCAACAAGAAATTCAAGTCCAGTATCTCAACGGGCCTTGCAGGGACTCCTCACCTTATTTTCCTGACCTTGTTTTACTCTTTCACCTAGATCGTGGGACCTACACCAAATACATTAAAAGCAAGTACACCCAGTTTTCGACACGATGTCTTTGTTCTAGTTGGTAATCTACTGGAGAGCCATAAAAATAAATTTCTGCAATTTTTTAAAAACCTCCTTAGTTATGAGATATTAATCAGTCCTATTACTTCGCCTATTTCCTTATCTCCATTTTTAAATAATTTTATTGCTTCAAGAATTGTAATACAGGCGATACTATGCAAAAATTAGTCGACAATTTTCGTAGAACCGACGACAGAGACAAGTTCGATAACGGCTCTCTGAAGTAAAGTTTTACTGCATTATGTGAGGTGACAACCAAATAACTAATGAATATGAAATAATGTATTTAAAATAATATGTTGATATACGATGTGGATGGCTACAGCACAAGACTATAGATAATTAAGTTGGCTAGCCTCCTAGATAGATTGTAATATGATTGATATCGTTGACCTTAGCAAAGTGTAATTATATCGTTGTTATAGCGTAAAGAAAGTTGAGTCTGCGGTCTGAAGAATGTTTTAATTTGATGCTCAAAGAAAAGGATTTGTAAATAATTCATGCAGTATTCGAAATAAATAGCGAAAAACGCAAGATGAGTTACTTAACTTGGAGTAGATCTTTTTCAAGACAGCAACATTATTTTAACCAGCGAAATGGAAACTATTTATGGTTGTAATCCAAAATGTATAACGGGCTATGTGAAAAGGTTTAACATCACAATTACTGCTCTTAACTTACCTTACGCGTTACTATTTCTTGGTCATACGAAAATAGAGTTTTTCCTCATATGGTACTTCTGACTGAGTTGAACATAGATTTTAATATTGCGTGATCCGTGAAAATACAGCAACAAATTACGGACATGAATTGTAAGTAGTCTCTTATAAAACGAAAAGGGGTGAGAGAAATTGGTCATGGCTTGGGCTAAGGAATTCCTACATTAGCTAAACTAATTTCGGGAAAACGCAGGAAAGGTAAAACTGGAAGTATAATTTGAACTAGCATCCCCCAGGACTTAAGAGGAACACGTTACTTGTTGATCGAGGAAGAGACTACACGTGGCAGAGATGACGCCAGTCGTTGAACGAAGCCGCATAAAATATTAGTCAGCTTCCGTGCTCGTGAAGCCTTTCTTTTGAGCGCTATCGCAGCAGGAAGCGCGACAAAGTGAAAGTGGCTGGTGTATAATTAGAGCGCATTATTATTCGCAAACTCTCCCTACTGCAGGAACACAGCGGACCATCGCGACAGACCGAGAACTACATTCAGCACGAGTCGAATGTTTTAAGACGTCTCGACGGCGATACCGTCCGGAGTTTCTGCATGACCTCAACCTTCATCTCCGCCAAAGCTTTCGTTGCGTATGTAGAGATAAGCTCTCATTGATCCGTGATTGAGCTATTGGCTCCTGAGGAAAGTACAGCGATCTAGCTCAGACATTGGGCGAGGGGAGGAAAAACAGATTTATGGGAACCAGACACTGAATGCCCATTATACCTGGCGCTAAAGCAGTACCAGAAAGCTGTCTGATACCCGCTCACTAAACTGCGATCTTAATTTTGACAAATGATACTCAAGTCCACCAGCAGCCTGGGCTTATAACTGGAGAAGGATAATTGACGGCTCAGGAATTCATTTTCTACCTTCTTCTTCACCAACTTTTCACAACATTAGGAACTTTTTTTAGTTTTACTTATCACTGACATTGTCAAATTTGGAGCTTTTATTTTACCGCCGTGTGTCCTTTCTGACTCAAAGTATTTTATACCCACTGCCTGGAAGTGAAGTGTTGCCGTTTGTCTGCAAAATATGTTTTTATGTTCAGTGTATGGTAGGCCCTAAGTGTATTTTTTGTTTGTGAAACGCGGAGTTAATGAGATTGAGAAACATCACAGTATTCGCCTTGATGGCTGCGGAAAACCGCCTAAAAACAGCAGTCAGGAAGATCGCCCGGGCTCGTGCCTGGCTCCGTTGTACCTCCCCACTCCAGCGCGTGGCGCCTCAGCACAATGAAACACAAACTCAGTGTCAATTCACTTTCTACCTTACTATTCCTCAGGTCCCATTTTACAATATTCCATATCTACAACCCACTAGAAACAAATACAGTAAAACACAATAAAACGGTACGTCCATCTCATTAATTTCCTTTTTGTAGAACGAATAGGAAACACGTGCAACCACAGAGCAGTTAGCTATACAATGCTATAGTGTGGATCACATATTTAAAATACTCACAAAATCTGCTAGTCACTGAAATTATTAAAAATTTAAAAAATGCTATTATTTCGGTACATTTTAGGAAACGCATTTTTCAATTATTCAAGACGGAGTAGAATGAATACTGATCAACTAGTAACGTCATCTATATTTTGATCGCGTGTTACATGTATGTGTATGTGGCAGATATGTTGCATTTATTGAGAACAAAAATCACGACTTGAGACACTGACGACTTGTCACACGGAGTTACCAAGTGCTGAAATAACTCATAGGACATAAGCAGCAATAGATAAATTCGAAAATGGGGGAGAAAAATTCGAATATCCTACCTAACCAATGTGCAGTTTTTTTAGTATGGGCACCGTTATTTATAAAATAGCCAAGTGAAATTACGACTGAAGTTAGCGCTCTGAAAGCTGAATATACTGAACAATAGAATAAGGTGCTGTTCTGCCTGAGTATGTAGCTGTCACGCAAGAATTCTTCCGTAATTAGTTCAAGTAATCTGTAACCATTTCCCAAGGTAACTGTTTGACTTATATTTCTGTATCGAGAGCCGATGTCACGAAATTCTCGATTTCTCAAAATTTCCATGCACGAAATACGAGCAAACGTTGTCATCTTCTGGGAATGGCAAATTAATGCCTCGTAAATAAAGCGTACCTTGAGATTTCCTCGAGCCGTTGCCACATAGCAGTAGGGGCGATTCTGGATTTCACTGCCCACTTTCGTTGTTTAATAAAACTGGCCGTTAGTAACAAAATTGTTTTGTTTCGCCATACCCTCCACCGACAGCAACATTACGAAACAAACGCGCGCCTACTCGAAGCAGTGGCAAACTGATAAACACATCCGACTCCCCGTCAGTCAACACGTGCACTGTTTTAAAACATCTGTAAGCTGAATTAACAACACTAGTACAGACAGTACTCGACGACCTTGGCGTTGAGCCTACAGACCACGTGCCATGGCTGCTTTGTAAACAACTGTATACCGCGAGCTGCAAACAAGGGATGTGTATCAGCCTGATAAGAAATGGACATGGCCTGATATGGTGGGTATTTTGGTGGCAGAGGAAAAGTAATTAATGGAAAACTCTGCGTTTAAGGACTAAAATTAAAACGTTAACTTCATAAAAAAAAATGTCGGAAATGATCGTTTACATTCTTAAGATAATAGCGAACATGAAGTATTCGGCGATTAGCTTATGTAAAACAGAAAAGTGTGAATCTTCGAGGGAAAAATCGTATCGGAAGAAAGATTGGATAGCTGGGTATACAACTGCAGATTGGTGATTTGATTAACTGGCAATGAATACTTTCCCGGTTCGAATCCGCAGTCGGGGATGGATCATTTTAATTAAAAGGTTTTTTCCCCGTCCTGTGCTTTGAGTACTTACAAGGTAACTGTCAGACTTGGTAATCACATATTACGATGTTTCTTACATATGCTGTAGTTATGCCTTAGTTAAAGGATCAAGAGCCTTGGTTTCCGAGATGGCACGTTCTAAAGTTTCCATAGTAGCTCACATACAAGTGCGAGCTGGCAAGGTCCTCGCCATCACGTCTTCAAGCAAAGAGCTGAAGCGTCTCCAGCTAATTGTACGATATTCCTCAGCCATATTATTGCAGATGTGTCATTCTCCGTACAAACTTTTTTAGACACAGAATGGGACGCACTGACATTGCAGGTAAAAATATGCATTTCGACAATTATAGAAAATTGTTGCATGAAATTAAGAAATTGAAAAATTTCAAACAAAACAAAAATTGTGTTTTCTCTTTATCTTAAAAAATCGTGGAAAACGATCAAAAGCGGTTGATAATAGTTTAAAGTTAATAAATATTTTAGTATTGAGATAACTTTGAAATTTTAATTATAGAAATATCAAAGTAATAAAAACAATGACCGCAAAATATATCAGAACCCGGGCTTGAACCAGGGACCGTGGTGTGATAGTCGAGAAGATTGTTCACTCACCTACGCCATATTCCACTTACAGAGCTACTACTTCAATGATATATAAGCTAATATGAAAACTTAGGAACCCATTATCTCTGAAACAAAGGCCTGTCGCATAAAATAACTTGTATCCTGGGCTGAGGGGATACTATCTAGAGCATACGAATGTAAAATACGTAAAGAAAATCATCGAAATCGATGATTTATAAAGTCTGGCGGTCTCGTTGTTAGTATACAGTGAATTACAACGTTGGGGCTGCCTGATTGCCCAGTAGCTATGTATTAAGTGTAATAAAAAAAAACCTAAATAACAAAAATTGGCAATCATTCGTATAGTACACAGAGAAATTTGGATGTGGAAACAGGTTGAAAGAAAAGCAGGAGGCATTAATTATACCTCATCCTGCTGTTATGTTGCGTGGAGGAGAGTGCCCATAGCTCCTTCATTCTTGTGGCGAAGTTTCGAAGAGAAGTCATCCAGTTTCATCCTAAGTGCTTTAGTGACCTTTACTGGGTGACAGTTAAAAACTCGAAGGTTGATTTGATTCTCCAGGAGAAGCCATAGTGTCACAGTTAGGACGGACATTTTTCTCTGGGAAGTTTATAGCTTAAATTGTAGTCCTAACCACGAAACGATGTCAGTGTGCTTCTCATACAGAAAGATTCTCCAGAGGTAAAGGTTTGGAAGCCTTTACCGGGAATCGAAGCGGGCGAGTGAGTTACTGGGTCTCTCTTAGCGGAAGATAGGTAGAAACATATGGATGACTTGTGTGATAGGGAGCGCGTTTTGTGTATGTAGTTCCTTAGGCAGGAGGCGGCAGCCTTGGGGCGGCCTCCACAGCCTCACTGGCTGGCCTTGTCACAGCCACTGCGCTAGCTCGCTTCCGCCTAGACCGCACCGATACACCAAGTCCACAGTGCTTAGCCTAACTCGAATTACTTCAATACTAATTCCTCTCAATACTTTTGCAGAAAAATTTTAAAAACCTTACATCACTACACACTCCGCTGAAGTTGAGATCTAAGTTTTGGAAGGAATGAATAAAAATGTGTAGCGCAGCAACATTGGCGATGTGACAACTTCTAAAACACCAACTAGACGCCGGCAGTTTCAAAGAGGGGCTACCACCGTCCTTCGTCAGTCGTCGTAACTTATTCACCAGGAAAAAATAACTTATTGAAATTCATTCTTCTTAGAAGTTGCCAAATAACTTGGATTTCAACACCCAGTGAACGGTAAATCTGATTTTATTCCCGAATAATGACTGCACTTTGCTACTGTAAATGAATTGCTTTATGAATTGCAGGGCATATTCTTAATTCATGCCTTAATTCTTTTCGTACATAAATCTGTGTATCTAACTACATATGTTAGTCAATCTTGTGCAAGAAATCCCAATTCAATAAATCTAAAGTTCTTACCGTAAATTATAAATAATGCGTATGACATTATTCACTGGGAGTCTCTGAAGGGCAGTTCTGCCACCTGAGTGATAGACTTTCAACTAGGCGCGCAGTTCGTCACTTTCAAGTTACCTGGTAATTCTAGCGGGAAAGAGAAGTTACCATTTCACCTGGAATCCGAACCACAGAAACCCTTTTTGTATGTATTAATTTAATTGCAAGGGAGCAATTTCCCCATACACCCATTTTCCCCTTACCCTTTTCACACCTACTTTTGCTCTCTACTAATTTCAAGCTAAAATTATTTTAGCATTTTTGATGAATTATTAATAATTTCTCTTGGTAATTTATTCCAATCCCTGATCCCCTTACCTAGAAAAGAAAATCTTCCCACACAATTACCTTCCATATTTATTACCACTTTAACTTCCAAATATTAATTTTTATTCCATATTACTAGCATATATTATTAAAATTATGAAATAAATGTGTGACAAGGCAGCATTTTAAAAGAAATATACCTTCCCAGTAATAATTAGAATATTACAGGCTTGAAGTTCTTAAAGTTAATATTCTTAAAATAGTCCCATGTTTCCAGAGAATTCAGTTCGATTCGTAATTATGGTGCAGTGTTAATTTGATCATTTTTTTGTTAGATCGTTTTCTCGTACGCTGGACAGAACTAGTTCTCAGTGTGTATTAATAATTTAGGGAAGTAAATTGTTTGGCCAACTTGGCCATACTAGTTTAGTGTGAAAAGTGAAAACAAAGAATTTCCTAGCTAAATAACGTTAAAGAATGGAATTGAAAGTAAAGAGAACTGGGTACACCAATTGGAAAGGTTTCTAAGGTTTAAAAACGGACTGAGGAAATTTTATTGTTTGACATTTGTAGGCATGGTTGTTCTGCACAAGTCACAATATGATATTCTAAGCAGGGAGTTGAGAAACTGAAAACGTGGCGCAGTCAAATAGAAAAGTGAAAGTGAAGGGAGTAGGCAATATACCATCAGTCTCAGAAAGATTTGATTCAGGTTGGGTTTATGTTACTTTGTTTGGTGAATTTGAGATAGATTTTTTTTAAAATGTAGTAACAGTGATTAAATCTGTTTTAAAAAGTGAGGAAGAACATTACATTCAATAAAAAGGAATAAAATGTATGCTTCTGGGATTTGATTAGTAATAGGGACATATTTTTCCAGCAACACGTTATTTTGGAGCTCTGTGTGTATGTTCCCATGTTGGTTGTGTTGTCAGAGAATGACTGGCATACTTAGAATTTGCTAACTTTGGAGATGAAGATCTAGTTTTAGATCAAGCAAAAGTTCTTAAAATACAGTATTAGTGGTGTTATTTCGGAACCTCTTGCAGTATTCTTGACATTCAGAATATTTCAACTTAGAAATTCCGCCAAACTTAATCATCTACCATTACCATCTAGATATCTCAATGGGATATATATGTATATACTAGCTTCGAGCCCGTAAAAAATGACGGTTTGAATGCAATATCCTGGCAGTTCATTTTTTTTAGTCGGTTAATTATATGGAATTGTTATTACATAATGCTAATGGCCTGGATTTTGTAATGTTCTATATATTTCATTTGCAGTTCACATAGCGATACAGTAGTAACTTCTACTGAATTATTGACAATGGAAGTATAGAACCAATAAAATTGAAAACAAATTAGGAATCCCACAAAAACTTTTGCTGTCAATGTAATATCAGTTTTATTCCTGGTCCAGGCACAATTCAGCACGATAAATATGAAACTTCTTTCCCCCGTAATAAATAATACTTCCAGTAACATGGCGCTTATGAAAACAGTTTAAATGGTTTGTAAAACTCATTTCAGAGCGAATTATGCTGTAACAAAATGTGTCAGTTGCGATTCTGTTCAACTTAGCCCCAATCTACATTAACATTGCATTCGAAAATCATAGCTTTTATTACCCTCATATGAATAACGACAGGCAGCACCTATGGTGGTAGTCTGAATTTATTGTGGAAAAGATTGCATGAAAAAGCGAATATCGACCATTTTTAATTAAATCATCGTGATATGAGTACCATACTGTGGTTAGATTATCGGAGTATTTGACTATGATTTATTTAAATAAATACATTTTACTTTAATGACGGAAAGTATAATATCAAAACGGATAACGGTCATTTATCTCGGTGATACATTTCATGATTCGTAAATATGGTGTAAACTTTTTTCGAGTTTTTAATTAACTTCATTGTTTATCATCTGCCAAAAACATTCTTAGGTTATGTTTTAACCTCGTTCTTATAACTGGTACAGATAAAATAACGCAAACATGGAATACTCTTCTCCTTGCATTAATTTTTGCATCTAGTTGTCATAAATAAACAAAAAGCAACATGTAAATTTAAACGAACGTACCAACTGTAACTTAGTAACAGAGCTTAGTAACGTATGATTGCCTCGCATTAATTTTCTATCTCTGCTCGCCGCTATTTGGCTGCAAGAATATCTTTGTTGAATTGCGAATTATAAATTGAAATAATTTTTAATTATATCTTTCGTGATATGAGTACCTTATTCTGGTTAGATTATCAGAATATTTGGTTACATTTTATTTAAATAAATGCATTTTTATAATTTCGAAAACGGATAACTGTTATTTATTTGACTGATACATTGCGCGATTACGTACGTTTCTCTTAGTTTTTAATAAACTTCATTGTGTCTTATCGTCTGCCAAAAAAATTCTTAGGTTATGGTTTAACCTAGTTTTGATAACTGATACAGATAGCTTCAATATTGAATCCCCTTCTCCTTACATGAATTTCTGCGTCTAACTGATAAAATAGCGTAAATATTGAATCTTCTCTCCTTATATAAATTTCTGCATCTAGCTGTAAATAAACGAAAAGCAAGATGGTGGTACGAATGTACTATGGTGGTTGATGATTGGCCGTTCTTCAGCCAATAGGTGAAGCAGCTATAGACGACGCACGCAGACGCCACGTTAGCGTTTTATATAATAGGATATATATATATATATATATATATATATATATATATATATATATATATAAAACATAATGAACCTGGAATTTATAGAAGGGTATTGATAAAGCAGGAAAGAAGTGGAAGTTTTGAAAAAAATTGACACACACCAAAAATAAATATGTGAAGACGTACATAACTTTTGATATTCTCTCCTTAATCTCAATAATATGCATTCTTATCCCTTATCCAACACCAATAACCATAGGCCTGCAGAAACCTGTGCAATTATAGACTTCTCCAAAGATAATCATAATGGCAGAAGGACAAATTTGTGAGACTATCATGGTATAGCCCCTCTGCAATTATCTGATAACATTACTGTACTTAGCACTTCCCAACTGTGATCCTGCACACTATGTTAAACAAAGATTCAAGAATTCATAGCAATCACTCCCCCTCCAAATCAATGCCTACTTCACTTATACAAGGCTACGAGTTAGCTAAAAATAAAAAGCATACTTGTGTCTAAAGAACTGCAAGTGACTTGGGAAATAAACTGATGATTACACGCTTGTACGCTCGTAAACTCTCAGTTTACTGAAAGGAAAGCATTCTCAAATAAAAATAAAAGTGATGTCTTAATGTGACAATATCATTCCAGTAAAACGTTAGTGTAATTTGTCTTGTTTCCTATAGGCAAAAGTGTATGTCGTCTCATTTTCGTATATATACTAGGCTAGTAACTAAGTGCTGAAAATTATTCACGCATTTACCAAGTGTTTGACGGTCGCAGAAATGGACTCAAATGTGCACCTATCCTCAAACACTACGTTGAGCCTAATCGCAACTCTACCGTACCCTTCGCAGATCAACATGGCTTTGAATATTTTGGTATGTTGTAAGATCTAGATGTCAAAAAAGATGGTTAATACGCAGTGAGAGTCAGCTTACGATAAATGTCTTAAGCTACATTGTATTTTCACCAAGCAAGATAGAACAAGACTGCAGCGATTATCGATTTTCACGACTTATTTGTCATTCGTTTTAGGCTCTATAACGAAGACCATCCTTAGATACATCCAAAGAATGAGAAAGGTTGCAGTGGATGTTGGATATAGCATTAAAAATGAAACTTTGAAAGTAACAGAATATCTTGCTGAATGTGAGCCTGTACATTCCCCAAAACTGTCTGCTCCATATTCCATATTCGGTGACTTACATAAAACTTACGGGCATCTTCCAATATATTTCAGAATCTAGCTGCTCAAAACTGGATTCATGTTGATGGTTCGCATTTCAAATCCTCACCAAATCAGCCGGTTCGAGCGTCCTGATACTTCTAACAGTTACTTTAACCTGTGACTGTGATGAGAGTGGTCGACTGCTATGTGTTTTGTACATGAAGATTAAAGATACCAGACCATTCAGGCACATTCATCCGAAGGTACCCGATAAATATTACGTCGCTCTTCGGCTGACGAATCACCGTTAACAGTATCGTATGACTTCTTTCCATATGCAGTGTCGAGATATTTGGAGCCCAGCCGTTTGGTACACAATCTAGTGAATGCGATTTGCGCACCTCTCCCGCACTACTAGACAATTCGCGAATAATGGAAATTTCCTTCAACACCGGGAATCGAACCATCTGTCCCCAGATCCTGAGTACGACACTTTAATACTTTTATAACTACTTCGGTGACGAGGCAGGCATTCAAATCTTAGGCTTCATTCATACTACTTCCAACTAATTTCCAGAATCAGTTATAGGTGCTACAAGAACTTTTTCTAAATACTGTCCGTTCCTATTTTCCTTCCAAGGGCGTCATTTCTAATGAGTAATTTCTCGAATATATCTAGTGGTTGAGCAGCAAACAGTAGGAGCGTATCGTCTACACAGCGGCATCAGATAGTTCAGAACATCAAGCGATAAGCGAGTCGTTCCGGGTATTGAGTTTACTGTTTATTTAGATCCGACACACGTTCCTTGCAGCCAAGGCTGCGCATTTTATTAGTGTACAGTGCAAAGTATTCCAAACGGTTCGTGTCCCACCGTATAAACACACGAAAGTTTGCCTAACATACGGCCAACCCTGCATTTTGCAAGCGACGCATGCCTGTTTAGGATAACTAGGTTTCTCAGTCAAGGTCTGCTGGATAAGCAACACCTTGGCACAAACTTGGCAAGTGGAGTGCGAAGTTTTCTGCGTGCACCTAAGTTCCAGTCAGCGAGATTGCACGAGGTTCATTTCATAATGTCTTCAAAATATCCTGTAATTAGGTCACCATGGAATATATTGGTTTGTCCTTTACGGTGATGCAGCTAATTCGAATTGTGTCGGCGCACGGAATCATGGATCGGTGAATCATAGCGTTATGACTTAAAACCACGACGAAATGTCTATTCTAGTTTTTAAGCTTGCTGTAAAGACACACAAAGACCAGGTTTACACTAATGCAACGTCACTTCTCCCCATTGCACTAACAGCTTATTCAGGGATCGATAGGTGAGCACGACTTTCAATTCACAAGATCGTACACACGAACACTAACGAATTTAAGCAGCCTCCACGGGCAATTAGAAGCTTCCAAGTTCAACCTAATACTAAGAAGTGGAATTTGGTAACTGACTGATGACTCTGACTGACATTACATCTCTTACGTCTGACAATGCTGTCGACTTCTAAAGCTAAGTATGTGACAAATCGTACCATAAACAAGTACTGTTTTTCGAACTGATGCAGGTAAGTTCGGGACTGGCAGTAGGGAAGACGCGGGTTCCATCTCCCAACCCATACTGATTTCGGTTTTCCGTAATTTCTCGATAACACTTCAGACGAAAACCGGAATATCCTTAAAGATGCTGTGGTCGAATTTATTTCCGTACCTTGCTCCCAATCAACTCTGTTAGCCTCGACCTTGTCGAGCTCTAAACCCACAGCAAAAAAAGTTTTCCGAGATCACTAGACTCGACTGACCATCGCTAGAGTTGCTATAGAACAGTGGAGAGCAAACGTATTACTCCAATTCCAAACGAGAGTGTTTAGTTGAAAAGAAGTTATCAAGTAATCCCATTACATATTTATAACCAAACAGGCTCATCATTAATTTATTAAAGCCCTCATTAAATGAGTACAATTTTTTTGGAAAAATCTGTAATACATCATTTAGTTCCTACTGAATCAGCGTTGGAAGTCCTCTGCTTCAGTCATCAGTAGTATCTGAAGTTCAAAAAAAAATTACACAGAGATAAAAAGATATTTGAAATAGAAGACCTTTCGCTTTGGTTTGAGGCCACATTTTCAATTTTCACTTAATTGTCTGAGGGTGCATG
The DNA here is from genome assembly GCA_031002005.1 of Vandiemenella viatica. Lineage (NCBI taxonomy): Eukaryota > Metazoa > Arthropoda > Insecta > Orthoptera > Morabidae > Vandiemenella > Vandiemenella viatica. Next base: position 219,134,033 of record JARYHS010008074.1, on the reverse strand, counting down.
CCAGACACGGGTAAACCATCAGCACTCACTAGATTAGAGGTTCTCAAACCTTTTTTTACCTCGATCCCCTCCGTCTAGAGAAAAAATTCCGAGCCCCCCATCCGTCAAAAGAAAAGTTCCCCCGCCTCCCCTACCTTGAATAAATTTTATTATTAAAGAGGTAAATTCCTATTTCTCAGTGAGATTCCACTGAGGTGTCATTGCCAGTGCTCAGTGTGTGACGTTAGAATAAAGGTTTTCATCTATAAGAGGTGGTGAAAGAGGCAGAATAGTCCTGACGGTGTGGAACTAGGGGGTGAAGCTTCCTCACACCCCACGTCTTACTGACATGTCTTCGCGCACCCGGGGAAGCTCTTCACTAGATAAGTCCTGCGCAATTATGCAAAAACAAACTTTTTTTTACAAATCCTATGTTGGATGAAGAAAACGTAAAACGACATCCATTAAGTCGGTTGGAGGAACTAAATTTTTATAAAGTGTATAGGTCAGTACCGGCAGCCGACCCGTGCATATTCAGCACAATAACAATGAGTGGACGAATTGGCGAGATGTGCACTGCGAAGGCCGGCAGTTTGCATTCTGACGGTGATCACGGCCGAAGGCCATCCTGCCACAGCGTCCCCATGCTGTTATCACATTCAGCACTGTGATGTCTCCAAACGATGGTTCCACATCAAGTGCGAAGGGAACAATAAGGCGGGGCTTCACCTGCGCAATCAAGTTGACGTAAATAAAAAAAAAAATTAGCGTTTAATTTTCACTGTATAACGTATTCTGTGCAATATGCCAAATATCAGTCGCAATAGAAAACATCACTGCATTTGTTTAAACAACAGTGTACGACAGTCCACAATAGAATCATCACAGATAGCATAGTAACACGGAAGGGAGAGAAAATTGATCCAGCCGTTATGTTATAAACTTTCCACTAGTTCCCTGAAGTGATTTCAGAAAAACAGAAAGGTGGGTCATAGGACAAAGATTTGAATTTACCTCGTCCAGAAGTCTACTACATTCTGAAAGGTATCTGATAATATCATGTAACCGTATAAGCATGTCACCTACTGAACTACATTCGTCATATTTTTTGATACCGGTTTGTTTGACATCAAGAAGGAAACTAAGCGGCTGTTTTCGCTCTCTGTGCGCGGGAGTTTATATTGCGTCAGGCCACACTGGAAAGTGGGCCATTTTGTAACGCGTACCAGAATACCAGTGCAACCCATCCACACGCTGTCAGGCCAGGCGAGTGAGACTAGGTTAACGCGACACGGCATGCCTCACCACGCAACGTCTCAGTCCAATCAACAGCTCAAATCACTGCTGCCGTTTGTTGACAAGTATGTTCCAACTAAAACACAACATACACCGCATGTCACAAACGACGGAAAAACGGTAAAAAAACAAAACAAAAGGAAAGGATAACTTTCTTTTTATTATTATTTTTGAAACTATTAACTGCATTAACAGACATAAACTTATGTTTTTTTTTTTTTTACTTATGGCTTTACGCCTCATCGACGTCGAGGTCATTAGATGGGGACAAGGAATGGGAAGGAATTCGGCCAGGGTCTTTTGAAGGAAGCATCCCGGCATTCGCCTGGAGTGGTTTGGGGAAACCATGGAAAACCCAAATCTGGATGCACGGACGGGGATTCGAACCGGCGTACTCTCAAATGCGAGGCTAGAACGTCAACCGCTCACCCACCACGCTCGGTGACATAACCATCTCCAATACGTACTTAAAGTTATTGCTTGCACATCGTTTTTTCGAAATAACTAAAAAAAAAACTTTTAATTGAGGGAATTTCCTCGAAAGATTTATCGGCATTTCAATTTAAAATTGTGCCAAAAACACTTGACGGAGCAGTTGTTTTCTCAGAATTAATAGAAATCAACTACAGCGTAGCAAAACCTACAAACTACGATAGTTAAAAATTCTTATTGTGTTACTGATGCCATAAAATTAGTATCGTCAGAGGTTCGGTGATATTGCTATGAACTCTTCTTATCTGATCGGTGCTGTAACGACTTACACTTTCCCCAGCCATATCTGCATTATATGGGCTCGTAGTTCAGTGCTTAAGGCAACCGACTTAAGGTCAGGGTTCCGGGCAGGCATTTTTACAGCCTCTTAGCCGATAAACCACCTCTGACAAAGCTTTACTTTGTTCGTTGGTAGTGCGCTAGGACGACGTGTGGTTTGATTCATAGGTAACCTGTAGATCGAATAATGACAGAGACGGTGTGTACAACTACGTCATAAGATTACACAGACTTATTTTACATATTACTAACTAACATCTATTCAACAATTTCATTTCCACGTTGTATAAATGTAATCACAAAAGCTGTTACTGATAAATAACCAAACTGCATATGGTCTAATTAATTATTTGTTCTACGAGCTAAATTTCTATGATTCTGATATAACGCGCTTAAAACTTACTTTCAGCTAAATCTATTTATTTCGGCATGTGTGTGAGTTGAAGTTTTTCTTGGTACTGTTCGTTTCCCTTTTGAGAAGGGCGTCAGTTTGTTTGCAGTTTCAACGCTCGTACAATGGACGGAAAGAGTGACGCGTGGAGTTCATGTCTGAGAACATTGGAGCCATTTAAATGAACTTCCGGAATGCTTTTAACGCACGGACGTTGCTCTGCACTTGTGTCAATTCAGTTATCACTCTACTTAGAAGACGCGCAATTTATTCAGAGGTGGAGCAGAGAAGTGAGCATTCCGAAGACACGGCAAAAAAAAAATCGTAAACACTGGCATAGCGGTATTATACGAATTAAAGAATGATCTTTATATTTACACCGACGTTCTGAAACTTTCCATCACAAGCGTAATAATATTTTTACTGAATGAGGGGAAAATTGACGTTTTCCCTATCCTATGTATATGGCGATTAATTTCCCCCCAATTTTTTTATATTTTTCTTTTTTTAAATTTCGAGTTTACAGTTCGTCAACATCGAGGTCATTAGAGCAGGAAAAGAATAGTGAACAAGAAGCGATAAGATTTTCTCCCACAGCCCTTTGAAAGATGCCTCTCGGCGTGCACCTGGCGTGATTTCGGGAAAGCTTGGAGAGCAAAATTCAGGATGTCCGTACCCTCCCATATGCCAGCAGGAGCATTAGCCACTCATCCACCAGGCTATTACCGATATGTGTGAGAGAGCTCTAGTAGTATTTCGCTACACCCTCTCCCACACTAAATACAATTCGCTCATCTTTAGTGCAGTCCCACACGAACCTAGTTACGAAACCCTCTACCCTTTCATAATTGGTATTGACAAAACGTACAGCATATCTGCTTCCATTCTTTTGTATGTGGGTCCCTACATATCAGCACAATTCGAACAGTGGACACACTGAAGTTACGAAGAGTCGGCCCGCGTAGCTTCAATGCCTTCATGTGCCGCGGCCTGGGATACGTATGGTTTTAATTGAGTGTTGTGTTTGTCTCGAGTCGTCCTTTAGATACGACAAGCATAACACCTTGAAATCAATAAATACACACAATAACTGCTTGAATCAAAAATATTTGAGGTGCCAATGCGATTTAAAAAATAAAATCCGTGATGTGAGGCGATTAGCAAAATCCTGAAACCCCCAACTGGGACGGTATATTATCGAAATTGTCCTGTACCATTAGCTCAGTGTAGAAAGCCGCAACAACGGAACTCATTAGATGGCAGTTGTCGCGTAGCTAAGCAGCTCAACGGTGCTGTAGTGCGACGGATGTTAGTGACTGAGGCTTCATTCCGTGCCTCGACCAGCAATCGTCTTTAAGACTCACGTAGAAGCCAATAAGCGGGCTGCGAATTGCTTTCTATGATAAAACTCGCAGACATGGCCAGTTTATAACGATTAAAAACGAAACGGAGTCTTTTTCAAATTGCTTGATCTCTCCCATCCCCATGACGTATTCAAAATACTGCTGAAGAATTCATAGCATTATATTTAATGTTCCAGAATTAAACCCCCTGACTTCTTCCACCTTACAATAAGCTTGAAGGCCCAGTTGTTGCGCCTTTTGGTAGGTATCTCACAATAGGAATAGTGTAACGGAAAGCTCTCTCGCCTGGTATTTTCCGGACCTTCGCTTTCAGAAGCCAGACTCCGTGTGGGTTGGGAGAGGTCTCGACGACAAAAACAGAACTACCTGTGTCCCCGCCAGTTGCCACCTGCTGCGACAAGTGGCGAGTTCCCCTGCGGCCAGGCTCTGACTGTGTCAACTGTCGCTCCGGTATTCAGTATTGAGACAGGTCTGTAACGTTACATTCAGAGGAGAAGAGACTAATTAGCCATCTACTGTACCTGACAGCGGTAATGAAAGGTTCCAACCAAGGCTGAAATCGGCGAGGAAGATCGTGTCTGCCATATGTGAATCACGTGGAAAATATGCAATGCGCGGAATGGAAGCCGGAGAGAAAAGAGCAATGAAAACCTGTTGCAAACTAACCGTTGGAATGATAACTGAACTCCTCTACATGAACTGATAAATTCGAATCAAAAGAGTATAAATCAGAAGTAATAACAAGATCACTAGTCGCCAGTGCGACTCAGTATTCTGAAGTGCAGCACACTGGTAGGAGCAACTCCCCCGCGTACACAATCACCGCCTCAAACTACACATTCCACAAACAAAAAATACTCTTATCACACGCTGAATGTATCTATACGTTTCACTGACGGATGGGAACACGTTAATTCTCCCATAAGCAGTACTTAGTACGACCTGGAAGTAGATATAATACGCTTGGCGTCATCAAAGGCTTGCGGCAGTAAATCCACAACTTCAAATTTGACGATGCCAACGATGAGTAAAAGCTGATAAAATGAAGGAGAATAATATGAAAATCAGATAACTATGTACGCTTACCCGACGACAAACACTAGATAGCAACACTAGAAAAACACTTTGAAATTCTGTCAGCACATTAAGTCTCATCACAATTTCCTTTTAAATTTGCTGAAGAAATATTGCGCTGGGTAGTACTGTGACATGCAAAGTCCATACTGTTATCCATAAAAGTTATAACCTGAACGAAATTTTTGCCAGACCTTTCGTCACTTTTCAAACTGGAAATAAACATAACAAACATAACCAATAAAATAGTAGCCTTTTTTAAGATTTAAAACAAACCTTCAAACTCCAAAACGTAAGTAAAATGGAAATAAACTCTCCTATTTGGAATATTATCGGAGAAAGTGGTTAGATTTTAACAATCAATAATGATAAATATCGATTAGTAAGAAACTTGTCAAAGTCAATAGGCGTAAGTTTCCGTTTAAAATTAAGCATAAGTTCACCTTGTCAGATTAATTAAGGAAATATCTAAAAAAAATCTCTGATCTAAGTATGGGCCAGTAACAGTCTAAATTCGTCTATTTGCAGTCAATACTATTTTAGTTTGTCAAAAATATGATATTCACTGTGCTAAAAGAAACAATACATTTATTGCCTTCCTAACGTCAAAATCTCTATGCCTATCTGCAGAATTTATTTATTCCATCCTGTAGTAAATGGACAAAAATAAACACAGGATTCACCATTCCGTTCACGGATTTTTCAATGTAATGTTGTTTCACTTAAGTTTCGCAATCGCCGTTAGTGCAAAAATTACTTGGCACAGTCTCTTCCTGGCGAGGTAGTCCTGTAGAAATTGTTCCGTTCAGAATGCGCAAGTAACGTACAACAGTTTGCTAAGTAACAATAATGCGAACTGAGCTGAGGAACAGGATGTGGGTGCAGGTAACAATGGTTAACAGAGTCAGCGGCCAACCTAATTTAGAGGACAGGCTCCGCGAGAATTAGTGCGTGACACAAGAAGGAGAAAGCTACTGCCAACCGCTCTGAATTCGAGAAGAAGGATTACGCCAAATCGAGCGAACTAATAATTTTCATTCTTCACCCTGGAGGAGAGTAGAGTTAAAGCTGTCAGGTGTTCATTCTTTATTAACTGTTCACAACGTCACCATTTTTTAAGTATAAACTACTCTGATTGTTAAAATTATTTTATGGCATGGGCGCCGGCAGGATTACTTTAAGGGGGGTGCATTTATTAACAAGGTGTTGAACAAATTTGGACAAAAAGCTAGGCACCTTAAGTTATTATTCAAAAAGTGAATTTAATGATAAAATTTGTTTCTTAATCTTTTTATGTGTGTTCTCTTTCATAGCAAGTGTACCCCCTTGCACCCCCTTCCCGGCGCCCATGTTTTATGGTGAAATGGTTTATAGAAGGAGAAATAATCAGATACGCAATCAAATACAGTTTAACTATGAAACTTTCAATTTTTCTAATACTGTTCTGGAGTTGCTATGCAGCAACATAACGTTACACTGCTAAGCTGTGAATGTACTTTAATCCAGTCCTACACGAAACGTCGTTTGAAGAACATGATAAACATGACACGGATCCTGCTCCACACTTCAGTTCACTAGAATGAAAGGCATTAATTTAGGCTTCATTCGAGATATCGCAGCAATTCTTTCATTAGATAGATGGTAAGACAGGAAATATTAAGCCGACGGGCACAGAACCACCCCCCTCCTCCTGCCCCCACACACATAAGACTGAAAAATACACACTAGTAACTAATTCTTTGTAACTAAGTCTGATACACGAATACCCACAACATCCTCTCAATCACCTCTTTTTGTGCTTATAGTTTTTCCCCTCGTCGCTAACGAGGTCATTAGAGGCGGGAAAGAACTGGGAGTAAGGAACGGGAAGGAATTTGTCGATAGTTTTTTGAACGAACCATTTCGTAAAACCATGGAAAACCGAATTCTAATGACCGGACGGAGATTCGGACCCACGTCCTGTCGAATACAAGGCTGGAGCGTTAGCGCACATACAACATTTTCATAATTCTCTTACATATCATTGCCGGGTGCTGCAACTCCACTGTATATTTAACAATGCTTTGATGGAAAATCCTTCGACAAATATCTATTGAAGCGAGAGGCTATCTTCCGTTCATTGAAAACATAATGTTTTGACCGGTAAAGCAGCTAAGTTAACACTGGAACAGTTTCTGAATAAAAACCAAATCTATGTACATAAATTACATAAACGGCAACTATTTTATACCTTTACACAAATATACAAGTGTGTAGTTCGATACTCGAGTTAAACCACACTGGGACACTGAACACCGGACACAATAGCCTCAACCGGATTCTTCGACATTAGCAACGGCTTATTCTGTTTTATGGGCGACAACCTACAGAAAATAAAGAAACTACACGTCTGAATTGCAATACTCCACTGTACAAATGTGTCCCGGAATCACAGAAAAAAAGTTATTTTTGGTGCGAGGAGTACTACATCACAATATTTCAACGAAAAGCCTTTCTACTATTGGATTTCATGAATACTGATGGGAGGTTGCAACCTATACATATCGGAGATATCTTTCATTGCAGAAGCTCCGAGAAAGTTGACTGCGTTGTAGGTACGTACAGCTGAACAATCCACTTCAGATAAATTTCCATCAGAAATTTGCTTCAGGCTATACGAGAAACAAATAATTTTTGATTCATTTGCGGCGTTAAAAATTCGTGCTTAGATACTCTACTGCTAGCGAAGTGCAGCTTTCTGACGACTATTGCAAGAAAACTGCAATTGTGTGTATGTGGTGCATATCCACCCTTGGCCAATCCCGAAGCCGGCCGGCTTGAGCCAGTGGCACGCGCTGACCTACTTGCCGCTATATTTAGCCAATTAAGTTCTCTCGCCGGTGGATTATCGCGACCACTTCACCAGCCACCTACAGGCGACACTCAAAGCAACATGCATCAACGGCAAATACGATCGTATTTTTAATTATTGAATATAAAAATCTTGTCATCGAAAATAAACGCCTCGGACTCAAGATGGTACTTACGTAGATGCAGGACTCCTCGACCAAACCTATGAAACCCTTCCTAACAGAAACCGAGTTTATCATAAATTATTAGTGGCAAACAGCACTTTATGATAAGGAAGGAAAATTGAAGCAGTTGAAATGTGGTGCAATAGAAAATTAAGTTGACGGATTAAGTACGAAATGTACGTGTTATGGAAATGATGGGTGAGGAGATAAGATTGTGGAAGAGTCTGACAGAAAGAAGAGACGGAAAGGCAGGTCGCATTTCAAGACAAATTTGTTAGCGGAGAGAACCGTAGAAGGAAAGAACGGTAGGGGTAGACAAAGATTAGAATATATGGAGCAGATAATTGAATATGAAGGTGGTAAGGGGTGTGTTGAGATGAAGACAGGAAGAGGTGGAGGATTGCATCAAAGTGGTAGAGAGACTGATGACAGCAAAAAAGTCGACCAAGCTCTTTGTGTCTTCTCTGAAAACGACACCTTTATCTAAGACAGGTTCGCCACTGATTTCTAATGAATAGCAAGGTTAGAAGTAATTTTCTTTCTAAAAAATCTCTGTTATTGAATTTTAAATGAGACAAGCAAGTTCAATAGGTATACAATGAAATAAATTTTATTACCAAGCACACTCTTTTAACGTATACGACATTTTTTTTCCAGATTCCCCTGATACAGACGTATGCTACTGTAGCTTCTTGAGAGATACTCCTCAGACAACCTTTGACTTTATACTGTTTGATGTCACGAGTACTGAAGGCAATAAACTATAAAACCACATTATTGCGCTCATATTCAAACCATAGTTTTTAATAGGGCATTTGGTTTGGCACTATATTTCATCAGCTTTTCGAAAGATAATTCCTTAAGCTTCACCATAATCTCCTTTTCTCGCTGCAGCTCCTGTTATTTAAATAACATGTAAAATATTATTGATACCTGCAAAGAATATTAATTAAAAGCGACAATTAACTAACTCATTTGTTGCTCAGATTTCGAGGGGGGGGGGGGACAGTTTGTTCTTCATTGTTTTATATGAGCTGCAATATTGAAGGTCCAGGAAAGGATCTAATAATAGTAGGGTGCATATGGACGAAAATGAGTCTATAAAATATATTCTAACTGGGAAACGTTAGTAACACTGACACGAATTTCAACTCACAAACTTAGGAAAAAATGAAATAGCTTTCCTGATGATTGTGGTCCTATCCTGGTCATGCTTTGGTTCTGCGATTCTAGTAACTACTATGCTAAGAATCATTGCAGAAGACGTGCTTAATTTATTGAGCATCGATACATTGCAGTGATATTATTATTATTATTTAATTGCAATGGAGCACAGGCTCCGGTGGCAATTTCCCTACACACCCATCTTCTCCCTATCCTGCACCCACCTACATTTGCCCTCTATAAATTTTATCTTTAAATTCTTTCAAAGTTTTCGGTAAATTATTCATCATTTCTCTTGGTAACTCATTCCAATCCCTGACACCCTTACCTAAAAAAGAGAATCTTCCCACATCCTTGTGCCTGAAATCGTGTGCCAGCTTGTGGTCATGGTCATCTTTTGCCTTCCATGAACTACTTTTCATACCTATTGCAATATCTTTCCATGCCTCATCGCCAGTATATGCCCTGTACACTCCCATGACCCTCCTCATCCTCCTCCTGTCTTGCAATGAATCCCATTCCAGCTCCTTTATCATATCCGTCACTGATTGCATTCTGCGATAATTTCCAGAAACAAATCTAGCAGCCCTTTTTTGCACCCTCTCCAACTCCCGTATTTGATACGTAAAATGAGGGTCCCATACTACACTACCATATTCGAGCAATGGTCTGAGTGACCAAAGTTTTGTAACCCAATTCCTTGAATTCCCTCGTGCATCCCCTCATCACTCTCTCCAACAAGTGCAGAACTTTGAAACCTTTTCCTACCACCTGTCCAATGTGTCCTGCCCAGTTAAGCTTGTTATCAAAATTAATGCCAAGATATTTACATTTCAAGTCTTCAGCAAGCAATTCTTTCCCCACCTTATATTCATAATTAACCTTTTGTTTTTTATTTGTGTATCTAATAAGCTGACTCTCTGCATTTATCTTCATTCCATGTTTACCAACCCAACTAGATATACTGTCCAGATCACTCTGCAACTGTTTACAATCCTCTATCGTTTTGATTCTTTTATACAGCATTATGTCATCTGCAAACAATCTAATTTCATATAGTAAACAATCAACACAATTATTCATTAGAATAATGAATAGCAATGGTCTCAATACGCTACCCTGTGGCACTCCCATTTTTACTTCCACTTCTTTTGATACTACATTTCCTACCCTAACTTTCTGTTTTCTACCTTTTAAAAATTCTTCTACCCAGCAAATCACATTCTCATCCACTCCAATCGTTTTTACCTTATTTACTACCATTTTATGGCTTACTCTGTCAAACGCCTTTGACAGATCTAGTGCTACACTATCAATTTGGTCTCCCTTGTCCATTTCATCTGAAATATTTTGCATATATCCCACCAACTGAGATTCGTATGAATATCCTTGCCTGAAACCATGTTGCCTACTTGAAAACCACTTACGTTCCTCACATTTATTTCTGATGTGGTTGCATATCAATCTTTCCATTAATTTACCCACCACTGATGTCAAACTGATTGGCCTGTAATTCTCAACTCTATTTCTCACCCTTCCTTTATGTACCGGTACTACTATTGCACTTTTCCAGTCCTGTGGTAAGCAGCAAGTATCCAGACTCAATTTAAATAATATTTCAAGATAAGGTACAATGTCACATCCGGCTATCTTTAAGATATCTGTAGTAATATTATCTACACCAGCCCCTTTATGTTTTTTCAGCTCTCTTATTTCCTTCATGATTTCCTCAGGAGGAATATCAAAAAAAAATTTAAAAACGCGATCTGAATTTTGAGTGCAATGTGACGAGTAACAAATTGGAGTAAAGAGGAAAAGTAATGTGAATGATAATAATGGAAAAAATGCGCTCCATCTTCCAGATGAAAGTTCCTAACTATCAAAAAAGTCCACTCGAATAAGAGAGCAGAATGGTTAGCGAAATCCTGTTGCGACAACTGTAGTGTGTCCATTGTTACGATAATTTACTACTGGGTGCATCCGAAATGAAGGAGTGTAAGGGAATACGTAGAAGAAGGATACAGCGTTTGGTCATTAGTTTTTGCCGAAATAGATTTACGTGGACCAGCGCAACATTTAATTCCCAGCAGATCCACTGTAAAGAATGCGTTGGTCTTTGCCGCAATCGCAGAGCACGACGCCGATTGGTCGGAAGGCCGGTGGGGTTTCATATGCAGAGCCGGTACATTTTAGGCGTCGGCGCGTGTGTTCCGTTGCGACAGTGGTCCAGGGTGGTGCTGGGACTATCGCAACTTCAGTGCGCGGGCTAAACATAGTGGACCAGCCTCCAACCACTCGTGCCAGCTGACAAACAGCCAGGGAGCATGTCATCCTCAGTGTAATGAATCCGTACGCGAGAAGCACTTGATCGAATACAAGGTACCACTCTAGACAGCTAATACGGAAATTAACTTTAAATTAGCAGCCGTGGAAGGATAAAAGGACACTATAAGTTTTTAACTTTTGAGAAACATTTCAGTAACTAGTAAACGAACAAATATGTTTATATATAAACTAAAATTTGTTTTCCATTGTCATAAATGATAGCTTTCACTTACAGATTCCAATTTTATTAGTTTTTTCACTATTTCTTATAGTGGTATTCATTGTGTTCATACCTTAGCATGGAGCATTTCTCCATATGTCCACATCTTACCTCATTAATTTCAAACTCCCTGCTATATAATCCGGAAATGGGGAATACTTTCTGTATTGCCAAAAAGGACTTGAGAAAGTAGATCGCGAAGTATTACCTCTTTATGGAGCTGAAATATTCAGAGTATAGACAGGTGATCAACGAACAGTTGATCCACTGGAAACGTCAATTTCGATGAAATGGAAGGAATGTAATGGTAGCATGATTGAGAAGGCATAGGAAGGAATACGAAACCGAGTGAGCAAATAAATAAAAGAATGTTTGCTAAAAGAAATGATATCATGAAAGAACCTCTCACTAAACTGAACTAAATCATAAGAAAGTTTGGTCATTTATCGATTCCATAAATAGTCCACAATATATGTGTTCAGAGCCAGAAATTTGATGAGTTGCGACCAGCAAAAGCATGTGTATTGCAATCAATAATCATCCAGTATCCCTAAATTCGTTTTCTTTGCGTAAAATGACGTGTTTCACTTGTTGATACCACGGTTCTTGAGGTATGCGGTGTTAAATGAACGGCAAAGCCCGTAAGATGTCACACGAATTTCTCAGTATTTCATTGCATCCAGCTACCCTCGTCCTCCCAGTGGCATGTACACTCGTGGAGACACGGTGTCAGCAACCTAGCCGTGCTATTCTTAGGGTGTATACCAACGTAGCCGCGCCTTGAACCTGCATAGTCTGCTGGGCGGTGATAACAGGGAGCAGGACACAGACATACTCAAACACATAGGAGGCACAATCAAAAGTTGCAGTAACGAAAAACACTGAAGCTAACTCAGAAGCAGGGTGGTGAAAAACAGCGGTATCATTGGATAACACAGAAAATATTTCATCGATCAACTAAAAAATGAAAGAAAAAAAAATGATCGACACGCAGCCAGCAGCAATTGCATCTTAGAATCAAATAAACAAACTTCAAGAAAGTCAAAAGATAATTCCAAGCTTTTGAAGAAAAAGAGAGGAACAAATGTCTGTAAATTGGGCACACACTAAATTCACCTAAGTTTTCAGGGGAAAGGTGCATGTATTTCTAAAGAACTGATATTTAGATATTAAGATGAGACGGAATAAGAAATTAAAAAATAAGGAAAGATCTGGGCAGTAGAGTGTTATAAAAGAGGAACATTTCGGTATTATTCAACTATGATAATCTGAGATGCATTTGAAATTAAACAAAGATCGAAATATTATATAACCTGTTGGTGATTTTTTCGGCCCAAGTCCTTAGTTGCTATGATAACTGTTTTGTGGGTTCTTTCTGCCTTGCAACTAAACAAAATGCTTTTTATGGCATACGCGTTTCGCCTTTATTCAAGGCATCATCAGTGCCCTAGATAAACATATATACACATATATATACAATGCTGTTGTTTGATTTTTGTACAGTTTTCTAAAAAAGTATTAAGTGGGTACTTACAGTTTTTATATGTTCATTAACACGCACAAGTTCGTGTTTCCATACCAGCTACTCTTTTTGCACTATAACAAGTTTTGTAGGCTGCACAACAAAGTTCGTGGCCGGTGAAATTACCAAAAATGCAGCCTACAAAACTTGTTATAGTGCAAAAAGAGTAGCTGGTATGGAAACACGAACTTGTGCGTGTTAATGAACATATAAAAACTGTAAGTACCCACTTAATACTTTTTTAGAAAACTGTACAAAAATCAAACAACAGCATTGTATATATATGTGTATATATGTTTATCTAGGGCACTGATGATGCCTTGAATAAAGGCGAAACGCGTATGCCATAAAAAGCATTTTGTTTAGTTGCAAGGCAGAAAGAACCCACAAAACAATTATATAACCTAATGTAAAAGGTCTATGAAATATGAGAAAAGTGACGGACTTACGTTGCTACCTCACCTTTGCAAGGAAAGTACAAATAGACTGTAATGAGAATTAACATACAGACAATGTACACAACCTGTTTCAAAATTATTAAAGTGTTTACGATACAAAAAAAGTTGTAGCTGCACTATACGAAACCCAATATGTGTTTAGAAAGCTATGCTAGAGGATAAGTAATTCTGACGTAAAATTTAACACTGGGACGGATGAACAAAAACTATTTAATATATCTCTGAATTCGAGGGAAAGTTTTCATAATGTTAAATGACACAACGTGTTACGATTTTAAAATACCAAACTGAAGAATTTTAAGAAGTAGGCGTAGAAAATAAAAGTAGAGACTAATGCAAGAGAAAAATGGTCTGAAGCAGCAATGATGTAGAGAAAGTAGTGAGGTAACTGAGTGCGAACATAAACACAACGATTTGCATAAGATATGGTATCAGCTGTCAAGTTATTGCATGACCGAAGCAAAATAATGAGAGTCAAACGAAGAAAACAACAAAAAACCAAGGAGGTCGAAAAGTGCATCAAGAATTACAAAACAACACCGAAACAGAATCAGTGGGTCCAGTATCATATTTGTGTTATGTAATAAGTGTTGTTAAAGCGATAGATAAATCAAGGATGATCTGAAATGCTTATTAAGATCATATATAAAAGTAGAAAACTTTAGATGACATGATTTATCAACTTAGAGATTTCAGGAAAAGATACTAGATTAACTGGTTAATTTAATATTAGAATGTACAGTGGGGAAAAAATGTAGGTAATGGTAATAAATGACGTTAAGCGGATAACCGAGAATGTACGTTAGATAATGATGCTTAGGTGAAGGAATCAGGGCAACATAGGATTAAAGAAATAATGCACTGAACGTTTCGAGAGGTTAATTGCGAGTGAAAAATTACTTATCAAATTAAATGAATACTATTAATTTATGGAAAGTAATGGTTTTCGTATAGAAAAATATAACATCGACTTTTGTAGTGGTATAACAATAAGTATTTGCCGAGTAAGGTATTGGTTCGCCTTCTACCACTCGTAGTAACACCAAGGTTCTCTCAAGGTTGTCCTGTCCATAGTGACAACATTGATCTATTCCCGATTATGTGGTTTTCCTTCAACATTTACCTGATAGGGTATGGCCTCAATAAACGCGAAAATGAGCAGACCTAATTACCAAGAAACGGCTAACTAAGAACGCCAACTTGTCGATAGACAAATTTCTTGCAGTACCTCAACAGTAAAATTCATACTTTTAGTTAAGGACGTTCAGATTTATACTAATTTATTATTTTTTCGAAAAGTAGCATAAAACAAGTTATTTAAATACTCTTTATTTGTCAATATAGTCCACGATCTTCTCAATGCACCAGCCCTATTTACGTTTTCATCGAGAAAATTTTGTCTGTGTTCCCAGACGTTTTTCCCCAACTAGATCTCGGTCACCTTTCACAAATTTTCTCTGTTTATAGCCACTTCTGTCTTTGAGTATCAGAAATTTGTTTCTTCTTATTTTTTTGCAATAAAATGAGCAAAAATACGTTGTATATGATTTGAATGGACTTTTATGCCATTAATATCTGACAAACAAATAACTAGCCACTAAAAGACTAAAACAGTTTAGCATTTATTCCCGCTCATCTGGCAGTAATATCAACAGCTGTATTTCTTTTCTAAATTTTATCTATAATTTAAATTTTAATCAGCAGTTGGAGTAGAAAGATTAGAAAGATTTAAGGAAGCCTTATTTGATAAACTATTATAATTCTCTCCCTCAGATATATACACTGGAGTGAAAAACTTCAGGTCGAGATAAAGTGACATAATATATTATTAAATGAATAAAAGTGCGGGAGTATTTTGCCAGAGTTCTTCCACAGTGTGCTAGACCTCACATGGAATGGGGCAATGAACGGTAACTCAAAGGCCATGGCCTTCCAAAGGCACCATACCGGCATTCACCTGGAGTGATAGCGGTAAACTATGGAAAACCGATATCTGATTGGTCCGACAGGGATCGAACTTGTGTGCTCCCGAATGACAGACCACTAGGCACAAGGCTCTGTGCTTAAATAATAATTTAATTTAATCTTTGTGAAATAATCTGCAAGAGAAAAATATCTTAAATTCTGTTAAAACAAATCATCGATCGATTTACGTTCTCAGCACCACCACGGAAGATTAAATCAAAAATTAAGATCGATATGAAAAAGGAAGTATTTAGTAATCAATAAAATGTAAAACGGTGAGAAATAATAATGTATGCGGCTGACGTGAGAAAAATTTTAGCAGACTAAAACAACGTTCACAGTCAATACTGTCAGCGTCATATCTTTGACGACTTGAGTCTTTCCGTGAAAATAATATTTCTGAAGAAAGGTGAGAAAACAACTTTGGAACATATTCACAAGACAACCCAGTAGCCGGCAGCCAAATGTCAACATGACGCTGATAACACTCGTTTCAGCTTTTTCGCCTCTCGAGTAGAGCCGGTCTGGAGGCGTCACTGTCTACTGTTTCGCTGTGACATTGACCGCACGATTAGCGCTCAAAGTACTTCTGCATCATCTGTTCCTTGACAGAGTTGTGTCGATTACTAAAGAACTGCAGGGCCGGAAATAGGGGGGATGTTCTAAAACGTTTTCGGTACCGATAATATTTGAGATCACAAAAACATAAAACTTTAAATTAACCTCAGCCAGTCAGAATAACATCCTGCTGCACAGTGCAAAACGTTTCCATGATTTATCGCTATCCATGATGTCGGTACCATTACTTCCATATGATGTAAATTTTCAACGGTAAAAATAATTTATTAGTTAAGAATAAATTCTTTCTTGTTCCGAACAGACCAACAGAGAATTCCTCAACCTTCTAAATAATCGTTCTGTGGTTATGTGTAATATACGGAATTATAGGAAAATAAAAACTGACCAGCATCTAGGCATCACAGGAACACATCGGAGTAAAATAAAGAGCAAATAATAGAGCACATTCTTAAGGACGAGAGAGGGGCTCATAGTTCACATTTTACTACTACAAAGCTTCTTTCCTTGACTCATTGGTTCCGATTCATCACAACATTGAAACCAAGCGTATCTAGAAATCTTTGAACCTTTCGTATTGTGGTAACCATACTAACGAAGTTCAAAACAGGTCAAGTTACTGAATATGGTATTTTTCGGAAAATGCTTACGCTAGTCTAATCGAAATAGATTGAAAAGACTTGAAGGTCAAGGTGAGGTTGAGCAGTGATTAATGTACCAGTTGGTGCCAGATGTTTATACACTGTGTGCAGTGCTGAAGTTGCGTTGGCAGCGACCCTGAGCGCCTCACTACACGTGTCGGCTACTAGCACGCAAAATACAGCAAGATACTTTTCCACCAAGTCGAAGAATTACTTTCAGCTATTAACAGAAAATGTCTCATAGGAAGTATTCAACGCTAAATTTCGAAGAAAGACAACTGAATGTTATCTCCATCACAACGAACGCGTAGAATGATTCCTGTTTTGGAACTTACTGGCCAGCATTCGATTGGAATTATTTTGTTCAACTGAAAAACACTAATGCTTTTAACACTTTCAGCACAAGAAGTTCTGGACGAATGCAATTCTTCAGTTCATTAAAAATTTTGTCATCAAAAACTCTAAAATTGTGCATTGCATAATCATAGTTTCTTCTTGAGTTCATTTCTTTCCATACGGATGCTCTTGCCGGTTTCTTTAAAACTCTTGATTCAATTCACAGCAGACATAACAATAATATTTGTGTTATTGTATTGAGATTTTAGCCGTTTTGCGTTGGTAGTGTGTTCCTCACACTTTGAGAGATAGGTGCAAGACGGTGGATCTGGTTCCTGGACAGTACGGGATAGCATGCAACAAACAGTAGACTATACATAATTTCGATAGAATTCGGAATTGGTGAAAAAAAGGAAAGATCTACAATACGACGCCAAAATATCTCCATATACCCCACTTAGAACTATGACGGGTCAATGGATTCCTGATCATAAATAGAAAAGAGTCAACTCACGATTAATATATCAACTTCCTACAATCTACATCTTTCGACAGTTGATTTACAGATTGAAATCCCCAGAGCATTTGCACAAACCATTTTCTACTAGTATGCATCGTTACTGTTAGAAATAAGAATTTATGCATATACAAAGCTTAAAATCTTTCGACAGTGCTAAGGGTGGAGAATGTTACTCTTCTAACATCTTATCACCTTCAGAAGATTGTGCTGTTGCCAACATGCAAGATCTCCCGCTATAGTAATAAGAATTTGACATAGCGCTCCATATTTCAGAAGGACTTTACAAAATCTAGACGAAAACCCAACATTTCAAATCATTCTTACAGTAGTCAGGTTTTTCAACTACTTTATACTTAGCAGTTAGTTAATAACAAGAGCATATTCATATATGAGTGCAAGACGCGCACCAATTCTGGTCACTGTTGTTTGATTCAGTAGTAAATCTCCGTCCTCCCTTACCAACATATATCACGAAGGATAACTGATATAAGTTTCGCACTATAAAGCAGAGGGCACGCCTTATCGAAGTCCTCTTTAAAAATCATGCGGGCAGTGCTTGGACAATCGATAACTAGGGCAAATTTGTTTGGACTACTTCTGGACCGTCACATTTCTGCCTTTAATGAATGTGATTAACTTGTAGGAGGTGTATGAAAATGTTCATATAATGAAGTGGCAGCAATGTATGCGTTGTGAACTGATCCTTAGAAACCTCTTCCTTTTTTTTGATGCTTAATTCTCTGTTGGTGAATAAAGAAAAGTATCCAACGGATAAGACTGAGGCACGACGACTTACCAAATATCCGTCTCTCGAGAGGAAATCAGCGAAACAAATTAATGTTGAGATGAACTCATTGTATAGGGAGAAAATCCTATCTTTTGAGTGATATCCCTTTACAAAATGTGATTCCAAAGAGGCCACATGACATTTTGTAAAGTCCGCAGAGAAAAGAGACCTACCTTCACAGAAGCCACCACAGCTGTGGAGAAAGGAGAGTTGCTGAAACTGGATAAACGTGGAAAGCATTTTAGTTTTCTACATTAAGGTTCAATCTAGAAAAAAATATGGTACACAAACTGTATAAAATGTTCTCGGATATACCCACGGGGAAACGCTTCAAGTAGATGTTACGTTTCAAAGCCGGTCTTCGACTTTAAAACCCGACAACGAAATCGGATATTGGCTTCAAAGCGTCACATCTACTTGAGACGCTCCCCGGTGGGAGGCCTCAGAACGTATGATGCGTGGAATAACACCACCTCCATGAAATATCAACACGACGGCAGACACGATTGCTCACTCTAAAACAGAAAATGATTCTAAAGGAAGCAACAAAGGAATAACACAGAACTGTGACTTGAACTAAAAAGTATTTTTTCGATTGACTAGTAGGAATGGGAGGTCTACTTTTCTGATCAAGAAACAAAAGATATAAACAAGTATCTCAGCCTTCAAAAACAGTTGAGAATATTAAGGTCCGTCAGTTGTTTGAGTCTGTAAGAGTCGCGCACTCACTAAGGCATCAGTTTTAGAAATGTTGCTACAACCTTCCTATCCCCTTATCTGGCACCAAGTGATATTTTCGTACTTCGAAAATGAAGTTTCAACTCGAAAGAACTTCAATATGACATAAGTTAAGGGTCGTAGCGATGGTTCCAGATCCGAAGACCAATTTTGCATGAAAATAGTTGTGGACCAAGATGAAAGACCGCTGGATGAAGTAGTATCCGCATGAACAAAAATAAATTTCATTATAGTAGCATCACAGATGCCCAAATATGGTACGTTCCAGGTAATTGTATTAATTTTTTGATATGATTTCAGTAAGATAATTTTCTCCAGCGCAGAATGTTTTACTTTCTCATTGCAGTATTTTATTATTATTATTATTTTCTTCTCTCGTTGACATCGAAGTACACTATTTTTATTGAAATGACTAAAGAAAAATAAAACCAATGAACATTATTTGTTGAATTACAGTAACTATTTTTTAAAAACTGTACCACGTCGAAGGATTAAGAAACATGAATATGTGAGTGGAGGCTTTCCCGGCGTATTGATGCAATGAATTGTTCACTGGAGTTCAGCCGGATAGTGTGGGGAAAAAAAGCAACGTTTCGACAACCGGCTCGGTTGTTTCATCAGGTCTACTACTTCAGATAATACTACCTGAAATCACAAACTAGACTGGCTTAGCACGACGACGCCGAGGCTCCATCATGCTCCCATAGCCCTTAAGCTAGGGAATTCGTTGGGGAAGTTCTTGCCAATTCGCCATCTCCTTCAACGACAGCAAAATAAAGGAACAAAAAATGCTCCAAATGAAATGACAAACTCGAAAAAAGCAAAGACTAAATCAACAACTAGAAATAAAGGAAGGAGATGGCGAATTGGCAAGAACTTCCCCAACGAATTCCCTAGCTTAAGGGCTATGGGAGCATGATGGAGCCTCGTCGTCGTCGTGCTAAGCCAGTCTAGTTTGTAATTTCAGGTAATAATATCTGAAGTAGTAGACCTGATGAAGAGAACCGAACCGGTTGTCTAAACGTTGTCGTTTTTCAGCACTATCCGGCTGAACTACCGTGAACAATTCATTGCAAGAAACTTGAAGTTCGGCGCTACGGTACCGAGTTTTGTTTTGTTCCGTTAAACCGCGACAGAGTTAATTAGCCTCACATTCCGGTACTATTGTGGCTGTCCCTAATATGATAATTGTACTATACGACTGATCTCATGATTGAGAGGGTTACTGGTTCGAGTCCTACCTTGATCTGTGATCCTTTAACTGAGCAACGTTTATTCACGCCAAAACATAAAGGTGATTCAGAATAAAATTAATAATTTAACAATCAGAGAGCTGTGTGGCCTAAATTCTGCTGGATGGAGGAAACCTGCCCTTTGAGCTACTATCATTACTGTCCTACCTCACGTTCACAAAGTAATATTAATTCCAGGTGCCTAAGTTAGTAACTACTATAAAATGCAGTTATCGTTATTTGATTAGGCGGCAACTGGCTGATCCAAGGGGTTCGCTTTCAATTTTTTTTTTTTTTTTTTTTTGCTAAAATTAAACTATTTTATCAGAAATAGGAGCATCTTTAGAGCAATGAGAAATCACAATCATAAAATTCTAATCTGCTTGTGTGTCCCAAGATGTTAACACTGCTTTTAATAGTAATGGGTATTCTTTTGCATCATTTGGTACCGAAAATACGTGTAACGCGATTCAGTGCCCGAGATCCACAGCTTAAATGCGTATAGGAATAAATTCGCACGTCACAAACAATAATTGAATACAGACCACAGTGAGGCTATCAGAAGGAATAACACAATACACCGACGTGAGGTGATAAGGTTTGGTAGCGAGACAAAGAAGCAACAGAGTATTGATTGTATGCGAGCAGGTGGATGCTGCCAGATAGCTCGCTGTGCTGTTCTGGAGGACCCGCTCTTCAGCTGGAGAGCACGCCTCACTTCATTGCGGCCCGCTCAGACCAGCCTCAAGGTCCCTAGCGTATATGCTATGTACAGGTGACGATTTCGTAACTATAAAAGCTTGATCCACAGTCAATACTAAGGATCTAATTAATTATTTTTCAGATGGCGAGTAAACACTTCTTATAAAGTTGTTCAGTGGTTCTTATGCAGTAAGAAATATAGTTTTCACATTGCCTTTTTCTGTAAAAGACAAAAGCAGTCAGTCTGTCACTAGATTCCGGTTGATGAATTCAGCATCACTCCATTTTTCATGCGTAGTAGAAAAGGAAATGGATTCAATATTTCTAGATGAATTCATAAGGGAAAAAGAAGAAATAATATAGGAAAAATTATTTGAATGGATAGAAAACGAAGTGTGCTATCTCCAGTTTTATTTTGTGTAGTGTAGTAATAAAGAGAACTACGCGAGACAAAGGAGAAATCGAAGGCGGAAATTAGCATAATGGTAATTTGCAGATGATGCAATGATAATCGAGGGAGAATTGCAAGATGCTAGTACGCTTAGGTGAATAACGCACGTGGGCTGTGAATCAGCAAATATAAGAGAGAGGAAGATGGAAGAAAAGCAAATAAGATAACCAACGAATTAATAAAAGCAGGAAATTTTTGTTTTGCTATTAAACACATATGTGGGGCAGAAGTGTGCTTATAAAGGCCAAAATCATAACGAATAATTCATATTATCTCACATATCCAGCAAAGACGGACAAGAACTGAAGCTGGAGAAGGGTGTAGATAACAGATAAAATAGTTTTAGGAAATATAATGAAAAAAAAACAACAAAAACTAGAGAATCAGGCGTGGAGATAAGAAACAAAATGGGCATTTATACAAAGAGAGAATAGGAAAGAGTATGTTACGTTGGTTCTGAAATGTCTGGATGATGGTGGAGGCACGTTTCCAGTATAGATATAACGGATGCAAGGTTTAAGGGAAAGCGGCCGGGAGGAATACCTCATGGAGATGGAGAAATTGCGTTAGGAGACTGGCTAAAAGCAGAGCTGACAGACAGGGGAGATACTGAGACGGAGGAATTCATAAGAGCAGAAGAGGATGGAGATGCATAATCAATATCCTAGCACACAGCAGGAAGGGTGGAAGGTGTGAAATGTATATTTGTAGTGGTAGAAGAGTATTTCATCAGTGCATTCCTCAGAAGAGACGGCAGATGTGTGAGAAGCAGTAATTCTGAAGCGCGTGTGTTGTGAGGCGTTGCATAACGCGTGCGACAGGGCGAGCGAGTCAGCCAGGCGCTGCAGAAGACCCACATAACAGGATCGGGCCACCGTTATCGGATTTTTCATTTACTCCCCTCAGAATTCAAAGTCAAGGACAGCGAACGTTGTATTTAGTGCCAAGATCATATAATACCATGATATGCTCTCAATGAGAGGCAGAACTGACAAATTGAAGTGAAACTGAGGAACACGTCTGAAGTGGTACTGATTGTTCTGTAGTTTCACAAATTGGGGAGTTATTGGTAAACAAATGATAACAATCGATTTCTTAGACTAGAACTTTAACTAAATGAAGGTGCTAAGAAACTTAAGGAAGGACTTTCACTACTTCAATTGTAATAGATAATGTGTCAAGGAAGTTACATTCCAGTATGTGAACTAAGGGGCTTTATCACTTTCTTTGGTATCAGACATAAAATGGAAAAATGTTTGAAGTTTCTCAGAAAATTATGAATCCAGTACACAAACAGAGGACTCATTTAATTTGTACAAAATGAAATTGCAATGATTAAAGAAGGAAATCAACTATAACTGCAGTACTGAGGAAAAGAGAGTGCTTTGTTTCTTACAATATTTAATGCACATCTTCAAGACTGTATGAAGCAAATGACATTGTTGCGCTCACAGAAAGGGGAAAATTTTTGAAAAATATTATGGAAAAGATGACGAATATAGTAAGATTATTTATTTTTGCTTCTAGCTGTACGCCTTATCGACGTCGAGGTCATTAGAGGCGGGAAAGGACTGGGGCAATGAAATGGAAGGACTCCAGCCATGGTCTTTTGTAGCAACCATATCGGAATTTGCCTGGAGTGATTTTGCGAAACCACGGAAAAGCCAAATCTGGATGGCCGGACGAGGATTCTAACCAGCGTACTCCAGAAAGTGAAATCAGAGCGTTACCGCTCACCCACAACGCCCGGTATGAGAATATCGATAAAACTAATACGAAAGTAACGGTGTATGGCAAAGAGGAAAATGCTAAAGCAAAAATAATCAAATTATAATATGTCGATGAATTTACTTATTTGGGAAACAGAATCATAAAAAATAAACAAGGAGGGAAATAAAAGTATAATCGACAGGTAAAGATTCAATTTAACAAAAAAAATCTATTAACAACAAGAAAAACATTAATAAAAGTATTTGTCTGAAGTGTTGGCCTATATCAAAGAGAGGAAAAAACATTAAATTTGTTTGAAGTATGGCATTAAATGAAGCTTTCGAAGATCAGCCATAAAGACAATATAACAAATATGGAAAGTAATACCATCTGGAAGGAAAAAAATAGAAGAACGAGATTAATTGGAAATATTTTATGCCATGAAAGCTTGGTAAAAACAATATTCGAAGGGATGACGGAAGAAAAGAAATCTCGCGGAAACCTCCGCTCCAAGTACATACAACAGATAAAGAAAGATTGTAATAGCTACCAGAAAATGAAGAGGAAAGTGGAAGAGAAAGTTGCCCGGAGTGCTGACGCAAACCAACTCACGTACTGAAGGCCCAGAAAGAATTTGATTGAACTCGATTCTCAGGATTCATTAACTGAAATGAATAACAACCGGATTAATGCAAAATTGACATTTCACAACACTATACACATCACTCGCAGCAACTGAATTAAATCGTAGCGCCGCGCCATGACTATTAAAGCCTGATACAAGTTTCGTTCCGTTTTATGTACACGCGTACCAAAATACATAATTGCAGACGTCCGATCGAAGGGAATGGCATTTAAGTTACACTTTAATCGTTACTTTCTAAACGCTCATCTTTCTACATTCAACATATTTCTTTTCCTCATGGCTTAAGAGCTAGACAGTTAAAGAACTTCATTCCTCGAAGAGAAACTGCATCTTGATGCTTGCCTTAAAGCTGTATTACTTGCCGGTTAGTTTCGAAATTATGAGGGAAAATTCTTAAATTCATACAAATATGCTCTATGGTGTAAAGGCTATACTCGTCACTTTGTTGAAATTGCAGACAAATGACAATTCAATAATGTGCAAAAAATTAAAAGTTGTTATAGTTTTCGCTGAAACAAAGAGTTTTACAGAAACTTAGAGACTTTTTCGTTCTCTGTAAACAGACCGTATACAGACTGAACGTGGTAATTCTGTGTTAGGGAATAAGGACTCTCGCGTTTTTATTGCTGAACAACACGAAGCTGGTTGAATGTTGCGACTCAACAGCCTGGGTATCAGTCCATGTGACTTCTTCCTGTGGGTTTTTCCCCAAAGAGGTGTTCTAATGGAAAGATGAAAATTGGGAGCAACTCAGAGCCATTATGCCGGCGATATTACTATTTGTCGGAGAGATGCAAAACATGTAAAGTTGTGAGGCAAAGTGCGGCCATAATGGTCGTATTCTGCATGAGCGCCATGTGAGCCTAACTATATTTGGAAGTCGTCTGAACACTATACGCATGCTGATTTGCAAAACAGACCTGGTCACTAACTGTACTGCAACGTCTACACCACCCTATAGACCACATCCGTACTTCTGCATCAGATTTCAACCAGATCATAAGTCCACTAA
This sequence comes from Vandiemenella viatica, assembly GCA_031002005.1. NCBI lineage: Eukaryota > Metazoa > Arthropoda > Insecta > Orthoptera > Morabidae > Vandiemenella > Vandiemenella viatica. Next base: position 219,109,139 of record JARYHS010008074.1, on the reverse strand, counting down.
ATACATCATTCTGTACAGAATTAGAAATTTAAGAGGTGAGAAAGTTGCCATAGGTGTGTAGTTAATGCTGAGGCCAGGCTTAGATTCCCGGTCCGGGTATCCAGACTTCGGTTTTCTATGGGTTCTCGTAAACACTCCAGCTAGAGCGATTCCTTCAAAAGGCCGTGGCTGAATTCATTTTCCTTCTTTGTCTCTATTCTCTGCCTCAGTAAGGTTCTCGTGGCGTTAAATGAAAGTACAATCTGAAAATTCGTCTAGTTTAATGTCAATAATCACACCCAAAAGTTTAACTTTATTTTTACTAAGACAATATCGCGATGATTACTTCGAACAAAAACATCGACACTGGTGTTGAAAATTGGCCATGAGAATCTGAAGACCGTACTTCAGATATAAGTCCCTCAATGCAGATTAGATTTTTCAACCATTCTGAGAAAAGCTAGATCGAAAGACGGTAGCTGTCTCTAATAAATCAAGAGTTCGACTGGTATGCAAATAATTTTATTGCAACACAGTTCTTTTCATGATGTTTTAATTTACGCTGTGCGTGACGCGTTTCGAGAAGTGATTCTCGTTTTCTAAAGCAATATTAGTACATTTTTAATGTGCGAAGTTCTTGTTCTAGTTTCTGCTGGATATTAGTAATACTTTTGGAGTTTGATAGCTTTTTATTTCGTTAGAAATTACCCAATATAACCTCTGGGTTTTTTCCTGGCTTTACGGATCATCGACGTCGAGGAGATTAGAGCCGGAAAAGGGACAAGGAACTGGGGTGCTTTTGAAGGAACATCCTGGTATTCCCCAGAATCTTTGAAAAACCGAATTGAGGATGGCCGGGCCATGGATAGAACCAACGTCCTTCCGGATGACCTCTCTAATCTTAAAGCCGTCCCGTCAATGAACCATAAAATCGCAACGTAGCAGAGACCTGTGTTGAGGACTGGCAGACGGGTCGTTACTTGCGCCACGAGTTGGGTGCCCTGAAACACAGCACGCAATACCAGCTCGGCGCTCCTTCCTCGAAACACACCACAGATAATGACAGCGGATGGTCCCAGTGTAATAGATCCTGTTCACCGGGCAGAGCTGCTTCTCGGAAACATCAGCTGGCACTCGTCGAACATATTACACATGGTGTTTTCATATGTCTAAAGCCGTGAAGATGTTTAATCACATAAGACAATCGTAAGATGTATAGTATAATGTCTATGATTCTTCTCATTTCTATAACGTCACTTATCTAAGTACTAGGGCAAAGGGGAAAGGGGAAAATTATCAGCGTGAAAGATTGCTTTTTTTATTTAAATTAAAACTACACTTATTTTGCTGGGCTCTCCCTCTTTAGTTCAATACATTTCGTCCATCATTTTTCAATTGAATTAATTACATCCCTGAATTGCAGTTCTGGGAGGTTTGAAGCATACCTACCTACGACTGCTATTACACCTTCGTTTGATTCAAAATATTTCTAGCAACATATTTCTTTAGCTAATAATTATTATTTAGTAAATACGCCAATACAACTGTTGTTGAATATTCTTTATTTTTCGGACGCGTTTCGCCTCTCGTCGAGGTATCTTCAGCGTACAATGTTTTTCTGTAATATGCAATTAGTTATAATTTGAAAATAATGGGATTTATTGTTTTTTTTTTGTTTACATCTAACGAAATTATTCTATATAGGATGCATAATATGACTTATATTTACATACCAGTTATGAATTATCATATAGAACGTTAGTTACAATATGAATCCTATCCTATCCTATTACACCAATGTAAACAAACGTTCTATATGATAATTCATAACTGGTATGTAAATATAAGTCATATTATCCATCCTATATATAGAATAATTTCGTTAGATGTAAACAAAAAACCATTATTATCAAATTATAACTAGTCGAATATTGCAGAAAAACATTGTACGCTGTAGATACCTCGGCGAGAGGCGAAACGCGTCCGAAAAATAAAGAATATCCAACAACAGTTGTATTGGCGTACTTACTAAATAATAATTATTAGTTTAACAAGCAACTGTGGAAGAAATGGCCTGCAATAATCAGACATTTATTTAGATTTAGAAGCAGATGTAAGACACAGAGAGGCAAATCTGATGAACAGAGTGTGTGTACTGACAAATTTTATTTAAAATTCCTTCGTTTACCCAGTGCAATAGATCTTTCAGGAAGGTGCCTTGTTACGATCAAAAATTGTTTTTTTCTCTTTCATCCAGTTGGTCCAGAAGACTTGAGTCGGTTATGTTTTACTCTTTGAAGGTGATAAAACGTTTCTTTTCAACTCGGAAAACACTAGCCACGAG
>JARYHS010008074.1:218805812-219105816 GCA_031002005.1 Vandiemenella viatica | reverse complement strand
TTTCATGGTGAAAACTGTTCTAATTTTCGTAATTTGACACATAACTGTAATTCCGACAGTTGTTATATTTACGGTTTCTGTATCAGGTAGGCACGAGTATTACGTGCAAGCCGTCGTGTTTACTCACTGATAAACCGTGTTAGCTACGTCACGAGGTCGCTTAGCGCCTTGATATTTCCGTCGCACGTGGAGATATGCAGACGTCATCTAGGTCTCGGGCAGCGTGAACTTGCCGGCACTGACCTTTTGCTAGGTCGCCACCTGACTCACTCTTCACTTGACTTTTGTGGTAGCGATCGTTAACTACGCACGCCTCTCGTAAGGAGGAATGCTTCACCGTTAATGTTGTTGGTTATATATAAACTGCCCACTTTCACTAGGATCATTTTTCTGTCTTGTCTGATCAAAAACGAAACGAAGTAACATTGAAAGAATAAGTTATTCATTCATGGCGTTCCTTACAGTAAATAAGTGAGCTATTTAACTTCACAGCTCAAAGTGCGAAAATTTAAGTTCTTAGATGAATTCGTTACTTATCGCCGAATGAGTTTCAGTGCCGGAAATGCAAATGTCGATAATTTTTTTGTTTTTGTTTGTTTGTTTGTAAAATGGCTGTTGCATCGCTTAAATTTTGAGGTAATAACTCTGAGAACGGAAGCATGCCGTGTATAAAATACAACAAGTATTTAAAAAAAATACTTACGGGATTTAAACAAAAAAAAACTCCCTTTGTCTCTAAATGATAGCTGCAAATCAAACTATTCTTTCTCAGTTACAGCTGTGGAGTTAAAATAACACTTACTGATGATTCCATTATCACTCTCTAGATTACATTCGTGTAAAATTGTTCATGAGCGCGATAACAATGAAATTTAGAACAAATAGTACGTTTCGAAGCCTACGTTCTTTTTTCTTGATTGCTTTTCTGAACTGAAAAAAGAATTACGGAGAAATTTCGTCTGCAACGAAAAACTGAATTAAGAAAGACTTCCTACATACGTTTATTAATGTAACTTGAACAATACCAAACTATCTAAACGACAGAAAACAACATGGACCACTCAAAGTTGTATGGTCCCAATACTGGACGTGGTCCACCGTTTGTTAACGAAGAGTATTAATGCTTTAGCCTTATCTTATTTACATAATCGATACGTGTGACTTTTCCAATGGAAATTTACCGTTGATCGCTGGTAATGCATTATTTACATCAGCCATCACTCTTGCTTACAAGACTGTCTCTGTAATATTACTGGAAATATAATCTTATTCTAGGAAATGTTAATTCGCCTGCGTAGTCTAACAGAAATATTTGCCATTTATTATATGATTAGCAAATTTGTACTTTAGGCTGGTGGATGAGTCAAGGGCTTGGTGCAATTCTCTAATGTAACATCAAACACTGTAAACTAGAAGCTAAACTGAGAGTTCCCTCGCGTCAATTTTGTTCCGCTGGTTTCGATCCTTACCATAACTGGCTGGTGCACGAAAACATAATCAGTAGCGCTTTCCATTACTGCGTGCTTTTTGTTGCAAATGATGAAGGATTTCTGTTGAGACTGTGTTAAAAAATGAAGGCGTCGAATTGGGGGGAAAGTGTTGAAGTTTTTAGACTAAAACGCTTACATATCACTCCGACAGATCCCATTTCCTAAAATAGTTTCTCTCGTTAACGATAAACAATATGAACATGCCTGAGACAGTAGAGGAATGGTGCCTGGTTTGAGGAATGGGTGGTTTCCACCGAAAGAAAGATCGATTATTTAAAATAACACCTTCCTCGCTAATAATCGTTTCAGACAATATTTAGGTCAGGTGTAGTACACACTACACCATGATTTTAATAGTGTTTTAGTAATAGTTGTTCCAACGGTAGTGACTATCTCTTGGACCCTAATATTCAAAATTAATTTTTAAACATTTAGAAAGCGTTTATGATAATTATCAAATAACAAAGTATTTAGTTTGCACACAGCCTTGTTTTGCTTGCTCCAATTAGGTCAGAATAAATATTTTTTTTGCGATCTCTGACTCATTAGCAGCGTGATAACTTGTCAGTATTCGGTTACTTAATGCCCGAGATACAGCGTTAAGTGACATGAACATAAATCAGAGCGGTTTCCACAGAACTTTAATTAATGTTTTAACGACATAAACATTTGTTAATGATCAGAGAAACACAACCGAATACTTGGTAGATGTAACCGCAATCTGTAACGTAAGACAACCAACAAAGATAATTGTTTGTCAGTAGAAATGTAGTAGTAAGTAAATAAATAATAGCAGCAACAAGAATAATAATATCTCAAGCATAAAGATCTGCCAACTAGAATGAAGAGTTAATATGGCAATAAGATTCAAGCTACCCCGTTATAGCTGATTCTGTGACTTTTTCCTTGCTTGTAGAAGTCTATACAAGATACCAGAATAATCAAATGAATGGCTGATTCAGGAGCTCGAACAAAGGGACAAATGCAAAAAGTGCATTAAATACGAATTTTCTTAGGATTTTGACTCAATATCGGAGTGATTACGGAATGAGACCAACGCCAAACAACACAATGCTTAGTAAACGAATTAGTAACGTAAGGAATGAAGTGTAACGTGTTCCAGCAACTTGAGTACTTCTAAATGCAACTTGATGTTACACTGATCAACGAATTAAAGCTTATGGGAAAGCAGAAGCCATTGCACTGAGTTATTACAGTGCTGTGGTCAATATTTTGTGAGTGGAAATCCATAATGATATTTTTTTTTAAATTCTAAGACAAAAATAACTTATGTAAGTTCCAAAAGAATATTAGTATTAAGGTTTTTTTTTTGTCTATGCCTTTGCGTCTCGTTGAAATCAAGGTCGTTGGAGGCCGGAACAGGAACGGGAAGTAATTCGGCCATTGCCTTTAAAATGAATCATCCCGACATTCGCCTGAAGTAATTTGAGGAAACTAAGGAACCAAAAGCTGGATGCTGGATAGGGATTCGAACACACATCCTCCCACTCAGCCAAGAAAATGAATCACAGTTCATTAATTAGAAGGCAAACTTCAATTTAATTGCATCTCCTCGTATTTATGGTACGAGTTACATATAAATTTGGAATGTTTTGAAGAGAGTGTCCATGAGAGAAGCTGGCTTACTGTTTAATTTTTTCCATCTATTCCATTCCTTTGAGCCATAAAATAAGATAACTCGTCAAATACAAATCGTGTTGTGCTTCTTTAATAAATTTAATAAGTCTCACAACATATCACCAGATAATGTTTCCCGTATGATACCTCAAGAACAATTATTTGTACTAATTATAATATCTAAGTCTCATACTGCAGGAAATTCAGAAATGTACAGATGCAAAATGTTTGAAAGCAAGAAAGCGGGAGATAGATTAGTTGGAATGTAGTTTAATAGATGGCACTGTAATGTTTCTGTTAACACTGCGGTTATCTAGTCACTGCAGGTGTTATATTTCCATAAGCATTTAAGTTAAAGTTTTTTGTTTGTTGTTTTTTTTTTTTTTAATCTTTCTTATTGTCGCACAATGATAATTTTTGACGGATTAAAAGGGAAACGTGTTATCATATATTCCAATACTCGTCTAAAATAAAATACAGAATGATTAGAGGAGCTGCAGTTTAGACAAAGCTTTTTTGTTCAAACAGCTCGTGTGGCACTGCATTCAAAAACTTGGGTCGTATGCTGCGTTGAATAAAGAAACCAGAGAAACTGTTCAAAATCAATAAAATTTGTATTACCCAAGAATAAAAGCTCAGAATAAAGGGGTGATTAGGAATTGCCACAGAAACGGAATGAAATGATTTGCGTTTAAGAAAAGGTGTTTGTAAACACTATACTACACTCCAACGTCTAACAGACCATAATGTCATAATGTTGAATTCATTAATCAATTTTTTATAAAGGTGAATAACTTGCAATTGAGGAAATGGCCCACAATATCCAGTCATTGAATTCATTAGTCTAACATAAGTACATTACTGCCATATATATAAATACAAGTGAGCTATTTTTTTTTCCTGCCGATTGCAGTAAAGTACCTCTGTAAATGATCTTAACATACTAACCTCACTTAAAGTGTCGAGCGCAGAAATGCTTGACTAATTCAAGTTCTTGTTATTCTGATCATTAACTTTTCCACACATATACATAGATTTCACATAATATAAATGGACTTCAGCAACAGCAGAACACACAGTAAAGCTCTCCACTGGCGTTTTGCTATTTCTGGTACAGTATTGTGGATGCAGTAAATAGATCTGTTGCGTCAGCTCAACTTGTTTTCGCGTGTGCTTAGTGTATTGTGGTGGTTAGCGAAGATGCCAGCTCGTTTATTAGCGTTTCCTTGCGATCAGCTGGGTCGCGCTAACACACGCGCGCACTCGTACGATTCCTACGTTTAGTGCTAAACCCACCAACCCGCTTCAATTAGAATTGTGAGCTTACAAACTGATTTTTCAAAATGGTGTTAACAACTGTAAAATCTGATAACTAGGTCAACAGAAAGTTTTGTTTCAGTTCTTGGATATGTGATATACTACAAACTTTAGGTCGGATTCACGGTTCGGTCCTTCCCTTGACACCGTCCTGCAGTTGGGTAATTTTTAAGTGCTGTACGAATTGTGAAAATTATTAGCACCTCGTACTCCTGATGGTACGTAACTATAGACCTCAAACTTGAAAACTGAGCCTGGTGGGCGAACGGTAAAGCTCGAGGCCAGGCTGTCGGGAGGACGCGGGTTCTAATTCCTGTTCGACCATCCAGATATCGTTCTTCCATAGTTACAGAAATCACTCCAGGAAAATACCGGGACGATGTCTGAAATCCTTCTTGTTCCTCGTTCCCAATCCACTAACCACGGCGACGTCAGAGACAAATAAAACTTGCATAGTACTCGTATCAACAAAGATGCAGCTTATTACTAAAACAGTAACTGATGAACTTTCCTCAACGTTTTTGAACTTTACGTTCCTAGATTATTCCGTCAGTAGGAGGACAAAAATCATTCTCCAAAAGGTACCTTTTGTATTCTCTCTTTTTTTGCTTTCTTCCACTATACTATCGTTCTAGTATCCTTGTGCAAGAAAAGTCACTTCTATTGTAATCTATCAACTAAATGCCGTAGAAGGCTAGTTGGTTCAGAATGCGATCTCTCACATACCCGGGAGATAAGTTGGCGGTTATCAGAATATGCTATCAGCAGGATAGCAGATTTGTGTACGCGAAGAAACATGTAATGTGCACTTCTTGCTTACAGGTGACAACAACTACGAATTACTCTTACTTTCAGCACAGCAATTTGTCAAGACTGCAGTTTATGCTGCTCACCAGATTAATACGGTTGGAGGAACCTGTTGCAATAGCAACCTTCGCCTTCTTATTGGAAAGCTGCCTAGCGCTAACAATACACTTAATCTTGGTCGGGGAACTATGACTGGCTTACTAAATGAAATAATATAACGTATATTTATATAGCAGACACAGACCAAATACAGTTATATCGAAGCACTTACCCACTCGGCGGAAATCATTCGAATGATCGCTGAATAGCGTAGTTATGATTCTCAGCTGCAACTTTTATCAATCTGCAAGTTTTAAATGTATCTCAAAACGAGTTTTGTGGCTGCCTTGGTTGATTTCGGAACACTGTGCCAAGGTTGAAATCTAGATAGAGATGGCAGTTTTGGCACAACTGTTACAAGGACTGGGTGACGGCTGGGATAATAAAACGCTTAGTTCGGTTCTGAAAGTGACACCCAGAGCAGATATGTCGCACCAATGACATGATTCTAAAGTTACAGTATGGCGTGCAGGGAGGGCTCGGCTGGGGTCTGATCCGAATGCTTGACGTTGCACACATACGATTAAAACACATTACTTGCGTTGTTCAATTAAATAATCCAGACGAAAGCTAATATGCTGAAAATGCCCAATGCTTTTAATTCACCATCAGTTGTAAGTCAATCTTCGAAAAGATTGGCAGAGCCTCGCGTTCATTTAAAAGCAGTTAGTTGACGTGTATTTTGAAAACTCTACGTTGCGGCTTTTTTTTGTTTCGTGGTTGTAAAACAGTTGTAAAGTTGAGGTTATTCTGCGTCGGATATCTCGAAAGCAATTGCATATCTGTAACCAACTAAAATCAGCAATTACAATTTTATAACTTGGCTTAAGCGTTTTGTTTTAGCGTAGGCATCTGTTGAGAACTTACTGCTCTTTTGTGCCTTGAATTATGATTTTAGGTATTGAAATTGATATTTTTGTACTGTTGTAAAGTTAGTAAGTCAAAGTTGAACTCTTCGGGAATTGCCCTACCTGCAGAAAAGAAACAAAATGAAGTGTAAAAAGTTGTAATAGGTTCAAGAAGTTCATTGGTAATACGAACATTTGATTTCTTAGTGGCTATGCAAGACATTCCACGTCTTCAAAAGTTGATTTTCACTGAGGATTATGACATAATTCAATGTAGACGTGTCACTGTCATTTTTTTCTTTCTTATGGCTTTACGCCTCGTCGCCTTCGAGGTCATAAAATGCGGGAAAAGACTGCGGACAAGGAACAGGAAGGAATTTGACCATGGTTTTTGGAGGAAACATCCTGGTAGTCGCATGGAGTGATTTCCGCAAACCATAGAAAACCAAAATCTGGAAGCGTGGTCGGGGATTCGAACCCACGTGTCACCGTATCCAGACAACTTTCTTTTCTTCTTTTTAGGCTTTTTCGTCTACACAAGTACTTGTTTCTCTTCTTTGAACCAATTAACTAGCGCATTGTTTGTAGTTAGTGTTACTGTAGTTAGTACTAAGAGTGACACTAACGAATTCACCACTTAATTAAAACCACCCACCTTTCGGGCCAATCTTGTGTGGCGAGCTCGGTAGCACTTGTTGCGTTTTCAAACAATTCGGCAAAACAGTATGCAATGCAATTAACTTAGAGCTTCATACATAGCCCGGTTCGTGTGAACTGTCGATCCGGCAACCGACGACGGCAAATGCAGCCGGTGATGAATTTGGCTATCGGATGCCGGCCCGAACACCAACCCTTCGGTTTCAGTGTTTCCTTATACAAGGGTTTAGACGGGTCAAGCCGGAGAGGTATTTACGTACGTATGTTCATTTGGGCCAACTAGGACAACGTTAATCCTTTGTGTTGAATTTTCTGTAGATGGGACCAGTTTAACGTGGAACCCAACCACGGAAGAGTTTTGCCGTACTTCACATTACACAGTAAGCTGTGCCAGAGTTGAAGGTCAGGTCAAGGTGTTGTGAAAATTCCCGCCGAGATTGGGATTCGAACCGGGGATCTTTCGATCTCCAGTCGGACGCCTTAATCTCTGAACCATAAGACCGCTTGGAATGGCGCTTATATTTCTTTTTACATTTATTTCAGTTTTGTATTTGACCTCATCACGATAGCAAGAATTTTCATCATTACTTTGTTTTCGTTCTTTGCAAAAAATGAGTATATTCTCGTATGAACTGATACCGTTAACTGAGCTGGTGGAGAGTAAACCTTGTTTATGGGGCAAGGAGGTAATTGTTGTTGAATGTAGCACACGTCTTTCTTCTGCCAAAGTAACAGTAGGTGCGAATGGAGACATTGATCCACACCGCTGCCGGCTCTGGTCTCGCCGATGTGTTGAATGCCCTCCTTACTTTATTAGATGCAACTTAATACAGACTGCTGACTGCGAGCCGGCCGCTCCGCGTGTCGGTGGCTGCTTGCGCACTCGCCTTGCCTCGCGCGCTAGTGGAGTATTGCGCAAGCGCAGTGCCGGCTAGGATGCGGGCCGGGCCCCCTCTAGCGGGGCCGGAAACGGACCCGGCCCGCCGGTCACAGCGGCCTACTTCAGCGAGGCCCACTTCAACAAGTGTCTGCACACAGGCCTCAGCTAGCGCTTGTACACTTGTTCAGAGAGTCTGTGCTCTGTCCTATGATTATTAAAGCATCTAAAGATATGTACTACAAACATAAGCTATGTGACTCTAGAAATAAAATTAAGATAATATGGGACATTGTGAAAAAGGAGACATGAAAAAAAATCAACTCAATAAAGTTCGGTAGAATCTAGTTTTTTAGTTACTAATGTATTTAATAAAAGATGTTTACCCGTCGACGATAACTTGACTATCAACAGCTCAATAACTGACAATATAGATTTAATTGACACTCGGTCTGTAAATTTAGCAACTCCAGAAGAAACAAGAAAACTTAGCATGTCTCTTAAGAGAAAATGCTTGACTGGTCACAATGGAATTTCCGGCAGATTAATTAAATTGTGCTCCATACAACATACTAATTTATTCGTTTAATATATCTGTACTTCAGGGGCTCTTCCATACATAAATAAGTTTCCGTTTGTAAAATCAATTGTAAAAAAAATAAATAAAAAAATAACTAAATCACAGTTATGTTTTCAAAAAGGGCATTCAACGGAACGAGCTATTTGTGCGTTAACTGGATCATTTTTAGAAATAACAAATTACAGCCTGTACGAATATTTTGTGACTTGACTTTGTTATCATGATGTTCTCATACAAAAACTAAAATATTACGGTATAGATGGCATTACTGAAGTGTCAAAAGTCATCTGGTATGAAGATACGTACATCCAGGTGACGATAGTAACGCGGAAGAAACGCGTGTCGTGCAGTGGTCTTTCATTTGTACTCTCGTGACTCGTATGAAAGATTTCTTGTCGTGCTTATGACCGCACGGTATGAGTTAACAGACTTTGAACATGGAATGGTGGTTGGCGCTGGACGCATGGGATATTTCATTTCTGAAATTGTTCGTGAATTCAATATTCCTCAACCACTGCGTGAAGAATGTGATGTGAATATGTAACTTCTGGCATCGACAGCGCAGTGCCGGACCACGTCTCCTTGTCCGTTGAGGTGTCAGGAAGCCACTGTGGCTCCACCATGATGTGGCGGTGATTTCATTGCATGGACCGGGGCCTCTGTTTAAACTGAACTGACCATTGAATGTTCAATTACTGGGAGATTATTTGTAGCCATTCATGGTCTTATTAAGTTCCCAAAAAAACGATGGATTGGTTTGATGACCATTCTGGATAATTCCAGCGAATTATTTGGCCACCTGGATAACTAGACATGAATCCAACGGAACGTATTTGGGTTACTTTGGCAATTATGGACGGCTGTAGAGGAAGCATGGGTGAATTTCGTCAGGGGCTATCGACAACTTGTTGAGTCAATGCAATGTTATGCAAGTGAGATCCCTTACAATATTAGGAGGTATCCCATGATCTCATTGTGTCTTAGATCTTACGTTTTGAACGGAAAGTGTAACTAGAACTTTTTATTGCTGCATCATGTGGCTAACAATTTTCTGACTGAAGGTTCATGAGAGGGGGAGTACCTTACGATTCTATATTGGGTCAAACATTATTTTATATATATATATATATATATATATATATATATATATATAATATCTACGTTATGTTACAATTGAAAAGTTAAAATTTGATTTGCATTAGAATTAAAAAATATCTGTATTTCTCTACTGAACATTTTCGGGCCAGTCCATTTAAGAGCTAAATAGTGTGAAATATCTAGGTTTACATATTGGTCATATTTCAAATTGGAGAGGACATGCCTTGGTCTTACTAAAGCGATTGACTCTTAAGTGTTATATCCAATAATCTCAATAAATACAGATAAAGTAATCAAAATTCAGAAGCTAGTAATAAGAATTATGTGTGGGATTATCAGTATTGCAGAGAACTGTTCAAGAAGTTAGGAACTGTAACACTGGTGTCAGGGCACACGAACGAGACACAGTAGTGTGCAGTCAGCAATATTATTATTCTCTATTTGAAGCAAGTAGTGATATACACAATTCTGACACTAGAAGTAAAAATAATCTTCACAAGTACTTAGTCATTGTGATTTGTTCAAAAAGGAGTGAGATATTCAAGGTAAATATCTTCAACCAAGTTTCAACACATCTTAACTGACTGGCAAGGATTAATATTAAATTCAGGAAAAGATTAAAGGAATTTTTGACAACTCCTTCTGCTCCATACAAGAATTTACTAGAAAAATTTACAGGGTATTTAATCGCCAGTATCTAGTTGTAATTAGTGTACATATTATTCTGTGGCAGTACATCTTCTGGTGTATACATCTGTTTTGTTCTGTGCTTATTTTGCTGCAAACTGACACCTTTCCAGATTTCACAGAGGCAGTCATACTGGGATCTATGGAAGATAATTGTGTTGTATTGTAGGAGTCGGAATACGCTATAAAATGCAGAGGTATCACGATTAGTTCCTTTACTAACTGGGTATATTTGCAGATGTATGTAATGAGTATGTGTTGTGTTATGTATAGTGTGTTGGTCGTGTTACGTATGGCGATAAAGAAGAGAATTTAATTAATTAATTTTTTAATTGATATGAATAACCTTAACCCTTGGAAATTTTACTCCATAAATACTTTTGTAGTTCATGAATTTTTACTTTACTTCGCCTTCCAATGACTCCCAATCCACTTTCTATTAGTTATATATTGTATTCTGCAATAATATGCATAAACAAATATACCTACCTTTATTAGCACCCCAAGCAACTCCGGTATCTATTATTCATTCTTTGACCATTATTTTTCCTTTCGTATCATAATTTCTAACCATGAAATAAAGTAATAAAATACTTGTAATTGTTTTTTAATATTTGACGAGCCGAGCACAACATTCTCGATATTATAATCTATGTAATGACAAGATTTTGCTGTCAGACGCGCTTCTCACTGCTTTCAAGTCTGCGGTCAACAGTGGCACCTGTAATACAGATCAATAGTGCAGGCGCAACTCCAACGTCACTGGCCTCACATAACACAACAACCGAGCTTTAAATCACGTTCCGTTCAATGAAATTTCTGTTTTTCACGGTTTACATAAACTATTAAGCGGGTTCGTTAATATTGGGTTTCGCTATGAATCAGACTGAAGTATGTAGGAGCATAGCACTTCATGGATGTTAGGAAAAACAGAAATAAGTAAGATTGAACCAATTCATTTTTTTAAACTGCTTAACGTCTCTTAACAGCGAGGTCTTTTAGAGACGGGAAAGAATGGGGGGCAGGGAATGGGAAGGAATTCGGCCATGGCCTTTTGAAGGAAGCATCCCGGCATTTGCCTGGAGTGATTTGGAAAACCATGGAAAACCACGGAAAACCCAAATCTGGATGCACGGACGGGAATTCGAACCGTCCTCCCGAATGCGACACCAGAACGCTAACCGTTACACCACCACGCTCGGTGAACCAGTTCAAAAGAGGAAGTAGTAAATTAGGTAGACATAAAATACAAAACGAACATGATGAGTGAGGAAAGAAGTTTGTGGAAGAGTTTGACAAAAGGAGTGAAAGGATGACGGATCACTTTTTAAGACATTATGTATTGAGTGGAGGGAACAGTAGAAAAACAAACTGTCGAGGAAGACAATGATTAAAATATAAGAAGCAGGTAAACTGAGGACGTATGTTGCAATGGATATTTTGAGATGAAGAGGTTAGCTCGAAATAGGAAAATGTGGAGGGTTGAAGCAAACCAATCGATAGACTGAGGCAGGAGAAAGAACGCAATCTTGGCCCCGCTCGTTCCAAATAATGCTATTAACTTCCAACAGTAGCGACCAAGTTATTCAAAATTGGGCAAACTAGAAAAATAAAACAGTCTTCCCGTTAATTTCTATTTCAGTTAGCACGATAAGGAAAAGATATTTCTGTAAATTTATTGTGATATTTTACACTCGATTACAATAAGCTCACGCGAGGGTAACGAGAGGTAGGTCGGGCCACACAGCTCATGTGTTTGGCAGGTCGCGACCAGTTCAAAGGGCAGCGTCCTCAGTCCACTCAGCCAACACGCTGCCTCAACAGCTACCTAAATTAACATCACTAAAACTTTTTCTTAATCCTTGCTTTGGTTATAAGTGTAGTTTTCAAAACAGTAACCTATTTGTTGCGGAGCTTTTGCATTAACTTATCTCGGTTGTCGTTCTCTGAGTAGAAGTTTAAGTTCTTTTATAATTCGAAAATATGTTTATAGAAGTTGATACTAGGAGATATTTTACTCCAATAGGCATTGTTTTGCAACTTAAAAATTAAAGGTTAAAGGCAGTTCTCTGAGGTTCTTATGGTGATATCGCTCGAATGAAATTATTAGTAAAACAATCTTTTGATTCAGACAGACAGACTAATCTATGTACCACTGCTGCCTATTTTATTGTGTATGTTCGCTCTGGATAAGAGAAGGGCAAAGGGTAAGTAGTGGTAACAGTGTTGGTGGAGTGATCTGAAATGTATTCGACTTTTTTTGTCTCGGTTGATGTGTAATTCCTAATTAACAGGAAATTTCTTAAAAATTTGTTGATTCACACCTGCCACTAACTACTATGTATCCTGCCACTTTCTGAGAACTTATCGTTTCAACATGAAGTAATTTTCCGCGCAACCAAGAATTTTTCCTGACTTTCGTTAAATTTTAAAACAAAGGTCAGACAGAGTCATCGACATGAATTGTCTACATTAATATCAATGTTAGTGATTAATGATGGCTCACTGGCTCATCACTTGATGACTACACAATTCCAATCCGTCGACACGTATAATCACAAATGATACGCTAATCCAAGACCCTACACGACAGCCTCCTGGATTCAACCTTCCTAGGAAAACCTGGACGGCACTGAACCAAGTGTGAACAGGCCACGGTAGGTGCGACTGGATGTACAAGTGAGGAATGATAGAGAATCCATCTTGTGACTGCGGTAACCATTAGCAAACCATTCACCACTACGCCACGGAATGCTCTCTGAGGAGATTCAGTGGCACAATGCATCAGATTCACGAAGCAACCACAGAGGCAACTGAATGGCTGCAATCGTTGGACATCAGTCTGTAGTAACATCCATATTTTTGTATTCTTGTGCCATACGAGATAAATAAATAAATACCACAAATGATTCTTTTTCACAACTTGGCCTTTATGTCATACCAACCATGTCAGTATTAGCGATGTAACATAACTCAGGGTGGTGGGTTCTGTCTTCTATCTTCGAATCACGTAACGTTTGAAGAATTGTGATTTGTGTTAGTATATTTATGTAACGTGCAATAATTTACCTAGGCGACTTCCGAAAGCAACCTAAAACAATAGTTATAAAGGCCAGTGCACCGGAACAGAGTTTTGATAACGTGCCTGTTGCGCAGATGGAATAGAGAATTCCAAAGTTATACGCTGGGAATAAATGTCCAACACTGAGAACCACATGTCAGCTGGCACATTGAAACTTCTAAATTTTAGAGCCAGCATATTTTCTTCACAGATTTTTTTTTTTTTTTAATCTGTAAACTCATTCGTCTTATAACTGCCATAACGCAAGTACTAACGCGTATGCTTTTGTTTCTACTACTATAACCAGAAAGAGCTGTCTTAAGCAACGGCGACTGGAAGTTAACCAATATTTACTTCCCTGATCTTATCAGAGAATTGTCTACACAGGAGAGGGAGGAGAGAGAGAAAGGTGGTCTGTGTTTCCTTTGTCCAGCGACGCTCTCAATTTTCCGTCTGATAACGGAGTGGACTTGAAATGTGTTTACAAATAGGCCAGCCGCCCTTTCTGCACAATAAGGCACCACGAGTGTGGCTGACATACTGAGAAAATCTGTCGAATCTATTTCATATATCCTAATCTTTGCCTTCCTTTACAGTTCTTTTATTCAACTGTTCCATCCACTAACAAATTAATTAATCCCACATATCCTAAAATGTCACCCACCATCCTGCTTCTTATTTCTCTGATACTTTTCCACTTCCTTCCTCACCTATCATTTCCAAACCACTTTTATTTCATACTTTATCAGTCCACTTAATTATCAAAATGCTTCTTTAGCACCACATTTCAAATGCTTCAATTTTCCTTCTTTCTGATATTCCTAAAATCCATGCTTCACTACAATAGTGTTCATCAAACACAGTTCTTTTTAAGTTCTAAATTAATAGCTGAAAAGATTTTTCTTTCTGCTAGTACTATTCTGCTTTTAGCATCATTTTTGCTTCGCCCATCATTTTTCTTTCGCCCAAAGTTACAAAATTCACTTTCATATTTAATCTACTTTTGTTGCTATCATTCTTGACTCATTTCATGACTGTCGTCTTTCTTTGATTTATATTTATTTTTAATTCTTCTCTCAGTATTTTGTGGCTGCAATCAATATCCTCATTTTGTCCTTCTAAAAGGACAACATTATCAGCAAATCGCAGCATACGATAAAATAGCCTTGTAATCATTATGACATAACCTGCGTATACAATGTTTCAGGAGGATCGCTCAGAAGCTTAACGTAAGAATTCTGCGGTAGAAACACTACTTTGGACCATTTCAAGATAGTTTTCCTGAGGTCTGAGTTTGAGATCCCACCCAGTAGAATCCATAAATTATTCGCAGAAGATCACATGTATCAGCACTGATAAAGACATTCGAATCCGCAATGTTAACATATAACCAGTCACCATGCCAGTATTGTCTTCATGAAAAAAACTCGCTCAACTGCCATGTTGGAGCTCTAGTTTAGTGATCACTTTGTTGTTTATAGTTATTACATGCAAAAAATATTTCAGTAAGTCTTCGGGAAAACTATGAGTTCCCACACATTAATTACGTTAATAACGGTTTCGTATTAAATCTAAAAAAATTATAATTTTCTCGTAAGCCTCTTATTTTTGTGGAAGTAATAAAACATTCATTCATTCTCAACAGCAAAAAAAGATCTTTTCTTGCTGTCGTCAGTCCTTCGACTGGTTTGATGCAATCCTCCATCCCTTCCTATCCTGTGCTAACCTCTTCATTTCTACATACCCCTTCCAGCCCACGTCCTCAATTATCTGTTTCATATATTCTAATCTCTGTCTTCCTCTACAGATCTTACCTTCGACTGTTCCCTCCACTAACAAATTAACCAATCCAGCATGTCTCAAAATATGACCTACCAGCCTGTCTCTTCTTTCCGTAAGCTTCTTCCACAAACTTCTTTCTCACCCATCATTTCCAAAACTCGTTCATTTCTTACTTTGTCTGTCCACTTAATTTTCAGCTTTCTTCTGTAGCACCACATTTCAAATGCTTCAATTTTCTTTCTTTCCGGTATTACTAAAGTCCATGTTTCGCTACCATAAAGTGCTGTGCTCCACACATAGAGTTTTAAAAAGTTCTCTCTGATTCCTAGATCAATATTTGAAACTAAAAGGTTTCTCTTTTTCATGAAGGCTCTTTTTGCTAGTGCTATTCTGCTTTTAACATCATTCCTGGTTCGGCCATCGGTTGTAATTTTACTTCCCAAGTAACAGAATTCTCTTACTTCTCGTATTGCATCCGATCCTATTTTTATATTTAATCCACTAGTATTGGTATCATTTCTGCTACATTTCATCACTTTTGTCTTGCTTTGATTTATATTCAGTCCAAAATCTTCCTTCAGTATTTTGTTCATGCAATTCAGTAACTTCTCAATATCCTCAGCCCTCTCTGCTAACAAGACAATGTCGTCAGCAAATCGTAGCATACTGATTTTTTTCTCTCTGAAAACTTATGCCACAAGGAAATTTTTCTTTGACTTTCTTCATTGCTTCTTCTACATACAAGTTGAATATTAACGGGGATAGACTACAGCCTTGTCTCTCACCCTTTTTAACTGATACATGTCTCTCGTGATTCTCTACTTTTATTATAGCCACTTGATTCTTATATAGTTTATAGAGTATTCTTCTATCTCTATACTTTAGACCTGACTTCTTTAAAATTTTGAATATCTTGACCCACCTGACACATTATCAAAAGCTTTTTCTAAATCACAAAAAAAAGATAGTAATCTTAAAATCGAATCTTTCTGTTGTCACTTTAGTTTTTGTTGGAAAGTGTAAATCGTTATTTGGATGCAAATGAACATAGCATGTGCCTAAAATGTTCATCATGTAGTTTTCCCTTACAAAGCAGAAACACCGTCCTAAGGTATCACTTGTTTTTCTGCAGATTTTTCCACTAACTGCTGTTTTCGCCACTATGTTGACAAACATTGACCTTCGCAGATCAGAAACACGCAACGCTAGCCCTGGCAGCGAGGACAAGACACAGCCTTCTGACATAGTAATTACAATTTCTCTTCAGATATCATATCCGTAGTCAATATTTTTGCACTAATAATACGTCATCCCTTCAGCACTTATAACATTGTTTTCCACAAACAAGTAAGCTAGCAGTTTCCAATTGAAGAAGCCATTAATGATACTGATTATGAACAAGAGTGCAAACTTTTAAACGCATTTAAATCGTTGTTTTGCAAGCGGTGTTATATTTATTGCAGAATAATTTTCGATTTTTTTTTCCATTTAGATCTTTTTTGTGATACTGCAGTGTGCCTCGCTTCTCAATAATTTACGATCCATTTTGTTAATTTATTAATGGATTGTGGAATAGAAATATCGTGAAGAAGTTGTATCGAACATTATTTTCAACCGACAGTCACAACAAATGCAGATGTGTTTCCGATTGTGTTCGATTGTGTGTTGTTCTCACCGGAGGATAAGAAACAGTTGCAGATTTTTCCAATCAATCAAAATACTTTTTTAATTAAATTTGTAGTTTAAACATTTTGTGTTGGATTTTTAAATTATTCTGTGACTGTCATTAAGTAGATAACTATTTAATGGCTCTTCCAGTGTCGGAATTACTTCCTCAGTTTAGCTTTTTGCAGTTGCTAACGAAGCGGTGACACTGGATGCCACATATATTTTTACTGTCGAAACAAATGCTCAACGATGAATCGAAAGGTTTCAGATTTTTTTTAGTTTCACCAGATACAACCACTTTTTTCCTTGAAACATTATACAAGTTACAAACTTGCTGAACATGCAGTTTGTTTCACATATGAAAATAATCGGGGTAGACTGTAGCGACGTCTGTGAACTTATAATTAGAAAAATTATGAGAAAAACAATTGGCATTACATTTTGTATGAAATGATGAGGATTTGGCAAGTGCGACATGACAATTATCAAATTCTTTGAATGTTACAGACTCGTGAGTAGTTTGAAGATATTAAAAGAATTAGCCAATCAGCTATCGATTATAGCATAAACAAAAGAAAGTGAAAAAACGATTGAACACAATTGAGATCAGTGAAGACTTTTGTATCTAATCGGTGTCATCCAAGAACTGTTCCAACGCGTTATTTGTGATAAAACATAACAATAATGTAAAGTAATTCCCAGTTTACTCGACCGCAGTATCATGAAGAAATAGGACGAGAAGAAGGGTAAAATCGACACTATATGAAGGGGCCACATTTTCGTACTCCCCTACCAATTTTTGCCAACCTGCTGTGACTAAGTTTATAGTCTTGAAATGTTACTAGTTAGTCTGAAGGTAAAACTGAGAGCAGAAAATATCGTGAAAATTGCACCGCGAGTATTTACCAGCTAGTACCACCCTTCATTATTTTTATTCCAAATTTGGCAAAAAGATCTGTAATGATGATTCAGTCACCACATTTACCGGGAACTGTGCCGTGTGATTTTTTTGTCATTTCTTTGGTATCAGTGAAAACATGAAAGTGTGACATATTACCGTTAAAGTGAATAAATGTGAATTACAGGAATGAAATTGGGTCAAACACTACAAAGTAACCGAGGATTGCTAAAACGGTCGCATTAGTGTTTTACCTTCGGTGCAGGCTCCATGAGACCATATACACATTGATGAATAAACATTTTATTTTTCCAAATCAGTTGTAATGTTTGATGAAAGCTTGTGTAAATTGTGTCTTTCTCTTGATATAACATATATTAGTCTCACGGATAGTTCGGTTGTACGTCGCAAATGTAATGAAAATACGAAATGGTTTGCTCGTACGTTTTTGTAACTCTTATATTTCCGCATGTGATGGAGAGGTTCTTTATTTAGTTGTAGAATTTTCATAAGTGTGAAACAATTTCTAAATCGAAAAAAAGTTATATCTTCGACTATGATGCAGCCGGTTGGTGAAGAAATAATTATAAAATTTGGAATATTTGAATTAATACGGCAGTCAGAGCTACAGTTTGTGTTGAACTAAACACTACGAAGTGATGAAATGGCCGGTCATTGGTATAGAGGGAACGGGAGTTGAGATATAGTTAACTTCATGTAAAAATGTGTCTAAGTACTAAGCGATGATCTGTTTCCTCACACTAGCCGAATTAAATTTAATTAAATTACAGTGGAGCACATGCTTCGTTAGCAATTTCCCTACACACCCATCTTCCCCCTTTCCTCCTGCACCCACCTACGTTTGCCCTCTGCAAATTTTAGCTTTAAATTCTTTCAACGATTTTGGTAAATTATTCATCATTTCTCTTGATAACTTGTTCCAATCCCTGACACCCTTACCCAAAACACATAATCTTCCTACACCCTTGTGCCTGAAATCGGGTGCCAGCTTGTGGTCATGGACATCCTTTCCTTTCCATGCATTACCTTTAATTCTTAATGCGTTCAGAGAATGCGCTGAGCTATGAAGTACAGTTATTTGCTCGAAATCAACCGTGCACCGTCAATTTAAGGGGTAATTTATACTACCAGAATTTCGTAGGTTATTTTTCCAAGCAGGATTGTGTTCTGTAACAGTCACTACAATGTTGTTTGTTCGGTAAGAACAGGGACAGCGGCCGAAACTTCGGCATTTAATACGAATATGTAAAGCCACCCGTGGAGAACGGAAACTACTTATTCCGGCCGCTGAAGCCTTCGATTGCAACATAGAGACAATTTCCGAAACTGGATGAATCATGCGCTACGTGGGATCTCTTGGCTGTCCGCGAAAGATTTGCATTTGGAATATGGTTTCTCCTATTGATTGTGCGACTAAATAAAATATCAAAATTTATTCAGTCTGTGGAACTATACAATATATGCTACTTTTAAAAAACGACAAAGGAATGTGGTATGAAGTTCTATAATGACTAGAAAGTGTGCACTGTGCCATATGGATCGAAGACAACGCTAAAAGATATGAGTAGAACTGAGTAATCTGGAATAAAATATTTGCGATACATAAAATGACACATGGGCCGATGTAAAACTATTGAATCAATCATCAGAAATGTCCGTATTTTCTCGTTGAATAAGTAAACTGGAAAATAACTTAATGGATGGCTACATCATGCAGAAAGAATGGTAGATGACTGAGTTCAGAAATAAAGTCTTTTGCTGAGGCTAGGAAGAAGAACAGCAAAATTTGGTTCGTCCTTGCTGACCGAAACAGGTAAAAGTACGCCTCTTCCTGGTAACGGAGAAGAATTAGAATTGTTTATAAAAGTGCCAATCCTTTTGATATCTTTGTGGCATCAGCCGAAACGTGTGGGAACAAAGCGTGGTATCGAGTGCTTGCGCCACAACGCGAGCGGAGAGGTAAGATGAGCGTGAATCAGGACGCGGCGTGACGTCAGGCGGGTGACGTCGTGCGCGGCCCGGCCCGCGCGGCCTGAGTCACGGCCGCTCGCCGGCCGGCGACTTGGCGGCAGTCACAGGCAGTATCAGGCGCGCTACCACACCGCCAACAGCATGACGCGCGCTCGCAACCACGCCGCCTCGCCAACCGCCGCCGCCACCGCCGGCAAGTGAGTATGCCGCCCACCAGCCCCTACCGACAGCTAGAATCTGAGAGTATGCGGGTTGCGAGAGGGGGGAGGACAGGATGCAGGACGAGAGTAGGTGGGGAGAGAAGGGGGGTGGGGAAGGAGTACATCAGAGAGATTGAGACAGTAAGGCTCAGGTTTTTACTATTCTTTATGTAGTTAAATAAAATATGTTTTTCATTCTGACTGCCTTGCCGTGCGCAACTTGGGTTGAACCAGAAGTAACATAACTACGAATAATTACCTTTCGTCTGCTAATACCCAATACTTGTAGTTTCTGTCGACAAAATTTAAAATTCCTAGCTTAAAGAAATATTTGCCCAAGCACTTAAACGTAATCGTGATTCCTATCTTATTATTTATCAGCTGATAGACCTATCCACCAGTTGTAAAATATCTGCGGAAAAGTAGGACAACCTATTTGGAGAGGAACGCTGCCCGACAGTCGCTGTTTGACCTTTCCTTCGGCATCCTGGTTTCGAATACTCTCAGCGACCTCCTACGCTACGACGGAACCAGCCTACGACTTCTTCATAATTCATTTGTTACTTCACCAACGGAAAACTTGACTTGGTGCCGGCTGAACGTAAACTTCCATCTCGACTCCCTCGCCGTGTGACGTAAGTTGTTAATCCCCGCCTGTGCAGCTGGACGTGGCGTATCCTGTTGACGCTGCAGTTGCGCGATGTTGCGCTCAGTGATAAGCTCTGCGGATACTGCGCGCTCTTAGGAAATAGCAGCTACACACTCATCACCGGAGCTTCCGTCAACTGACAATAGATGGTTGCCGGTAAAAATAAAAATGGAGAGATGCTGCCATGAACTGAAATACGTTGAGAACTGCTTTGACTCATTCTATGAATTTATGATCTGGGTATCCTCAATCGGTATCGGTTTAAGATGGGTGTGACCAATAAGTTGAAGACCCTAACAAAATACAGAACGGAAATTTCGGCATTGGATACTGTGGCTTTACTTGTCACGTGGCTCCGTGAGGTGTGAACACCTGGTTGCGGCGCAGTTCCGCGACGACCTTGCGCCGGCTTCGCGAAACTGCTGGCGCCGGGCCAGGCGCGGCGTCGCGCAGTCTGTGCAGCACTCGGTTCAGCTCTCGCGAGGTGCGCGCACCACCCACGCACTCACATCACCGCTATATTAAACTCACGCCCACTCCCAAATCACTTTACACACTGGTATACTGGGGAATCAATCTGAACCTTCTCCGGTTACCTGGCGAGTAATGGAGTAGTATACTTACCGCGAAAAGAATAAGATATCTTCTGTACGATAATTCTTAATGCATTTTTCTGTTGTGTAGTGTTTGATGGTATTTAGGGGACACAGATCACTAAAGCAGAAACCGTAATCAGGTCTGCCAATACGTCAAGACTGCTATGTTTTTCAGGATTTCACGGCTCGTCTACGCCGAGTTCTTTAGAAGATAGGGTACAAGGAACGGGAAGGACTGCGGCATTAGCCTTTGAAGGAATCATCTTGGCATTTGTCTAGAGTGATATGGAGCAACAATGGAAAACCGAAATCTGACCAGTGATCAAGCCCCATCTTCCAGAACCCCATGCCCAAGTTTTAACCACTCATCCACCAAGCCCGCATCGAGTTTTGAATGAGCGCCTGTTGTACATCTCCGAGCCCAGGTTGACGAGCGGACGTACCAAGGAGGTGAGGGAATTAAGCCACGAAACCTTGGTCACGCCACTGCACTGCTTGAATACGGTGCAGTAGTGTAGGCATCGAATTCAGGAGTTGGAGGCAGTACAAAGGAGAGCAGCTAGATTCGTTTGCGGAAATTACCGCATAATGCAATCAGTAACTATTTGATGAAGAAGCTGGGTTGGAAATAATTGAAAGACAGAAGACCGATGATGACGGTGTTTGGATTGTCCAGGGCTTATAATAGCGATAATGGATACAAGGATGTTATTGGAAGGGTTATGAGTTGTACATGGGAGGGAATAATAAGCTGGCACCGGACTTCACGCGAAAGAGAGTGGGAAAGTCAAAGATTGAAACAAATTACCAAGGGAAGTAATAGACAGTTTACCAAAAACACTGAAGGAGTTTTACGTTGGAATTCGTTCAGAGCAGAAGTATAAGAGTGGTGAAAAATTATGACATTGGAAGGTGGGGTGTAGGGACATTGCCACCAGAGCGTGTGTGTCCAAGTTCGTAAGTGCTTGGCATCACCTCCATTTATCTGTCTGCCAGAACTTAGAAGAAATGCACGCCAGAACGTTAAGAGCTCCCGTTTCATGTCTCAAGGCATTTGTCTCCCCAGGTATCAAAAAGTTGACGCGTTTCCATCAGGACAACCAAGATAACATTGACAACAACCGCGTAAGTCTACGCCATTATCGAACTTTGCTCCGTTGGGAGATACAGTCATCGCTTTCCAATTCAGATACGCAGTAGCTAGATTAAAAGCCAGATTCCAGTATAAAAACTTTCAGCCCACTCTGGAGGAAAGATAAGGGGCCATCCATACATTTCGTCACACCTTAAGGGGAAGGGAGGGGGTCAACAAAGTGTGACATCGTATGATATGGGGAGGGAGGAGTCAAAAGCTTCGTGACATCACGTGTATATTTTGTATCACTTCTTGGCGGTCGCGCGAGTTCACGCTCGCTTGTACGCACCGTGTTGCACGTTGGCCGCCGTTGACATACGCCGGAACGCAAATACCGTATTTGAGGCTTTGACAAAATATGAGTTCCGCATTCTTATTTAAACGATCGTGTCGTATCTGTGGTCCATATCTTTCATCATACAAAGCCACTAACCAAAACAAGTAATCACATAAAACGCAACAAAAGGTTTTACCCATCACGAAGATTCGTCCTCAAGGAACTACAGCTAGACGTGACAGGAAAGTTCTTTGTTTGATAAACGATGACGATGCTATATGGTTGCATGAATATTATGTTGACATATCGAATATTCTTAGTATTATCCAAATCGAGAACTGAGTGACTTCTATGTCAGTCGTGAATAATATAAAAGAATAAGCTCAAAGTTCATGGACACTAATTAAATTTTGTATCACTCATTTGACTTGCTATGTTGTGTCAATTTTCTAAATTGTTTGATTTATTGTTGATTTTATGAAAAAATATTTTAATTGGAAATATATAAATAATTTTGGAAGTGCTGCCTTAATTTAATAGTTTCCAAATTTAAAATTGCAAAATGTGTGACGTCACACCAGGAGAGCGGGGTCACACAAATGTGACCACCTGGGGCAAGGAAAGAAAAGGGGGGGGCTCCAAAAATCATGAAATTCGTGTGACGTAGTTTATAGATGGCCCCTATTTGAGTACCTAAATGGTAGACAGCTGTTAACCTCGCTCATTCTTAAACTCGTGTCTGTGGAGGGAAATGTAACCCAACGCCGTGATCGTAAACAGCGTTAACATATGTGGCTGGATATAGTAAACAATCAGTCACAGAGACGTCGCCGTACGACGCGTCGCGACGATCGATTATTCTGTTGTGGTCGACATGGAGCAGCTTGAGTCTGTGCTCCTGTCGTGCCTCAACCTTACACAACGCTGTAGAGGTTGGTTCATCTGGTTACGTCAGTCGGCAGTGGTCCTTGGAGCGGTCTGTTAGCAACATTATAAACACGGGCAGCAGGTTGCAGACACTTGCGACACCCACTCAGACATGTTTACCTGTTAATGCTTTCAGATCTGGCAGTCCTTGTGGGTAAACTCCTGGCGAATGTTATACCAATCCACTGGTAAGTTCAGAATGAGCGTTTGTTGTACCTTATTTATCTGTCAACATTAGTAAACGATCGCGAAGCAAACTAAGAGCAAATATAATGTTGCGCTGCTTGAGAGATAAATTTTCCTTCGCCCTGTACACGGAGGTTATTACTTCAGAACGGCCAATCCCAGTTGAAGACATCTGCGTTGTGCATATAGAAAAGCTGAATTATTCGCACAGTGGAAAGACATTTGTCCTCTTTGTGAAAGTCAAACTGTAGTATTATCGCACCGCAGTGATCAACAGATCGTCGTATGCGAGAAGGAAATTTCCGTATGGAGAGGTGCAGTCTGGCACAACAGGATTACAGGTGTGGCTGGACCAGCCGGCTTAGACCTTGCTTGCGTGGGCTCAAGGTTCTCCGGACTTATGTCACCTACAGCTGCCAATCATACCGCAAACACATTAATCACAACACCACGTCACCACCTTCATCAACATGTAGAAACGTATTTATAAAACAGCGTTCTCTATATTTTCTATCGTATGATATCTCTATCAGTATCTACTAACGAAAAATTCGGAAAGTTTTTACGCCGCACTGTAATTCTAGAATAATCCTACCAACTTCGTTAAACTATTGAGAACGCGTAACAACTGATTGCTGCGAGTACGCTTGCAGAATTCTCATAGATAAGAAACCAAGGGTCAGGATTGCCACATTTGTCAGATAAATGAAAAAATAAAGTAACTGTCAGATGATTTAGTGCATCAGACACAAGCTTTACTTTCACAGCTAAGACAACAATAATTTAAAATAAGTAACACGTTTTACTTGTAAGAGTATCATTTAAGCTTTGATGTAGTTATATAACACACATAAAAAGGGATTTTTTGTGTTCCTTAATAAATTATGAATACCAAAATTAGGCGAAACTAATAAAAAAACTACCGTAGTAAAGTGGTCCTTTGAACAAGGAAATGTAAATCATATAACTGATAAAAACTGGTGGATATTAAAGTTAACTTATTTAAGAAAAATTACTATTAACAAGCGTATGAAACTATGGAATCAATTCGGTAAAACGACAACCTGTTATTCACTTCGATTACTATAAAATTACATGTGAAGGTTTTATGTTTACCGGAGATCTTTCATTGAAATAAAGTTTTAAAGTTCGAGTACAAAGATTTAGGCTTTCTACGTTTCCCGCAGGTCGCTCCATACTAATTATAGAATGGTTCATCATGAAGGACGTGGCCGAATCCCTTCCGACTTATCGATGACAGTCTTCTCCCGACTTTGACTAAAGTAGGAGTACCTACATTTAATGCGTCGATAACGTCACTGTTGCGCAGATAACAGAACTGTAAGAGCAATTGAAACAACAATCTTCTCCCCAAAAAAAGGCATATGTCACCGAAAAAGAAACAAACTTTAAGCATTCGTTCTACATTAATTAAAGCCTTCTATTCTTTGTGCAATAACATGTATGCAGATTGGTAAATGCAATAACTTACGATCTGTTCACTTCAAAAATAATAAAATACTTCGGACACCTTGTATTTAAATTAATGTTTGACCTTTTTTCTACGATAGCGGCTTTTATTAAAACTCAGAATGAATTCTTACTGGAAATTTGAAAGCGCCGCTACATAAATCTGTAATTCGCATTCAGCCATAAATCTGAATCATTGTCTGTTACATCTAAAGTCGCGGGCGGTGCTTGGCGCGATGAGCTGCCTGTTGCGCTAGTTGCCAGCGCGGGTGGAGACATGCTGGCTGATTGTGCTAAATGTCGACCGTGCAATCTGCGGTCGGCCTTGCGATGTCGAACAAAGCCTCGTTCCCACACTCCTTATCGCACCTGAGGTCTACGCTTTATCGCCTGCATCGCTACGCTTCAATGTACAAACTGTAGGCGCAAAAAAAATATTCGATACTGTGAATTTTCAAGAATTACGGCGATGGAATCTTCATAATTGTATCATCGAGATTATTGCAACCTACTTCACTGAAAAAAACTGAACTAGATCGATGAAGAGAAGAAGTACTTGCTGGTATATTCAACAACACATTGTCATTTTTTTTTTCGGTGTTCGCGGCTCAGTATGGTACTATGTGAAAAACACAAACAAAATTAATACGAGATTGAACAGGGACATATTTTGTGAAATTTTTTTCCCCACTTGCACGTTATGCTATGAAATCAAGAAGTTTATTGTGCTTTAATAAAATAAAATTTTCAGTCGTGCAGTAAAGTAACTGAATTTTAGGATAGGAACTTAAAACTGACTAACCATCATCTTCACAGAATGGATATTTTCTGTATTATAAACCTGTAAAAACTGCACAAGCTGCACTCGGCGAAATAGAACTTACCTGGGTTCGAACCTCGGTTCCATATTCACGAATATCGCCCAAAAACCGTAATCATGGCGGGTAGGGATATATCCGCTTCAGTAAATGCACATTTCACTAACACAAAATAACATAACTGAAGAACTGACAGAGTTCACACAGATTATACTCCTGTTACTCTTCTAGTAACTAGAACACAATGTCACTGAAAACAATAACGTCACACCATGGAAAAAGGAAGTTGTAAGGACTAAAAATACCTGAGACTAAAATATGGATACTGTGTTTACTTATTGTTTTCCTAGAATTTAATTCTAATGGAGTGCACTCTCCGGTGGCAATTTTCCGACACACCCTTTCCACCCCCACCTCCCACTCCTCTTTTTTTGTACTCGTCTCCTCTTCGCATCTACGAATGTTAGTTTTAAATCCTTTCAACGCTCTTAGTAAATTATTCATCAATTCACTTGTTAATTTGTTATAATCTCTGACCCTATTGTCTACGAAAGAAAATTTTCCCTCACCCTTACGCTTGAAATCGAGTGCCGGCTTGCAGTCATTGTCATCTTCTTCCTTCCATCCTCCTATCTCAATTCTTCCACCAATATTTTTCCACGCCTCACCGCCAATACAAGCCTTGTACACACCTACAACTATCTTCACCCTCCTCGTTCCAATGGATCCCATTCCAGCTCCTTTACTATATCAGTTACAGATTGTGTTATGCATTTACTGTGATGATCGTACAATGTTTATCCCAGAGCGTCAATGTGTGAGACTAACGCTCCACGGTTTTGTCACTTATCTTTTTTTTCTTTAAAGTTGATGTGGAAATTACAGATATTTTACACGTAAATGATTGTTTCTGCGCTATACTGGTGTCATATGGATAGCAATTATCAGTGAGGATGTTGATAGTGTGTGTGAGGCGAGGCGACAGTACCACGCGAGCCTGCGATTCACAGCCACTCTCACACCTCCGAGGCTACTAGCTGAACCAATTTCTGAATAGTAGTTTTAGATTACGCTCCAGCTGCTGTTCCGATGACGTATTCTAACGGTGGTAAAAATGGGCTCTAACAACGGCAAAGAAACTGATATCGAATAATTTCTCTGTACTTACTTGCATCTATCACGCTTTATGTATCTACTGTGTTCAATAAAGTTAATCATTAAAAAATCAAGAACACAGAAACTCAATTCTTTGTGTCGCTGGTAATAGCTACCAAAAAAAATCGCTATCGTACTTAAGCAAGATTTTGCTATATTCTTTTTTAGAAAGTTATACTCGTTTCACTCCGTTTAATCGCAAAACGTTCCTCAATTAATTTAATTTTAATCAACGCTTGCAGATCTTGTCAGTATCAGTGGAGAAATGTCTCTATCATATCTCACAAATTTACTAACAGTTAATATATTAGACTGTTATTACTCAACCTTTGATCTGCAGACGACTAGTTACGCTGTTATGGACCACGGTATGTGGTAAAGTTGGTAATGTAAAAGCGGTGAAGTAAAGAACAATATAAGCTGCCAAGTCTAGTTTCTTTTATTTTGTGCATATAGGTCGGTGGCATAATGTAACACCCAGCCGACAAAAACATTATTATTTATTTGATTACTATATATTAAAAATCTTGTCAATATGTAATTCACTTTCAATGGTTCACTTCCACTTTCCGTAGGAATTCAGAACACGCATTTAGATTTGATATGTTATAATGGCGCAATACAATATGTCCCAGATGTTAATAATATGCACATAGGTAAAAATTAGGTCTGCATAAGTTAGTAGCCTGCTGCATTTTTTCGTCAATTTACTTGTCCGCGAGTTGAAAAAGGTTTGGAAACGCTGTATTAGACCACCGAGTAACTAAATATAGATTCCGCTTTCTCTTGTAAATCTTGCACACTAGTCACAATATTGTGTCGTAAATGTGGGTTAGTCACCATATCCTGATTATTTTGAAAACCAGTTGCCAGATCAAGAGCGAGCAGTCAAAATATTATCTTATTAAACACATAGCGATATGTGTTAGAAAGCCATTTATCGGAAACTTATATCGTATCTCAATACGCTATATATTTCATTACAATATTTCGGTTCAGTTACATATCATAGAAATAAAATAAATTTCCAACAGAAAGGGTATGGTAGTGTTTTTCCCAAACATTTAAAATTCAGCTTCGTGTTAGAGTTACAGACTGACAGATGTTGGTATGTCCCTGTGCTCTACTTGGAGTTGCGCTGCATTGGGTGAGTGTTGCAAGTCTACAGGTTGACGGTCAGCACTCTGTTACGCCAGACTGCAAGTGTTCACTCGAGTGTGCGCTTAGCGGCCTGTCCTGTAGCACACGCTTCCTTCTAATATCGCAGGATTACCTCGTGTCTCGACCAACATTTATGAAGGTAGCATTAGCGT
Source organism: Vandiemenella viatica (assembly GCA_031002005.1). Taxonomy (NCBI): domain Eukaryota; kingdom Metazoa; phylum Arthropoda; class Insecta; order Orthoptera; family Morabidae; genus Vandiemenella; species Vandiemenella viatica. The sequence continues at coordinate 219,077,591 of JARYHS010008074.1, read as the reverse complement.
TAAGAGTGTTTCTTATTTTAGGTTTACAATTTGTTACTGTTACCTGATTTCCATAACGTATATGCTGCATGTACATCATCGTTTCTCTCCTTTTTTTCCATGTTTACCACTCGTTTGCAGCCAGTTCGATTGAACGGGCAGGTAAACTCGTTGTTTCCACAAAATCAAGATTGCAGATTGTTTTAAGGAATCATCCCACAATTAATTGGAAAGATTTCTGAAACCATAGAGTAATTAAATGTGAATGTTGTGAGTGCGAATTAAGCTGAAGACCTCCCTAAGGTGATTCCAAAGATCTTTGAACATGAATTCATGTCTACATCGTGATAGTTGTTTATATATATATATATATATATATATATAGATGGCTTTTCACCTCGTTGACGTCGATGCCATTATAAACAGGAACTAATTGGTGCAAGCAGCGAGAAGGAATTCGGCCAGGGCCTTTTGAACGAATCAACCCGACATTCTACTGGAGTGATTTGGGGATACCATGGAAAATCCAAGACTGGATGGCCGGACGGGGATTAGAACCCTAGTGCTCCCGAATGCCTCCTGCCATATCCCGTATATCCCTTCCAACCCATTACCTTTCCTGACAGGTGCAATGCACCCTCCGCCAAACACTTTTAGTGAATCGCGGAGTAATTGTAATAGTAATAGTAATAGTAATGTGAATCCAGAGTGTCATCTCTCAACCACAACGCTTGGTATTATGTTACAAATACGAAGTGGCAGTAAGAAATCAAGCACCAGTTATTACATTGGTAACGCTTGCTAAGGAAAAGTACTTTTTACTGTTATCGTTTGAGGTCCTTCTTGTTGGAAGCTGTATTATCGTTACCGTTTTCCCTAAAATTTTGCCGAACGAAGTTCCTGTTGTTGTCATCGGTGATGCAAGCGTGCACACAGTCAGTTAGCAGTGAAGCAGCGGTCGATGAAGCAACATCATCGGAATGCGATACAATGCACATTTTTATTCTGGTTATATCCCATGCGGCCCATCTTGCATATCACCCCAGACTGTTAATGAAGGAAGCATATTCCATGCTCAGCAACAGTAGAGTGAAAAAAATGGGGAAATGATTTGTCACGAATTTGTAAAGCACCGGCTACCTGCTGTTAGTACTATATTTCTTGAGCTTTCTTTATTTTAATAACAGGGAACTTATGAAGTTATGTTCTGTCATCAGAAAGATTGAGTAAGTTCTCGATCATGCGCTCTATGAACCTAACTACTGCTTTGCGGTCGGCTACAACGAGTTATTCAAAGCTTATGAATTTACATGTCTTCACACTGTACGGTTTCTGATTGATAAACGTTACACAATTTCAACGAAACATATAGCTAAAAATTATGTATCAGAAATTTATTAGAGCATAGTTCCTTCACGAAACGAGTACCTTTCTCTCAAATTATACGTTTTGTTGCAATTAGGTGGCTCACAGCGCCATGCTGTTAAAGCGACTACTCTGCGGTCTGGTTGCTTAGTGGTTAAGGCGCTTGCCTTAAAAATTCGAATCCTGATGAGGCAAGGAATTCATATGTGCGCATATCGCATTGTAGGTTGAAAAGTCACCGGAGGGTTCGGCGACCAAATAACAGTTTTGATTTGGCTTGCATTCCGCCTCTGTCTTGACTGGACCTACCGTTTCACATGTAACTATGAAGCGTTCTGATTTACGTAATATGAACAAAGCTTACCCCGGAAAAAATTCTTGACCGCAATTGGATTTTTGCAAAATAACTCAGTACTTTGCACTCTGGAAACGCAAAACACGCGATTGCAAGGAATGCCGCCTTGGCAACTGAACTTAAGGTACACACCACTTTTGACGAGATAGTAATTTATTTCTAAATGTTTTTATCTGTGGAAAATACTGTTAAAACGGTTTTTCAGAGGCAAATCATTTAGTTTGAGACGTTTTGGAGTCATTTTGGATCAGTTTTAGGGTGTTTTGTAATTTTAATGGGTTTTACATTTATTTCGTAAATCAATCTAATGGCGAGTTTTGTAACAAGGTTCTAGAAAGTAGAAGAATATTGGGAAAGGAACATTGAGCTAGTCATGAAATGAATAATTGGGTGGAATATCCCTGCAGGGTTCTGCCTGCGATTGACAGAGGCTCGATTTACCGCTCATGCGTCTCTGTCGTGGTTGCCTTAACCTAACACGGTAATCCTACCTGGTAAAGGGTGCCCACAGCTCAACGTGGAATCGCAACCGCGGAAGCGTTCTGGCGAACATCATATTACACAGAAAGCTATCTCAGAGGTGAAGCTCGGGTTAAGAACCTTTAAAAATCCACGCCTAGACAGGGGTCTAAACGGGGAACTATCGATCTCCAGTTTATCGCCTTAATAATGGAGCCACCTGCTGCTAAACTTTTCCCGGCTAATGTGTTATTTTACTTGTTGGTTTGGCATGAATTATGCCCACTTTGAACTTGGAAAAGAGGAATCTATTTCGGTTGCAGCTGTGACGAGGTCCACAGTAAAGTAACAGTGTATCCACCTTCTTTCTCCTTTATTTAAGTCATTGCTGGGAAAACCTCACATTTTGACTTTCTTGATAGTTATCAGCGCGTTGCTTTTCTGGGCCGGCAATAGAACTACATTAGGTAGTATTTAAAGTAATATCTTTCCTGTATAATTCCTCTCACGACACATAATACAAAAGAAGTAGCTTTAAGTCACTGTCTCATATTCTATACCACTTAATCAGCTTTTTGTTAGAACCAGCTAAGTGACCTGAGCATCTTTTTTTGGAAACTTCTTCCGGTTGTTGGAAAGGAACCATTATTCGTTTTTATCGGTAACCATTATGACGGTTATATGCAATGTGCAGTCTGAAATTCCTATTGGTAAGTTAATTGCAGAAAATCCATTTTTTCGCAAACTGTGGACATTTCTCACATCCTCTTCAATTATTATTCAACCGTACAATCAGCTGCAGCTTTCTCAGTTCCAATCAAAAGTGTATTTCATTATCGATTTTTCCGTATTATTTCATACGGAAAACACAGCACTTATATAGGACCACAAATGTTCCACGCCGAATGACCACAACGTAAAGGTAACGCGCAAACCAGTACTTTACTTTCTTTTGCTTCGGGCTTTACTATTCATTGATGCTGAGATCGTTAGAGCCGGGAGAAGACTTTAAGGGAATTTATTCGGCCATGGACTTTTGAAGGAACCATCAAGGCATTCACCTGGAATGATTTTGAGAAACTATAGAAAACCGAAAACTGAATCCTAGCAGAGGGATTTGAAGCCGCGTACTCCGTACTGTCAGGCCTGAATGTAAGCCAGCGTTCTTCACCTTTTTAAACAGACACCTGATATTAGGAGTGTGTTAAAATATGCTACGTGCCTCATGCTCTGTTGTTACAATATTTTTGTATTCAAAACACCGCATGATAAGTGTAAATACTATCTGTTGAATGTTACTGTATATTTGTTTGTTAGTGTTTCTAAACACCGTCTATTTTCCTGATTCGTACGGCTATATATTTCATTATTTATGGTACGGTCTTTCATATCCATGCAGTTAACAATTGTTATTTTAAGAAAGGGTCTTGAATGGTATCTCTTAAAATCCCACTTTTTGTGGGACAGTTGGTTGATATAAATCGAGTGGCACGTGATCTTATGAATGATGAGTGAACAAACATTATGACGGGTATTAGTACCGCCACTGAGCAAATCATTACGGTTCGCGAGATAATGATGATAATCACTGAGAAAACAACACAGCGTAGTTTTTATGGCTCTGAAAACAGACATGCTGTTGTTTGAAAGAAAAGGAATTGTGATTACGGACTTTGAGCGACTTTTTGGTGGCTGTTTTACGATATAACACGAGTTACAATGTAGTATCGTCACTGAATAGGCTGCTCTTGCAGACTTAACAAACACTTTACGCATATAAAATCTGGGAACTATGACACTCTAATTCACACCATTATATTCCCGTGCAACTGTAAATGGTTTTATTTAAATAATGTCACAATTCCTCTGTGAGGGAAAGTTAGTAAGATGAAAGTGTGAGAATGCCATCCAGTTACAATGTCAAAGAACTGTCAGTGCAGTGAATCTAAACGTTATGTTTAGATAAGCTCTTGTTGTTGGCTCCAACTGCTCTTACAGGCTGCCAGTAAAACTGTCAGTGAAGGTCGATTAAGGAATAAAGTTGGGTTGACATCCAGTAAATTCCGATGAGCAGTATCTGGTGACTGTACCGTAGAAAGTGGCTTTGTTGGAACCAGTAATTTTTATTCGGAGAGAAGACTTTCACTCCCGCTTGGCGACTTCCGGATGTCTGTAGGTTGGTATCTACGGCTTCTTTGCTTGCAGTAAGATTATTCGGAGAGTAAATCTGGAGGAAAACTTCGAAGAAAAATCTCCGAGTAGATATATCGTTTATACCTCAACTGAACCTCAGAAAATTCTAATATGGCGATGATCGGGCTATAATTTACCAAATCTGCGAAGATATACGCTCCCAGAGTCTTACCCAGCGCTGCATATTCTTCTCGATTTGGAGAATGAAATTCAATTTGACAAAGGGTCATGCTGCTTCCATCTCTCAGACCAGCTTTGGATCGAGCCATCACGTTTCTACAACATTTGACTAACAATTCAGAAAAATTGAAGATGCGAGTGAATCTTGTATCGGAACTGGCAGGTACGTCATGGGCATCAGGTGCACAAGTTCTTCGAGGATCAGTTCTTGGCCCATCATTCTCTGCAGTAGAATACTGTTGCTCAATCTGGTTTAGTAGAGCTCACACTGACAAAACTGACTCCCTGCTGAATACCGCAGTGAGTCAGTAGCGTCATTAGGTCTATTCCAGTACTTAGCTGCCAGTACTTCCAAAAATCTTTCCATCAGAGAGTGAAAAATAGTGGAGGAAAACACCGTTATCTCTCTCCATAGCTATCATCAAGATGAGCATCATAAACGCTTAATATCAATGAAACGAGCCTATATACCTGTATAAGCAGCCAAGCTGAGGAGGAACAACTTTGGCCTGTCGGTGGATTGGAGGAAGAAACGCAATTGAGAACTTACGAAAGACTCGGCAACCTGCGTTCCAGGGTTCGATCAGCCTAAGTGACTTTGGTGCCAGCTTAATAGGTTTCACACAGGGCACGGAGTTTGGAATGCAACAGATCACAAGTCGTCCGGGCATCCAGATTTGGGTTTTCCATGGTTTCCCAAATCACTCCAGGCAAATGCCGGGATGCTTCCTTCAAAAGGCCATGCCAGAATTCCTTCCCATTACTTGCCCCATCCCCCATCCTTTCCCGTCTCTAAAGACCTCGCTGTTAAGAGAAGTTAAGCAGTTAAAAAAAATCACAAGTAGTTATTACGTGAAGATGCGCTAAGTTACTGTGGAAAAACTGAGATTACTAACCACAGTGTAATGGTATGCCCAATCAGAAGTCTACAATGAGGCCTGATCAACCTGCACCAAGCTGGACCGGCCGCTAGAAGATAGCTTGACTCCCTGGACATTGCCATTTAATTATGCGTATTGTATTATTTATTTTAAATTTGTATACTTTAGTAATAATTGATAAAGTAATTGAAGATAAATTGGAGAAAAAACATGAGACCCGCGACACCGTAAAAAATGTAATCGCTGTCTATTTTCAGTTCAGAAAGCAACATGTTGTTTCCTAAATACAGAGATACACTTACGCCATTTAAGAGAGTTGTAAAAATTAAATAGAAAGTCGGCTTGAATGTAATTGTAATAGTTATACGAAAGTGTTTAACTGTAGTTGAATGAAACTAAACTTTAGTGATTACTTTCCCTTGACATAGTGGATTTTACTAGCGGCAGTTCTCTGTGATGGTTCTGAAAAAGACGATTAACGACGATTCTCTATAACTTCGTTCCGGAATCCTCATTTTTTAACCAGAAGCTGCTTTTTTTTCATTCTTAAGACGAATATTACTCTGTCCAGTAAAACTTACTTTCGGGTATGATACTATGACTTGATTTAGCTTTCTACTGTGAACTAACATTTCCCTAACAGCAGTAAAGACGCAGTGTTGGCGACCGCTGTGAGATAAACAGCTCGAGAGCTTTTGAGATGAACAAGCTGCCAACTTGGCGTACAGTAAACAGCTTTTTCTGCTGGCTGGACAAGTCCACTTGAAATATAGCTCAGAAAGCAACGTACCCACATTATAGGCTAACTGTATTAACTCATAACACTGTGTTTTTTTAAAAATAAATACAGTACCAACACTAAATAGGCTGCAAAGCAAGCTTCAATCATCTGTATGGACAATTGAATGCTCTTGGTTGTCGAACCGAGTGTGGTGGATGAGCGGTTAACGCTCTGGCCTCGCATTCGGGAGGACAGCGCCTCAAATCCCCGTCCAGGCATCTAGATTTGGGATCACTTTAGGCGATACCGGGATGCTTCCTTCAAATGGCCATGGCAGAATTCCTTCTCGTTCCCTGTCCCCAGTTCTTTCTCGCCTCTAATACCTCGACATCGACGAGGCGTAAAGCCATAATTAAAAAAAAAATGGTTGTCGAGAAAGCTTTAGCGCAAGTGTAGAGGGAGATTCGCTAGTCATACAGGGTTTTAACCAACCCAAATGTGCCATCTAAGTACATTTAATACTCACAAACCTGAAACATTGTTTACTGAACAAATCAACTTAATGCAGGTGAAGGTTCCATGTCCACAACGTACATATCTTGCGGCTCAAATCCTGTTACGCACGTGTCATCACCCTGGATGAAGATGATTTGGTTGTCGAGCGACTAGCGGTGTTTTAAGATAAGAGGAGAAGCAAATAAATGAAGCAGGATTGCTCTATGGCGTGCAAACGAATCGCTTTTTCCCCCCACTACCATCTGCTTGTCATTTGCCTTTCCAGATCCTTATCTATTGTTCTAGTAATTCTGGAATCTCTCCAGCATTTTTCCTAGCAGTTTACTTCGAAAAGGATTCTCACAAATTCAGTCGAGTGCATAATGAAGGACGCGCAATGGTGATTTCTCAATAAATGATTATTTTTGTCGCTGGTACTTGGCATAGTTTTTCGCCATCAACCACTACTTCAATAATTCCATACCCTCAAATATAAGTGGTATTTGTGCTTTCCATATTGGCAAACGTGACTCCTACTACGACGTAATCTCAGACGCAAAAGTGGTTTCGTAACACCTTCACCTCCTTCTGTTGTTTCGCTAAAAATACTTGTCAAATACATGTTCTATGCAATTTAAAAACCTTTGCGACGATTTGATTCTTGATGCACCTCAGCTGGTTACCGTTAGAAAAATTCTAAGCCTTTGTAACAGAACTAAACAAAAGGCGTTAGTTTAAGTAAGTTGGATTTCTTTTTTTCCCACTTCCGTCCGTTGGTTATCTACCGCGTCTTGGTTTTCCTGTTTGCAGGTTAGTGGCGCAACGCATCATGTAACATACGTGACGGAAAACTTTTATTTCGAGAAGGAGATGACATGAACTTCAGTCCTTGCTTAGCCCACAAACGATACTTTTGTTTTACTTTGGAGGCAGCATAGTTGGCAACAGGTTCGGTGTTCGGAGCTCACTTACACTGTAGACATGTGTATGGCGCCCGTGCTGTGCAGGGTGTAGGTATGTAACTCGAGGCCGCGCCGTGTCGCATCCGCCGAAGACCTGTTCCCGCAACAAAGCCGGGCTCGCCTTACCGCCAGCCTCGTCAATACCGCAACACTCGACAAAACGAACGCTACACCACCAGCCCAACTGGAGAAACCCTTCATGACCAGAACGTTTTCAATTCACAGAATATCAAGTATACCAATTACTAGCACTTATGTTTGAAACATAACTGCGCAGACCCGAATGACATCGCTGCTGGCAACTCTTTTTCAATGAACTTTACTTAACAACGCACAACAAACATATGTTTTGTAAATAATAAATTATTTAAAAAAAATGCAAATGCAACTGATGATGGAATATTTATTCATTTCAGACGTTTTACTCTCCTATTCAGTTTTTTTTAATTACATTTCACTCTTGCTTCCTATCATTGTGAAGCATTGGTGAAGGCATAAGTGATAACTGCCTTCAGTCGTTCAGATCATGTGCAGCACTGCAGGTGGCATGCTGGTTGTAGGCACAGGTAATCAGCGATCACATTTCGTGGGAAGAATCAACTAAAATATTGGATAGCAGATGATACGTTGATAACAGGTGAAACTAACCAAAATTCAAAGAACAATTCCATTGGCATTTTTACTGAATAATTTATTATTTTACCGAGCAACTGCAGAAGAAACTACTTACTATAATTACCAATTATAATTTCGTAGGTGTTGTTAGGACTGAACTTTTTCAGTGCTGAGCAATTCTTTAGCCTTTATGTAGCGGCTCTTAAAAAGTGTTTAAGTCCTTAGAACTCATATGAATATTGTTTGAAGCGTCACAGTTTTTGAAAAAAATATCGAAACAAATACGAAATTTTTGTATTTAAATGAAAAATTTTACTACAATTACGGAATCAATGAAAGAATATTCCATTGCATCCTGAATATTGGAAAAATTTCTCTCAGGCTTACTTTTCGTCTACAGATATTGAGCTATGCAACTTCATCATTATCATCATCTAGGACAGTTTCCAGCCGCTGACTGTGAACAAAAGCCTCGCCAGCGCTACCTGCTACCTCTCTTCTTGCACTGTCACTCAATTTCCTCCTCTTTCCTCCACACATTGAGCTATGCAAGATGCATCGTTCAATTAATAAACTTAAACTCTTTGTTCCCAAAGTCTTCCAATAGTACAGCTGCTAGTTTTCTGTCTCTTCCTTGGGCAACGAGAATAATAGCACATAAATGAGACATGTATTAACGAGATGACACCAAGTTTTCTTCCATGTACAACCATGATTCGTAATAGCTGTGTTTAATTCTGACCATTGCCATCTTTAGTATTAGCAACATATTAAAAAATAGATTAGTATGCAGCCAATTTGGACTGTGTCTAGTTTCTGTTGTAGTGACTAATAGAACTTTATCAGTTAGCTAACGATCGGTGTTTGATAAACAGAATATAATTGACCGTTTGTACCAGACCTCCAACTAATCCTACGGAGTCAGCAGGATTCACTGTTTCGGTAGATTCAGAGCTACTGAGCATCCTGGTGTACCTCGGCTGAAAGAGTAAAACTTTGACAAACGTTAAGTTGTAGAAGTCTAGGTAAATATGCCGGCTAAGAATGGTGAGCAACCGATCTCAAGCTCCTAGACAGGTTCATATGCAGCAATACTACGTGAGCCGTGTCGAGTCATATCGACTGCTAGGAATGTCTATGTGGATAATGCGTTAAGAACAATGAAAACATGTTACTTTTAGTTCTACTGTGATACTACGAGAATCCAGGAAGGCAGGGCCTATTCTTCGAAAAGAATACACTTTACTCTCACCTGTTTCAGTGTTTTGTCGCTTAAGGTGATTATTGGTTGTTGCAGGTCGAGGAAGCGCCGTCCCAGCATATCGCAGTGTGACGACCTCAAGGATCTGGACTTCATGGACGAGTGCACCGCGGCGCTGGTCCTCATGAGGCTCTCCTGCAGTCCACACTCGCCCAAGATTCGAGGTCAGTGCTCCTTCGATTTTGTCTACTATGGCTGCTGTTTGCGTAACACTACATGATTTAGTGCCTACAGTGTGTCAAGCAATAGGTTGTACGTAGGGAAAATGAAGCAGGTATAATTCATCGACTTAGGTGTCACACTAGAGGTCAGAAGTATCGTCTCCTTCATTGTTTGCTTTGTTTTGAGCCAGTGGTGCAAAAGTACTGAACCGGTTTCGCATTAGAGAGGAAACAGGTTCGAACGCGGAGCGGCAAATCCGATTTCGGTTTTCCATGGTTCCCCGAAATCACTACAGATAAATCCAGGAATGGTACCCTACGTAAAGCCACTCCTTTCCCTCCTCTAATTACCTTGACGTTGACGAGGCGTAAAACCATAAGCAAAACAATGGCATAGTACTTTACGAGTACTGTATGTCGAATCAGCGATTGTTTCATGTTTTTAACTGTGGCTTAAGGCGTCACTCTGTAGTACCAGAAATCAAAGTGTCGAAAATTATATTGGATGGGACGAAATATTTAAATCTATGCATAAGGCAGTGGTTGATCGTAAAAGTGATATCTAGCAACTGTAAAAAATCACTCATACGCAAACAGATCGGAAGTCATACTTACTGGTGTTGTTCTATTAACTTTTGCGATAATGTTAGAGGTCATTGTTGGAAAACTCTTCAAAAGTTTAGTTTAACAGCTGAAAAAACTAATTATTAGCATATAATTGATAGAAACTATAACTGTTAAGTGAATTTCTGTGAAGGCACAGATAGCAGAAAGATCATTTGAGGAAACGGGGAAATTCTCTCCATTAGCATTCACTTATTTGTCCATAGTGAGATAACAGAAAAACATACATATAATTTTGTTAAATGTATTACACAGGTTATTTGTGAATAAATAATAATAATAAAGAAAAAAGAAACAGCTAAGAATTCAGAGATCGGACTTCGCTGAGGTGATCTTGCGTATTGGTAGAGAAACAGTCTTTTCACTGACTGGCACGCAGGTCTGAAGGCCATACCAACCGAGCGTGGTGGGTGAGTATTTAACGGCCTGGCCTCGCATTCGGGAGGACGGCGGTTCGAATCCCCGTCCAGCCATGCAAATTGGGGTTTTCAATGGATTCTCCAAATCACTCCAGGTGAATTCCGGGATGCTTCCTTCAAAAGGCCATGACCGTTCCTTGTCCCCAGTCCCATCCTGCCTCTAATGACCTTGACGTCGGCGAGGCGTAAAGCCAAAAGTAAAAAAATAAAAAAAGGTCATACCATGTTTACGGCACCTGATTTCACCGCTATGCGGGTAAGCTGAAAGCAAGTTGCGTCAAACCACGTTGTATAAAGCCACACTGGCAGCGTCACTTGGGCCCACCCACTCATCAAGGAGCGTGGCCAAACAATTAACCGCGTAACAAATCGGACAAACTTGTTTTTCTTTCGGTCAATTATTGGTTAACGCAGCACAGTCTCGGCTTTAACGACGCTGTCTCGTTAGCTTCCCCTATCATAGACGTTACGTAATCCGCATTATGCGTTTTTTTGTGTCTTAACTAAAAGCTTAAAAAATTAAGTCTTGTACTACTTCAGAAGACAGTTATAGTAAACACACTATGCTTGTCCCGCTGTAATAAGAAATACAATTGAAATAGACTCCTGCTGTAGAGCGTCAAGCATAATCAGTATGTTTCTAATATCACCAAAATATCAAATAAAATAAAAAGTTTTGACTAGAAGCAACGGCGTAAAATATCTGTTCATAACCACTGAAAACTTTTAAAACCATAAACAGAAAATTCTACTTCACTCATAATTGTCGGGCTGAAAGGTCGATAAGTAAAACTTTCCCCTGATGTTTCGTCTTCAACTGCGGAAGATATCCTCGGAGGCTAAGCGGCAATTGCTTACTGTTATCATCTCAATTGTAAAGCTCATGGCAAGCTAGTTTACAAGTATTAAGAAGAGATATCAAAACGTTGTTTTCAGAAATTACGATATTTTTCATTGTTACTTTCACCCATTGAGGAATGCATCACTGAGAAAGTTTGTGATATTTAACACAAAGCAGATATCGTGGACGTAAACGTAGGTTGATATACATAATTCATGTCAAAACCATGCCGCCACATTTTTTTATAAAATTTTCATGTTGATTGGATGACTGCAAATGGACTATGTTGCACTCTCTCGGACAGAACCGTGAACGTTATGAACGGTTATAGAGGATTCCGAAGAGTTAAACCACATTGAACAATCGATTTCTAAATTTCTCATTGCTTTATTGTTGCATAGGGGCAGAGATGCAAACACGTATCTGAAGATCCGTGATTAGAGACTTTGTGAGTTACGGCGTAGTGAATGCAATAGAGCTGACGACTCTCCTTCTATTATTCGTTTCCAGTTACCTTCAGTTCTGTGATTCTTGTTTGTGCCACAGGCGTAGCGCAAATATGCTGCATTTGTCTCGCGATTAAACTTCTTGGTTTTTATGACCTTTCAGACTTTCAGTTTGAAGTGTGTGCACTGTGTTAGTTCCCTTTCAGTTATTTCAAATTCCATACTCTCTTAGTTCCGTTTGATACAGTATATTGACATTCTACCTATCACGGTGGTGATATTAATGAGTTTGAACGTAGTATTCAATAAGAAGTAAAGAAATTTCTATGAATTTTACTGAGCAAGTAGTATGTGTACAAATATGGAGCCAGTTTCGGAACACATTACAAAACTGCAGCGTACACTTCGTGACATCAAGGAAACCACGTGACTGCACATAGTGTGGAACGAACTGAAGTTGGAACAAGCTTGCCCACGATTATTATAATTTTGATCTTTCTTCAAACTTAAGCTATCTTTGGTTACAGATATCTCCTAGTAATTGGTGGACTATTAACAAAAACTTTACTAATATTTTTATTTTATGGTTATGAAATTCATAATACCAGGAAATTATGTTTTAGCACAGTAGCATTGAGCTCCATCTCTAATTACCGTTCGCTTATTACATGAATGATTAGAACAGATAAAGCTTGAAAGCTTAACACATAATTATGCTTCCTTCTCCACCCTGTTTTTCTGGTCTTCTTCGGACGTATAGAAGATCACAGAGAACTGAGATTCATTGACAGAACACTTCTTCAACAAGTATCTGTTTATATACGTATTTTAATTTGTAGTAACCCGTGAAAATCTTATTAAGTTCAACAAGACTTCTTAAAATCTAATTTGTACACAACTCGAAGCTTTGTTCGATGATCTTGCAGCAGTCTCGTCACTGTTAGAAGCTTCACTTCGTTTCCTCCAACATCTTTAGTTTAAAGTGTCATCACTCCCAACTACAGACCAGTCGCAGGTTAACAATGGCAGCTTTGTATGATAAATCTTTTGTTAAAGGCCTCTAAAAATGTCGATTCTGAGCTGTATCGGAACTATGAACTTCTCAGTACCTACTTACGTTCTCACAAAGCTAGCAGCCTGGTTCCCTAAGATTCGCTAAACTGACAGAGAAAACATTGTAAAAAAAATATTTTAATATTTGACGTATTAAATTTTTATCTGCTACTGTAATGGCCTCAACAACCTATCAATGAAATTATAATATAATGACACAGCTACACGTATTGGTTTGCGTACTGGCTATGGTATACGCAGAACTGTCCTACTGCAGTGCTACCTAGCCACGTGCCGGACATCACGTGCAGTGCACCGGAGGTCAAGGTGACCTAACGAGGCTAACGGAAGATCCCCGTCTACATACTGCACAATCTGAACGCACTACGCTCGCGGAAACTAGTTGAAGCTGATATTCCGAGAAAAGCTTGGAAAGCTTTCGCAATCGAACCTGTTTCATTTGCAGAACAACAAGAGAATTACGTTTCTGAAAACGTTAGAGACTTGTGATTGTTTAATCAGAAGATATACAGTGCAGTTAAATCTTTCGGGCTATACACATTACATGGTTATGCACAAATAATTGACAATTGTAAAACCCTTACCGAGTGTAGTGGGCGAGTGGTAACGCTACGGCCTGGCATTCGGGAGGTCGTGTATTCGAATCCCCGTCCGGCCATCCGGATTTCGATTTTCAATGGTTTCTTGAAATCGCTTCCAAATGCCATGGCCGAATTTCTTCTTGTTCCTTGGCATAAATCGTCTCCTACCTCTTATGTCCTCGATGTCGACGAGACAAAAATGCATAAGCAAAAAAAAAAAAAAAAAAAAAGAAGGAAAGACCTTGAAGTTCAAAAAATTGGCTTACAACTGAGTCTGTATGCGGAGCATTGCTTTATGAAAGTAAATCTTGGACTAAATATTGCATTTAGGACGTTGCGAATTAAGTTCGTTGCTAAAGTACATATTTTGGAAATATTATTGAAGAAATAAGTTTGTGGTGGAAACTGATTTTTAAAAAAAATGTTACTGATGGGTCACATATTAAAAAAATGTGAAATTCTTTAATTTTTATAATAGTGAGAATAGCTTAGGGAAACAGCTGTAGAAGAAGAGAGATTTAAGTATTTGAAATAAGTAATTAAAGACGTAGATTGAAATGGGTTTGTGGAGATAAAGGTAGCTCAATTTAAGAAACGGTGAGAAATGATTGAAACCAGTCAAAAACTGTTAAAACTCGGCTGTTTGGTTGTAAAAGGAAGATGTACCCATCGTCCTATGTACTTCCATCAATACCCCTGAAACTAAACGAAAATAGGAAGAGGAGTGGTTACGCTTTGTGAAATATATATTACAAAGTGGTAATATATATCTGTTATTACATCGGTATTTCTTACAGTGACTAAAGCGGGATGGTAGTTTACATTACATGCTTTCGGTTTTGTTCTCAGCTGTCAATCTCGGCGCAATGCTGTAGTGACGAGAGCATCTGACGAACCACATAAAATTTGATTTTAATGTGCATAGTTCAGTGTTTTATAAATTCCATCAGGGATAACGGAGGAGAGGAAACTCACCAATTCTACTTTCCGAATTAGTTCACCTACAGTTTCCGAGAAAAGCCGCAGCTTTGCGAAGAGTGTAGCGGCGAAAAAGCGCTCTCCTGAAAGTGGCGGTGAATTTCACGGTGTGAGGTGGGCAGGTCGTAGTACGTGACGGCCCCAATAGCGAACCAGTACCGCTGTCCGGAACGGCGCCCGCTCCTCAACGGTACCTCCACTCCAAACTCAGCACAATAGTCTGCAATCTGCCAGCCGTCTTACTGTTTTTACTGAAGCTGGTAGTGTCACGTTCGCTCTACCGCGCGACATTTTTTTCAGTTTTCCAGGAACACATTCTTCATCAGCATCTCCTGTACTTGCACTCACTATTCCTCATCTTCCACTACATTCCATCTTGCTCCTCTGCCTTCCACACTTTTTTCTGTTTCCCTAATCTATCTATCCCGTGGTATTCCACGAGATATTTCGCTTTGCGATTTCAAATCATACATTGCATTTGCCATCCTTTCATTATTTACCCTCTTCACGTTTTCAAACCCCTGGAGTCTTGATCCACAGGTTCCTATTTAATGTTAGTATTGGATCAAATCAATTCCTGTAAATAATTCTGTTGCACTTCTGTTGCACTTCCCCACTCCAAAACAGGCCACTGATACTGTGAAATTCTTGTGCTCTACTTCAGCTTTCATTACCCCCCCCCCCCCCCGTTCTCCACCGTCAAATTTTACAAATACTTGAACACTTTTATAATCAATTTACAACCTCCATGTATGACATCCCGACTAGTTCTATCCTTCTTTCGCGTTGTAATAACCATTTCATTTTTTTTTTCAGAGAATTACATTCTATAGGATTTTACTACTTCCTGCCACGCATCCAACTGTTCTTGCTCTTGACTCGCAGCTACCCCAAACCATCACATTGTCTAACCTGTTCTTCTTCCCGATTTTTCAGGTCACCTTCTTCATTATTTCATCCAAAACTACAATGAATCAAAGTTGGAAGAAAGCTTTTCTCTGCCTGATCCCGTTTATAATCAGAACCATGATGTCACTGCCAATCACAGCTTCATACAACCGTCGCATCCCTCTATACTCCTAACTCTCTGTCAGTCCCTTGTTAACTCACTTCAAAGGTACTCAAACTGTCATGATCTTTTATAATGTCCAAAAATGTCATGATTAGGTCTTTACAATATTCTTTGCGCCTTTCTGATTATTTTCTTACTGCAAACATTAAGTCCGATGTTGACCTTCCCGGTCTGAAGTCACATTGCTCCTCTCGTAGTTCACTTTTTCCATCGCTCCCCTTATCCATCTCTCAATTATTTTCTCAAAAATGTTCGCAGAATAACACAAGATGATGATTCTTCTGTAATTCTTATATTTAATTTTATCCTCCTCCTTGAAGATCCGAACAACAATACCCCTCTTTAAGTTATCTGGAACCGTTTTCTCTTTCGACACTGATATCAGCACTCAGTATAAAAACTGTTATTCCTACGCTGCTGTATCGTGTCCACTGTTATTTCATCCACTCCAGATGATTTGCCACCGTTCATTTTCCTTAGTGTATCCTCGACTTCTCTCCAAGTTAGGTGTTCTATTATCTCTCCACAATTCCGTAATAGATGTTCATGTCTCCAGCTTTGTTGTCTGTCCCACATTTAATAGACCTTAAAAATATTCCTTCCTCAATTTCTTCAACTCATCCAAGATCTCAACTATACTTATCCATCGTTATTTCACTCCAACTTTTACATTTTCTTTTATTTCAACAATTATTTATTTCGTGTCATAAACACTGCTTTTACAATTGTTAGAAACAATATTAACAATGACAGAAAGAAAATGATATCAATCAACGCCAATGAGATCATTTAACGGATGATCAGAAGTCAGCAACTTGTATGGCATTGTCACTGGCACGAAGGAGGTCTTGCACAGTGCAGGTTGATGGGCACTGCGGGCAGTTGTATCAATGCTGAATGCTCTGTTCTGTCCAACACTAACACGCAGTATTAGGATCTTCAAGATAATGCCATCTTACCAAGTTATTCTTGGTCGTATCCACTCCACTTCTTAGCCGATTTAGCGCTATTCAGGTCTTCCATTTGAGATTTCCACCTGGTGGTAGTGCCTCTACAGTGGGATCCCATTGATTCACATGAGTCATTCTAGCTCGCTACAGATGGAGCCGGGCAACTTTCGGCTGTACATCTAATGCAGCTGTCGTCCTAAGGAAGCTTTTCCTACATTTCAGCCTTGGTCTGGGGAGTCGATGCCCGAACAAGGGATCAGCAGCGTTTTGATTAGTCTTGTTTCTTTCTGATACTGCAGCTACGTTCCGTCTTATATCAGGGGGAGCCATTCCAGCCAGACCATGTAGTTTTTCAATTGGCGTGGCCCTGAGGCAACCGGTTAGAATTCTGCAGAGCCTCTCAGAAGAGTGAGCTAATCTGTACACTCGGGCAACGGCATTGCCGGCTAATCTTTCCACCACAAAGGCGTTGTGACGAGTAATTGTAAAAACAATGGGTCTTTTTCAAGACAATAATGTCAATCAACATCGAAGGTCTATCTACAATTAAAGAACAATTATATATAAAACACTTTTATATGACTTACATTGTTCTTGTCCAGTGCTTCTCTACATTTTTACAAACACTTCTTTTATTCTTGTCAATTTGAGTACATTTTTTTTATCTTTATTACTTTTTTTGGCTTCTTCGGTTCTAACCTTCAACAGTTGCAGCTAAGAATTCTTCCGTAACCCTTTCTCTCCTACGGAGTACTGCTTGTCGTTCCATGAAGATTAATTTCGCCAACTGGTCTTTCAGGACCGCATTCTACTTGCCACACAGTGCGGCAATAACAAACTCTTTTTTTTATCTGTGTCGTCTTTGAGTCTATTAGTTTTAGATTTCTGTCTTTGAATAGTTGTCTAACATGCCGAACTGCAAGGCGATGTTAGTCTCCACACTATGGAAATCGTGGTCTGCGCTAGCCTTATTTTCTACCAGTTCTACACCAGTATCCTCAAATCAACAATCAGAACATCCATCGATTGGACCAGTGTTTCATCGTCATCTATTTGGAAAATGATGCAAGCGTAATTTGTTGTTGCGATCGTATTGTATTTGTGACGACTGAAATCGAACACCATTTTAAAATGTTATCCTTTGGACTTTTTTGTATTTAATTTATGAGTTGTTCTTATTTGTTGCCGATATAATTTCGATCCTTTGCACATATAATAGTATCTAGTTGTCGTAAATAAAAACACATTTCAATTAAGTCATTAAGTAATAAGTTATAAGTAAATAATTAATCAGTTAAGTCATTAAAATCTTTATGAACATGTAGAATTTGGGATTTTTGGCTTAATGTTGAATTGGTATTAATTATAGTATTTTGAAAACTGTATCTAATCAGTCCGACTGCTACAAAATCTTAAAGGAGATAAACTTCCTCGGAAGACTGACATAAGCCACAGACACATGGTATGCTCTCGTACAGCTTTGCAATCTTGCACAAAGTTCTCATCTGTCAACACTGTATTCATTGCGTGGGAAACAGCTGTTGCAGTTGTTCGGATCAAATCAGGCGAATTTTTTTGACGGTAATGGACAGTCTGATTTTGCATTATAAAAAAGTTAATTTATTACCTTCAAAACTTAATCATGGTCCTCGGAAGTCGGAATAGTTGTTGAACAGGATTACGGAATATTGTTTTCGTGAAGGGTAAGCTGTTTAAGGTTTGGTCTTAGTTGATTGTCTTTGTGGCAAGAACGTTTCAGCGTCTTCTCGGATGTCGCCGGCCGGTCAGACCAGTGACATTTAAAAGATCGCCCACGCTACGCTCGCCACGGAAATGTGTCTGACCACTCACTGCGAACGACCGACCCACGAATTATTCCGCAATCCGCTGTTTGCAGCAAATGCCACGGGGCGTCGGCGGCATCGAAATGTAAATCTGTGACTTGTGTCTAGTGGGCGGGCGTTTCGAGGGATGACCCGCGAGCAACAGTGAAAGTACTGTGCGCCGGGCCGGCCTAGCCTGCAGGGGGAGTCATGCAAATCAGATGCGGAGGGCGGCTTGCGTAACGGGACCTCTCTCACTGCGTCGCACGTATCAAAAGATTACGTACACAAACTCCAAACGGGGATACATACAGGAAATCAATCCTTAATGTAAGCGATTAAATACGAAGTTTCGTGTAATCTTATTTTGTAGTTCCAGGACCTGGGCCGAAAAATCACCATGTTTTGAAATATGCAAGTTGAAGTTTCATGCCATTATTATAAGCCACACTATACAGTATTATGTGGAACAACGAATAGTCTGGGACATCTTTATCTGTAGAGTAACGCAGCTACAAAACAAGATGTTGAATAGTTAGACATGAAAACTTTTCAAATGCAGATTGGTTCTTCATCCGGCGTATCGAAACAATCAACCAGCCACAAACGTTCAATCATGTTCACAACAGTATTAAACATTTTTGAAGTATTTACTGAAAGGCAAAAAATTGAACACACAGAATAAAGTAAAATTAATGTCCTTCACCAGATTTGAGCCAACTATCAAATGAATTCGAATTTTCGTTGCACTCAATTATAAATAGCCATGTCTAAGAGTACGTACTCTTTCCTTCGCACAGAAATTTTGGTGATGTATTCATGACGGAACAAGTTGTTTGTAAATAATGGCGAGGCAAAACACTGGCAACGTAGCCCGAGGGAGTGCATTCCTGGCGCCCCGCGGCCTGTTCCTCTGTTTGTAAACAAGGCGCCAGCCACTTCGCTACTGTCAGATTGTCATCCCAGCTGTTAAATCCAGGAATAACTTCGGCTCACGTATTGTGTGTTCATCAGTTCATAATCAACACTGAAGGGACGAGATGTGACTGCTATTGTTGTACTATATTTATTCGGTGTATGATTTGACTCGCACAGCAAAGTGTATTTTTGGCAGTATCTGACAAATTACTGGTGCTGTTCTGTCTCTGTAAATGTCCCAGCTCCTTTTTGGTCTTGCCATTCACCAAATTGCAGTATAGACACCGAAGTGGTTGTTGGAAATCTGATTTTGGTACTGTAGTTTGATGGTAATATTTGCCCTTATAGCCACCAACCAAGTTGTGCAACATTGCTATATTTTATTGTATTTTAACCCTTGGTAGTCTTGGTTGTGGAACAAACTTAGTTAAAAATATGCAGACAATCAGTAATATGACCTACGTATAATACTATGCCACTGGCTATTACAGATCACCTTGAGAAAACTAACGTAAGGTTCAAGATTTGAACATTTTTAATGGTTATTTGAAGAGTGGTCTGATGGTTGTGTGAATAGGTACAAGAGGTTCCGGTGTGAAATATAGTTTTTAAAGAGATTTAATTTTTTTCTTCTAAAGCTTGTTTAGCATACTTGAAGTAGGAAAAATATCATGTCGTGTAGTTAATCAGTTGAAAATATATGCCCAATATGTCCCTTACATAATGGCTTAGAACGCTTGCTTTGGAAAGATCCAACCAAAGATCAAATTGTAGATGGATGTAGTTAAATATCGAACTGCGTATTACCTGTTCTGTCTCTTCTTTCGTTGAGGTTCTTTGACAAACCTTCTCTCACTTATCATTTCAAGAAAGTGTTGATTTCATAATTTCACTTAATTTTCAACACCGTTCTACAGCTTCACATTTCGAATGCTTCAATTTCTTTCTTTCTTTCTCGTCCAAGTGTCAGTTCAGCAGAGTGTTAAACTCCATACGCGGATACTTCTTTCAAATTTTTAGCTCAATACATGAAACTAAGAGATTTTTCTTTTTGCTACTCTGTTTTTGACATCCAAAATTACATTATTCGTATATTCTGCGGTTCACGAAATTGTGAGTTGCAAAGGATGCTTTGCACCAAATCTAACCTCTCCATGGTGCATTAAATTTCCTCATGGCACGAGGGAAGAAATAACTGGTATACAGAAGAATTAGTGCGGCACCGTATTTACTTTCCTTGCATTGCTATCCATATGAGATGATGCGTGGAATTTTTCTCCCAGTCATAAATTAGAGGGAATGTTCGCTGTTTACCAATAAACTCAATTAAACTACATTGTTTACCAGTATCAAGTCAGATTCACTTTCTTCTTATATGCAACTAGTTTTTACGAAACAAATGCCTCTTCTCTGTACGTTCTTGGCACTAGCAATCAATTCCTTGTGTTGCAGGTCCAATTATTCCTTCTATCGGTCATTAATTATGCACAACCGAGTTTATATGGTAAATGGTTGAGGCCTTGGCTTTGCATGTGAAGGGTGTAGATTCGATCCTCCGTTACAGCTATCAAGATATTGGTTTTTTAGTATTTCCACAAATTTCTACATGCGAATTCCGGATTGGTTCCTTCAAAATGTTATGGTCGATTCTTTCCCGCCCACAACCCTCATCCCACATTTATCACAAGAAGAACGAAATACTTGTTAACGGACGGGCTCCACTTTTAGCTGATAGTGGGACCCTAGACCACGCGGGGACTTCCTTTGTGCTGCGGAATCCTGATTGTACAATCCTAGCCACTATCTTTCCTAGATAATAATGCGCCGAGATGTTAATCAGCAAGCCATTGTCTCGACCGGTTGCTGCGCCGCGGTAATCTCGCCCAAGCAGAGACCCACACAGGGTAAACGCAGCGACAACGCGGCCTCCACTATCTGTGTTATACCGGTCATCGCTATTTTATCGATGGACGTGGGTGCCTCGAGATTGTGAAACAAAGGCTGAGATAAAGGCCGAAGAGGATCGCATCCATGATACGAGGCGAGGTGGATCCTGAACCCGGAAGCGTGGAGGAGGCGGTGGCGGCCCAGTTGGCGATGGGGCGTGCAGTTACTGCGGTCAGCCAACAGCGCGCAAAAACCGTGCCGGAGCCTTGCTGATACATCCTCCTTGCGTCAAATTGAACCGTGAAGAAACCTACAATTACTGCGAAAAAAACAACCGGTGCTGGCTCTTTCTACTGCGCTATTCTTCATCCGCTTGAAGAAGTTTGCTATATTCTGTCCACTCTGTCTTTGTGACATTTATTTTGTTAGATTCGGTTGACATATACAAATATTTCTAAGCAGGAACAAGAATTCGTGAAAGACGCGTGGTTGTATCGGATCAGAACTTCACCAGTACAAGCCTGCATGAGCGAGTGTGGTGAATGAGCGGCAACTCTCTGGCCTCGCATTATGGAGGACATGGTTCGAATCCAAGTCCGGCCATCCAGATTTGGGTTTTCCATTTTTTTCCCCAAATCACTCCAGACGAATGCCGGGATGATTCTTTCAAAAGGCCATGGCCGAATCCATTACCGTTCCTTTCACTCAGCACATTCTCGCCTCTAATGATCTCGACGTCGACGAGGCATAAAGCAGAAGCAAAGAATAAAAGAGCTGGCGCCTAAGTGTTTCCGTACTTACGCCTCAAACTGTTTGATGTTGCGTCCTTATTAACAGTTTCTCTACTGGACTGTACTTCATCCGCTTGTTTTTTTCCACTGTTTCTTTGTGTACTTGTTTTGCTATTTTGTTAGACTTGGTTGATACATTGGTCCGTTCTCATTCATTTTAGACAATTCAGATACAATGGTCTCGTTGCTGGTTATTGATGTCTCGGAGCCGGAGGCAGGGCTTTCAGACTCCAGTTATTCTATTGGCTCAAAAATATTTGTATCAGTTCGGGAGAAATTCATCAGTTCAAAACTATACGCCGATCATGTCGTTAAAGATAACGCAATTGCTCGTGACGAATATAGCTGCGTTAGCAATATCAAAATAAACTCTTTCACCTCTTTTTTCATAGTAGTATTCAATACAAACTCCATAACCATCATATTGATAGCAGTGTGTCGCTTGTCATTTCTATACAATTATTTCATCTACCAAACGGGTTTTCACAAAGACTATCACCAGTATACGTGATGAGGTGAAGTGTACTTTCGCCACTCCTTTGGAAGAGTGTAAACTTTTCTGCGTCTGTTTCAGGTTAATTTCACTGAAGTGTATAATGTTCTAGGACGATTAAGCAATATCGTCTAAATACAATTAGTACTGGCGGGACACACATTAGACGGAATTTTAACTCGCTGTTCTTTAACGTGCTACTTCAGCCTGCTGCGTTGATACCTCGTTAGGAAAGTTTTCATTCTAAGGGTTGAGGGAGAAGAGCATAATTTTCGCCATTTCTTTTGGTTCAAAGTACATAACAGATTACTCGTATCTCATTTGAGAAATAAGCGTCTTAAACACCTTATATACAAGTTAGCCTATTTGTTTTTCTGTCTGCTCTGGTAGCGTAAAGGCTAGCTCGTGGACCTCACGTTGCAAGGTCACTGTTTCGAATCCGGCCTGGAGTATAGGTGGTTTTAAAAAAGTGTTGTGCAACAGAGAAAAAAATAATAGTAAATGTACACACAGGAAGAAATAATAACAAAGTTGAGTTAACATGGCCAAATAATATTTCCTTTAGTTTCATACGAGAGCCTGGAGAAACTCGTGCGTGATTTCATTGACACGGCGCAAGAATAATGTCTGACGAAAACTGTGATTTTGTTATCTTTCCTCAAAATGAGAACATGTATTTCGAGAAAATATTCGTCATAACGTCATGTATTCATAGTCGGTAGTACTATAAATTATGTTATGCCGAACAGGTTCCCAGCAGCTGTTATGCCGATGTCATAAACCTCTAAGTCTTTTTACTAAATGAGTTTCAGACGGAGAATCAAAGATGCGTCCTCCAATTTCCTGCTTTGATTTGGTTATAATAGTACTACTACGGCCGTGTTGAAAGTTCTAGTGCCACCTCAGCCGCGTGTTATGTTCCTGACCCGTGAGCCAGAGATCAACTGCTTGATCCCAGCAGAGGTCAATTTTCCATAACATCAGAAAATTTACAGGGAATTAAGCCGGCAGCCTTCTAAATGAACAACTGTGCTGTATTTTAGCCTACTCGTTCTTCTTGCAACGTCTGTAATATGACTTCGTGCTTAGTTTCTCAACTGAAGAATTGAGAACTCAGAATTCAATACAATGTAAACAATCGTGTTAGCACTCTTCTTTTTCGAAAACTTCATGCCTCGGAATGATACCTGTGTATCAGGAAAAGATAATAGATGTATTTCAAAAGAAAGCAGTGTCTCGCTTATACCAAGTAACTGTGTGGCTATCACTCGGTAGGAGACAACAGGTTGTTTCTTTGACGTCACCGTGAGCCATCAAATTTTCCCGCGTGTTTCCACTGTCCGTGAACGCTCCAGTTTCGCCACCAGGAAGGACGGCCGTTTAGCATGTTGACGAGTTCCGTATAGCAACGCTCACAATACACACCTTGTCCACGGCTACAGTGGACCCAGCAAACTGCCGAAATGTTATTCCCTACTGTTACTCAGCAAAAATATCATCACAACCCTGTATCGAGGAAGTTGCATGCGGTTTATTGTGTAACGTTACACACACAATGGAAATACAGTTTTACAACAAACCTTATTGTTGTAAATGGGTAACTATTACATGACCAGGCCAGTATGATAGTAACGGTACTCAAATATTGACCTCCATATTGAGGACGGTTACATGATTAGTAAGTAAGTATGGTACAGCAGACTGTTGGTGAAATTGAGTGCGAGATATGAGGATATGAGAATGGTTTATTAGGTATGTATGTTTGTAATGAGGGGGGGGGGGGGTTGTGAAGGGTAATTTTTTTGGCTTTACGCCTCGTCTCCTTAAGAGATCATTAGAGGCCGGAAAGGACTGGGAGGAAGAAACGGTAAGGAATTCGGTCTTGGCAATCTCCTGGAACGATTTCGGGAAACGATCTAAAATTTGAACGGCTGGACGGGGAATCGAACCCTCGTCCTCCCGAATGTGAGTCCAGCGTTACTCTTCTCTCGCCATACATGTTGCGAAGTTCTTTAAACTTAGTCATCGTATGGTGAATCAGTAAATAAATGGGAATGTTCTCACCGTTTATTGAAACGCTTACAGAAGTTTCTACAGAAATATCAGAACCACGCATTGTGCATACTCTTTCTCAAGTGCAGGGGGATTTAGATGAGCTAAGTAAAAACAGGTAGAATAAGAGTTAGGTGGCATAGCTGTACTTAATTTTCATCTGCAGGTGGGATGACAGTTCGATGTTTTTTTAAAAAAAATCATGAATACACTGATGAGTATAATTAAGTTTTTTTTACTGTAAACAAAACTAATTTTTGAATTGTTCGGAAAATTAATTAGGCCCTACCTATCACACCCTCCGCAATGAGATTGTATATTGACAAGGATATTAATACGAATGAGACAGTACGGGCATCTCTTTTCTGTATTATTAAGACGAGTTGAAGTAAATTTGGTAGTGTTCCTACAGATTATAGATGGTTAATTCCCGTTGGCGACCACATAACTAATGTCGACAAACAAAGCCCAAAATCTTCTCCAACACTTTAGCGTTAACGGAAGAAATATTTCCGAAGTTTCAAGCATCGAAAAGTTCATACCTACAAAAAGTACCATTAATCGTTGGAGACCGAAACGCTAAATATAGCTTAAAATCTATCAGTATGAGGCCCAGGTTCTTTATATTCAACCACTGTGGTAGTAGTGGTTCAAAGTCTTTCGGTTCGCAGATGTTTGCTCATTTCGTGTTCTCTTGACGCTTTTGCCAAGTGACCCATCTCTGATCGCATTTTTCGTCGCCGTTTGTCCTCGTAGCATATAAATAGATGCACAACTGTGGGATGGCCGTAAACCAGTCGCTGGTTTCGAAAACGCAGAAACGCTAGTAATGTTGAGCAAAGCAGAGGACGTCCCTGATTGGACTGGTGGCCTAGATTTGCCAACCTACGACTCGCCTTTGTTTCAACACGCTGGATGAGATACGATGAATTTGTCCACTCGCCACTGACAAGACCGCCCGCAAAGTATCGCTTTCGTCTACCAAACAGGTTGCAAAGAGTACGGGACTAGTTAGACTGGAGAAAATCACCCGAGACATAGGAAACATAAAGTTCTGGTATCTAACATGATGAGATCCAGGCCTTTTTTTCCCTTAGCTGTTTTAATAACAAGATTTTTGTGACTTATCCGTCTAGTGCAGCTAAATAGAAACTTAGTTTTTGGCAGACACGTTTCGATTGTTTATTCAGTCATCCTCGGTGCCAGTTTTTGTTTGCTGTTTTTACATTACTTCCCCAGATGTAAAAACAGGAAACAAAAAATGGCACCGAGGGTGATTGATTAAACAATCGAAACGCGTCTGTCAAAAACTAAGTTTTTTATTTAGCTGCACTATACAGATAAGTCACAGAAACCTTATTCTGGTATCTATGTTGGAAATAATTTGGTCGACAGACAAAACGTTAAATTTTAAAGAAATACTGATTTTACCTAAGGGAAAAAAAAGTCAGAGAAAGTAGTTAAAATTTCTATTTTCACGGGTGTTGTGACGGAAGGGTACAATAGAGCTGTTATAGTGATACATAATCGCGACAATCCAGGTATAATTTCAGTTGTTTTATTTCCGAGTTTAACTAGCGCTCCACGATGAAGCGAAAGTCACGAAAGATTGCGTCGTGGGGATAGTTTCGTTGGGCCCAACTTGGCAGTGACAAGGAATAGCGATCGACTAATCGGAGGGCACTTGCTGTGGGCAGTGAAAGGTGTGAGTGGACGGCCACAGTTCAACAGCTCGTAACGCGGGCACTGATAAAAGCGGACAGTCTTTGTTCTCCTTTGTGTTTGAACAATGATTTGTGCCACAAAGGACAGAGCTGCTGATTGACAGCCGTTGCCACCTGCCCTTCAGTGCACCAGCAGGATAGACTCTAATTACCGCAGAGCCTACTGTACCAATCTTCCTCAGTAGTGTTCTTATGGTTAGCGCTCTGGCCTCGCATTCGGGAGGACCGTGGTTCGAATCCCCGTCTGGACATCGAGATTTGGGTTTTTCATGGTTTCCCAAATAACTCCAGGTGAATGTCGGGATGCTACCTTCAAAAGGGTCATGGCCAAATTCCTTCCCGTTCCTTGTCCCCAGTCAAAAAAATAAAAAAACAAAAAAAAATAAATAAATAAAAACAACTTGTTCTTACTCTCGGAGAATGAGCAGGTCAAGTGGCAATTTTGTCCCAACTAGTGCTCCTTGCTTAAGTGACCGTCGAAGACCGTAGCAAATATTTTTTACTCGACAAATGAGTGTTAAGGTGCCAGATAAAAGCTTTCCGACTTTAATAGTGACAGGTCTCCGTCTAGAATTTTGGTATACCACGAGAAATTTCGCTACTTACTTTGCTGTCATGTAAGTCGGTAACTTGCAGCAGAAGGAATACACTGGAAATAGAGGTATTGGACGTCTCTTTGAGTATAAATCTTAGCATTTTGTTTTACAATATACTTAAGAGACCAAGGATTTTCTTTTTGTAGCGTTTGATGGTTAAGAATATTCCATGAAAGACACACAAGACAATACCACTTTCTGAAAACCAATGAATAGTCTACTACTGGTACCTACTCATAGCACTGGGTGTAGTATGTGTTTATTTCAATGGAGGCAGCTGTTACGTAATGCCTGTTTAATACGAATGTGTGCTAGCAAGAAGTCTCCGGCTCAAAGATTCTTGGACTTCCTCAGCGAAGCAGTTTGTTATGGCTTTTCCACATTCACTTAGAAAGGATGCAAAGAACGATGAAACATACAGATTCCTAGAAATGTATCAACTTCCATGCAACTGTATCCAATACTGGAAACAGGAAAGTAGTCATCATTGTGAAAGATACTTTTTCTAGGTACTTAATTTGAAACTACAGAGTGTATGCCTAAAATTTCTAATACAAAATTTAGAATACCACATGATAGAAAGTCAAGCTGTTCCTTAGTTAAAAATAGTTTTATATCCAGGTGCAGAGTTATATTTTTTCTTTCAAAGGAATTAACTATTTGTGTTTAGAAATTAGCGCAACAAAGTTATTTAAGGTAAAAACACGTGATTTGCGTCGAAGAGTGTGTTTACGCATGAGGTCAGTGTTTGATAACAGATCTGTGGCCTTGAGACTTTATATCGCATTTCCCAGTGTATGTTATCTGCACACTCTGATTATCTCTGCGACATTTGTTCACCCCGCTTAGGCTTTTTTTATGACTTCACCCCCCAGTAAGGTATTTTTTTATGACTTCACCTCAGTAAGGTATTATCAAAGACTTCATCCCAGTATAGTATTCTCTATGACATTAATCCAGTAAGGCATTCTCTATGACTTTACCCCAGTAAGGCATTCTCTGTGACTTCATTCCATTGGTTCCTCACACCCGTAGATTGAGGTAGCTCTATGAATTATTTTGAACAACGGAATGTAAACAATCCACTTATTGTGACTTGCAATATTCATAAATATAGCTGAAAAGAGTCGTTTTCAAACCACGCGAGAAAGCGATACACAACACCGTTCTATCAGTAAGATATAAAATATGAAAATGGTTAAATGCATTAGAATGTGTTGGTAATATGGTGAGTCACAGTTGAGCATGGCCTTGAATAAAATTATAGCACGGAATATTGCATTCTGTTCAGAGAGAATGAAGATCTATGCAGGCCGACCCCGGCAGCGTAGGGGTAGCGTGCTTGCTTCGCATTGCAGGGGTCGCCGGTTCGAGTCCGGCCTCGGGCATGGGTGGTTTTAATTAAGTGTTGTGTTTGTCTTGTGTAGTCTATACCAGGAAGAATCTATAATACATTGAGTGATCCAATACATACTTGCAAACTACAAAATTACTTAGTGCGACTGTATGGCCTCGTAGCCAAATGCCATTAAAAAAAAAAAAAAAAGAAGAGAGAGAGATCTATGCAGCAGTGCATTAGCGCTGTTTGACCGTCTTCCACAATGTTATGTATTGAAGAGGGTTAAAATCCGACACTGACCATCGCGGTTATTTTCTTAAGGCTTATTCCAACAACTATATACTCAAACTTTACAGTGGTCAATTTTCACCTTTAGTAATATGAAAAACGTTATTTTGAGATTTCAAGGAGTAGGTACAATTATTGACATACTATTTATTGTTTCAGTAAAGTTTCGTCTTAGGATATTGAATGAGGGATGGACCCGTCAGGGAAACTATGGAGAAGACAATTTTTTACCTACTTAAGTTACTGTGTTAATTACTAATGAATAATAATCGGTTTTTGCAGTGAAAGGTTATAGAGAAGATGTTTCATTTGTGTCGTGTAAAGGTCACCTACTCGGTCTACATTCAAATTTCTCCTTAGTATTTCGGTCAGGAATGGTTTCATAGGAAGGCTGGGATTATAGCATAATCTACTCGTATTTCAAGAAGTACCCTTTATGTTTTTTGGAGGGGGAGAGGGAGAGTGGGGAGAAATTTAACGTCTCTAAGGTCCATTAAATACTCAGAGGTCAAAAGCAGTGCAGCCAGAGCCATCATCTGTCTGCTGTTGGCGCTAATTTCCACTTTTGCATATTTTACCGGTTCCGTTTTTGTTTTGTTGTTTTGGCAGGCCCGTCGCCGAGCCCGGGGTCGGACAACATGTCGTGGCGCAGTGCGACGCCCTCGCCGCCGCTCAGCGACGCTGGCTCCACCACCGCCTTCTGGGCGCACCTCAACTCCGACGAGGGCATCGTCATCGACGACTTCGACGACTTCCCCAAGAGGAAAAAGGTAACACACCACAGTCAAAAATACATTGCCAATATTAATTCCCTCGTCACAACAAAGCTAAACAAGTCAAGGAACACACTAGGATATCTAAGATGGATAAAAACAATGGTCCACACTGTCTGCGGCAAACTGAAACCTCCTGGGGAGTCTAATGGGCGAATAGTTAACGCTTCACCTTCGGTGGGAGCATCCACATTTTAATTTTAAATAGTTTCCCGAAATCATTTCAGACGAATGTAGGAATGATTTCTTTAAGAGGTCGTGACTTGGGTTTAACATAAACATATTGATCAATAACGAAAGCGGAATCTGAAAGTATCATTAAGAAGAACGAATTATATCCTTCACATCACGTAAGAATATCGAAAACGACAAAACCAACCATCGAGTGCGATGGGCGAGCGGCAAAGCTCTTTCCTCGCATTCGGGAGGACGTGGGTTCGAATCCCCCTCCGGCAATCCAGATACCAATTTTTAATAGTTTTACAAAATTACTGCAGGTGAATGCAGGGTTGGGATATTCTAAAGGCCATGGTCGAAATCATTCCCGTTCTTTCCCCAAATTCTTTCCTCTACATCGACGAGGCGTAAAGGCTTAAAAAAGCGGACAGTGTTTAGAATTCAAGCGGTAAGTTCTGGTTTCCTTGCAACTTGTCTGGAAAATACTTGTAATTTGTGACGGCTGTTGTAATTTCAAAAAATTATAGAAATACTATTAGAAGATATTGCGTATTTAAAACATGATTTATCTTTCCTCTTCTGCACTGTTTAGATTATCCTCAAAACAATAAATCTTCCGTTATACTGACTAGGAATGGTTATCTTTGCCGTGGGTTTCTTCTGCACGTCAAATATGGATCTAATTTCTTGTGAAGTAATAATCACGTGTGTAGTGGAAGCCATGAGACTCCTGACGGAGACAAAACAGCCAGTTGTGGAAGTTGTGTTTTCACGTCATCTGCCTTGACTTCCGCGAAGTTCGTTGCAGTCACACAACTAACTTGCTAATACTGACTCTTTGTCGCAGGAAGCTAATTCGCCGTGGTGTTGGCGACACGTGCGAGCTTGTCTGCCCCCCACTCCCTGTCCCGACTGGCATCGCGTTACACGTGGGCGGACGTGCGGCGCCAGGCGGGGAGGGGGGAGAGCACGTGCCGGAATCTACCCCCAGCAGTCATTGCGAAATAACCGTCACAATATTACACCATCCGGCCGTGTACAAAAAATGTAAGATTGGGTACGGGGGGGGGGGGGGCACATCAACGCCACTTTGCATATCTAATTTGATTTATACAGAGACCTTCAACTTCGGAATACACCAAACAAAAAATGAGCTGATATGGAATTTTTTTTTTTTATAAACAGAAAATTAACCAATAGACATCAAGAAGCCTTGGCGGTTCTCTTCAAAGTGGTAGATCGATAGCTAATCGGCTGATAGTGTTGGCTGAGTTGCAGGATTCTAGCATAATATTCGGGCGGACCCTGCTGTGATTTTCGATCAGACTATGTAGAAAAAAACTTATTTTACCATTAATTACAGCTACAAAAGATTTCCTTCTCCAGAAGTGAAGCAAATATGGGCAATAAGTTTGTTTTTGATCGCGTTAAAGTCAAGCTAGCAGGCCAGCACATATATAAGGTTAGAGCCTGGCAATCGGGAGGTAGTGGTTTCGATTCTCGGCTTGCTCATTAATATTTCTGCTTTCATGTTTTCCTGAAATAAATGGGAATGGTTCCTTGTTAATGACTGTGGCGAGTTCCTTTCTGTCGTTGGTTATAATCCTGTAGCGCAGGGGTGGCCAACCCAAAATGATCTCGCGGGCCACTTTGGAAATGCATCATAACTCCGCGGGCCGCATATAAAATTATATATCCCCATATTAGATTTAGATCCCAAAAGTACAAACCAAAAGAAAATGAGATGTGCGAAGCCCAAGAAAGAGGTGATATATATATATAACTATAGGAAGGCAAAGGTATTAATTTATTGTCTTTATATATATATATATATATATATATATATATAATCGCCCATTTTTGGGTTTCGCACATCTCGTTTTCTTTTGGTTTGTGCTTTTGTCATCTAAAGGATTCTTTTATCAGCTATTTTGTCTAAAAAATTTTCATCTTTATCTAGATACCTAAATTTTCTCTCTTGTTGTACAGATATTTAGATCTTTGCGAATCTGTTTTTTCATTATATATTCAGGTCTAGAAACTTCATTTCTGTCTGTATTTTGCTTAGGTCACTTTGTTGGGTTATCCGTGTTACACTTATATGGAAATTCCATGGGAATTTGTTTTTACACGAACTTCATTTACCGCTTTTGCCTAGTTTGACTGCCTGTGGTCCTTTTGTTTATTTGCTAACAAGGTTTTATGTTTTTGGTACTTGTATCCCTGGTAAATTTGGTAATTTAAAAATAATTCACAATGCTTCTCCCACCAATTGATAATTAGATCAACCTGGTTTTAGGCCAAGTGTATTTAAATATTTAAATGTTTGCTCTACTTTTCGTACAAGTGTAGTTATTGAATTTTTAACAGCCTAATATAGAACATGTTATAGTCTTCACAATTTGACGTTGATTTTTACATTATGGATTTGAAGAGTTTGTAGAGTGAGTCCACTTGTAATGTTTCTTTAGCCTCGTAATGAATATAAAAACTTGCTCCCTGCACCAAGATTTACTAATGAAATAACGAGTGATTAAGACAGCCGTGGACATCAGCGTTCAACTTTGATCACGAATGTGTCATCATGTGAGAGTCAGCTCATTTCAGAGGTCGGAAGTGAATCACGTGGCCGGAAGAATGGATGTGTTGAGAGATGTGTCACAGGCAGTGTTGAACTGCTCACGCACGTGCGTGCGCTGATTCATAGGCTACCTGTCTACCAGTGATGCACAACATCTGGGATTGGTCCAACATCTATATTGCCAGAAATATCGCAGTAACGGAATGGGCGATGAAGTAAACGTAAAGAAGACAGAACGTTGGTCGGTCAGACTAGGTAAATGAAGGTTTAATTCCGTTCGTCTCCATGCCTGTTTTTATATAGATATATATTTTTAAATAGTTTACTACAAGATTAACAATTTAATAATTCGAACCAAACATGGGGGGTTGGATTTTTCAGAAGAAGTAAAGTGACTGTGATGATATCCACTGAACATTACGCGGACGACTAAGTTCTTTTATCATTTTTTTTGGTAAAGGTTAATGACACGCCAATGCAATTGAATTTTGCATTGGCGTGCTATAAATCTTGACAAAAAAATTGATTAACTCGCAATGAAGGAAATTGTCCACAACATCTATTTGTTAAGTTCTTTTATCTTTATGAACAAATTGAATTAAGTCAAGAAATTTTAGAACGATAAACACGACTGCTAATTACATTTGAACTGCCCGGTAGTAGGTTGGAGGTAGACAACACAGTTCACGAAATGCGTCACAATTTCTTCATAAAATTTGCCTACGGAAACGCTTCAAAAAGTTTCCGTGAAGCCATTAGCGAAATTGATTTGTTTAAAATATACGTGCCTACATTTAACACAGTGAATATTAAGGAATCATCGTTTAAGGAAGTCAGTAGGGCGTAGGTAAACGAACTGGTTGACAGATCTTAACTCGGTATGATGTAAATGTCTGTAACTCCCTGTACACATATTAAAGTTACGATCTGTACAAAATAACAGTGATTTAAGCCTTCCAAACTTTACGTAATTCTGAAGAGATCAAACAATTGATTTCTCATCGCTTTTGCACTTCGAAATACCGGGATAAACCTCATGTCATTTATTAATGTCTTTTATTAATCTTAAGTTCTCATAAGTCAAGTGTTCAGTGTGTCAGTGGATGCCTTTGTGTCTTATCGTTTATGAGCGATCTACCTGTCTCGTAATTTACAAGAGCTGAAGGCACGTACAAAAATGGAGTTATGCGGGTACGGAGGAAACAAAACAAAAAATCCTCCCGAACCGTTGTTCTGCTTGTGTGGGTGCACCTGTTACGACCTGTTCGCAATGTAATCCCAAATCAGGATGACCTCGAGTGCTGGAGAGCAATGACTCAGCCAAGCCGCTCCGTACCTGTTCCAGGAAGATACTTCTTTGTGTTGGATTCATCCCGACTTCTTTGGATACGCAAGGCATGAGGTCGATTGTAAGGCATTATCCACAATACTAGCTGAATAGTGATGGAACTGATTTCGCTTTGCTGCCTGAACTAATGAGAAGCATTTAGGAAGGTAAGTGATACAATACTTGTTTCGCCAACAAATATAGAAACGTTCGACTTCTCCCAAAATCAGGTATCTGATCATCAGTGTTGGCTGCGACTCCACCATGTTTACCGTCATTTGTCTGTGTGTATTATCGTAATCCCTGAATTGCTGCCGTGAATCAAAGAAATATGAGAAAGACTTGGACGCGCAGACAGGACGTTAAGTGGGCTTGCTGTTTTATCCCCGGCAGTAATCTCACACGCAAGATATCGTACGCTCACGAAATGCCAAGGCGAAGGATTCGTGCAAGCGTTAACATATAATCTGTTGGATATTGTTTCATTTCATAACTTCAGGACAATGAAACGGTGACCTGCTTCTTACTATTTCCCTACTTTCCTTATTCGGCAGAAGGATAATAATGTCAATACTAATTGAGCAACAACTGATAATGTGTTAGGATTAAGACTTCATTTCTGCAAGAAAGTTAGTTCCTGTTATAAATACACCAGGTCTTGATGTCTCGTTAACTTGGTTGATGCCACCTTCCCACAACGCGAAGGACGGGAAAGTACGCAGCGTATATGATAGAATCTTTTGGCCCGCTGATTAAACGCTTTGACTTTACAAACACGCGGAAGGCTTGCTTTCCACTCATGCATTTAAAGATTTGCTCGGACGTTGGCTTCCACAGCATACAAGCTGTCGAGCAAGTAGTTTTGATGGACTTTTCAAATCTGCATATAAGTGTCTTATTTAACACCGTGGTGTAGGTTTCTATCGGTAAAGTTGTAACTGATATTCAGTTTTTGGTACTGGAGAATAAAAGTAATGGTAGCTTGTTCTAATGTGATTGTTCCTTTATTTCTTTTTTTACTGAAACTCGCACATTTGGTGGATAATTTAAACTGCGCGATTTACTTTACGGAAGGTATTGTCTATTAACAAATACCATAGACAGATTTTTTTGATTTTTTTTAACTTTATCTTATTGTCAGACGAGTGTAAACCATACACAGACATTTTGGCAATAGGATCACAACAAATCTTCTGTAATGTTTTTACCTATTTTATATAGTATATTTCGCGCAATAAAAATTCATTTATTTCAAAGAAATATCATATTTCAGGTTAGCATAGCTCAGCAACTGAAAACTTATTCCTCCCATAAATGGGAAGGTATGAATGTAAGAGTGATTATAAGGTCATTGCGTACAGTCATTGTACGTAATATCTTTTTTTTTTTTTTTTTTTTTTTTTTTTTTTTTGGAGTCGCGTCGATTTATTGAAACCTAATGTTTCTCATCGTGTTGTGACTTTGGTGAGAGGACTCCTCTGAAGAAAGCCACAACTCGATGGCTGAAACGTTAGGTTTTAATAAACCGACGTGGCTTCACCCGGACAACTAACATAATATGAACGATGATGTTTATTACCACAGTGGTCAGCTTATTAACGCGTTCTCCATAACGGAATAATGGTCAAAATTCGTCCCTGACTTTTCTTAACATAGTCTCTTAATTTCATCAGTTTTTTGTGGAAGATATAAGTTTTTTATGCAATGGCCCGAAAATCTATGTCCAACGTTAGGATGGCATAGTTAAAAATGTCTATGTAAAATTGAGCAGTAACAGTGCGTAGAGCATTTCCAGAAACTGCTGCATACATGGAGACATTACCGAGAATTTATTTTCAAGTTAGCTTTTTCCCGCAACTTTGCCTCCTTCATTAACCCCCAGCAATAAAAAAAAAAAAAAAAAAAAAAAAAACCCTAAATGTCGCATAAAAAGCTACTTCCTAATGACTGTGGTTCCTGTCAAAGATTTTTACGTTTTGCCTGTAACACTATTGATAGCACCTCTCTCGATAACATACTGTACTTACTCCCGAGCTAGGTGAATTAGCTCTAGCCTAGCTTTCTGGAAAAAGGGGTTTAAATCTCCTTCAGACCATCCTGATTTCGGATTTCCACGATTTCCCGAAATCAGTCTAGGCGAATAGCGGGATGGATTTTTTTTTAAAAACCTGTGACCGAAATCCTGACAGTTCTTTGTCCGCAATATCTTGCTTTTTTAGCTAAAAAGGCACTCTGTGACTCTACACCATCCTGCTTTCAGTCAATTTCAAAAAAAAAAAAAAAATCTTTTCCACTGTTTTTTCATCTGAGATCAAGTACTACTGCCCCACTGTCCCCTACAAGTTACTACTGATTATTCTTTGCTAAATATCCGTTCAGGTCTCACGTTGCGAAAACGTAAAAGGGGAGAGGGGAAGTGATGGAAAACAGGAACGCTTAAAATACAATTAAGTCAACTAGCGCTCGTCACCAGTGCACGAACCATGTAAACTTTTTGCCAATGGGTTTTTATTGTTCTCTCCGTAAAATTTGTTATTGTGAGGCAAAAATTTTCAGCCATGGCAACCGGACTTAGATGTTTATGTCTGAATGATTAATAATAATTTTGCTGTATATGTCAGAATTTGAAACTATAAAAATCTTAAGTACTCATAATTTAGCCCTCTCGGCTGCTTTTGCGCATTGTTCCGATGCGAATACTTTTAAATCGTCCCTCTGTAGCATGTTCAGAAAATTGAAGAAATAAATAAACAAATTTACGTAAAAAAGTACGTGTAACCAAACCAAAACAAAGAACCAAGTCCAATGACACCAGGAAACAAATTTTCATCTTTTTTTTAAAGTAGTGTATTTGGAGTGGGTATCGAACCTGCGACCTTTAATACGCGAATGCTTGAAGCCTTTCGGTCAAAATTATTTATCAGCTTTCGAATTTAGTAAATTTTTAAATTACCAATTTTAAGCTTCTATTTCCTCTAAAAGAAGACTCTTCAAGACAGACGGCACTAGAATGAGATATCTGAGATGTCATAATATTCTCATGTTCACAGTGAAGCCCTCTCCTTGAAAACTTACACAAATTAAACCAAATATACCGATAAAAATTTTTGATGTTTACATTTCCTACTCCGGCGTCAGCTCCTGTAGAGTCATAAGACTCAGTTTTTAAGTCAGATCATAAGCTTTCAGAATATGGAAACTGTCGAAATATTTTCAGTAGTTACTGCGTGATGCCAAAGCAAACAGAATATGGCATGCTACAGATTTATACATAAGTAAAGATAAACATGTTGTGTGGTCCCTTGCCGCGATGTGATGTTCATTACGAATCCTACGAACCGTTGAAACATGTTTCCTCTGCTTCCTGTTTTGACTTCCTAGTGAACGGATGTGGACTGAAAACTTCGAAGTTGTGATCTTAATCCATCACGTCCGTTTATCCATGACCTGTTCCTCCTATACTTATGTGAGTTTTGAACATTGTGTTAACAGATGATACTGACTGTACGAGAGAAGTCAAGGTTTCACCTGTGGTCGTACTACATGCAACCTGTGCCACACCTTTAAGCACTTGTAACGGTGTCTGCGTGCCGACAGGATGATGCAAGTACGCTGCGACCAGCGACGATAGACAAAGAGCCACAGCTCCCTAGTTCTGAGACATTCGCCTTATACACTGAAGAGCCAAAGAAACTGGTATAGGCATGCGTATGCAAACACAGAGATAATGTAAACACTCTGAGTACGGCGCTGCAGTCGGCAACGCCTATATATGACAACAGGTGTCTGGCGCAGGCGTTAGATCGGTTACTGCTGCTTCAATGGCAAGTTATCACGATTTAAGTGAGTTAGAACGTAGTGTTATAGTCGGCGCACGAGAGATGGGACACAGCATCTCCGAGGTTGCGATGAGGTGGGACTTTTCCCGTACGACCATTTCACGAGTGTACCGTGAATATCGTGAATCCGGTAAAACATCAAATCTCCGACATCGCTGTGACCGGAAAAAGATCCTGCAAGAACGGGTCCAACGACGACTCGAGAGAATCGTTCAACGTGACAGAAATGAAACCCTTCCACAAATTGCTGCGGATTTCAATGCTGGGCCATCAACAAGTGTCAGCGTGCAAACCATTCAACGAACATCATCGATATGGGCTCTTGGAGCCGTAGGCCCACTCGTGTACCCTTGCTGAATGCACGACACAAAGCTTACGCCTCGCCTGGACTCTTCAACACCGACATTGGACTGTTGATGATTGGAAACATGTTGCCTGGTCCGACGAGTCTCGTTTTCAGTTGTATCGAGCGATTGGACATGTACGGGCATGAATTCATGGACCCTGCATGTCAGCAGATGTCTAGCTGGTCTAACTGGTGGAGGCTCTGTAATGGTGTGGAGCGTGTACAGCTGGAGTGACGTGGAACTCCTGATACGTCTAGATACAACTCTAAAAGGTGACACGTGCATACGCATCCTGG
Source organism: Vandiemenella viatica (assembly GCA_031002005.1). Lineage (NCBI taxonomy): Eukaryota > Metazoa > Arthropoda > Insecta > Orthoptera > Morabidae > Vandiemenella > Vandiemenella viatica. The sequence continues at coordinate 219,039,728 of JARYHS010008074.1, read as the reverse complement.
CTGATCACCTGCATCCATTCATGTCCATTGTATTCCGACGGACTTGGGCAATTCCAGCAGGACAATGCGACACCCCACACATCCAGAATTGCTACAGAGTGGCTCCAGGAACACACTTCTGAGTTTAAACATCTTCGCTGGCCACCAAACTCCCCAGACATGAATATTATTGAGCAAATCTCGGATGCTTTGCAACGTGCCGTTCAGAAGAGATCTCCACCCCCTCGTACTCTTACGAATTTATGGACAGCTCTGCAGGATGCATGGTGTCAATTCTCTCCAACACTACTTCAGACGTTAGTCGAGTCCATGCCACGTCGAGTTGTGGCACTTCTGCGTGATTTGGGGGCCCTACACGATATTAGGCAGGTGTACCAGTTTCTTTGGCTCTTCAGTGTATATCGCATCAGTACAAGATCTATATTTCGAGTATTTGCAGTCCATCTATTTCTGAAGTAAGAAGGAAACTGCAACCGGTCTTAACTTCAGGGAATAAGCGTAGATAATGTGATCCAGAATTTATTTCCTAATTTGAGAGAGAATTTTTGAAGCTGGTGATTCAGAGTGACAAATTTTCTGGAGTTAATGATAGCACTGGTTTCAACAGGAAGATATTTTAGCATTGGCACATTGTAGCTGAAGAGCCGCATAATACGGAGCTGTTGAACGCTTCTGGACTACGGGATGTACGCCGAATGCCGATCCTAAGAGCCAGTTACTTGTGTTATAATGCCCTGTTTGCTTACTGGTAGACACTGTATGTGGTTTTAAGTAGGTGTCAGATTCTATTTCTGTTGTTTCGTAGTAAACATCCCGACACTGACTTGAAATGTTGTGGCTAACTTTATGTATTTTTTTTTTTTTTTCAAACAATATGCATAAATGGCGAATTTTCACAACATTTTAGATCAATACCTGGGATATACTCATTTACGTCATACAAACCTCTTTTCCAAGTAGACGCCAGATACAAATTGTAAATATTGCTATCCATTACCAGTTTTTAAACCTGTACGTCATATTTCTGATTCTCGTCCCTCATACTGTAATATGGGAATGTAAAAGTAATTTACTCTCAGCTCAGCATCACCATCTTTCATTTTGAGCAGCTTCGGATACAACGAATCATTCTTCCCGTTACGTTCCGCGAATTTGCATTGAGATTTTTACTGCCATTACTTTAGATTTCTAAAACGTGATAGTCCATTTGCACTGTTAAAAACATTAAAAATCCAGGTGATGATGATGGTTTTCAATGAGGAGTGAAGAGGCTGATGTCTCCGAGCCGGCTATCTGCGGCTTTGTTTGTAGACCAGCGTTGCGGTGACCTTCGTAGCGGGCGATGCCGTTTGGGCGTCCAGAGGTCAAAAAACTACTTAGCTTTGCTTTGCGGTATCAATGCTCTGAGAAGCTGACGCGTCACTGCGCCAGCAGGCTGCACTGGGTCGCGGTTTTTCATACGCCTTATCGTCCGCTGGCGTCCATTGCCCTCGTTACGCCAGCTTGCTTTCCCGTTTGCCTGCTGTTGCGCAGGTTTGTCACTGTTATACGGCTTTATGTCGTAGCACCGTCGCGTCATACGCAGGGCTCGTGTGACAAGGTACATACATGAGCACTTACTCGAAATCTGACCTGTTAATGATTTCGAATACCTCGAAGTAAATTGTATTCTTTATTTGGTACCGTAAAGAGCTAATATGCTGTTTTAATGAAAACGTAGGGATAAGGAAGCACGCTTTTCAGTATAATAATCAAACACACATCTCCCTTTTTTGTTGTAGTGGGCTGCCACGGATCAATCATTTGTCTATACGTTTAGCAAGCAGGATACGGACCGAATGTGGCAACCTATTCAGGGAACTCAATACTAACTTTATTTTACATAGAAACTTTTATTTTATACTGACTGAACTCGCGAATTCGTCCACGCGGAATTTTACAGATAAACTATCAAAGAAATGTTGGCTGGTTAGCAGAAAGCATAGGAGCAGCCCTTTATCTTTCTTGTTTCTTCGAGCTGCTCTTCTCTTTATGTGTTTTGGTTGTATGCAATTGTTTTAAATACGTTTGTACGCATCATTTGTTTCTACCACTCACCAAAACTGGCATTAATTGGGAAGATTTTATGGTTGTGGATGACCACAGCCATTCAACGATATTGTTCATACAGCTTCTCTGCAAGCAATATTTAAAGTGGTGTCGCCTGGCGTCCTAGCATGTGTACGAACAGATTGATTTATTTATATGTATGCAAACTTTGATTTCAAATTAATAATTTAATCCAAAATAATTCAATCTGTTATAATTATTACAAATATTAAATATTATAAAATATAGTTTTTAAACAAATATTCTCCACTCATATAGGACTAATTGCGGAAAACATTTCTGCTGCGAGAAGGCTTGCTCCAAACTTATTAAATGGACAACTTCTGTTGCCGAACGATTAAATCAACTGACCGCTCTTTTTTTTTATTTCTCACCGTGTTGATGTCACTTTGAAACATAACGCAAGCTATAATTAACGTGAAGTAAGCTATGTGCAATGAGCGGTCTGATGGCTCAGTGGTTAAGGCGTCTGACTGGAGATCGAGAGGTCCCCGGTTCGAATCCCTGTCTTGGCGGGAATTTTCATTGGTACTTAACCCGACCTATGCCTCTGGCACAGCTTGCAGTGTAATGTGAAGTACGCCAGAACGCTTCCGTGGTTCGGATTTCGCGTTAAACTTAGGTCCCCTGCACCGGACAGTATTGCCAGGCTAGGTTAAGGCGGCTACGACAGGGGCGAAAATCGCAGCCAAGACAGACCCTGTTACCAGATCATTACGACCACACGGAATTTATTATATATAGCTATGCGCAGTTTCAATGAAATGGCTAGTATCACTTGACCTATACACACACTTCTGAAGATTCCAAAATCTATGAATTTGGCCTTTGTATCATCTAGATGAAATGAATCCTGTATCTTAAATGAGGATATAAACTATCACTATGCCAAGTTTCGTTAAAATGGGTTTTTGGTTTTTACGAGATCCGTGGACAGATAGTTAAAATTTTCAAATTTACTGCTTAGGCATCTCTGTCATTAATATTGGGCACTGTAATGAATCTTTTAAAATAAATTTCATGTATAGACACAATTTTTCGACAATTTTATTATATGATATAGATAGATTTAAAGATAATTCGACTTTGATATTCGATCCAATTTTGCTTACTCTGAATACAGGGGCACGAAAAAGTTCTAAAGGCTTCTTAAAACTTCCAAATAAAAGGAATTATTGGCGGATGTGGGGGAACAAACTCTGAATGAACTACGCCCTTGGCGTCAAAAAAGCAAATGAGCATTGTTTTGATGTTTGATTTGACTTGACGATATTTTTGGATGGGGTGACAATGACGTTTTCCATTGGCTTGACTGTTGCTTTGTTTCTGGGTCGTAACCAGTCTGCATCAATTTCAAGCTGTTGTTTCAAAGCACGACATGTTTCAACTCGACGTTTTTTTTTAATGTTAGTCAGAGCCCGTCTTCTACCCATGCTATGAGGTACTATATTAGTGTATGCAATAGTGACAAATTTATTAAATAAATTCACTTGAAGGTTAATGTTAAAATTTTCTGTTTACTCTTTGGATATTATTCTGAAATCCTTTGTTCCATCCGGCAGGATGAAATTATTTCCTTAAACGTAATTTCAAGTCATTTCTTGGTTTCCCTGGAACAAGCTTCCCTGTGGCGACTATTGTCAGAACAACGACAGGTCGCTCTCGGGCTTTACTGCACTGTATAAATAGCCGGGCTGTCAAAAAGCCATTAACAGACTCGCCATTAGCAAGATATGGTATATCTTCAGACTCCGGGACTGGCATTGAAAGTGTTCTTTGTCGAGACTTCGGCTTTCCCAAAGCTCATCACGACTTGCCTCGCTAAGTCGCTACCTAATCTCTGATAGATTTTATCGGCAGTGTTTTTGTTCAGGCCAACCAAACTTTCATTATAGGGCATCTTTGATTAAGGCATTATCTCAATCAAACTACAGAACGTATAGAGAGAACTGTTGAACCATTTACCTCATTATTAGCAAAATTTGCATCTTTTCTTATTGTTCAGTTGGTACTCACGTCGTAGTACCGAAGAGTCATTAAGGAAAATCTAGCTTCAGAAATAGTAAGCAAATGTTGCCTCCTGCATATTTGAAGATTCCTGAAAATATTTGTAATCTTGATCATATAAGATATAGTTTTTAGAATGGAGATTCGTACCTTTGGAGAAGTCACTTCGGTGAGTATGGGAAACAACCTGTATTCCGTAAAGTTTAGAGAGGATACATCTGATTAAACTCACACCTTTCGACTTACGAGACGCTTGCCATATTCTACACATGTTTATATTTTAATCGGGTTGAAAATAATTTTCATCCTGGTCAGGTTGCAACGATTATATAAGCAGATTAACTGGACAAAGCTTATTTTCAAATATAATATTACAAGTGTTATTCCTATGTCACTAATCATTTACTTAATCCACTTACTGTGGAACTGTCATTTGATCGTCCCGAACCGCCCTCCTTGCGCTTCCTAAACCGTTGTATATGAAATCTGTCATCTGGAGTTGTGAATGAACAACATTTTTTACAATTTCATTCTGGAGGAGGATCACGGAGATCTTTTTCAGCCTGACTACACTACGGGGAGGGAGGGGGGATGGAGGTCGGCCGTCGCCTTCAAGGGAACCATCCGAGCATTCGCCTCAAAGGACTAAGGAAAACCTCGGACTCGCATTCGAGAGGACGGCGGTTCGAATCCCCATCCGGGCATCCAGATTTGGGTTTTCCATGGTTTCCCAAATCACTCCAGGCAAATGCCGGGATGCTTCCTTCAAAAGGCCATGGCCGAATTCCTTCCCATTCCTTACCCCCCATCCTTTCCCGTCTCTAAAGACCTCGCTGTTAGAGAGACGTTAAGCAGATAAAAAAAAAAGGGAAACCGCAATCAGGATGGCCGGACCGGATTTGAACCCCGGCCTCCCCAATGGTAATTGGGAGAGCGATTTCGCTTTCCTCAACAACAATACCGCTTCTCTATTAATAGCTCCAAATTTATGCAATAATCGTGAAAAACACATAAAATCAAAGCGAAACGGTTTCCAGGATGTGTTTTCTTTGTGCAGCAGAAATAATTAGACGTGCAATTTGTATTGTAATAGTATCGTTAATTACGTAAGGTGAAATAAGGGGGGGGGGGGTCCCGCGAAATCTCACCAAGGAGTAGGGGGGGGGGAGTCGACGGAAGTCTCATGTGAGTTTTTAAAATTCTTGAAGAACTGCAGAGCTAAAAAAAAAAAAAAAGTCTACGAACGACGCGGATTTCGACTGTATGGGGTGTAAACGGTAAAAGGCCTACAATTGACGTGGAAACCGACCATAGGGGGGTATAACCGTCTTCGGAAGGAGGAGAGCTAAAAAGAGGGTGGGAAGTGGGGTCCCGTCAAAATCTCACGTCATTTTAAGTGGAGGAGGTCAAACCAGGTCTCACCAAAACCCACCACAAAAGGGGGAAAGGGGTCCGGAATTCCGGTAAAACACCTCACGTAATTAATGGACGCCCCCTTATGTAATTTTGAAGAACATTTGTTAAAAAATTTCGGGGTTTGTAATTTTATTGTGGTCATCGAAATATTAAAGAAATGCGGGAGGAATAAACGACAGTAAAAATTTGCGACAGCATTTTTTGTGTCCGGAGCGGCGAGTACAGGTAGCCGCAGGAAGACAAAGCGACTGAGGGAGATCGTTGCCCCTGGAGGCTGCAGGGCACACCAGACCGGTGTTTACGGCAAGGTTGCTGCCCCGAGAGCCCGGGCAAGGACGAACTACTGTCCGTCCAGCAGCAAGACACTCGCTGATCGTAATGGTACCTACATCACGTCGGCGAATACATGACATACAATTTTTATTTAGGAGAGAACAGAGAATTTACCTGTAAATACAAAATGTGGATGATCCCATATAGATCGATTTTTTCATCCTCGAGTACCTCGTAGGTAAATATAGTTCCGTTTCAGTTTGCTTGTAGGGTGTCATTTTTTAATCTGAATCTCTTATACGAATAAAATTTTTAAAACGTGTCAGATGTATTGTTCTCATGCATAGATTAGAGGATCTTTCAACGTGGTACTCTATTGCTTTTCAGCTGCTGACTAAATAGGTCTGTCTCCTAAGTCAGAGGAAAACGTACAGGAATAATGTGTCTAGCCCAAATTTTTTTTAGCTTTAATCCTACTAGATCTTGGATCATTAATATTAGCAGTAATCTGTATTCGAAACTTACTTGCTACTTCACTGGAAGAAAAATAGTTACGGTATTTATGTTATAGTTATCTTTGTGTTAATAGTGCGGTGTTACATGTATCGCCTTACTTACCCGGCATGTGGCTCAGTGTGCTGTGACTGGGGGAGGTACAACGTGACTGGACACGAGTCCAGGCCTCTGCGTGCCGGCCGTGCTGACTGCGGTTCTTAAGAGGTTTTCCGCAGCCATCAGGTCTAATGCCAGGACGGTCTCATATACCACACATTTCACAAACAGAAAATTCACTTGTCTCACGCTGAGCATAGTTAGACGTAACACTTCACTTCCCCCGTTAGTACTTAGTACTACCTGGCAATAAGTACACAACGTGTGGTATCAGCAAGGGCATGCGGCCGTATGACGATACCTCCAAATTTGACCATGCCACCGACGAGCAAAATTCATCGATGGCTGCCGACTGCAAAATTTTGAGAAAGATGGTGAAGAAGGAGTAATGGTTCTCAGCTGTTAAACTGAAAGCGTTCCTCTCACGTTACACTAGACACCTTTCCTTACATTCGCGAAAAGATATTCTTTGACGTAGGTATTTTTGTAACATGGGGCTTCTTGAATGTTGTAAAGAAAACCATAAGTGCCTACTGCAAGGGCATTGTTATAAACATTTTCTCCAACTGATTTATAGAAAATTTGGAACACTGATTAAAACAATCTGGTTAAGCTCTGGAACGTGCGTTCTTATTGACCTACGTTTGCTCTTACTCATTCCTCGATACCTACTATTTTTATTTTAGGATAAATGTTTGATTACTTTTCAGTTCCCTTAAAATTATATACTTCTGCTTTCGATGATTACATCTGTTGCATGTTTAAAAACTCTAGATGTCAACACCATTGAACTGCTTGTTAATGTAATGTGAAAAAGAGGAAATTTATGGGGGATGTTGTAAGGATCAGACAACATGAAACATGATTGTAGTAGAACTTAAGAGTCATATTATTTCTTTAAAATTTTTTGACTTTCTTTAATAATCTGTAAATTTTAATATGTTTTTGGAAAGGAATTTTGATAATTTGTGCATAAATGATTGAAGTTATTTTCAACGAAAACTGACTGAAATCTTGAAAACTGAAATTCACTTCTACCTATTTACTCTCCTTGGGGTTGGTCTGCCATTCATCCTCTCTTTCACTCTACAATGTGCAAGGCAAAAAAGGACATTGGCGGCGGAATAAGGAAGGAAGGAGGTCGCTATCTCACAGAATGATTTCACTATCGCTGCCTCAGGACATTGATCTGATAATCCTTTTAATGGACTTTACAGGCGATTTTGGGCAGGAAGCGGGTGTCGCTCCGGAAGCACGCACGGTGGTTGGTGCGTGAGCTCACGCACAAGTAAACGCACTCGCCCGCATCGCCTGGTCACAGGCGACCCCCACCTCTGTAACCAGAGTCTCGACCAACTGACAGTTCCGGCCAACTCCTCCCCTACTTTGTGTTGAGATAGTAATGGCTGCGAAGCTGTAGTTTTCTCGTTTTCCGACCACCGCACGCCATTCAGCGCTCTTGTAAAGTAACTTATTTGAGAAACTACACCCTGCCCTCACCCAACTGCTGATCTGTCTGCATCATTAGAAAACCGTGTTCTAACGACGATACTGTGGCCGAGTTTGAAAAAGACGCAAAATGTCAGAAACCATGTGGATAAGAAAATTGCCGTGCGTGGTGGGTGAGTGGTTTGGAAGTAGACGGGTTCGAATCCCCTCCCTCCATCCTGATTTGGGTTTTCCACGGTTTCCCCCAAATCAATCCAGGCAAATGCCGGGATGGTTCCTAAAAGGCCATGGTAGAATTTCTTCCCGTTCCGTATCCCAAGTCCTTTCCCACCTCTAATGACCTCAACGTCGACAAGGCGTAAAACCGAAAGCAAAAAGCAAAGATAAGCAAACTGAGTTCATTCCGGATCAATCAGAAGTCCCTTTTTTTGATTCAGTAATCTGCCGGAATCAAGCTGATTACTTGAAGCAATGAAAACACTTTCTTCTCCGCTAGACAGTTCACATTTTCCGTAAGAGCGTCATAATATTTCGGATATAGCAGAGATAGTGCAGAATTTGATATTTAATATTTTTTATTCAAATTCGTAAAGTGTTTGTACTGTATATACAATACTCATAGTTAAGTGTTCAGACAGAAGAATGAAACTTACAATAAACATTTAGTAAACAGTCACGTTTCAGTTTTTTCTGCTTAGAGGTCTATACGTTTCTTTTTATTGGTAGAACATGATAGTTTGTGCACCCGCAGAAGCTCGGTTATTTTATAAGTGCATCTATCTATTAGCTAAGGGGTGAACAGAGAAAACTGTAAGCCTTTATAAACAGGATGCTGATTGTGGGTCTGAATATTTACCAACATAAAACCCTTCTTCCGCAAATAATTCTCCTCAAGTACTTAATAATTATTGACTTAATCATCGCTGAGCTTGACGGGTGAACAATTAACTTTCGGATCTAACAGTCCTTTAGTCCCTTCATGCCCCTACGTTGTCAAGGGACAAAGCCAGAAAAAAAAAGCTGCTTTTGATTTTCATAGTTTCCCGAAATTAATCCTGGGGAATGCCGGGATTATTATTTGCGAATGTCATTACCTAATTTTCGCCCTTGCTTATCCTCGTATTCCTCTCCAACGGTCTTAATTTGAACGAGCTGTAAAGCCCTAGCGGAAAAATCAGTTTTTATGATTTATTACATGCGATGAAACGTATACGACGGAGGGAATTTCCCAGCACACCTCCTTCTGCATTTCACGAATGTTTTCTTTAAATTCCTGTGGTGACAGTCGCGATCCTGGATACACTGCAGGGAATGTCATTAGTGTGTGTCCGTAATGAGAGGAGTTGGTCGCTCTTTTTCAACAGCTGGCGGGCACAGAATATCCGGCTGGTATGTCTGACGCCAGGGCCGCCGAAATCCAACCCCTGCGAGGCTCTTTAAACCGGAGGGTGGCTCTTTGTGAAGCCCCTCAACTCTTCAAGATGGCTTCTCCCTCGTTAGGGAATCTCGGGCTCAGTTTGACCTGGCGTACGTGATAGCTTGACACCAATCACTACTCCTTTCAAAAAGTATCTGTTCATCACTGAAGTCTCGAAACTGCGGCATATACCACTGCTGCAATCTTACAGGTTGCACCACTTCACAGAGTCATGCGCGAGGGGGGAGGGGAAATTTTGAATGGAAGTTCAATGTGGTTCCTAGAAGGACGAGTCTAACTGTAGCAGTTGTTATAATGCGATGGAAGGCAAGATATTACTTTCTGATATATTTTTCTATGTAGATTAATCCTAAAATCCTTGAATAATAACCAGTAAAACTTTAAATACTGCGGTCCGATGGACGGTTTACGTAGAAGTATAAAGACACTGAAACTTGGTTAAGTGATTTTTCTGTTGAATAAATAGTTGTCGTTGGCCTTTTCATATCGTCTCTAGTTAATATCATACTCTGCCTACTCAGTTTTCACGAAATCAAGCAGAGTAGAATCTGATCGTACTCCAGCCATCTAGCTTTCACGATCATGCTTTTGCATCCGAATAGCTCTCTCGCATCCCGTTTTACTACATAATACCTCATGCTGATTCGGAAAGGTTGATGGTTCACCTGCAATAGTGTTATTAACGCAAAACAGAAACACGATGAGGCTCGATCTAGATTTACTTTTTTGTTTTAATAAAAAAGACATTTGATAGTGATTCTACTTAGCCATCTTTGTTTTGTATTGATTTTGTCATCGTGTATATTGCCATTATCTTTTTATTCCGTAACGATATCAAAGGATGAACGTAATTCATAGTTGAAAACGCTTTTTTCCTAGGCCAGATTCGAACCACCTACCTTTGCAACTTATAGCCAATGCTTCATCTCCTTATGCTGCCAGAGTGAACTCTCTCGAATTTACCACAAAATGGTTAGATGCAATATTTTACATAATCTATCCTGATTCACTTTGAACGATAAATAAAAACTGCATGCTACTGTGTTTCAAGCCATACCTGAAAGTAATATTTCGTTTCCATATTGTCTCTATTCTGATTCTCTATTGTAGATGAGAGAAAACATGTGCAGCACTAAGGAGACATGTGATTACAATGAAACATATTGTACGCTTTTGGGACATGACACTACACAAATAATTAGAATTATAGAACTGTTCATGCAGTTTTACCACAAGAATTCAGTACAGTGTGAGGTAACAACGTGCTGCTATCAGATCCTCCAGATGCTATGGAACGGAATCAAAGAGAGCTTGGATGTGCTGCTGGGAAACACGCTTCCAATCGATTTATAGGCGCGTACAGAAAGCATCGTCAGTAGTTTCAGGAGGACCGGAACGGCCGAGTTACCAACCAGCCGTATCCGAGATACATTCGTTTGCCGGTTCTGCACCGACTGAGCATGGAGTGACATTGACCTGTCCATTCACACAAAGGAGGGCGATGCTGGGACTACGTGCACGCCACTTCTTTGCAATGTCATTTACTTACTAGCTGGTGCCCACGACTTCGTTCGTGTTTGTAAAGAATTTTAATTGATAGCTACAGACAAGCAACCATCATAGTGCATGATGGGAGACTCGATGCTAATACCAGACACAAATACCAGTGATCTGCGCGTTTATGGCTGCAAAGTGAAATATAGGAACTCAAATGCCTTTGGTCGAAATATGAAAATACTCTCGGTCGACTACTTTCAACCTTCATGTCTCCTACACTCCCACAGCTACCGATGTGCAACCACCATAGTGCACGATGGGAGACTTGAGACTACTACCACACACAAACACCAGTGATCTGTGGATTCTTGGCTGTCCGGGTGGCGCCGCGTCATGTTTCTTGAAACCGACGTTTCGACCCTCATTCTGGGGTCTTCTTCCAGGGCAGAACTGGGCAGAATGAGGGTCGAAACGTCGGTTTCAAGAAACATGACGCGGCGCCACCCGGACAGCCAAGAATCAACTGACTCTGGCCGCGGAAGCCTACGATTACACCAGTGATCTGTGCTATGTAGTTGTGTTTGCAAAGTATAAGGACGCACATGCATTTGGTCGAAATAACAAAATACCCTTGGCCGACCACATTGAACCACCATCTCTCCCACACCCTCACAATTACCGTAATTCAGCCAAAGTTGTGCACGATGGGAAACTCTATGCTACTACCACACACAAGCACCAGTGGTCTGCTAGGTAGTGGAGGCTGCAGATTTAAATATAGGGAAGATATATATATATTAGCTGATACCCGCGACTAAGAATTTCGTTGTCAGAATTAAATATAGAAAGCTATTGGTAACAATAGTATTTATCTGTTCTTCTTTGCACAACCTCATTTGACTGTCATAATGAAGCAATGGTCTCAACAAGTTTCTATATCCCAATTTTTTCCTTTCTCTTGTACATCACTCCGTTCATCACTCTCCCAAGGAAAAAAAAACAGGATTTTGAAATTTCTTCCAACAACCTTACCACTGTACACTGCCCAGTTGAATTTTTTATAAAATGAAATACCATAATATTTATCATACGCTTTCAACTAACAATTACACCTCCATCTTTAATATAGTTTAATTATAACTTTACCAAACATGTTGTACACAGATCAACGACTTCGGCATTGCAGTTATTTTCAATCGAATTATGTTCAGCATTCCTTTTTCCTAATGTATTTAATAATGATAATTCTGGCAAATTTCCTGAGGCCTTTTACAATCTTCCATTGTTACGAGAACATTCCATGATTACTACACTTACGATTTAGTTTCCGCCTTACATGCTTTCGAGATTCAGCGTACGTTAATGACGTTTCCGCGCAATCTTGACCGTGTGGTGTTCGGAGTAGCTGTTTGAGGCTGGCGATGCGTCGGGCAACGACCCCAGGGTCACACGCACGCTCTCTGGCCACTTATAACAGTACACACAACACGGCGCTTTGTCACACCTCGAGAGCAGAATGCTGACCTGCGTTTGTCACGTAATACGCGGGCAGCGGCACCACACTATCAGAGATACTTTGTCATGAACACTTCACTTCAGCAGTTTCAAACAATCTGCAAAACTGAAAAAGTCTAATTTATATCATTTTGTTCGTTTAATGGTAAGTCCATTAAAATTTTGAAAAACGCTTTTCTTTTTTAATAGTATCTTCTCTAAATAAGGTTCTCGCTGTCATCTAGTTGTTGCCATTAAACTAACGAACTTCTACGTTGAGCTTCTTCATGATAGTCTCCTTGTAAAACTCGACCTTGGCCATAACTGGATTTAATTAACTAAGCGTTGCGTCCTACAGCTGTTGTGAAACAAATGTAATGACGCAGCAGTTTGGGGCTGCTGAATATCAAAAGCTGGCGGGACGTGAGTAAATAGGCAAGTACACACCATCGTTGGTGAACTGCGGTAGGAATCGCGTTCACTAGAATATACGAGTATTCTCATCATTGATTCACACGAATGGATCATCTGCTTTCCAAAAGTCGCTGTTTTATGTTTCTAAACATTTGCATATACGATAACTTACGTTGGATATGGATTGTAAGGCGTCATTTTGGAGCATTACATGCCTAGAGGGACCACTGTCACCAGTGCATCATACACAGATCTCCTAAAAAATCATCTTCGGCCTGCAATCAAATCAAAGCGACGTGGATTGCTGTCATCAGGTGTCCTTTTGCAACATGACAATGCAAGGCCCCACACTGCCCGTACAACAGTTACAACAATCACAGACCTGAGTGTCTTCCTCATCCACCATACTCAGCAGACCTTGCCCCAAGTGATTTCCATATGTTTGGACCACTCAAAAAAGCAATGGGAGGAAAGAAGTTCCGTTCTGATGAAGAGGTACGCCACGCGATGCATGAGTGGTTGCGCGTACTACCAAAAGAATTGTTTTCTAAAGGAATTTATGCACTTTGTAAGCACTGGAGGACTTGCATTGAGCGTGGAGCAGATTATGTTGAAAAGTGATACAGCTTTGTACCACTTCTGCACAGTAAATAATATTTTACAAAATATTTAAGGTTTTCATTTGACTCACCCTCGTATGAAACATGGTTTCGTTCACATCCCAGAGATCCTTCCTCGGTAAGGATCTATGGAACAAGAAAATAAATAAATGGAACCACAGAACATTCTTAGCATACTTATCGTACATAATTCATACGTGGATATATATATAAACGTTCCAGGCCTCAGCAGGATTCGAATCGTGTCTTTTCGAAACGTGTGACTTAATATTAGTTTTTTGTTACTATTCAAATAGATTACTAGCGTTTACTGAGTAGTTTTTTGTTCTGCAGGTTAGCATGTAATTTATGCTGTTACACATCTGTCTACCGCTTGTTTGATTGCTGTATATCTGACGCTAATGTTAACGTTTTGTTATTATAGCAATTTTCAACGTGGAGTTCCTACAGGGGTAACACATCTGTTTTACTCCATTCAAGGAGAACAAAAGTCACTTTTTTACCTCCTTATTCAAAGCACTATACGTTATCGAAATGGCTCCATTCGTATTAGTTATTATTACACGAACCGTACGAATCGGATACGTTTATTTAAAAAGTGGTGTATTGTTTGCTCACTTGACTGTGAATAATTCTCGATATTCTCTCAGACGCCAGAAACCTCAGTCGGGGCGAGCTATGTAGGGATGCTGAACCCTGGAACCCGTTGTACAGCGCTATGGGCGTGTCTGCTACAGGCAAACTTCCTGCACTCGCCGTTAAACAGTACTTCTCCAGTTTCAAGTCATGTATATCCGTGTTAATTCTCTTCAATCTTAGTTTTCATTCTTCCGCTCTTGTTCTTTGTCTTCCTATAAACATTTTTTTCCTAGCCTTACTGGCAATACTCTCTTAAAATAAATATTTATTCCTTTATTTATGATGTCTCGTTAACACGATACTTCTTGTTGACGTTATAAGTCATTAACGGCTCGAGTCCAACGTTCAGCATAATTGTTTAGAAATCACAAGTAGCGCTATTTATTTTACGTAATTTTATCAAGCATTGTAGTGATAGCTTTCAGATTCATTATTCGCTTTGTCCTAATATTTTTCTTTGTTCACAAGCTTTTGTTGGTCGCAAAAACTAACTGTACCGTTGTTTGTGTATTGGTTCTTCAATCACATTCATTTTAATCATCATATATTATCATCAGACTAATTTTTGTTAGTGTTTCTGAAATTGCATTATTTCTTTTTTTGATCATAGAAACAGGGTAGGGTTTGTTATTTATGTTCGAGTATTAAGCATTTAGTTGTTTGCCAGAAACTTCAATGCTCAGAACTGCCAAAAAAAAAAAAAGAGAGAGAGAGAGAATCGGTTGTAATATACCTTAAGGGCCCCATACACACAGCAACTTGTTGTCCAACCATGTCTCCCAACTTGGTTGGCCAACACAAAAACAAGTTGGACAACACTGTTGGCCGACATCAGTAGAGAGAGAACCAGCATACAGAGAACAAGGTGTTTATTTATACCAGTAATGTTGGAACTAGAAGAAATAGCTTTATGCACAATTATCGTTGCTGCCAGCGCGGAAAATGAGGGGGAAAAGAGAAAAAGAAAAATTTGGGCAAGAAAAGAGGCTCTAAAATCACCCCAAATTTTCACACACAAATTTGCTGTCGGAGCTCGAAATAACTGCACCTGAAGATTATACAAATTTCCACTTCTTTGAAATCAATCAGCAATTATTCCCAGCCCTTCATTCTTGAATCTTTATTTTCATACTGGCATTGCCCCTTTCTTTCTTTTTGAAGTATAAACGTGATAAGTACTATCAAAACCGGATAAAAATTGTGGGTTTGTATGAAGAACGTTTACAATAATTAAAGGGGTTGTGGTATAGGT
Organism: Vandiemenella viatica; assembly: GCA_031002005.1. Taxonomy (NCBI): domain Eukaryota; kingdom Metazoa; phylum Arthropoda; class Insecta; order Orthoptera; family Morabidae; genus Vandiemenella; species Vandiemenella viatica. Next base: position 219,024,508 of record JARYHS010008074.1, on the reverse strand, counting down.
AGAGAGGTGTGGGTTGTGCAAAACAAATATAGACAGTATATTTTCGTTTGTTTTGAAGTACACTTGTGCAAAATTCCATCGAAATCGGACAAAATCTGTGGGTTATTCAAATACCATTTGAAAACATTTAGGGATGTGTAGGGGAAGAGGGGGTGGTTTTTTATTTATTTTTTGGTCAGAAACCTTACCAGGAAGGCATAGAAAAGTTTCGCCTTAATCGGATGAATAGTATAGGAATCGGATAAGAACTATGGGTTTGTGTCAACAACGTTAATTAAATTAAGGACAGGGGAGGAAGGGAGAAGAGATTCGGTTTTTGTAAATCAAAAGTAAACAGTATTTTTCAATTTGTTCTAGTGTATACTAATGCAAAGTTCCGCCAAATCTCATAAAACTGTTTGTGTATAAAGAACATTGACAAAAATTAAAAGGGGGGGGGGGGGTAAAAGGGATTTACTTTTAAACCATATGTAGGCAGTATTTTTCTCTTTATTTTAATTATACATATGAAAACCCCCATCGAAATCTGACAAACATTGTGCGTTTGTACAGAGAATATTTGAAAAATTTGAGGGCTGTGTAGAAGGAGAGGGGGTGGGGGTGGTTCTCAGGTATTTTTTTTTTTTTTTTTTTTTTTTTTTTTTTGCCAGAAACCTTTACAGCCCTGCACACAATAATTAAGCAAAGTTTCATTGTAATTGGATGAATGATGTAGGAACATTTTTTTTCTTTTCCTCGGGATTTATGCCTCGTCGACAGCGAGGTCATTAGAGGCGGGATGGGATTTGGGCAAGGAACGGGAAGGAATTCGGCCATGTCCTTTTTTAAGGAAGCATCCCGGCATTCACCCTGAGTGATTTGGGGAAACCATGGAAAACCCAAATCAGGATGCCCGGACGGGGATTCGAACCCGCGTCCTCCCGAATGCGAGGCCAGAACGCTAACCGTTCACATACCACGCTCGGTGTGTTGGAACGCATAGAAAACTAACAAACAAACATTCGTTTTTATGTATTAGATAAATCAAATTTGACTTTCCAAAACTGTGGTAGACTGCGAAACTTTCCGATGACGGTGTTCCATGCATCGTTGTTCTGAATAGTAGTCATCATGATACCACAATTAGCATAGATCACTAGCACTGCTTCGATGAGAAATCGGAGCGGACTGATGTTGGCAGGCAGGTTGGACAACTGGCCCATACACACTACAACACGTTGGCACAACAATAGGCCCCGCCTACAAATATCAAAAGAGTTTGAAAACCGCCAACTTGGTTGGCCAACTTGTGATTTGGTCTGCCAACCTACCCATACACACACCAACTTCAGCCACAACACAACCAAGTTGGCCAACAAGTTGCTGTGTGTATGGGGCCCTTAATAGTCACGTTATCCAGGGTCTCCCCGCTTGTTGGGACTGTTGCATGGTTTCATTTACTTCATTCCTGGAATGATAAAATAGGTAGAAGTCGTTTATGTCATCGGCAATCTAAAAGCTGCTGAGTGATACAATTTTGCGCAAGATTTAGATTCCCATAAGGTTTGTTAGTTATTTGAGTTAACGTTCAGTTAATTATTATAAAATAAGAAAGTACCTGCGTAGCCAGTCGTCCGTATAATTATTTTTATGTTCAATTTAAGCACTGCATTCTCTTTTTTTCTGTAAAACATGTATCCAATTTGTGAAACTATGAGGAAAACTGTGTTTTATGGTGGACTGTTGACATATTTCGATGAAATTGCTATTTCGCCATTTTTTTAAAAAAAATTTCCTACATTTGCTGTTCTTATTATGACCAGTGGCTTTCAGTATCTTCCAACGCCTGGTTGGTCGCTCCCAGTGCAAGCGCAGATCGATATCTCACCGGAAGAAAGTGGTGCTCTTGCTGTTTGCTGAGTGATCAGCTGTGCTCCGGGTAGGACAAAGAGCTCGGCGGGAGACGTTAGCCGCAGAGGTCAAGGATGGTCGCCGGGAAGAAACACCTCTCGCCGTGCCCCTCACATTATATGTTGCATGACATCATGTACCACACTTGCGTGATTACAGATAATCTTTGGTTTTAAGGAATGTATTCTGCCGAGGAAACTTCGCTGCGCCCTTCTGTTCCATCATGAGGTGTATATTATTACCTTTTATCTGTCTCGCTTTAAACTTTTATTAATTTTGATAGATTACGATTTTAATGCCGGGGTTAAAATGTGAAAACTGGGATCAAGTGGCCTACTGGTATACGAATTACAAATTTGTAAAAATTTGTTCGTCGAAGCTCTCCTGTTAGCGATCAGACAACGAATGACAAATGCTATTTCTCAACTCATTCAGATGTCGCATATTAACTTGTGGAGAAATTATATGCGAACATGGCTTAAAATCATGCTACACGTAGAGTTTGAACATATAAATTCTGTTTGGAGGAAAGAGTTGATTATACAGTTATACTAAATATTGGCTACCCGCCGAGCTTCAGTAGAAGGAATATAAAGCTGATGTTTTGTTTTTAATACCATTATTTTATATGTACTCTGATGCAAGTTACATAAATACTCACTAATGATAGGTCGTTTGATCGACTGAATTCTAATGTTTCCACGCTGTGCATCGTTGATGCAGAAAACCGGGACAAGTTGATGCCAGTGTCATAAGTTTTAAAATAAGAAGCTGTTCGATCATCCTGCGAAAAATATTATAATGAGTTTAGGCCTTTGAAAATAGTTTCTTCTTCTTGACAATATACGCAAATAACGGTAACTTATGATTGGGAATTATTCCTCGATGTGTGAAGAAAGTTGTTTACTTCACCTTACAACATTAAATATTAAATATTATGTATTAATTTATGACGAAGACACAAATATTGTAGAGGAAAGTGACATTTATAATTCAAAATCCATACACTTGAAGTAGTTCAACGAATTTCAAGAGTAAAATGGATAAGAATGATTCTAAAGAGCTAATTCATTCGTATGAAATCATTTTCATAATTTGAAAAAAAAATTGAAACTAAAAGAGGTATCTTCTCTGAGAGTCTATGTAGTAACAATGCATACTGACACGCTAGAATCAGTGTTTAAACGTTTTGCTGGAAATGTAGTTTGGAGGTTATTTTCATACAAACTTTGAATTGCTAAACCAGAAAACCTAACAAATCAGTTCTGAACTAGTTGTAACTCATTATTTACACATACAACCAAATTCATTTTTAGTACTGTATCTGCAATCAAGGTTTTACGGTTTATTTAACTCTTTTGTTTCTACGAGATATTTAGTGTTTCTTTTGTGACCGTTCTAGTATTGCGTAAAGAAGTGGTTCACAGCCCTCCAAGTCGTAAAGCTATTATTATTAAATTTCACAGAACCTGTTGAGTAACAATGAAACAGGCCTAATAAGCATCTGTATGTTAATGGTTGGCTGGGACGCGACAGGGGAGATGGATGCTCGGAGAGGCTGCCCCCGAGGCTACAGACGTGTCCAAAACGATCTGCTACACATACTGTGTCGAGTGGTTAGATTTTTAACATTTCATTGTTTTTTCCAGTATCTCGGAAGGGTTTGAAGGTGTCAACGAACTACATTTTATCATGTCTTTGCTGAATGGTGTTGCTGACTAAATGATAATGGAGTTTAAAATTCTGGCTGTTTTCAGTTTTCCTGCCAAAAAGTATTTTTCAAGGTATCATGATATTTTGCCATTGTAGTCATATCTACCTGTGAATAAGGGCCTTGTAGTTTATTCAGTGTCGCGTTGTCTTCTACTTTCGTTACTTCACTTTTTGAATATTCTGTTATGGATTATTGCTTCTGATCTTCCACACAGATTTCCATTTTGCTCTATATTTTTTCCAGTTGCCTTCAGGAGATTCGTAGAGGTACTCTTTACTGTTTGTCTAATTCTAATGTCAAAATACTAGCCGCGTTTGCTGTGTTAATTATTGGGTTATCCACAAGTAAGATGTTAGCTTTTAAATTTAATTTTTAAAGCATTTGAAAAAAGATATGAAACTGTGACTTGATTTGAAGGATTAACGATACAAAACAATTGTTTCTTCGGAAATTTTCTGTTAGCTAAGAACTTTGTTTTGGCGATCCCTCAGTATTTCTTTAATTAAAAATTTCCCATTTTTAAGATCAGTATGCGCGAAACAAAACACTTTGTTTAGGGAGTAGCACTATTGACAGACTATTAGAGACTGTAAGAGTTTTCGTCAGGGAGGAGAGTTTTTGAGCGCAGTTTGTTGAGAGGCGGTGGTCTCCCCTTGCTCAGCTGTAGACAAGGTCACCTTGCAGCTATGGCCGCACAAAAAACCAGGCCCGCCCTGCAGGTGCGTCTGTGCCAGGGGTAAACACACACAACCAACAACCAACAAAATAACTTCGCTAAACACAATTCCAGTTTATTAACGATTTTAACTGGAGACGGATTTGTCGAAGGGTTAAATTTAAATATAATACGTTTCTCTACTCAAATTTTATAATCAACCAATGAATATACATGCTGTCATGCATTTCAGGAAAAAATTGTTCAGTCAGGATAAATAATCCGGCGAGCAAAAACAAATAAAAAACATTAGTAAAGGCATAAATATAAAAACAAATTGTGCTATGCAAAGTGAAAATGACATAATGAAAATAAACATGCAGATGCACTGAGGTAGCAAAGAGGAATGAAGAGATACATTTAAATACTGATGCTTGCAGGGATTTCAACGTTTCTGACCGTTATCGTCTGTGAATCTGTATGAATACGTCTGTCATTCCTAGTTCGTCTTCATCGGTATAAATTGAAAGTTCTTCCCGAGTTCAAAATAAGGAAAGTCATTAGCATTTGACGCTATAATTCCATTACAAAAGAAATAAAAATGTGTTGAGACATGTAAAAATAATTAGGACATATTTTTAGAGAAAGATAGAAGCTCTACGAGATTTCCCTTACGAGATGCGAATTGCTGTGGAAGACTCATCTGCAAATTGGTAAAAGTACTTAGCGTTACTGAAGCTTACATTTACCTTTATCAATAATGCTCATAACTTACAGATTAATGCAACACAGGTGCGCTACAACATCTGCACCGCAAACTTCTGAATTAGAAATGAACTCTTGAGCCATATACTTTTTCTTCCAGCTTTTTGTTGGGTACAAAAAAGTTATTGCATCAGACGTTTTAGAACGCTCTGGTTAAGATTCCTGACTGGAATCAAGAAATTCTTTGTTCGAATCCAAGTCTCGGTTGGAATGCTTATGGGCAATTAAATTAAACTTCACCGCCGACAAAGCTTTGAGTTGTTTGTATTAAGTTCGTTCGTATGCTTTGTGGTCCCGATAGGTCCCCTGCACTCGTAAATTACGGGATTGTATTATGGTAGCCACGACGGAGTTGGACTGCTTGCAGATTGAAATTATATCGCTTAGGTTGCCGTATTACCCTTCAGAATCTCGCGGCCAATAATAATAATAATATACATTATTTTTTAGACGTTCTAGTTACGCTAACTTCTTGGATGTCAAAGATTTTCTGACCTTTTTTTTTATCTTATCGTAAAAGGCTGGTAATATTTAATCGATATCCTCATTGTGGGTGGAAAGAAAGTCAAAAGTATCTACGAGTGTTATTGAGAGATCGAATTGCCGTTGATTCTATTCGTTATTAATGGTCACTTCTTATAGGTTTTCTACCTCTGTAACATGTCCATACTTCAACTTGGAGACTAAGTCCAAACTGTCTCTGCAGACTAACAATGTTCCTAGTTGAGGGGAGTGGTCGTTGGTATCATTTCAACTGTTGTGAAGGAAAAAAGATAAAGAAATATGGTGCTTCTTGACAGTTTGGAACCGAATAACTATTGGAACAGCCAAATTATTCCGCTCATGTTGATGGATTGTCAAACATAAACATATTAATCTAATTGTTACTATCTCTAGTTACATATTCAACAATTCACAAAGTTGTGGATGACAGAGGATGCTTTGCATCAAAACTAACTCTGTGCACTCCAATCGTGAACAGCACGAGAGAAGAAAGAATTCATATACGCATCAACACAGCACCTGATTTTTTCTAATCTTACCTCTCCCGTCACTACGACCCAAATAGGTTAGTGGACGAAGTACTTCATCGCACTCGTAAATTAAAGGACTTGTTCCCATGTTTGCTAATAAATTCAATTGAAATATGCGTCGTTTTTATGTCAGTCAACATCTACCCATTCTACGTATTAATTCTGTGACGCTTTCGTAAGGACTGCTGTAAGCAGTCACGAATTGAGCGACTCCTCTCTATACTTTCTCTATACTGTCAGTCAATCTCTTGGTATACTCATCTCAAAAGGCACAACACTAGTTCACACGTTGACGCACCAGAGTTTTGTACGCTATCTCCTTTGTATGTGCGTTTCAATTCTTCAAAATTCTACTTACGAATCGCAGCCTAGAATCAGCCTTAACTACGATCGAAGTTGTGTGCATGTTCCATTTCATGCTGCTTTGTACTATCACGCAGAAATACTTAAGGGAATCAACCTTGTAAATAACTGAACCGTTTACTATGTATTCATGAACAAACATCCTTTCTGTTAGTTATGCACATTGTCTTGCACTTTTTCCAGTTTAGTGTAGGTTGTCATTGATAGCACCATGCCGAAATTACGTCCAGATCACGCTGAATTTTTAAACAATCGGTCGAAATCCTTACTTCTCTACGGACAAAAGCATCATCAGCGAACAATCGCAAACTGCTAGCAAAATTGTATTCAAGATTATTTATAAGAAATGAAGTCATTGATACTTGATGTAACATCTAGATTAGTAGAAGCTTTTCCGTCAACCACGACATACTTCTATCGAACAGTTAGAAAATCTCTTATCCAGTCACGAATCTTTTCATATAATCCGTGCGATCAAATCTTTGTATCACATAAGTGACTTTTAGCAGAGTCGAAAGCTTTCATTAAGTCATGCAAAAATAGGGCCAATTTTGTTTCACACGATCTGTTCTTCCGAAATCCGTGTTGGTTTGGAGGAGGCAATTCGTTTTCGTCTAGAAGCTTTATAATGTTCGAGCACATAACATGCACCAGAGCTCTACTGCAAACAGGTGCTAGAGATGCGTAATGCTGCAAGACAATCTTCTCAGGTGACTGGATAGTGTCGTTTTGAAAGCTGGCTCTGCTGTCTGATGTCACGCAGCTTTCAGATGTTAAAAGATTGCTGTGCCTAGACTGGATCAGCCTCATATCATGCTTTCTTTTATTCGCTGTGCAGAGATATGGATCGGTTGTTCCTAGGATCTCTTCGATCTCCATTCTTGAAAATCGGGACTATATGCGCAGTTTTCCATTCGGAAGATAATTTTTCACTTCTAAGTATATACCAGACAGAAATGGTTCGATTTCCGTCGCGTACTCTGAATCGGAACTCGGCGGTTTTTCCCACTTCAGGCGTTCCGGTTGATTTACAATATCTGAAGTATCTTTTCGTAACGAATTCATCCCTAACTCCACATGTCGTTCATGAATGAACTAATTTTTAAATGTTAAGTACGTTAACCTTGTCGCGGCTTTCGTTAAGGTCAAAATCCGTCGTGCATTAGTTCTGACATATTACTGTCCCTACAACGGACTTTTCTTACGTGTAACCAAAATTTCTTTGGATTGTCCGTGAGGATTTCAAAAGCGAACTGGAACGGGAGTCATTGAAGGCATCACGCATCGCAAATAAAACGCCACGTTGTCACGCCTGGTTATTGTTAGGGCGCTAATGACCCCGTCGTCGACGCGCCCTAAAACCCAAATAATAACAACAACAACAACAACAAGCAAATAAAAAACAGCTTTTTAACGCGACCAAATTTTCCGTCACTACGGTACCTCATATTTTTTAAAAGTGAGCTTATCATCCTTTGATTTTTTAAGTAATTTTTTAACTTCACACGTATGCTATGATGGATATTCCCTTCTGTGATTGTTTGTTTCGATATATGTATGTCCCTACCTTCCCTGTATGTACGTATAAATCGATGCCACATCTCTTCAACCTATTCTCTTGTTGTTTCAGGTACGTTCTAAAAATTCGTTTGAACCTTTTTCGATTTTTTAACAATCCTTTCTTTTTTGTTGTTATGTTCAGTTAGTGATTTTAGGGTTGCAATTACCGCTTTTTAAGTTAAAAATTGAAGTTTCCGTTAAAAACGCACCATTGATTATGTAATTTTTAAAATTCCACTGAAAATTGATTCTTTTAACAAAGAAGATGACTATGAATAATATTTTTGATGAACTGTTTGTAATGGTAAGTCTGTAAGGATGCTAAGACCATGACCACACCTGTCTTTTTCTATGCCGAGCTCTTGTGTTCTGTTGCCCTGCCGGTGAATTCTGCTTGTTAAGAGCTTAGCAAGGTCTTGGACCCCGTCCAAGCAATAGATGCACGTGTCATTCAAGGCTCACTCTTCGGACTCAAACGCACCGAAGCGTTCCGCTTCGCACGAGTTCAGTTTGAGATGAAATTATAATATTTTGATTTTACCCTTCAATTTAAGCATATCGTTCAGAGATAAGCATCCGTCTTCTGTTTTGTACAATTCAACGTTGTATAATGAAGCGCATAGTACTTTTGGCACCGAGCCTCGTGATCCTGAGAACCTAGGTTCGATTCTGGTACGGTTGTCCAGATTACTGTTTCCCAACGTTTCCTAAAACCACTGCAGATGAATGCCGTAATGGTTCCTTCAACCTCATGAGACTTAAGCATTTTATCTTCAATTTTATTTTCAAAAATACCATTCCGACTATGATGATAGCCGTAGACCAGTCTAGAAACTAGTTTCTTTAAAAGCAGTTAGCATAGTGAATCCCAGCTCGCTTTATCGTGGTTCAAATAGAATCTGTTTCACTTTGAACTTTAATCTCGACGAATTTCGTTTTAGCTGCATTAGTTTAGCGTTGCGGTTACGTTCATTCATAAAGAGGTATTCACTGTGTATTTAAAGGCACAATGAACTTAGATTATGCGTCCGATTCACCTCTTGTTGAAACACCTACACCTTACATAACATTCCCAAGAAGATGAAACGAATCCCTTAATAAAGGGGGGGGGGGGAAAGCGAAGTTGGGCTTCTTTGGCTGGAATTCGCGGAGGAATTGCTCCGTAAAATTTCTTCATTACCAGCAAGAATAATATGATATCGAAGAGTCCTCAGTCTCGAAGTTGAGCATCTACATTTTCTATTCAGGGCAGCGACTGGAACTGTACTTGACAGATTCGTTTGCAATCAGTTGCTGTGAACGTTTTCACAAAGCAACTTCACGTAATTTGATATTAAGCTCATTAACCGTTTATAATCAGTCGTAGAAAGTGAGCCCTGACGCTTTGCTCTCGAATTCTGGAAGACGCAGTTTCGAATACCGATCGGGCCATTCAGATTTCGAGTTTCTATGTTACACCGAAATCAAAGCTCGCAAATACCGGGATGGTTCCTTCAAACGAACATGGCCGAATTCCTTCCAATTCCTTGCCTCCAGTCTAATGACCTAGATGTCGACGAGGCACAGAGCAATAAGAAAAAAATGTTTGTTATAGTTTTGTATCTATACGTGTTATTTGTACGAAAATCCTATATTTTGTTTGAAGCTGCAAAAGATTTCTAATTAAGTGATCATAAAATGCGCAAGACTTATTCCAAAACAAACAAATCTCTTAATATTTGTTTATCTGGTAACAAGGCATATTATATTTATTGAAACAGTAATTTATTGTAAGAAAGGAGACTTTATTTTATTCCTCAAAAAATAATTGAAAAGTGACTCCTTGCAGTCGTCGGCGTTGTTACTGAAACAGAATTGTTAGTTTCCGTATCTGATGCAGAAACCATTCCTAGTTCCCTCATATGTATACTTAAATCAAAGTCTGTATGTTTATTGTATGGTTATTGTTTGTTTGTTCCGCATACAAATCGACACCGTGCCGCCGATTTCAAACAAAATTTCTCACAGTTGATCTCTCAACCAACCGGTTATCGCTGACCATCTTAAATCTTGACAAGTTTTCTGGATTACATTCTTCCCATGTATCTGGAGTATGTGTTGACTGTGGAGTAGTCACTAAAGTTTTCGCAGAAATGTCGTACACTGAAATAAATACTGCACGAGTACAAAAAGCAAACCATGGATAAATCGTAACGACTCTTTAATAAATCGGTTCGTTTCTTTAATTATCAGATCACAGGATTAATATCTGAACAAAAAGAAAAGTTTGGTTAATGTTTGTCGAGAATATATACTAGAGTTTAATTCAATTCAAGTTTGCTATGAAGACCTCGCAAACTTGGAACTGAAACGTCCCTATTCGTTTTTGACTATAGTTTTGCCACGTGTGCTGTGTCCGATAATGACCTTGGCTGTTCACTCGTCATTTGCATGAGAGCACAACGCATTTCACGTCTTTGTTCCGCAGCCGGCGCGGGCGAGTGTCCAACGACTCGGAAAAAAGGGACGGCTATCGATTCCACAACTCTCAGTACCTGTTCGCAACAAGGCTTCACTACTCGTGGCCCACTCAACCAGAATTCAGGTTTGCTGTCTTTTGCTTACCTCGCTGTAGGAAAATGCGTTGCTTTCATAGTCGATTTACTTGGAAACGGCGGAGTTAAATCCTAGATGTAAATGCTACTTCGATGAGACAAAAGAAATTGAGAAAATTTTCGCATAATTTACTGTTGTATCAAGATAATACGTTTATTTTCTTATCGATACTTTTTAGTATAAAAAAGTGCGATTCCGCTCACTAGATGCTTAAAAAATGTTTCGTTAGTTCTTCGCTCACTGTTATGCAATTACCTATATGTAGCTGCTGGTAAATTTCCATGTTGTTAATATTACACTGTGGCCCTATAATCACACGCTCAAACCGTGCGGCCTAAATCGTCCAATCATATGCGCAGACTGTAAGTGGAGGGTAAATCACGACTTTAATGGAAAATGATGTGCACTCATTGGTAATACTGGCAATGTCACTGCATAACAATAACAACAAATTTCATTATTTTGTTTTTCGTTGGCCTAGGCTTTAGTCGTTGGTAATGCATTACTTCAGATGGGAAGGGTGATGTCAGACTATGTTCAATAAAATTCCCTACAGTCATTCAAAGTGTATTCTCACAGGCCTTGTGGTATCAACGTAAACGGACATATCCAAGTTAAACAAAAGTAACATGAAGTCTGCAAGGAATCAACTACGTAGGTTAGAAGGTTTGGTAACTTTGCAGTTAAAAAGACCTAACCACTGACTGCTTAATAACCATCTCTTGCTTTCGCCTCAATTGTTGCCACCAAACCGGGTAACATCGGTAAGTGGCCAGGAAGAAAGGACGTGGCATAAAATGCGACTGTTGCGTCATTTGACGTGGTTAGGTGTTGACGGCAGCAACTGATGAGGGGGCGTGCGCATCACAAGGTCGTGAGATAACATCGCTGCTAGGAATCTGCCTGTCGACATTCAGCGGACACGTAACTCAGGGCGAGTTATTAATTAACTCTAAGCTATATGTTGGCTTAAACAAATGTCTCTACCTTTCTGTCTTTAATACTAGTAAAAACACAGTAATCGGTCATTGTTCGACATTCCTCGTAATCTATTTCGTAAGATAGTGGGAATACATCTGCCTATGCCTTATATTCATGTTAAATGCTAGGCGCAAAATAAAACATCGGTGATTACTCTTTTTTTTTTTTTTTTTTTTGCTTATGGCTTTACGCCTCAGCGACGTCGAGATTAGGGAGCGTTCATAAACCACGTAGCTCCATTTTGGCCTCCTGTACACCACCCTCCCACCCTCCCACGTAGCCCTACGTGGATTTTCCCTCTACCCCCCCCCCTCCCCCACGTAGAACCTAGCTTTTCTCCCCTTTTGATTCCAGAAGACATTTTGCACTGTTTTCTCTTGTCAGACTATTGTAAATTACATACGGAGATAATTAACTGAGGGAAATAAATATTCACATGCTGTTGTGAGTTCTGTTCCTCATTTTAACTGTGAAAAATGTTATAAAGGAAAGATATGTGGTCTGGCTCGGAACAACCCCCTCCCCCCACGTAGCCCAGCGTAGCCTTACAGCCCCCCCCCCCCCTCCTTGGACAGAGCCACGTAGTTTGTTCACGGTCCCTTATTAGAGGCGGGAAAGGAATGGGGACAAGGAACGAGAACGAATTCGGCCCTTTTGAAGGAAGCATTCCAGCATTCGCCAGGAGTGATTTGGGGAAACCATGGAAAACCCAAATCTGGATGCCCGGACGGGGATTCGAACCACCGTCCTCCCGAATGCGAGGCTAGAGCGTTAACCACTCACCCACTACGCTCGGTGGTGATTACTTAAACACTATTCATATTATTTAATTAAGGGACGGGCAGTTGAAATGGGTTTCTATATTACTGTTGCATCATAACTGAGACTTCACTTACCGATTGGAACGTAGATGTAAGCTCATATTTGGTATTGTCAAATAAATGGCGAAGATTATTCTATGTGTAAGTTAATAGTCTCACTAGGGCACTAATTACAGCTGTTTGGAAAGTTGCACTTTCTCTTTTGGCTTCCACAGGCTGCTTCCCAGGGTGCTTAAGGACGCGACGATGACTCTTGAGCGAACAGAGAAACTGGGACATCTAGTACCCAGTTCCACTCTTTCTCCTTTCTCCAGCTTACGACTGTCTATACTCAACATCATGATGCTGGTGAAATATCACTTTACATATTTACGAATTTTAGTTTCATAAAGCCAGTAAAATCATAAGTCCTACGAATTTTATCTTCTTGGAGTCTTTGCTATTATTGAGGCGTCACAGTAAAGCGGTTCTACGTACTCAGTTTGATGCAATAAAGAGAACACTTTTTTTCTCGGGTGACTTTTAACAAGCAACTTTTGCTTTCGCCTCAGTTGATATAAAAAAATCGGGTAACTTCGTTGAGTGACCGGGAAGAAAGTACGTGGCATAACATAATATTGTTGTAGTCAAGAGTAGAAAAAATATAGGGAAGAAGTAAATCGGCATTTGTAAAAGAATCGTAATTGCTTTGGTATATAATTACTTTGTACATTGAATGTGATTCATGGTTTTGATAGTTCTAGAAGCAAATAGGTTTTTATGTCGAAATGGAAACTTTGAGCCTTCAAATTTTTTTCTATACTAATTAAAGAATGATACCAGTGATCTTTATTTTTCGCTTGTCCCTGAGTATTAGGAATGCAACTGAAATCCGTTAAGGGGAATTGTATAGCAATTCTTGGTGGAGGTACTAGTTTTGAACCAAAGTCTTCCTGGATGCAACACAGTGCCATAGCTAATGTGATAATTTTTTCGAAAAATAATAATCGGCAAAATTTGCAGAACTTCTTCCTAATTTCAGAAAAACGATAGCTTATAATAACTAAAACGGAAAAGTGTATCAAGGAGTACAGAAAGCAGTCCACCACCATGCAGCGCTGAACAGCTTGGCTTGCAGTGTTTTGGTCGTTAGCTGTTGCTGCGGCGTTGGTGACGTCACTGATGCGGCCAGCTGTTGCGCAGGGTACGCTCGCTGCAGGGCCGCTCGCTCTCCCCCCTCCTTCAGGAGGCTCGTGTAGAACACTTCCGGCCGACGAGGCCTTGCCTCAAGGTCTCAGTTCGCTTCCCGGCGTGCGTGCAACTGGGCGCAGTGCGCAATCGTACCTACAAAGTATTTTACTAACATGACGCTGTTACGGTGAAGATTTTCCTTGGAAACCTCAACCAGCGTCAACAAATGACACTTTTAGAATGTTTATTTTAAACGGCCACCTATCTTCCATACTAGCTTACAATTAGGTGGCTTATTTTTAAGGATACAAATTATAGATGAAACATTTAAACCTGATATCTACCTTGAGATAACGTTTGCACCATTTGAATTTTAATTGTTTCCAGTCGCTGAACCTTGTTTTGGAACGGTCTGAGTAAAAAATGTACAATTTTGAATAACCCGAGATTTGAAATCTTTTTAATTGTGTTCGATAGAATAATTATTCTGAATAATTCTAATTCCACAGGATTCAACTAAAAATACATACATTTTGATTCAGCATAGTTTTCTTTATGCTATCAGTATCTTTTGTTAAAGTACACCTTTATTAAAGTACACCGTCCATTAATTTAGTCCTTCAGTGAATTTCAACTGTGTTTGAAAGCAACTGCCAACAAATTATGCATCATAATGGCTTAGAAGAAAGAATGGTGGTGACTAAGAACATCATAATGCTGAATGCTAGAATAAGATTGTAAGATGTGAGCTTCGTTTAAGATCAAATCATAAAATCGGCATGAGTGAGAATCTGTAACTACAGTAGAGTTAAACTGTCTGTGGAGTTAATGAATGCTTCCGCGTCCAGTGATTTGTGGTAAGAGGAAGCCTCATCTCATCCATAGCAACCACGATTACGAATGGTTTACAGTTTTACAGGCTGTAGTTTTCTCCTCCTTTCATGACTTTATTTTCTCGTAGATGCTTTTTACAGCCATTGAAATAAAAAGTCGCTTATTGTGACGAGTGGACGACAAACCAAAATTAAAGATATTCTAATAAAGAAATGTGGACGGATGGATTGATGTAAATAGTATTTCTCTAATGGCATGAGACTCTGGGTGTCATATTTTGACGGTGTTGCTTCTTTTTCCAGTAAACTATTTTTATGACGGTTACTCGGAATATACGGATTGGATTGCAGAGAATTATCACAAAGCCTTAGATTTGAAATTTATTTTGTTTTTCTTCATTTAAAAATAATATCCTCGATAACTGGAACTTGAATTCTAAAATTTGCTTTGTGTCTTTGGAGAAAGAAATGCTCGTCTGACTTACCACCATCTATCATTATCTTTCTTGCCTACATGACGTAAAAACTAAAAATAAAAATCTGAATCCTCTAGGGGCCACTCTTAAATTATGTCACACAAATTCCATTGTTTTTTCCCCTCCATCTCATTGTCACACCATATTACACTTTGTGGATCTCCTCTCCCTTTTTTCACATAACTCATTTTCCAATTTTAAAAATTTGGAATTTGATTAAAACAATACTTTCAATTTATGCCCCTTTTCGTCCTCATCCCATCCCCCTCCTCCTTATCCCTCTCTCTACTTCCCCCTCCCTCTCTCACCCTGCCTCCACACACATTTTTCCCTTCCTACCACTCCTTTCCCCCTTTATCATGCTTTGTTTAGTTACACGTTGTGGATCCCTTCCTCTTAAATGTCTGACGTAATTTATGGAAGGTCCCGTATATGCTACAAAACAATTGAATTCTAATATGTTTTACTGTAGCTTTGCTTATTTTTGATGTCCATTTGCGGGAAAAAAGTCGTGTTAAAGAAAGCCATGTAGTCCTTCATCTAAGCCAGAGAGACCTCTGATTATGTGGAATCCGATTCACGGATCGTATAAAAATAATTCAAATAAACAAAACAAATCTTTGGCAGACTGTCAAAGTTCATTTAACGACCTGAAAAAATTTCGGTACCCAGACCTATCCACCCTGTATTTAAATGTGGCCTATACTTAGGCTTGCCAGATTTCTGAAATGTTCAACCGGGACACTAGAATGACCCCCCCCCCCCCAGCGTCATGGGTATTCAAGGGTCCAGACCCTTGGTGGGTTTCAGAGTGTTTTAGAGGGTAGTTTATTCTCAATGCTATGAATACCTAATAAATGGAACCTAAACCAGGGATAATAATAAATTATACTAAAATACAAATTTAAATATTTTATTTCTTACATGTGAGTGTTTACATATAAATGTAATAAGTTGACTAAGTAAGATTGTGAGAAGAAACCCTTTGGATGAGGAATAACAATTTTAACAGCTTTTACGTGTACTTTTCATTGGTGAGCACTTTTTTTAGAAAGTCTTTTTTGGTTTTAATCTTGTTGTAAAAATCTTCACAAGTTAATCCGATAGGCTAGGCAGGAACAGACTGACATTTCTATCGCAGGCGACTTTCGCCGGGGTGAAGGTGGGCGAGTCCAATGTTACAGTAACATTGTTACTGCACATGAGGAGTGTAATACTAATACAATACTGGACTCGCCCGGAGAGCGCATGCGCATGGTCATGATTGGAGAGACAAGGCGATGTGATGACAATATTTTTATATTTATTTATTAGCAGACCCTCATTCCTTTATAGTTTTCACTTTTCATACAGTACAGTTAAATAAATGACAAAGTAATTATCCTAAGTTATACTTCACAGTTAATTGTTTTAAGACATTTTTGGTCATCTATATCTATAAATTATAGTTTATAACCAAATTTAATTTTTACCGGGACGGAAGGAAAACCGGCCGGGACACCGGGACTTTGTCTAAAAACCGGGATTGTCCCGGTCAAACCGGGACGTCTGGCAAGCCTACCTATACTGCGCACCATCATGCATTTGAGGATTCCTTTTCGCGTCCAGAAATGATATTTCTACTTCGCTATTTGTTCCTACCCAGCAGAATGGGATTGACCCTTAGTTCAAACGTCGGTCCCAGCTGACTGCCCGTCGTGACTAGGGTTTTTATGTTTTTCACCCAGTGTATGGTGGGAAGTTTCTCACCCTCCACTTCAAAAACTTCATGTACACAAATCAAATGGCACATTTGTGCTAAAATTTATGATTGCTTCCCAGTTTTAGATAGTTCTTAATCTCCTTAGTCTCAACAGGGCATAAATACAGAGTAAAAATTTAAATTTTTGTTACTAATTATTGCCGTACGTGGCTATAAATCTTTGCTTAGTTAGAAATTTTACGAACAAGAAATAGATCTTGTGGCATGGCATAGTATTGTGGGAAATCTTCATAAATGGCACTCATAATGACGTTGGTTTCATTGTATCCTTCTCTTTGGAAAAACTATTTGAAAGCTCCTAATAGTGCAACTTAAACATGTAGAACATTGCTGTTTGATTCGTGTAAAAGCACGTTTACAAATTCTGCATGTGTAGAACAGAACTGAAAACATATACTTTTGCCATTGTGAAGTGGCACAGAACTGCAATAAAATTTAAATTCTATCCAAAAAAATAATTCCATTGTTATTAAATATTTCCAGTTAAAAAAGTATTATTACGGACAACTTATGGTTTAGTCTAGATGGCCTTCACGTGATGCAACCACAAACAATTGCGACTGTAGATACTAGTACTTGTTCATCTTATTTGTATTTACCTCCGACTGCGTCTCCCGATTGTTGATAAAGGCAACTGTTAACTTATGCTTTTCCAGCGCACTGTTGCTATGTGGTTATCGTGGGATAGTGTCTTCAAACACAAAGTTTTGATAGTATTCTTCAACTGGAGATATAATTCCAAAGTACTATATTTCGAAATATTTTTTCACGAATGAGCACTATACGTCGCAAAACTTAATTCCACGGTGAATGCGAATAATTGCATTTTTTGCAAAGTTTCCTACAGTGTTTGTTCCGGTTAACTGAAGGTCATTCCTATCGAACTATATTCCAACCCGCGAACTGAGACTTCGGTAGTCAATCGAAAGACTGTTATTTTCAAGCAGTGATTAGGTTGTAATCTACATTGCACCATTCTAACGGTCAATGGTGTATTACAATCTAAGTACTCCTTCGAAATAATACCCAGTATTAGTCGGCGGAGATGATTGTACTTACAGCGTAAACACGATCTCCAGTTAATCCTTTTGTTTCATCGCCTTTCAACATTTCCTGTAGGTTATTTGTCCCATTTTAACAGTGCTGCTGTTCTCTCTGTTAATTTAACATTTATTTCAGTACATTTTACTTACCATATTGATTGCTTTGTTTACGATCTAACTCAAATGTCTTAAAATCCACATGCATCTGACTGCGACATAAATCAACAAAAAGTCAGCATGATCCTCATTATTATGGAATACTTTATATTCGATCAATGGGTTGTGCCTGTATAAACTGTGAAATCAGTGAGAAATTTTTGATTTATGCGCATGAACCTTCTCCAGTAGGGAGAAAATTGTGAGAGCATGGTTTTCTTTAGGTAATGTGTAAGGCTTGTCTCCCCATTTTTAGCGATATCAACAACCACGACGTGTCACAATGTACGGAAGTGGGTGGGCTAGCTGGCGCTTTGTCTTCCGGCCTTCCAGAAAATATTTTTAACATCTTCTCTCTGTGGTGCTCATAGGTTATCGGCCTCAGACCGAGACGCAGGAAATGTTGAATAGCAAAAAACCCGACTATTTTAAGCTAGCCTGGAAGCCAGGTTGACTTGTCAGTATGGAGAAGATATTTTTGTTCTCCACATCCCTCTTTTTAAAAGACCTTGTGCCTGACTTTTCTGGATATGAAGCTTTGGTACATTATTCCTTGTGCCGCTCCACTGGATTTTATTCGCTTCTTTTAGTAAGCTCCCTGTAAATTCGTTCCAATCTACTTAATCTGGGACGACTTGCTAATTGCAGTGCGAATTATAGACCTTAAGTTTTTAATTGCTTTGTAAGACACAAGTAAAATTATTTTAAATTATCTTACTGCTGTATTGGTGCCCCATGATAATACAGCAAATCCTACATAATGTCTGGAATAATTGGCTGGTATTTGTTTTTGCCACGACTTTTCCACTCGTTTTGTACGACCTCTACATAATCGAGTCATACGTTCTTTTATCTCTTGTCCCGAGATACTTTCTTCAAAAACTTTAGTTTTGTTTTCTATACTGCTTCCCTTCGCCCTTTACTTAACCAAACGTATTTGTTTCAAAATGGGGGAAACGATCTTATTTCCCTTTAGCTGCAATTTCTCTATAAATTACATTTCAGAGATATGTTCATTTTACAAATTCTTTGGCATTTGTGTTCATTCTGGTCTCGCCGGTATTAAACTTTCACTTACATTAAATTTTGTGGTCCGTACTTACAGTTGTCGTCGATCAACAATTTCTTGCGGCTAATGGATACACTAGATTCCTCGAAACACTCATTCAAGTGACGTTGCAAGCTTTGCTGATTCTCACGCCGCTTGCAAGAACACCTTTTCCTGCTGAAAATGTCCATCACCCTCTGGGAATGCAGGTTATAAAACAACCGACGAATTTTAAATGTGCAGCAAGTTAACGTGAATAGAACAGTATCCCCACCACTACATCTGCTTCACATGAGCTGGTGTTGATTTTGTTTTATTTAGGAAAGTGCACTGTAAACCTGCCATCGTCACAATCGTCAGACTTAACGACCGGCTACTTGTAGCTTGTCGCTAGTTCGCAGATTATAGACAGAATTTGTACAGGCCATTAACCTCACTTTTACCTCGTGAGGGCGTGATTTGTGTGTGTGAAATACGTATAGATTGTTTCTTCTTCCGGATTTTATATTAAATTGTAGGTCCGCAGGGAAGAAACTGCTAGTCCTACGTCTAACAAATTGGCTTAATGTGGTTTTTTCGGGCATAACCAACCACCACTTCCGTCGTGGGCAAAGTTAAGTTTTAAGTAATATACCAGATTAATAGCTGCGATTAGGAACCTAAACGCCGGAGTAGAGGATAGTACTGAAGTGTTTGCGGGTGTGTTTTACATACCGATTTTTCTCTGGCCACTCTAGAAAGCCATCACACCGTTTCCTATCGTGTTATACATTACACGCCAAACACATCCGCAACATCGGCCTGTGAAGTCTCTCCACAATTGCTGACGAGCACGACCTGCGTTTACTGATTATTAGTGACCGACTGACGATTCGGTTTCGGCCAAAAAATCTAGTTTCGGTCACAGTTTCGGTTTCGGCCAAAAATCGGCCGTAAGGGAGCGTGCACAAACTACGTGGCTTGGTCTGGGGGAGGGGGGGGTTGGCTGGAAGGCTACGGTGGGCAACGTGGGGGGAGGGGGGGTTCCGAGTCAGGCCACGTAGCTTTCTTTTCATAACACTTTTCACAGTTAAAATTAGGAACAGAACACACAGCAGCATGTGAATATTTATTTCCCTCAGTTAATTATCTCCGTATGCAATTTACAATAGTTTGACTTTAGACTTTCCTTTACTTCTGAATTAAACTGTATTTTCAAGTTGTGCAATTTTCTGCTTACTCATTAACGTTGGTGGTTTAATATGACAGCCAATTCCTGTAGAGCACTTTGCTTTTTAATTCGGTTACGATACGATTTACTATTTACATCCCACAGGTTTGGTAAAACTTTCCACTTCGAAATTAAAGCAAGTATTTCACTTTGAGGCAACGACTTTTTTCTTTCCGATGTTCTCTTTCTGGAAGGTCGAAAAAAGTTTCGGCGAACTGGATGTTTACACTGCACTATAACTTAGTGTCTGATACATATGGTGCAACAATTCAAAAGTATATATGGTTTGCTCTCAGACGTGCTTGCTCGAACAGTGAGATCAACTCGCAATACGTGTCGCAGTTTTATTGCTCTTGTATATGAACCTTAATGTATGATGAAAATTATGTAAAAGTAAATAGAGGTTATGTTTGATTCACACATTACGTAGCTACATTTGCTTTTAGGTAACTGTTGTTGGATTACTCTTTATACACTTATTTTAATTTTAACCACACAAACAACTACCTGCTGTGATTTAACTGTGTGTGAGCTTCTCTTAATTGATTTTAATCGTGGGAGAGCTCGTATAGCTTGTGCGAATTAAATTTTCATCTCGACCACTTCGCAACCCCTTACACGGGTAGTGCGTGTAAATTTTCTTCTCTATATGGAATTTAAATTGATTTGAATTAATTTCATAATCACCCTATTACAGTAGTTTTATTTTATGAGGTCTACTGTATTAGGTATTATTTATTTATCTTACACTATTTTCTTTCAGGTGAAAATGCCATAAAAAGAAAAAATCCTATTTGGCAGTTTTTCGAAAAAAGCACTACCGATTCATATAAGCTGTTTGCAAAATTTGTAATAAATCATATTCATTGGGAATCCACGAACCCAAAAAACAAACATTGCATGGAGTAAAACAACATTTATCTAAGTTTCATGACGCGGAACACAGGCAGATGATTAAACGACAATCAGCAATAGACGAACTGAAAAATGATTCAAATGAAGCTAAACTAAAGAGAATGTGTCAAAGATCTCACTGCAAGTATTGAGAACTGACCAACCGAATCTTGTCCAGACAACGATACCGAGTTTCACTTCTAAATCTAAAGTGGTACAATGGCCTGATGATCATGAAATTCAAAAAGGATTGGTAAAGCAATAACGTACTTAATAATTGTGGACATGCTGCCTTATGCTTTGGTGAAAGGCGAAGCATTCCGGCGACTCAATTTCACCAATCCACACACAATTCACAAATATCGGATGAAATCTGAAAAATATTTTAGAACATTTTTTTATATTAGCATAAAGCCACGAAAACGCCACCAGTTGCTTAAAAGTTTTTATTCTTTAAAACTTTACTGCAGTTTCGACAAATACATGTTTGTCTTCTTCGGAAGTATGACACGTTAAAATTCCGCCTGGCGGAAGTCACCCGCCTCTTACAGATGTTGTCTAGTAGACGGAAGGAAGAATCGTGACGATGTGCAACTCCGCACGAAAGTGACTGAATTGTGATAATGCTTCCGCCTATGTAATTTTAACGTGTCATACTTCTGAAGAAGACAAACACGTATTTGTCGAAACTGCAGTAAAGTTTTAAAGAATAAAAACTTTTAAGCAACTGGTGGCGTTTTCGTGGCTTTATGCTAATATAAATTTCTTTTACCGTTGCTGACACGCAGCTATGCTCAAGATTTTAAAATTTTAGAACATCTCTGATGCCGTAAACTTGTTAGAAAATTAAGTCTAATATAAAGATTTTTACTGGCAAAAAGCGAGTGGGTGAGTGCTACCACTGATATCTGAACCAATTCATGTAAAACATGTTCACTTCTCAGCTTTACAGCTCATTTCATCGTAAATCATCAACGTCTAAAAGTTATAATGGGTGCATGCGTACTGGAACAGGATCATAAGGGAAGGAGGATTTACACAAGTGGTTGAGCAAAACACTAGGGGACAAAATATTTTGGATATATTTCTAATTAAGCCCGATGAAAACCTTTTGAGGTACAAAGTAACTGAAGGAATAAGTGATCATGAAGCAGTTCTGATGGATATTAGAGGATTCAGTAAACCAGCTGCCAAAATTGAAGGGGGAAATAGGTACAATTATAAAAAGGCACCGGTTTCAAATTTGAGGAGATATTTCAGAGAACAATTCAGCAAATGGAAGGAAGGCTCAGGTACAGTAGAGTCAAGGTGGGGAGAGTTCAAGGAGATAATAAGAAAGGGGGAAGAAAAATTTATTCCAAAGCAAAAAATAAAGAGAAGTAGAGAACCTATGTACTATAATAGGGAAGTGAGGAGGTTAAAGAGGTTGGTAAGAAAAGAACATAACAGAGTTAAGAGACAGCAGGGTAGTAGGGAATATTTAAAACAACTAAACAAGGACTTAATAACAGCAAAGAAAATGGCTAAAGATGGGTTTATGAAGAGTATTGTCAGTGCAGGGCATCTAGAAATTTCTATGGCTATATCAGGAAACTGAGGGGAAGGGAGGATGTAGAGACACTTATAGATAAGGATGGAGAAGAAGTTACTGACGATTTGAAAAAGGCAGAGATTTTAAGTAACTGGTTCAGTGAAAGCATTAGGGACAATGAATAAGAAACAGGAGGGTCTAATTCGGAGAACGAGCTTAACAACACAATTAGAAATGAGGATAGTAAAAAATTTGATATCCATCCTGAGGAAATCATGAAGGAAATAAGAAAGCTGAAAAAACATAAAGGGGCTGGTGAAGATAATATTACTACAGATATCTTAAAGAAAGCCGGATGTGACATTGTACCTTATCTTGAAATATTATTTAAATTGAGTCTAGACACTTGTTGCTTACCACAGGACTGGAAAAGTGCAATAGTAGTACCGGTTCATAAGGGAGTGGTGAGAAATAGAGTTGAGAATTACAGGCCAATCAGTTTGACATCTGTGGTAGGTAAATTAATGGAAAGATTGATATGCAACCACATCAGAAATATATGTGAGGAACGTAATTGGTTTTCAAGCAGGGAACATGGTTTCAGGCAAGGATATTCATGCGAATCTCAGTTGGTGGGATATATGCAAGATATTTCAGATGAAATGGACAAGGGAGGCCAAATTGATAGTGTAGCACTAGATCTGTCTAAGGCGTTCGACAGAGTAAGCCATAAAATGGTAGTAAATAAGGTAAAAACCATTGGAGTGGATAAGAAAGTGATTTGCTGGGTAGAAGAATTTTTAAAAGGTAGAAAACAGAAAGTTAGGGTAGGAAATGTAGTATCAAAAGAAGTGGAAGTAAAAATGAGTGTGCCACAGGGTAGCGTATTGGGACCATTGCTATTCATTATTCTAATGAATAATTGTGTTGATTGTTTACTATCTGAAATTAGATTGTTTGCAGATGACATAATGCTGTATAAAAGAATCAAAACGATAGAGGATTGTAAACAGTTGCAGGGTGATCTGGACAGGATATCTAATTGGGTTGGTAAACATGGAATGAAGATAAATGCAAAGAAGAGTCAGCTTATTAGATACACAAATAAAAAACAAAAGGTTAATTATGAATATAAGGTGGGGAAAGAATTGCTTGCTGAAGACTTGAAATGCAAATATCTTGGAATTACTTTTGATAACCAACTTAACTGGGCAGGACACATAGGACAGGTGGTAGGAAAAGGTTCTGCACTTGTTGGAGAGAGTGATGAGGGGATGTACGAGTGAAGTCAAGGAATTGGGTTACAAAACTTTGGTCAGACCATTGCTCGAATATGGTAGTGTAGTATGGGACCCTCATTTTACGTATCAAATACAGGAGTTGGAGAGGGTGCAAAGAAGGGCTGCTAGATTTGTTTCTGGAAATTATCGCAGAATGCAATCAGTGACGGATATGATAAAGGAGCTGGAATGGAATTCATTGCAAGACAGGAGGAGGATGAGGAGGGTCATGGGAGTGTACAGTGCATATACTGGTGATGAGGCATGGAAAGATATTGCAATAGGTATGAAAAGCAGTGCATGGAAGGGAAAAGATGACCATGACCACAAGCTGGTACTCTATTTCAGGCACAAGGGTGTGGGAAGATTCTCTTTTTTAGGTAAGGGTGTCAGGGATTGGAATGAGTTACCAAGAGAAATGATGAATAATTTACCGAAAACTTTGAAGGAATTTAAAGATAAAATTTGTAGAGGGCAAATGTAGGTGGGTGCACTATAGGGGGATGATGGGTGTGTAGGGAAATTGCCACCGGAGCCTGTGCTCCATTGCAATTAAATTAAATTAAATAAATTAAATACATTTAGCAAAAATTTACAGAGATGGTGAATGAATGAATAGAGTTTAGATGGCAAGATTTTTCTGGTCCTATGTGACAGTGCAGTAAATATGGTTTGCGCCATGCGTGGTCACTATGAATCTATAGGCTGTGTGGCACACACGCTTCAGTTGGTGATAAAACACGCACTATTTTCATACGAAGAAACCAAAGAATTATTGAAAAAATAAATCAGAAAAATCGTAGGCCATTTCAACCATAGCGAGCAAGCAAGAAAACTGACAGAATGCCAAAAACAATGCAGACTACCAGAACACACTTTGGTGCAAGATGTCGATGCGAGGTGGAACAGTACATACTTGATTTTTCAAACGCTTTTAGAACAAAAGAACGCACTCAGCTTGTACAGTGCTGAGTATAGTTAAATTTACACTCTTTTCTCTAATGAATGGGATGTTATAAAGACCCTTACAGCTGTTTTGAAATTCTTTTATGAAGCCGCACTTGATTTTTCACTTGATGACTCATGAATATCAATAGCAATATCTTTGATATCATTATTAACCCGACAATTGCAAGTTCGGTCCGAAAACGAAGATGAGATGATGACAAATGTGAAAAACTCACTGTACGAGTCTTTGAACATCAAATTCTCCTTTATAAAAAGGCATCCTTCATTGATGGCTGCGACAATACTGGACGCAAGATTTAAATCGAAATATCTCAGTTCCTATGAAGTGGATGTTGCAATGACAGAAATAATATCTTTTTTGGCGGAGTGCAAAGACGACCCGGTACTGTCTGGCAGCGGAGAAAATGTTCCCTCAGTTTCTGTAGAACTGATCTTGCTAGGCTCCAACGTACAGCAAGAAAAGGAGAGTCTTTGGGATACACACGATAATATATCTAATCAGATGGAGATAACTGGAACCTGAAAATCAAAAAAACTGTTCTGAAAGAAAGAATCCAGTCTTATCTGTCTGAGCTATTATGGCAACGCAATGCCGACATATATTGTTACTGGAACAGCAGTCCATATCCTACCCTGAGAAAAGCTGTCTTAAGGTATCTTTCTGCTCCGCCTACCAGTGTTCCAAGCGAGCAGCTGTTTGGTGCTGCTGGACAAATATACGCAGATCGTCGGAGTAATCTGCTTGGTGAAAATGAAGAAAAACTGCTTTTCTTAGCGTACAACATAAGACTTATTAATTACGAAGTTAATTATTAATCTAATAATAATATTCCTTTTTTTCTTTTGGTTTTATAAGTGTTTTTTAAATTAATTACTTGATTGTCGTACTAATTAATTATTTTAATCTTTTTTTTAGATTGATTGATAGCTAATTCTATCTCTTTTTTTCTTTTTTAAGATTGATAATTACGTAATCACCATGTGATACATACAAAGTCTCAGTGAATGAATTACTTATTGACAACTTGTATATTACACTTGGTAATTAATTTTTTTATTATTCAAAATAATAAATTAATATTAAGAATATTGTGAACACAATTAAGATGATCAATTAATAATGAGTCTGTACTTTATATCTAACTTCATTGTTGATTTTTGACAAAGTTTATTTACAAGAGTAAGTCTTTTAACATGTTTACTATTTTTGTTCATGTTAAATTGTTAATATAATACAAGTAAAGAATAATTTTTGTTACATACTTCAATTATTGTTTCTTCTTTCATTTAACACGAATTAAGTGTCTGTATGTGTGTAAAAATACACTTAATTTCAGCATACAATAGAAATTGTAACATGTCTAAATAAGTTTCAGTTTAGGCCTAAACTGAGACCGAGGCCGAAGATTTGGTTTCGGTCTAAAATCCTGTTTCGGTCGGACCTTACTGATTATATTTTGGATCTTTATATTTGTCTCTACTTCAGACCAGTATTTTGAACTTGACAGTTCGACGTGTCATTAGTAGCGAGAAACTAGTGTCCATATTGGATGGTAAGAAAATCTGCGAAGACATTTTAACAGCGACACATAAATGTGACTATTCGAAAACTAGAAAAACTGTCAACCAATTATGGACTCAAAATCGGATTCTTCCAAGTGTTGCGCTGAATTTACACAGCGCCGTGATAGTTTTGTTTAACTAACGTCCCTCAAGTTATCATTTGCTGTCCATCGACAGCATTTGTATTTTTATTTCCTTCTTGCTTTCTATTTCCACTAACTACAATATCTATCACAATAATAAAGTTCTAACGCTTATAACAAACGCAAATTCTAACAGACTCTAGGGCCTAGTTAAAAGTCTATTTAAAATCATAACATGATCATAGTTACAGAGTTTCAAATTCACACATGTTATTTCTCGGTCGTGACTTAACCTAACCTGGTAATTTTAACGACTAAATGATACTTACAGCTTAACATGGAAATCAAACCAC
This sequence comes from Vandiemenella viatica, assembly GCA_031002005.1. Classification (NCBI taxonomy): domain Eukaryota; kingdom Metazoa; phylum Arthropoda; class Insecta; order Orthoptera; family Morabidae; genus Vandiemenella; species Vandiemenella viatica. Next base: position 218,997,759 of record JARYHS010008074.1, on the reverse strand, counting down.
AGAATGTAAAAGTCTGCTAAAAGAGGGCTTTGGGACTGAGATCGGCATTCGAATCCCCAGTCACCACTTCGAACTGAGCTTAATGACACCGTAACTGGAGTTTATGGTGAATCAGTTTTGTAGTATTAGTTGGCTGTGACCTCGTGCTGCCGGTGGTTGTCCCAACCTTGACACGGGCGGTGCAGCTATCGACCAGAGCAGAGCAGCCGCGGACAAAGGAGAGCCCCGGCCGTTGACCCCGCCTTGTTTACATCGGACCGGCGTGGGCACGTGGGCACCGCGTCCCACACAATACTACATCATAGTCCTATACTAAATCACGGTGAATGTTCCGTTGTTGCTTTTAAAGTACCTTTTATCCCCAAATCAGCTACATGGCCGAACTGAAATTCAGTACAGAGCGCAAAACTAATTAAAGACTAATTGCAAAAGCAAACTTGAAATAGTGACTCTGCATTATTGACAAACGTACCTTACGTTTTTTTCTGGCCACGAAATCAACCACTTTGAGATCAAAGACTGTGCTTTGTATAAAGTCACTTGTAACTGTCACTACGAAAAAATCTGTTCATACAGACTTGACTATTGCTTACTGATACAAATGAAAAGGGGACAACCTATAAATATGTCCTTTTACAGTATTTCTATCATCCTATGATCACAGTATAGCAAAGCGATGTAAGGGAATTCGGAAACAGAGCCTTTCGCAGTCAGTATGTGGATCCTATACTCAAGCAACTGTCACATACAGGAGTTGGAAGAGATGCGAGGGAAGGCAGCTAAATTTGCTTGTGGAGATTAGCGTGAAACAGAATAAGTAACTAATGCTACAAAGGAGCTGGTTTGGGAGCCATTGGAACACAGGAGGCGGGTGAAGGGACTCTTGGGAATGTATGAGGCATATATTGGCGAATAGGTTTGGTTGGATAAGGAATACACAGATGGCTCTAAACTAGCAATCGATTTTAGCCATAATGGAGTCGGATTTTTATTTTGTTGGTATGGGAGATAGACACTGGAATAAATTACGAAGATATATGTTGAACAACTAACCTCAAACAATTTAAAGGAAAAAGTCGTGAAACACAAAAGTAGATGTGTATGGAAACGGCCAACGGGCCAAATTCTTCATCACAATTAATCAGTAACGAATAATAATAACAATGAAAACGATGGTTATACCTGCCAGTGTGGCTGCGCCAAGTCCTGCACCCCGCGATGAGTGCTCCCAATCTCCCGCTTATAAATTACACATTTCACAAAAAAAAAAAAAAATACTCTTATGATACAGAACAAAGCTAACGTTTTCAAGACAGGTAGCATTATAAACATTCGTCCCCTATGATTAAATGCTGCAAACCTAACAACCCTGGTTCCAGCTCTCCCATTTTACGTGATACACAGTGGTGTCCACATGGTCCTTAATGGCCGTAACAAGGAGGAAAAACTAATGATTCCAATCCACTAAAATAATTTCATTCTCGACACATCCAAAGCCAAAAAGTTATTTATTTATTTATTAAGATCCTTGCTGCGGAAACATGTGAAACATGTCATGGTTAATGTATATGCAGGGTGTTAAAAAAACTGTAAAATATTTTAGGAGGTGATAGTATGCATCAAAATAACACAAAAATGTCTAATATATATTGGATTGCAAACGCCTACTTTCTGAGATAACAGCCCTTCAGCTTAAGGAATCGTGTACTCTTCGATACTATCTTGGCTGGTCCTGTACGTCTTCAGTCAGGGGCGGATCCAGGATTTTGTTTGTGGGAGGGAGGGGGGGGCTTGGCTTGAGTGAATTTTGGTTCAGAGGGCTTGCGTTCAGTGGATTTTGGTTTGGGGGGGGGGGGCTTGAGTCGGGTAGTATTTATAGCCTCCTCGGGCCTCAAATCCATAGAGATAAAAAAAAAAAAAAAAAAAAAAAGTTCTCAAAACTACAATGTCAGGGGTGGACCTAGATACGTTTGGGGGGGGCTTGAGCCCCCTAGCCCCCCCCCCTGGATCCGCCCCTGTCTTCAGTGCATGTAATCATGTACAGTACTAACCAAGACAGTATGGAAGAGTGCGCTGAAGGGCTGAGGCATCTGTTGACGTGGACGGGCGTCACATTAACTCCGAAAGTATGCGCTTGCGACCCAATGTTTAGCAGACATTTTTGTCTTATTTTACACTTTTTTCAATATCCTGTACATATAACATGAGTAATAATCATAGTGAAAAATATTATAATCCGTTATAAAGACGACAAAAATAAAATAATCATTATTGTTTACAACTGAATTATGCAAAGTCTTATTACATGCAGTTAATTCTTTAGTTCAATTTCTTGAATGCAGTAAAAGGATTGGCAATAAGATAGTCCCCCAGTTTATCTTTAAATGTACCTTTATTTTATACTTTTAGGAAGTTTATTAACAGATGTGTCTCAAAATAACTAACTCCTCTTTGTACAAATAACAGTGATGTTTGTATTTTGTACAAGTTATTTTTGTTCTTGTGTTGAAATTGTGTATCTGTGAATTAGATGTAAATGAGTTAAAATGTTCTGCTACACATGAAACGATATGTATACTGATAAGTCATTGTAAGAATATTGAGCTTCTTAAAGAGTTGTCTGCAAGAAGTTCTTGGTTTTACCCTACACATCATCCTAATAACTCTTTGCTGTGCTATGAAAACTTTGTGAAGAGTTTCCCCAAAAGTTATGCCATAGGACATGATTGAATGAATATAAGATAAGTACACCTGTTTAGTTAATTCTGGATCTGCTGTCTGAGAAAGTTTTCTTATTACAAAGGTGGCGCTACTTCTTCAGTAGTAGCCTGATATGTTTTTGCCACTTGAGTTTATCTGTTTGAATGCCAAGGAGTTTTATATTCTTTCTTTCCTAAATTGTGTTTTTTTATAGTTTAGATGTAAATCCTACTGCGCATAATTGTTTTTAAAACTTAATATTTTTTATCAAAATTTAATTTTAATGAGTTTGACTTAAACCAATTAATAATACTTACTAAATACTTAATTTGCATTAAATTTTAGATTACTGTTCGGTGCTTTTCTCACAGTCAAGTTAGTGTCTTCTGCAAATAAAATGCTGTTACATTTTCGGGTAAGTTTCGGGGAAAATCAGTGATGTTTAATAAATTGAACAGAATCTTGTGGAACGCCATGTTGGATTTTCTTTGCGCTGATGAAGCATCTTTACTGATATTAGAATAAAAAAGGGAAACATTTTGCATTCAGCTTTTAGTGTATCAATTAACCATATACATGCGATTCTATAAATACCATAGTATTACATTTTTCAAAATTAATAAAATTCAGTCAATGCTTTTGCAAGATTACAAAAAGTTCCTACAGGGCGTATTTTACTATTCAGTTCCTCAAATGTGTTATTTAAAAATGAATATATAGCCATTTTTGTGGATAACCTTTTTTGGAATCCAAACTATGAGGTAGTGAGAATATTATAGTGTGTAACATGTTTTGAGTTGGAGGAGATATTCTCCAGCTGCCCCTAACTTGATTTTTTTTATCTGCTTCGTTATAAATGTTTTATTATTCTACAACTAGCATTTGCCCGCTGCTTCACGCGCGCGTGCCTTGGCAGGTGTAGAAATTATTTACCGATTTTATTCTTTTATCAGACATTAACGTGGAAAGGCATGAACTGTTAATGTATTCTGAATAGTTTCGTTTGTTTCGGTTAATACGTTAGGTTCGGTTTTCATACTGATGTCAGAGAGTTGTTTTATTCATATTTTAACGTGATGCAATTGATTCAATAGTAGAAAAGGTTCCTGAAAAATTAACAGTAGTAATTCGTGGTTGTAATTATTGTGCGAAGTATAAACATTTATTGTTTAGAAAGGCTTTCACGGTTCAAACGACATTCTTTCTTCTGTGTGCTTTCAGAAGCTATGGATTTAGCGTATAGAACCCTGTTATAGGTCAATCGCTTTTCTCGGTGCAGGTTACTTTCATTTGCTCTAGCTATTTCATCTCGTTCTCTTTGACGTTGCAGACGATGTTGTCGGTCTATTTCACTCTCATTTAGCCGATTTCGGCGACATCTTTTAGCTGCAGAAGTTGACCCCGACAGATTAGATCTCTTTCGCAAGGGCATATCATAAACTTTTATCCTTACCCAACTCACAGCACTAACAATTAAAACGTTTTCACAGCTGCAATTGTCACTATGCGGGAACTTCGGCTGCGAGTATATAGATGAGCATAAACATGGTTACAATATAGAATATCTGTGGTAGTAATAAATAATATTATTTCTGAAAGCAATATTTAATTCAGCTAAAACATAATATTTTTAAATGCTGATATGGAGGATTCCACGGTTAACGTGGTACCGAAAATTTAAATGGATATATAACAGTTGTAACATTAAGAAAGCTGATATTATAATCATTATGTGTAATTTTTTTGGCGATTTTATGTGTAAACTTTGCCTGGGATTATATAGCTAGGTATCATGGAGGAAGGAAATATATGGAGACGACGCAAGAGACCTTCACCACGCATTGAAGTGAAGCAGGGTGGAGGAGGAGTGGGGGGCATGGCCGGAGTGGAGGGGGCATGGCCGCTTCCATACAGACACGGGGAATATGTACAAAAACCTCAAGGGGACTCTAGGATAGAGGTGACGCCGCAATCTGGTGATGGATTATTATGTAACTCGATATGACAAATAAAAAATGAAGAATATAATTTTTTGATATCCTGCTTAGTTTTCGAGATATTCTGTCCCAAATGTGAAATGGTTTTGGTTGAAATTCAGAAGAAAAAATTGGTCAAAGTCAAATTTGATGATGGATTCTTATTTAAAAAGACGAGACAAATGAGAAATAAAGAATAAAATTTTTCGACATCTCACCTAGTTCTAGAAATATACTGTATCAAAAGTGAGGTGTCTTGAGTTGAAATCGAGAAGAAAAATTTCGCAAAAGTCAAATTTAATGATTCGATTCTTATGTAACACGACGAGACAAATCGAAAATAAAGAATAAAATTTTTCGATATCTTGCTTAGTTTTCGGGATATACTGGGAACATCGCAATTGTTTGGAAGCGCATTGTCGCCGCTGCCGCCACTGCGCATGCTTCACCAATTTAACCTCACTTCTCCTCCATATATTTCCTTCCTCCATGCTAGGTATAAGCTTTGTTAAGGATGTATCTGTGGATATAATGAAAAATATTGTTTCCATGATGCTTAACTAAAAAAAGTTTATTTTTAAATGTGGATACCGAGGATTGCAACATAACCGCGGTGCCATAAATTTATGTAAACATAGCAGTAATCTACGACTTAGTCCTCTTGGAAGTGTGCTGAAATATAAAAATTCGTTACGAATAATCACAGCATCTCAATTTTTCTGATTTATTTTTTGTTGTTTTTTATTTTTTGTTGTTTGAATATTGGTTTTATTTTATGTTGATACACCATCAATTATTCCTGCTTTAAAATAGAAATTTACGTGAATTGGAGCTACTCTTGATTTCAAATCGTCGTATCATTACTGTCATTATTTCAGTCAGATATACACAGTCCAGTCACATTAATGTGACCACCTCTCAAAAACCAGAATAACAACCTTTGGCAGAACGGATCGCTGCGAGGCGTGCAGGAACAGAGTCAATTAGGTTTCTGAAGGTGTTTACTGGGATGTTGAGCCATGCCGACTCCAGTGCCGTGGCCAGCTGCGCTAGATTGCGCGGTTGAGGATCCATGGCGCGAACAACCCGATCGAGGTGGTCCCACAGATTCTCGATTGGGTTTAAATCCGGTGAGTTTGCTGGCCAGGGGAGTAAGGTAAACTCATCCTGGTGCTCTTTAAACCACTTACATACACTGCGAGCTGCATGACACCTCGCATTGTCCTGCTGGTAGATGCCATCATTCTGAGGAAAAATTATTCTCATGTAGGGGTGGATATGGTCCGCAAGGACAGATATGTACTTGTGCTGATCCATCGTGCCTTCCACAATGATGAGTTCACCCAGTGAATGCCAGGAAAACATTCCCCAGACCATAATTCTCTCTCCTCCACCCTGGGTGTTTGCCTTCAGACGTTTCACGCCGTATGTGCCAACGTCCATCTGTCCGATGGAGCATAAAACGTGATTCATCGGTAAAAGCCACCTGTCGCCATTCTTTGGACGTCCAGTTGCTGTACTGGCGTGCAAATTCCAGCCTTCGTCGCCGATGAACAACAGTTAGCGTAGGTGCATTAACTAGGCGTCTGCTGTGGAGGCCCATGCACAGCAACGTTCGCTGAACCGTTGTTTAGGATACACTCTTGGTAATCCCTTGGTTCATCTGGGCGGTCAGTTGCTCAACACTTGAAGGTCTATTTACCGGAACGCATCTCCGTAGCCTTCGTTCGGCTCTGTCATCTATCGCCCGTGGTGCACCACATATTCCACGCCGCTGATTTTGAATAGTGCCATTTTGCCATGCACGGTATACTTTTACCACGGCGACACGTGAACAGTTCACAAAATTAGCCGTTTCCGAAATGATTCCACCCTTGGTCCTAAAGCCAATAATCATGTCCTTTTGGACGTCGGATAAATCGCTACGTTTCTGCATTACGCCAACGATTGAAATGCTTTCCGATGCCCTAGGACATCCTTTATATACACTCCACTGTATTGTGCTGCCACCTGCCTTCTGTGATTGGTTATCTCACGTTGACGTCGAAAGAAGGTGGTGGTCACATTAATGTGACTGGACTGTGTAATTAATCCAAAAATGTCGATGTGATCATGGTACAGTTTATGTAGTAACGTCCATGTAACTGAAACAATTATTTTTGAGTGGCAACATTATCGCAAGTTGTGAATCGCTTGAAATGCAACCTGACATGATGCTTTGTTATAGGCCTAAGAGACGATGCATGCAGCTTTATAATCTACGCGGTGTAGCATTAGGATATGAAACATTTTTAATTTAAGTTTCTTTCAATATAGCCGTATTTTCTATGTAATTATTTCAGTCGCATGTAAGTACCTGGCGAAACAACAGCCTGGACCAGATGACAATTGACTCGTTTTGTTTAGCATCAGGCATAACGGGTTTAGTTTTAAAATTTACGCGGTGTAGAATAGAATTTTAGGATGCCTAGTTATATTTGAAATAAAAATTCGTTACCAATAATCACAGCATCTCAATTTTTTCTGATTTATTTATTTTTTGCTGTTTGGATATTGGTTTTTATTTTATGTTGATACACCATCAATTATTCCTGCTTTAAAATAGAAATTTACGTGAATTGGAGTTAATCTTAGTTTCAAATCGTCGTATCATTATTGTCATTATATCAGTCAGATATAATTAATTCAAAAATGTCAAAATGGATCACGGTACAGTATATGTACTAATGTGCATGTAACTCAAGCAATTATTTCTGAGTGGCAAAATTATCGCAAGTTGTAAATCGATTGAAATGCAACCTGGACAGTGATGACAGCTGATATGCTTTGTTATAGGCCAAAGGGACGATGCTTTTAGCTTTATAATTTACGCGGTGTAGCATTTGGAGATGGAAATTTTTTTATTTGAGTTTCTTTCAATATATCTGTATTTTCTATGTAATTATTTGAGTCGCATGTACCTGAATTTTCGGATGCCTTGTTATATTTGCACGTTATAGCCACGAGACATATTAATCGAATACAGTACTTCCAAATGTGTGCAATTCCGCACAAGTCATTATGAAAGAAGTATGTTTTATTACTTGCTGATATTTATAATAGCTGTTTTTCAGACATCGCTCTTCGAGAAAAAACTGAATTTCGTATTAAGTATTGGCTTATTGTGTCTGTATTGTACAGCGTTCACCAGAGACAAGAGGCGTTCACGTAGCAATTTTGTTCCAGAGACAAACTGTATAACAGTCTACCAGAGACAATACATGTCTTCAATATTAGTAATATAACTTTTTCGTAATTCAACAGACCTGTTACGATTCAAGTAAATGCTGATTATACTTGATTCACGTATTCTTTTTATTTTGAAGAACTGCGGTCCAGAAAAATGAATCGCAGAAGTAAAAAAAAAAATAAAAAATAAAAAAAGGGAAATCCTCAATTTTGTCAGGTCTCTTTATGAAAGGAGTGACCGTCTGAATGTGTATAATTATCTGTGGTCTACAGTTTCACATTTCTGAATTTTTTTACTGACTTGCTTCTTCCCATGGTACATATTAGTCGTTAGCTACTTCTGCAGATGTTGATCAGCAACATTAGCTTTAAAAATTTGGAAACACCATGCAAATTGATGCGGTAGTTTTTGCGTTATTAGAGATCAAGCCTCACTACAAATGCAGCTTGCTTACAGATTTATAATAGTATAGAATTATAGATACATGACTTTTTCAAAAATCTTTGAGTAGTGGAAGTAAAGAAATGGGACGTTAATGACATACAGATGTCGATTCTCATTTTTTAAATAATCGTTTTACAACTGCATATTTTGTTCTCCCTGGAAATAACATCTTGTACTAAGGATTAATTATAGATGTTATCAATAAACCAAAGCATACCATGAAGAAATTCTTTTAGAGAACTATGAATTATTAAATGACTTAATAAATTTTCAACACTTGGTGTAAACAATATATATATAGGTCTTAAATATTACTTTACCACTAAGAATTTTTAAAATGTCCATGTACAAGGAACAAATCTTTATAACAATTGTATCACTTGTCTTTATGTTCCTAATATACTCTGTTGATTATTGTTTATACACAATCAAGTAGCCAAATCTCCATAATGTAAAAATCAAGATAGTTACAACTTGAAGCCCACACACAAGTTTTACCTTATGTAGGATTCACAATATAGCCTTGTAATATTCAATACCATATTAAAATTGTATTACTGTTATTTGTGAATAAAAAAAATGGGGAAAAAAATGTGAGCAAGTGTCAGTTAAAAAGTTAAATAGTGAATAACAGTAAGATTTTCTCCACGTCTCATATCGATCGGTATTGATATTTAATGTCGGACTGCATAATGTTCGAAAAATAAAAGTACCTGAACTATGGTAAACTGAACCATTGCTAATCGTCCTTGAATTGATAATAAACAAAACAAAAATTAATGTTTATTCATCAAGGACATATTAATCACCAGCTTTTGCCCGCGTTATTTACCCCTAGCAGCAAAAAGTACTAAACGGCATATAGGAAGTTTCCTGTTCTTATGTCTGCGAACCCTTCAGCTCTGAGAAAGGTTTGATTTAAATTTTCCGTTTAACATTGTTTTTAAAACTCCTCTTTCGATAACATACTTATTCGAGTCCCATTCAAAAGGAAAACTTTGCCACTTTTTTTTCATTCTTAGTTCGAGTGATCAAGTCCCATTACCCCCTGAGACTTACTACTGCTAGTTTTTTGCTTGACATCCGTCCAGTTCTCACATTTTTCAGACGTAAAGAAAAAAACCCCAGTGATTAGGCACACTAAACATACAATTCACATCTGCCTGCTAACGTGTATTATATTGTTTTTGTCAAATGTGAAATTTTTAGGAGAAAATTTTCGATCATCATTAATATGTTAATGTCTGGAAGCATTAATTTCTTTCGCCTGTACACCTTCGTCTGAAATTATGACTATCTCCGTACACAAAATTTTTTCCTTTCAATTAATTAGCTGTTATAATGCGAATACATTTAAATCGTGTCTCTACAGCATGTTCATGAAACTGTAGAAATAAATAAACGCAAATATACAAGATGCAAAAAGCCAACTAGAATATACAAAGAGCAAAATCAAAAGTCCATTATTAAGGAAAAAAACAAAACAAAGTTTAATCTCATAATTTTTTGAAAAATGAATTTGTAATGCCACAAACATCGTATAGTATCAGAAAAGAACGTAAGCAGACCCCCCTCCCCTCCCACGAGGAGAGTATCGAACCCACGACACTTAGTAGGCGAATCACCCTTCTTAAAGCCGGTAGCAGTCAACATTTATCAACTTTGCGCCTGGTACAAATTCTGCAAATTTTGAATTTGCGATTTTTGAGCTTTCCTCTAAACGAAGACTCGCCAAATGGACGGCATTAGCGGAAGATATCTGAGGTGTCACACTATTCCCATTTTCACATTGAAGTTCTCTCCTTTCGAAATTACAGAAATTAAACCAAATATGGCACTAAAAATGTTTATGGTCAAAATTAAATTTACATTTCCTGCTGCCAGATCGCGTATTTTTTCAGACATGCCGCATAGTTTGTCAGATACTAGGAGCTCAAACTGTGAAAACACCATCAAAATATGTTTGTTAGCTTTGGCGTGATGCCATAGCAAACAGATAAACAGTATATGGCCCATTATCGATTTTAATATAATAAGTAGGGTCTAAAGATAAAAATAAGTCTGCTGCGAACTGATTTGTCTATAACAACGTCATTAATCAAAATTAGATGGCATTGTTGCGCTGACATAAAAATTTTGGAATCTAATTTTTTAGATCGTAGGAGAATAAAATGCTGAACTCGGAATGTAATGGAAATGATATCCTGCAAATCTTCTCCAATATTTTGACCGGAGCTGAATGGTTATATAGAAAGTGCTGATTATTTGTCTCTAGAAGTGACGAGATAGTTTCTTAAAATGAGACATATTAGATTAAAAGTTGGTTCCGAACTTATATACTCATACCCCACGATCCGCAAAACTAAAATAAAATCCAGACTTAAAAACCAATTGCTGATAAGTTGGCGGGAGTAGTAACTAAGAAAAAAAAGTACACTCAAAATGGCCGCGTTAACAGAAAAACTCTAATGTGCTGCCCTAAATCTTTTAAAACACTTTAAGGGCTGATAATAATTGCTGCTGGCTTATTTATATCATGTAATCCACGATTCCTCCAGTCCTAAAGTAAGGCTGGCTTGAAGGACACAAGCGATCGATCTTGCGGTGCAGGCAACGGGCTGCCCTGGTTGTCCAGCATTCTTTATTCTCGATTTAATTGCATAATATGACTGTCTTATTAAGGTCGATGGACTAGGGTAGGATGTGATTACAGTCAGGCGCTAGAAATACCTACCTGTCACTGATCAGCATGCACGGCAGTTGAAAAGGGGGGCTAATTCCAAATTTTTGCAAAACCATACCGAGTCCAGTACAGATACCGCTGCCGCTTAGCAATTAAATTTTAATTGAGGCAGTTGTATATTTGAAATTTTTCACCTTTCGTTCTTTGCAAAGTCGTGCCAGTTGAATTCATCAGCTAAAGGACTGAACATTAATAATAATTTTTTGGGCATCTAACTATTATCTTTAAAATGCGGAATATTAATTCTTCTAAACTGTAATGAATTGGAGGTGTTATTGTTAAAGTTCTTTAGCTATATTTTAGTCTTTCTTAAATTATGTATTTTTAGTGTTAGTAGCTTTTTTAAATAAAGTATAAACACACTATTACTAAAAAAAGGTTGCGAAACGCTGGTATAGATTGATGCTACGTAAATAAAAGGAAATCACATTTAGAGAGCAAATTTTAGTCATACATGTGTTCAATATAGAATTTTCATCAGATGGAGCAAAAGTACCATAGAATTCTCCTAATTTGTGCGGCCTGAATTTGGTTTGCAAGAGACCCGAAACTGTAAACTAAGCTCTTCTCCTTGGAAATTTTTTGCTGCCGCTAGTGTAGCTCCTCACAATCTCTGTTGTGTATGACTTCAGCTGTTGATCGCTTCGTGTTTCAGAAGTCACAAGCGCCTTTAAAAGATAAAATTTCGATCTTCAACAGTTAAAACAAAAGTTTTCCTGCAAAAAAAACTAAAAAAAAATCCTAACTTGAAAAGCGACTTTTTAGTATTAGTTACCGGAATAGATAAACCAAATTTTAGTTGATAGTGGTAAGGCCTGTAGTGCAGATTTCCTGTCCATTTACGTAAAAGGAAGAAGTTGTTGCACTCTGCCAGTGTGTCACCACTTGTACCTTACCTTGTTCGGGTAGGATGAATTTTGGATCCATCTCATTTAATATTAACTTAACCACATTTTTTTGTTTCTTTCCAGAAACTTAAGCATCCCATGGCAAACAATATTTTTAACATTTCCTTATAATACCAGTATTGTGTTGTTTCATTTAAGATTTTTCATTACTTCACCTACTGTAGGCCAAGAAGTAAATATGAAAATTTTATCTTTTATGAAGAGCAGGGAAGACCAGGATGTCGGCTAGAAATAATTTTCTTCATTTCTTATGTAATAATTTTTTTTCCTCCTCATCTTTGAGTTTTTGTAGTTTAATTACCTATACACTGGTCTGTGTTCATGGACTGTAAATAACTCTGTTTGACAGAAATAATATGAGCTGATAAGGAAAAGGATTTTAAAATTTTGTTATTGTCCTCGAACAATCTGGTACCTCAGCAGTTAAGGCTTTCCTTTCAAAAGTTCTCTACTCCCGTCCCGGGTTAAAATTTTTAAGAGTTGTATTTGATCATGAAGCGTACAGCTTGTATTCCCTCTCGGTTCGAATTAAGTTACCTTTTAATTTAATTATTTTATCAACAAAAATATTATTATTGAATGGAAGTTATGAGAAGGGGAATTGGGACGCTACTTTACATGTTGGAAACACTGTTACACTTGCGTTTGACATTAACATTTATTACAAATTTACTTTCAGTTGCAATTAAACAATCAACTTGTAACACAATATGTTTATTATCTATCAGTTCTCAGAGGTTTTGTCATAAGTCCGTTCACTATGCTCAGCTGGGCGATGAGAGTCTCTAGGCCGGCACTGGGTTTATCAATACGACAACTCTTTGCGGTGATTATCAACATCTCTGTGCAGTTACCATTTTGCAGAAGGTTCTAAGTCTGTTTCCGGTCACGCTTTTGTCCCTTCGGCTACCTGCTCCAAGGTCACATACCACAGCCCTTTTTTGCACTGTCCTCCTGTGCGAGCTAGGAGCCCAGCACATGGCAAATAGTTTCTTGTAGTGTAGCGATACACTACATAATACCCCATCTTTCCCAGTTGTCAAGATGCGGAGATAATCTTGATAATTCAGTCATTTAACCCCATTGTTCGTCATATGTACACTACACTGATCTATAGTACAATTTTCTTTTAATATTTTCTTTATATTGATCTCATTGATTAGTTTAGCAAAATATTTAAAATTACAATAAGTTAACTAACAGTACAGTGTTGACAAAAGCACCATCCCATTCCCTTTAATGCCAAAAGGAAAGAAACAAAAAAACCTCACACACAAAAACCCACAATACTGATACATGAGGTCAATTACTCCCATGTATCCCGCACAGTGATTGCTTCAGCTCATGGTTCCGAACGTGCTCAGCCTTCCATTCATCTCAAACACAAAAGATGTACATATAATAAACATGCATCAATATATGCAATATCACAATACCTATTCTAATAAAAAGAGAACATAAATCTAATTATAATTGTTCACCTGGAAATTCAACAAGACATGCTTTTATCATCCTCATAGTACTATTTGCAAACACATACTTTATTTAATTATGAATCTTAGCCATCTACCAATTTGTTACGCTTGTTTGCATTTCCATCAGAGTGGTATTTCTTAAAGTTTCTTGCATTGTAGGGTCCCAATTCTCGATATACATCATGCGGGAAGTACAAGTTTGGTCCAATTTTCCGTTGAACTTCAAACGGGCCTTCATACAAGTAAAGAATTTGGAAATCAATTCCTTTTCAGATTCCGATGGTCGGAGTTTTTTTAAGAAGTACCTTTTGTCCGACTTGGTAGGAGAGTGAGTTCTGTCGGTCACGTAGCTCCTGCCTTCTCCAAAAGGAATTCTTTTGCTCTCTCGTTCTGTGTATAATCGATTGGTATATCTGCAGGTGGGTGTATTATACTTTGCTCGGCGAGAGACACAACCGTTTTTCGAAGCTGGAGCTCTAACAGTATACACCCTGTGCTTCAATGAACCATGTCATTAAAATACCCTTCGATTTTGTCTAAATGTCTTAACCATGCCTGATAGCGATCCTCAACCAACAAACGGAAATACATTCTTAATTGCCGCATGTAACGCTCAGCTGGGTTACATTGGGGTGATCTAATAGAACTCATTACGACTTTAATACCTTCCTGTCTCAATGTATCTCTTCAACGAAGGCTCGTAAAGCCGGTCCCATGGTCCGACAGGATCATCGACGGCATCCCACATATAGGCACATACTTCATCATTACAATATCCAGCATGTGCCGCGTATTTAGCCTAGAGACTGGTTATAGTTTGACATACTTGGTGAAAGCATCGACCATTACGAATATTTATTGTCTACCGAATTGACCTTCGGTAGTGGACCAAAATGACCGACACATACCATCTGTCTCGGCCCTTCTGGGGTTATTGGGTGATATTCCCCCGCACTTCATTGGTTGTTATGTTTTATACGTTGACACCCGCCACAATTACGTGCGCATCTTGCAGCTTCCATGCAGATTGCTGTTGCTTGCCAGTCTCGATCAACTGTCCGGTACAGTTTCTCCGTACCTAGGTGGCCATAATATTCATGGTATAAGAGTATGATTCGTTCTAACATGCTCTGCGCGAACCATACTCCATCAATCATTGTGCACAGCATAGCAAGATTGCACGTGCGCACGTCCTTTCCTTCCGCGTCCCATTCAATGAGATTCCTTACGGCAGCAATGTCAGCCTGGGTCTTTTGCGCAAATATCAAATCTCTTTTAAGTTCTTTGGGTCTCGTTCCGTCCACAGAACGCACCACGGTCATTAGTAACTCTCTCGGATTCAATGTGTGCTCCTCTCTTTTGGTGACTTAGCCAATCTGCCACTAAATTGTCCGATCGTTTACAGTATTGAATCTTGGTGTCAAATTGTTGCAGGAACATGTCCATCTGGCTATTCGACTGCTGGTAAATTTCGAATTTCGGCGAAACGTTAGAGCCTAGTGGTCTGTCCTTAGGTACGTAGTGTATCCAGACAAATAGGTCTTGAATTTCGTCACTGCGAAATAATTTATAACATTTCTATCTCACTCATGTAATAATGACATTCTGCTAGTTTTAAGGTTCGACTGGCCATAGCTACAATTCGAAAATTTCCCTGGTCATCCATTTGTTGTAAGCACACCCCGAGACCCGTAAGGCTACTGTCACAATGGAGAAAGTACAGCTTCGTTATGTCTGGGTGAGCTAAGCATACATTCTTTCGAAAAACCTCTTTTATGGCATGGAATGCATTCTCGTGAATCTCTTCCCACTCCCATAGCTTTCCATCCTTTATTAATCCATACAGGAGGTGTAGTATGGACGCAAAATTTGGGATGTTTCCATTGTAATAGGCACAGACGCCTCGAAACCTACGCAATTCCTTAGCCTTCGTTGGTGGTGGAAGATTCATAATCTCCTCGATCTTATCGCTTGAAGGAGCCATGCCTTCCGGGCTAACAATGTATCCTAAGTAGTTAACTTGATGTGCACATATGGTTGCTTTGTCAGGACTCAATGTTATGCACTTTCTTTTAAAACGGTGAACAGTTATTGCAGATGCTGTATGTGTTGTTCAAATGAATCAGAATCAGAAGTATGTCATCTACATATGCGGTGCAGAATTCCTTGCCTTCCACTGTTAACACCCTATTGATTGCGCGAATGAATGCACATGACGAATTTTTCAAACCAAATGCGACTTGATAAAATATATTCTGGCGTCCTTCAAAGATAAATGTCATGTATTGACGACATTCAGGTTCCAGCTCCACTTGGTTGAATCCCGCTGTAATACTCGTATTAAGTGTTGTTAACCACCTCTTTCCATGGAAACGGGCTATCAAATCGGGAATAACTTCCATGCGCTCATTCAATGCCCTAGCATCCAAGCACACACTGACCAACCAGGGTAATTGGGCTTATGTGAGTGGAGGAACCAGTTAAAATAATACCTTGCTTTTCCATAGCATAAATCGCTTATCGAGCGGCAGATCGCAATTTCAAACTGACTGGGTAAGTTCGTCCTGTGGCGACGCGTCCTTGACTTTAAATCTATGCAACGCTCCTTTGATCTTCCTGGGTCTGAATGAACAGAGAGCCAAATTTTACCCTACTAACAATTTTAATTGGTTCTTCTGCAAGTCTGACTGGTTTCCTTTACCCCCAATACCAGTGGATAATATATCCAGTATTTCATTTCGCTCGCCAACCATGGTGCACACGTTCACCAATGGTGGAGCGACGCAACACTCTATGTAGTGTATTGCTACACTACAATCAGGTCATTTTGTGATTCGGATTCCATGTTGAACTATAATTTCTCAGAGGAAAGGAATGGGCCAACCTTACCTCTGACATAGTTTGCCTCCTTCAGGAAGTTCCAACCAACCTTTGGGTTGTAGACTAAGTTAGATTAATTAGTTTATTGTTCTCAAGAAAAACTGAATACTTAAGATGATGCCTTTCTTTTACAGGCAAGTCGGACTACTGTGTTCCAATGTACGTGGCCTGGATGCTTTGCAGTCTATGCTACATGTACAAAAATTGAGTCTCATGTACGGAAAGCCCACCTGGGGTAAGTTCTTAAATGTTAATTGTTTATTTCTTCTGAAATAACTTGTAAAATTTAATTTATTCTTAGTAGGTAACAATTTGAAACTAACTTCTAGAAATTTTCAGCAAAAACGGGAAAGTTTTTTCATATTAACATGTCGGGGAATCTTTTGCTCCTACTCTGACATTATACAATTTGTACAGACATTATTTGTACACTACTCAGTTTGAGAACAGAAAATGAATCACTGGACTGATATAATAGGAAGCATTACTTACAGCAGAAAAAAGATAATTTGGTTTGTTGTTTGTTTTTATGTTAACAGACGACAGAAAATAACAGAGAATGGTGATCTGAGTGACCATGAAGAGGAGTTTTACTATACAGAAGTGGAAGTAGGATTGCACACGTCATCACCACCTACACTGTCACATCGAGATATGGCCAGGCCCCCTCATGAAGGTAAGGAGTACGACAAATTTTTTTATGCAATAAATGTAAATTATCAGATTTTCAACTTTGTTCTTACCCACCAAAATGGCTTGTTAATTTTTTATAACTACAAAAAACTTCCATGACTATAGCTGCTTGTTAATTTTGTTTACCAACTGATCAGAAATGTTTGCAGTGTTCCATATTACTAGCTTTTCTATACCAGTTGAGTAATTTCAAGGTTTCTTTTGTATCGTCTTTTAATCGTTTTTTTCAATAATCATACAGTGGCAAGGGGCTTGTCTTCAGAAACACAGTCAGTGATTGCTCAGAAAACTTGGGAACTATTAGTAATATGGAATCAATCAGTTCTGTAGATGAAATTTATAGATATAACCATAAACAACAGCAGGAAATTCTGGCCGACAAACCGTGAGAAAAAGATCCACATTCCTTCAAAGACATCAAGATATCTGTCGTGGCTCTACTAAATTTTACGTTGGAATTAAGAAAATAGAGATTGGGTTCTACTACTATAAAATAAACACACGTTTTATAGAATTCTCACCAAGCATCATGGATGAGCAGAAATGCTTTGGACTCGCATTCGGGAGGACGTGGATTCAAATCTCCATCCGGATTTGGGTTTCCCATGACTTTCCCAAATCACTCCAGGCGAATGCTAGGATGGTTTCTTCAAGAGACCATGGCTTAATTCCTTCTCATTCCCTGCTCCCATTCCTTTCCTGCCTCTAATGACCTCGACACCAACAAGGCCTAAGACCAGAATAAAAAAAGAACACTCAGTAAGAATCTAGTTCATTTTAAGGACTTTCCACAATCAGTTCAGAAACTTACTACCCCATTTGCAAAGTTCTCCATCTCAACTATTGTCAAACTGACAAAATATGAAATGTTTTAGAAAAATTGTATATATCTATAGGAAGTAAAGGTCATCAAGTTTTCACAAAATTCAATATTTCATAGTTCATCTGTGGCTGAGTAGTAATGCAAACACTTCTTTCTGTTTTGCAGTATTAGTTACTGAACAAGAACCTCTTAACCACTCTTCTCCAAATATATTTTTGATAATAAAGTATATATATATTTTTCAGATCCAGAATACCAGAAACAACTGAAGAATGGATATCATAAAGCAGGACCCATCAACATCCCTGCAGCAAACTACACTTCATTGTCTACTTCATCATCGCCTGTAAGTTAATGTGAAATAGTTGGAACTAAGAAGATTGATGACACAAATGATCCAAGTAAAATTAGAAAAACCAGGAATTAGCCATGTCTTGACTTAATTCTTAAATTCCATCATAAAAATTGTGTTTCTGACACTGTTTATTGTTAATTTCTTGTAGTAAGCTGTACAACTATTCTCCTACTCTTAAACATTAATTTGGCCAAGGAATGTTTTGCATTTAACACAGTAAGCAAATCTTAATTATATCACATTGACCAGATGAGGCAGATAGTAACTTTTTCCTTCTCAGCTTTTTTAGTGTTTGCCCCCTGTATTCTGTCTAAATATTGTACGCATACTGTAATATTACTTCACTTCTCTGTCTACCTTGTTCCCTACTTTATTATTTCTCAGTCGATATTTGAAGTAACGTGAAATGATAATACTCATCATGGAAGACATGGAAGAATTGATATAGTATTACTGAAGGGAAAAAAATGTCAGCAATAAACTTCTGGACTGTGGTGTGTTGAGTGACTGTACTTTAAACTGTGATATATTGCGTAACTTCTAACTTTTGTTTGATTAATTAGTTTAAAACTTTAAAAAGTGGAATTATTCATATTTTCCTGTTTTTAATTTGACTTTCAGCTAATCCTTATTTCTTTACAAACAATTTTTTAAAATTCATAAATTGCTGAAAGCTTTGTAATTACTTGAAAAGTGGTGAAGGAGACACAGTATACTGGGGTTGAACTTGTACAGGTCCTAAGTCACCTTGATCAGCCACAGTTGAACCATGCTGTGAGGCGGGTAAATGTGGAACCACGTTGTGGCCTTGAGGTGTGTAAATGTGGAAACAGAAGTGCTACTTGGAAAGGCATTAGTTTTGTCTTGGAGGTTGTGCCTGTGGACACCATTGGTAGGACACCTAAAGAGAAAAGGGTACTGCATAGTTATCTAAAGCTGTAATGAGCCCACTTCCTATGAAGATAGTGTTAGGACTGTATCATTTTTAGGTTAGAGGCTTCTGATTTGGGGGTGGAGATAGATGTTCAAAGGGATAGTATTGTAGATCCATGATAGGAAAAATCATAAATGCTGAAGAAATAGATAAAGCAGCTTAAACAATATCTAAGGGGGACAGAAATGGGAAGGAGAAGGTTAATACTGAAAATAAAACAAAGCTAGTAATGAGAGTGTTACTGGTGAACTGTAGAAGTATAATGAAAAAAGTAAAGAATTTTCAAACTTAACAGAAATACATGAATTACAAGTAATTATAGGGGTAAAGTTTTGGTTAAAAGAAGATGTACTAGAGGTTGAGATTTTTTTCCAGTGGCTACAGAGTGTATCTCAGAGATAGAGGAGCAAATGGTGAAAGGGTTTTCATAATGGTTAGCAAAGAATACTACAGTTCACTTGGGTTACAGATCATGACCAAATCAGGGTGTAGGCTGCTTACAGTAGTAGAAGAATGAATGATGATCAGGCTCTATGGCAGAAACTAAATTCATATTCAGAGTTCAGAAGTGAGACTGAAATGGTCATTATTAACGGGGATTTAAATTTAACTGGTGTCAACTGGGTAGGAAATAATATTAACAACACAAGAGAACAAGGATTTGCAAATATTTTAATAGGAGAAGGGGAATTTACAAAAGGGTTAGAGCATAACACCAGGGTATGAAACATATTGCATATCTTCCTAACAAAACCTAGTGATAACCTTGTGAAGTGTCAAGTAACTGAAGGAATAAGTGATCATGAGACATTTCTGATGGATATTAGAGAATTCAGTAAACCAATGGCCAAAATTGAAGGGAGAAGAGGATACAATTATAAAAAGGCACAGCTTTTGAAATTTAAGAGAGATTTCAGGGATAGTTTCAGCAAATGGAAAGAAGGCACAATTACAGCAGAGTTGAAGTGGGAAGTGTTTAATAAGACAATAAAAAAAGGTGAGGCTATATGTATTCCAAAGCAGAAAATAAAGGGAAATAAGAATCTACATATGAGAGGGTAGGCTTTCCCGGCGAATAAATAACAACAAATCTTCTCAGGTTTGCAGCCGGATTTTATTAAAAAGTGACAAGCTTTCGTCAACAAGCTCAGCGGCAGATCTTGCAAGATCACCGGTTCATAATTGACCTGATGATGGCTGCTGAGCTAGTTGACGAAAGCTTTTTAATAAAATGCGGCTGCAAACCCGAGAAGATTTATTCTCAAGAATCTACATATTATAATAGTGAGGTGAGGTATTAAAAGAGGTTTGTGAGAGGAGAATGTAACAGGGTTAAGAGACAGCAAGGTAGCAGAGAATACTTGAAACAACTAAACAACAAATTAACAATAGCAAAGGTGGTGATTAAAACATGGGTTAGTGATTAATATTATAAGTGCATGGGGACCTCGGGCAGATACACCTAGAAATTTCTATGGCTATGTTAGAAAACAGGGAAGAAGTGAGGATGTTGAAACAATTATAAATAAAGTGGAGGAAAAGGATTAGAAAAAAAAAATATAAATTTTAAGTAACTGGTTTAGTGAGACTTTTAGGGACAATGATTCAGGAAAAGGAGCAAGTAAAGTGGAGTTTATTCACACAATTAGAAATGTGCAGACTAAGAATTTGAAATCCAACTTGAGGGTATCATGAAGGAACTAGGAAAGCTGAAAAACATAAAGGGGCTGGTGTAGATAACATTACTACAGATATCTCAAAGATAGCAGGATGTGACATTTTATGTTATCTTGATGTGTTTTGAGTCTGGATACTTGATGCTTACCAGGGGACTGGAAAAATGCGATAGTATTACCAATACATAAATGAGTGGTACAAATAGGGTCAAAAATTATAGGCCAATTAGTTTGAATTCATTGATAGATAAATTAAGGGTAAGATTGTTATGCAGCCATACCAGAAATGTCTGTGAAGAATGTTAATCTTTTCAAATCAACAACTTGGCTTTAGGCAATGATATTCATCCAAATCTCAGTTAGTAAGCTATATGCAAGACATTTTGGATGAAATCGACAAAAGAGTCAAAATTGGTAGTGTAGCAATAGATCTTTTAAAGGCTTTTAACAGACTGAGCCAAAAATTGGTGGTAAATAAGGTAAAAACCATTGGATTGAATGAAAAAACATCACAAGAAGTGTCAGTGAAAATGGGCTTGCTGCCAGGTAGTGTATTGGGACCATTGCTATTCATTATTCAAATGAATGATTGTGAATGCTATATACTATAATCAAAACAGTAAAAGATTGTGAACAGCTGCAGGGTGATCTGGACAGAGTATCTTGTTGGGTTGGTCAATATAGGATGAAGATAAATGCAAAGTGGTGTCATCTTATTAGGTATAGAGATAAAAAAAAAAAGACTTAGAGGTTTATTATGATTATAAGTTGAGGAAATAATTGCTTGTTGAAAACTTGAAATGTAAATACCTTGGCATAACATGGACAGGTAATAGGAAAAGAGTTCAAAATCCTTCACTTGTTGGAGAGAGTGATGAAGTGATGTACCTGAGAAAAAGGGAACTGGTTTACAAAACTTTAGTTAGTCCATTGCTAGAATATGTTGGTATAGTATGGGACCCATGTTTTGAGTATCAATTATGAAATTGGAGAGGGTGCAAAGAAGAGCTGCTAGATTTGTCTCTGGAAATTACTGCAGAACACAATGAGCAATCACTATGATAAAGGAGCTGATATGGGATTCACTGGAAGACAGGAGTAGATCAAAGTGAGTTGTGTGAGAGTACAAGGCATATACTTGTGATTACATGTGGAAAGAGATATGAGTGAAAAAATTAAGAGTAGTGCATGAACACAAGTTGTCAGGCACAAGGATATGGAAAGATTTTCTTTTGTGGGTCAGAGATTGGAATAAGTTACTAAGAGAAATGATAAATAATTTACCAAAAATGCTGAAAGAATTTAAAGTTAAAATTTGTAGTGGGCAAAATAGGCTGGCACAGGAAAAGAGAAAAATTGGGGTGTAGGAAAAGTGCTCCATCACAATTATATTAAATGTTGTATATCGCAGCTATTTAGCATGGTCGGTGAGCAGTAATGCTCTCACCTCGCATTCAGTAGGATGCGGGTTCATTACTGTCTGACCATCAAGATTTGGGTTTTTCAAAGTTTCCCCAAATCACGCCAGTTAAAAAGGCCATGGCAAAATTCCTTGCTGTTCCTTGCCATAGTCCCTTCTTACCTGGAATGACCTTGATATTGAGGAGGGGTAAAGCAAAAAAGGAAATACAGTAGAAGTCCAGAAACAATACCAGTCATTGTGGACTGCCAACAGAAGTGAAAACTTAAAACCATGAATATCACATGTATAGCTACAGATATACTGCTATTACCGCATGTTAGCGAAGTGAACTCGTACGATTTTCCCCATCCAAAAATATTCCCATTCAAAAATCACCCACAAAAGAACATTTCACTTCAATAATTCTGTGTGATTGTAATTACCTGGTGACAAGGTTTCTATTGGCTGCGCATTCTGAACTGTTTTAGCTACCTTAACCTAGCCAAGGAGTGCTGCCAGATGCAGGTATTCAGAACCATGAAAGCATTCTGGCATACTTCAAATTACACACCAAGCTGTGTCGGAGGTGAAGGTTGGGTTAAAGGTCTATGAAAATCCCCGCCAAGACAGGAATTCAGTATGTGGATCTTTATTCCCCAGTCAGACACCTTAACCATTGAGCCTCCAGACCGCTTCAGATATAGAGTTAACATTAGCATGTCGGTGATGCATTCTCATAAGATTTGATCCATCCAAAAATAGCCCAATGCACCTAAAGAAATTTTTGCTTCAAAAACTAAAAATCTAACTTGGTCCACAACCCAAAGGTTGGTCAAATCTTTCCCAATGAGAAGTACCAAGCTGTTGTGTCAGAGCCAAAAAGACTTATTCCTTTCTTCAGAGGCCTGCAGTTTAACATGGAATCAGAACCATGAACTGTCCTGGCATAACTCATATAATCAAATATAACTCCTAAAAGTTCCTACTTGCCATGCAATTTGAACCCGCAACTGGAGAGAGAACTTTAGGAAGAAAACACCTTAACTGCTGAGCTACCAGACTTCCCTGTTTTGATGTTTGTATGTGCTAAGTACTATAAAAATGGGATTAAAAACTGTGGGTTTCTAGGAACAAAATTGGCATAAATTAAGGCCAGGTGGAAAAGGAGGAGAGGGTTTAGGTTTTTGGAAATCAAACTTAAACAGTATATTTCTATTTGTTTTAAACTCTGCATATGCAAAGATCCATCAAAACCAGACAAAAACTGTATGTTCCAAATAGTGTCCAACATGCATATAACACATAAAACCATGCAACAGGTGGAAAAGTGCAACAGGTAGCATGTCGGTGATGTGCACAACAAGTGGCATGCATGTTGGTGACGGAACATAGCGAAATCACAGATTTCTCCCTGTCCAAACATTGTGTAACATACCTATAGATGTTTTCACTTAAAAAAATTTCTGGTTCTAGGTAGTGGCCCTAAAGAACTGGATCTGGGAAGAAGTGGGAAGGGATGAAGGGGGGGGGAACTGGGGTACTTGCCCCACGTGGAAACTTCAGGGTGCAGCAAATTTGCGTTTCAGGAGTGGCTAAAGTGCTTGGGCAGTAAAGTCATGAGGGAGTTATCCTTTTTCTTTTAGAGTAGAGTGATGGACAGCAGATTTAGGGTTGGGAAGAGAGGGACTGCAATCTCAATGTTTTGTCCCACCTCAGACAAATTATAGATCTGTTACTATAGCCATGGAAGAAGTTGTAGGCCCACTTCCGCAGTATCAGTTAGTCACAGGCTACTGGGTACAACATTTGGTCAAGTAATAGGGAACATATAATCACTTCATAGGTGTTTCACTATACAGGATTGGGTAGTGATACTGGGGTGTGCAGGGAATAGTACTGATCAAAATGGGAATTGTATTGTACAAAGTGACATGAGGTTGCTTCTGAAGGTAGATGCAAAATACCTGGGTAGAATCATTGCAGGTCATTAGTTTTCATGTTTGGCTGCAGTTGCACCCAGCTGTGAAGAGGTGCTGTTTGCAAAAGCTTTGTTGCTGGGGAAGCTTGTGGACACTATTGATAGATGGCATTTTACAAAGAAATAGACAGAAAGAAGTATTAGTTAGTAAAATATTCCCAGTTTGTACATATAATAACTTTTTATATGGATGTGTGTTTAGATGACTGTGAAAGCCTTGCAATCTTACTTGCTTAATTTACTGTTTCATAGCTGCTTTTTAACAGTGAAGAAGTGGGGGTAACAGAAGTTGTGATATATTCAATGAGGATTTTTTTTAGGTTAATGTATGAAAAAGCTATACAGATAACTTCTAAAACTAATGGATGTTGTGTTTGTTTACAGAATTCTCCGCAAAAGCACCTGAAGCTGAGCCCACGATCTGGTCCTATGCTTTCACTATCAGCACCTGGGAAACAGCTGCCAAGCAGCCCAACACGGAAGCTGCGAGGTGATACGAAGAAGTGTCGCAAAGTCTATGGAATGGAGCACCGTGAGCTCTGGTGTACTCAGTGCAAGTGGAAGAAGGCCTGCACCCGTTTTGGGGACTGAATCTTATTTGCCGCTGTTGTCTGTGGTACAGTATTAAAGTGAAAAATTCGTGAATTCGTTCACCAGGTGCACTTCTGACTAGTTACTGAGGGACAACATTAACAATTCCTAAAAGTGGAGATTGTTGATGGAGGGAAACTACTGCACTATTTTTGAACTTGAATTGTGTTTTGTAAGACAAATATACTACGTGTCAGAATACCACATTGTGGAATGTGAAATTAACACTTTGTTCTGTGTCATGTTTGATATATGCTGATGATATTTTATGATTTGCTGTTTTTCTTGTTATATCTCATCTGTTTTGTGCATATACTTAAAAAAAAAAAAATACACAATTCTTTTGTGATAATGTGGAATTTGTAAACATTAAAAAAGAGTGAATAGCATTACCACTGTTGTTCAATTATGTTTAGATTTTTTATTGTGTTAGCCAAACTTCAGGATCAAAACTAAACTTGTAGAAAGTGACACATCACTTCTAATAACAGCCTTAAAGCAAGTTGCCCTATACAGACTTATTACGAATTACAGAATTCTAATTGAAGGCAAAATATCTTGCCTTTATAACCAACTGCTGGTTTCAGTTCACCAGTAAAATTTGTTATTACTTTTTTCTGTTGAATGTGTTTTAATTCACGCAATTGTTTTGGCTTTCTGATAAGCACAGTTACCTGATATGACATTATATCATTTTTAATTCATGTTTTAATTTATTGCAAAAGACTACTCTTTTATATAATTGTTCCTGGATTTTAAATGAAGACTCTTAACTACTAGAACATTTGGAAGTAGAAATAATTTATCAATTTTAATCCTGGAATTCATTAGAGCAGAATTTTTAAAAAAGGATTTCTTCTGCCAAATATTGCTGCCTTTTTGTTCCTTGAGACTGAAAGTAGACCTACTATGTCACTGCCTGTTTTTCAGCTGTTATTATTTGTTTTGTGTAAGAAGAACTATGTATTCCTATGCAATTCTTTGACAATGTAATGTGAACATGGATAGATTATTGATCTCAGAAAGTACTGTCATGAACAAGAGTTTTATGGCTCCAGTTGTTGCCAGCAAATGTAAATGCTTATTATTTTCAGACAATTTTTTAAATTGTTTTAATATATAGTGGAGCACTACATTACCAAATCATTCCTAAGGCAATATTATAAGCTTTTTTTCTTTTACCATTGAGGTGTGACATGTCATAATAAAATAATCAAAAATAGTATGATGATAAAAATTGCAAATTGTTAACCTTTTAAAATACCTATAGCATAAATTTGGGTTCTTCATTTTAATTTTGTTTGTGAACATCAGGGAAAAAATATTTTAATATTCAATTCTGTGATGAATTTTTCGATGCCTGATAGGTTGAATATTGCAGACATATTTATGTTGGGCATTTACCTGAAATATGGATAATGATTTTCAGTTGGTCAGAAAATGTTGTGAAGGTATAAAAATATTTGTTATGGATTGAAGATCTTGAAAATATTGGATGCTACAATTTCAACTAGATTACTGCCACATTTTGACAAATATATATATATATATCGTATGATATGTGAAGTACTTAAAAAATCTCCTTGTACTTGAAAGATATGTATTCGGAACATATAGTGGAAATACAAAATTAAATAATTTATTTTGTGTGGTACAAAAAACTTGGCAAATCTTATCTTAGATGTACCTACTTTTTCCCTGTGAAAGATTAAATCTTATTTGGCCTAAATGCTGCTTTCAGTCAAGCAAACGTGTATTTCTTAAATTATTAAAGTCATAATCATGTACACTGATGTAACAAATCATATCTTTAAAAAATCTGTACCCATTTGTTGTTAGTGTTGGTTTAGCACAATGGATTTTGTGGAAGTTCTGAAAATAATTGTCATGTGACTTAGGTAACTACTAGAGAAAGCAACAAACTTGTATCCTACATTATTAGCAATTTCAGGAAGGAAGAAAAGTAAAAAAAAAAATCAAACCATTTATAAGATAATCAGGTTGAATTGATGTTAATTGCGCAAGCTTCCATGCTCGTTGTATTATCTTGGTTCTCCGGGTGAACCAAGA
The DNA here is from genome assembly GCA_031002005.1 of Vandiemenella viatica. Classification (NCBI taxonomy): domain Eukaryota; kingdom Metazoa; phylum Arthropoda; class Insecta; order Orthoptera; family Morabidae; genus Vandiemenella; species Vandiemenella viatica. The sequence continues at coordinate 218,970,882 of JARYHS010008074.1, read as the reverse complement.
TAATACTAATGAATTGATGTTATAACAAAAGTGGTATCACTTTATGAGACACAGTTGAATTTACAGTGGATTTGAGTTGTCATGCTTACTTTGATAAGCACTTATTCTCTCTCCACCTGCAAATGGGGAAAAAGGGAACATGCAAAAATATACATATGTTGTAATTTGGAAAGAAAAGGCATTTTATTTTTGGAAAAATATGGGTGGTTCCATGATTTTCAAACCAAAGGAAAAGTTTGTTATTATTGTATTATCCAATTTGTTAGCTCATTCACTTTTGAATTGCCAGTTTGGAATGGTTAGGTATCAAAAACAATTATTCCAAAAAATAATTCATTTATGGATTGTTAAAAGTGCCTTACAACATGTTGCCTTAGTTTATGTTTTTAAAATACCTAATAGCCTATACCTTGTAAAACAGAATCAAATTTTGATGAATAGGAAATGACCATTTGAACTTCATTGGCTACACCTTGGATATTTAACTAAATTTAACTAATTATTACACTGAAGAAACAAGAGCATAGTACAATTGTTGATTTATTAAAAGATCTCTGAACTCCATGCAAATACATTTTTAAAGTATCTCTTTTTGTATTATGTTTTTTTTCTTATGTTAATGTTTGCAGCAATAAGCATGAAATATTTACTCACATTATGACTTTTGCTTAGCAGTTGCCTTAAGTGTAATTTTTATCTTTGTTTGGAGTTCTTTTATTATTCTGAAATATTTATCTTTTTTTAAATAAATGAAGGACATTTATAATGCCATATTTAGTACAGCTTCTTTGTCGATCAACTCATATCATTCGATGGTGGATGGATATCTGAACATATAGTCATAAAGTTATTATTACATCTAAGTAAGCTTGCTGGAAAGTGCAGTTACATAACTTCTTAGTAAAATTTATCACTATCTTGGGCAATAAAACCTAATGAAGTACAAATGTATTGTTACACTGTATCCAAACAACTCTTTTTAGCAAAAAGAAAAAAAAAAAATCTCTATGAACCTTTTTTGTATTAGCAGAAGGTAAATGACATTCATCGCCTTGCAGTGTTTGTTATGGACTATTAACTCTTATTTGTTTATGAGCATCTTGAAATTTGAAAAGTAAGAAAAGTACTTTTATTGTGTTATTAAATTATTTTATATACTGTTCATGCATAAGCTATATGTTGTACTTATAGCTGATGTATTTACCTGTGATGTAATGACACCAACTATGTGTTTAGACCATGCTCCACTAAACATAATAGTTTTTGCTATTTCTAATTTTTTACCTGTGCTTTAGTAGCCAGTGGAGCAAAAACATAAATGGAAACAAAGGTCTCAGCTTATCTTCTGTTAATGTAGTTTTGAAATTAGGAGCTATCAGATTTCCATCATTATGGGAATCATTTATGTACAAAATGCAACAAATAACTTTTCATTTATTTTAGAAACTGTGACTGGGGGTTAGTAGAGCAACAGGAACAGGGAAGGCCAATTTGTTTTTCATGGATTTTCTACCAAATAAATAACTAAATATAATGTTTTAAAACAAATGTGTATTTTGTAGTTTTAAGTATTATTATCACTCAACTTTTTGCTATTTAAAAACTACAACAATGATGTAGCTAGTTAAACACTGGAATAAATGAAAAATGTTAAAATATGAAAATAAATTTTAATTGCTGTGAATGAATTGATCTCATTTGAGTCCATATACTATACTGGTACTGACAAATAATTAAATGTTGGGATGTATGGGTAAGAGCATTCAATAACGATATTCAAATTTGTATCCAAGGCAATATACAGTGATGGCAGTTGACAATTAGCAGTGTAATCCTTCCATGCTCAATTATTTGATATTATAAAGCTTTCTTGCTACTGTATCTCATTTTACATGAAGGTTACAGTACATTTTCATTTTTATACTTCAAAATAAATATTTATTGTGATATATATAATTATATATCAATGCCATATGGAGAAATTATTAGATTAAATTCGCTGTTTATACAAATCTACAAATTTAGGGAAGAACTGAAATTATGAAAGTACATGTATGTTACAGTAATTTTGGATTTTCTTTTCATTCTACTCTAATGTGTTCCTAACATTTTGCTGCATTTCATTGTTTTAATGATGCTTTAAATTACATTTATTGTGTTTTCTTATGGCATGCATTTGAGTTCTCCAATTCAATGTATTATGAATGAAGTTAATTAAACTGCCTTTTACATTGATGCAGTTACTTTTAACAGCAGTTTTACTAGAAGTTTGACTCCTGAAAAGATAGATAGACATTCTGAATTCTTAATTGGTTGATTAAAAGACCATACCAGAATTGAAAAATAATAATTCTTTAATATTGATCTTGTATCAGTTGCTCAAATACAAAGAATTGAGAAAAAGTATGACTGTATTTGTATGAGAATGCTGCATATGGTTAATATTTACTGTGTGATTTGAACTTGTAGGTGAAATTCCACAGTAAACATTGTTTGTGCCATTGACCAACCAAAGTATAACTGCCAGCGGAATGATTCACTGCCAATTGTATATCCATTACCATTTCCAAATGTTTGGTAAAGTTACGCCAAATATGCCGATCATGACTGAGAGTTTAGCTAAGTGGTTACGTGTTGCAGTGAAAGAAATAATTGAAAGCTAACTAAATTTAAAGTTTTAATACTAATTTTAAAAATGCAAGAAACTAAAAAAATCAAGTGCAGCACATGATCTACATTTGTCACACTTCAATACCTAAATGGATGAGCAAATATTTTTACTCTTTGATTAATACCAAACATTTAATCCTTCATACCAGCACACTTAAGTCTATAACTAAAAGCGTGGATTTCATGAAATTTATTATATCTTAGTTCCCATGTAAAAAATAAAATAAAATAAGCTGTCAAGTCAGAAATTCTCAAAAACAGCATATAGTTTTTAGTGTTTATTAAATGTGCCAGCTTCAGTAACCAAAGAAGCAGGATATTTTAGCTCATCTATTCAGGTGTTATTTACCTCATTAGTAAGGCACAATCATGTTTGAACATAAAAATAATTTATGTCCTGAAATACTTGATAATGTCTGTTTCACAAAGACCAGCAATAATTGCTTTGACGAATGACGACAAGTATATGGTTGTTTCAGTAAGTAGAATTGGCATTATCAGAATTGAAAATAGGTTTGATAGATAACTCCTTGATAACTTAGTAGATGTATATGATTAACCACTTTAGTAGTAGTTATAGTCTTGTTCAAGTGTAATACTTGTCCTGTATGTGTAAGTAAATTGTATTTCAGTTTTTAAATAATTATTTCTAGCATATGTAAATTAGAAAATGTATATTTATGTAGAGTACTGCTATTGAAGAGGCAAATTTAAAAAAAAGTTGGTGATGCTCTACATGTACGATATTTAAGATGATAGCTGTACAGTATTTGGATGGATATCAGTATTTGTCATACAGTGATTCTGAAATTGAATACACACAATGAATTTTGATATTTCATCTTATAATGAGCTTTTGATAGATTTTTCAGACATATTTCTTGTGTCATTTTGTTAATTGTAGCCGCATTAAACACTTTATCAGTTGTCTTGTGAATGTTGAACAATAGTCTTAAAAAACATTAAATGAAAGATACTGTAAGTACCTTAAGACTTCATTCTAAAATTAAAATTAGAATGGTTCTGTGATATGCCAGATATTTCTGTTAAGCTACAAGAGTTGGAGCCTTGAATGAGTTTGTGGAAGGAAAACTAACTTTCATACATAGGAGAGATGTTAAATACAGTTGTTATGAAAGTGGAAAGATAAATGTTTCATGTCATTGGTGTGGCAGAATGTTCTGATCTCCAGCGCACAAACCTTGTTCACTTATGAAGTGAAACTGATGTTCAACCAATTTTAAACATGGAAAGATCACCCCCCCCCCCCCACCCCTGAGCTATTAAGTATTCTTAGAAATACTGAAATCATTGTAGTGAATAAGACTAAATTTTGTACCAATATTGTCTTTAATTATTTTTCATGTATGCTAGAAAGACACAAAAAAGTTTTTAATACAAATATACCCAATGCTGTTTTTCAAAGTAGAATATTTAGATATTTGTAATCACATTTCATAAAAACTAATATATATAAGGAGTTCTTATAAAATATATTTTGTTAATTTGGATAAATGAGCAATTTTGGGAACAGACCTGTTTAATATAATATGGAAGATTGACATTGCTGTCTTTCTTTTCTCTTGATTTTCAGGTTGCAGATTATGAAATCTTCAGTATTACCATCCTGATCATGCTCAGTCATGTTTTGTGTTATTCAATTCTGAAACTTATGGATGAGAAATAACTTCAAAAGTAAACTGCAACTTATACATATAAATAACTAAACTGAATCCACCATTGGTAAACATTGCATAAAACTGTGTTCAAATCAAAGTTATTTTAAATTTTTTGATAGTTGTTATATTATGTTGTTATTCTCAGGAAGTTTGTAAATATTATGTAAAAGAAAAATTACTTCCAAAAATATATTCTTTGTATTTAGTTTAAATATATCTCTTTCCAAATATGTATAAACATATATCTATAAATACCTCTTGGCTACCAAATATACAATTATTCGTCCATTTGTATAAAGCATGTAAGTTATAGATCAGTGTACAGTAATTAATGCTATTATATTTTTATCTACCCTTGCCAAGATGAAATTATATTTTAAGTTAGCCTGTTTTCAAATACACAGAAAATCACTAAACATTAACTTGCAGAATGTCAGAAAATAGGAATGAAAAATTACTATCTTCTATGAAACTGCAAACTGATATTTGTGATAAGTATAAATTAATAAAACCATCAAAACTGTTGTGATTAACCATGTAATTAATTTTAATATATTGTGTACTATTTAATTGTATTTACAATTTTAATGAACAAAGAAATGTACACTATGAAACATAAAAGTGTCTATTTTATTTACAGCACTATAAGACTAACTATACACCAAAATTATCGTACCTCAGTGTTAGGTAAAAAAATAAATTCAAATAATTGTGTACCTCAGTTTCTATAAAATGACTAAGCAGTCTTTGTTCCTGGAATTTTTTTCCCTTGATCAATTGTTTTTACTAAAACTTAAAAATGAAAACTTTAAATGTGAAAATACCCACCATGGGGGTACTTATTTATTGATCTATTATTAAAGTGACACTTAAGATTCAATTTCTTGTAAAAAAGTGTCACTGTTTATCAATAATGAAAAGATAAATTTTCATTTATTATGAGTAATTTACAAATTAGAATTGAGGTGTATGATCTTAACTGTCACTTGTATGTAGACTGCTTTGTAGATCCTTTGAGCGATTGAAGAGTCTGTTGAGTAGAAAATGATGGAGCAAAATTTCTCTCTATTGCAGGCTGCATGTGTCACCAAGATGTGGGTGTGTTCAAGTAGTATTGGTTTTCTAGAGGTTTGATGAATGGCAGGGTTCCTTTTGTTACTGAGCCAGGAACAACTTGTTCGTGGTACAAGCCAGGTGTAATGTTCACTGCCCAGACAGTTCTGTATCACTTGTGCACCATATCTGCTCTCCACTCTTCAAAACTGTGAAGACAGCCAGGATGGTCACCTTCTAGGAGACATTTTATAACAAGTACCCCATCCACACTCCATGGATATCTCCGACTATTTAATGCAATAAGTATTGTTGTAAATCAGAAACTAAAATGACTGACACTTTTGACGTAAACATATGCACTACAGATAATATTTCAAAGGTTATCAAACCTGGAAATAACTGTTTTCTTAGCAAAAAATAAATTTGTCATGACATACCAATGTCACAAAGAATTTTGGAATGTTTACCCAGACAAATGTTAAGCCCTCAGTTGTATGTCTAGTTATTGACTTGAATGAAGGATCTCACTGTTCTAAATGTTCCCAAGGCATGTCTTGATATACTAGCGCAATAAATGTCTGTCGCAGGAATTTGACTGCATACTTAGAAATTTTGGACAAGGTACATAACAAAGCTTTCTCACAGTACATTGTTGTAATTTCCTTATTTCAAACTGTGGAATGGTTACTAGTAAAGTATGTATTAGCAGCATTTCTGAACAAAACTGAAAGAAATTAGGGTTACAGCAGTAGAAGATAGATTTATGGAGAATATTATCAGTACATGGCGATCACTGAATGATGAATTTAGAAATTTCTATAGGTATGTTAGAAAGCTGATTGTAAGAAAAGATATTCTGGCAGTTAATGATAATTACCACACTTTTATTAACTTGATCTATACCATATGTGTGTGACAATGTAATGGAATATTTTAATTCAACTTTCATTCACCTCATGATGTCCGAATCATTTGAAATTTTGCACACTTATTAAGAACCGATGACTACAATAATTTCTTAGCTTTGTCTTGGTATTCTTATTACTTTGACAGAAAAAAACAAAATACAAATTATCACAACGCGGCAAGTAGATGTGTGGTATGTAATCATGCGGACAACAGTGATTGAAAGTTAACTAAAATTTGTCCATCTTTTAACTGATATTGGAGGATTCAGTAAACAAGTGGCCAAAATAGAAGGTCGAAATAGATATAATTATAAAAAGGCACAGACTTTAGCATTGAAGAGAGATTTCAGGGAAAGGTTCAGTAAATGGAAGGATGGCAAAAGTATAGTGGAGGCGAAATGGGAAGAGTTTAAGAAGTTAATAAAAAAAAAAGGCAAGGATATGTTTATTCCAAAGCAGAAAACAAAAAGAAGTACAGAACCTACATACTACAATAGGGAGGTGAAAGGGTTAGTGAGACAACAGAGTTAAGAGACAGTATGGCAGTAGGGAATACTTAAAACAATTAAGCAAGCAATTAATAAGATCAAAGAGAGGAGCAAAGGATGGGTTTATGAAGAATATTATTGGTCCAGGAGGGCCACTGAATGATGTATCTAGAAATTTCTATGGCTGTATTAGAAAACTGAGGGGAAGGGTATTCATACTATTGTAGGTAAGAACGGAGTTGAAGTCGCTGAAGATTTTAAAATTGCAGAGATGTTTAGTGAGACAACTAGGGACTATCATCCTGTGGTGGAGGCAGATGGGGAAGAATCGGAGGAAAGTCTCCTTTAACGTATAAATGAGGAAATTGTAAAATTTGAAATAGATTCTCAGGAAATTATGAAAGAACTATCAAAGTTAAAAACATGTAAAGGGACTGGTTTAGATAATATTACTACAGATTTATTAAAGATTATGGGATACAATATTGTACCTTACCTTGAAATTATATTTAAAATGAGTCTGGTGTAATGATTTAATGTTCGTTACAGGCGAATGGCTAATAATGCTTGATTCTTTGTGGAGCTGGGGGTTCTAATTCTATTAATTCAAATGGTCACCTTTAAATTCACTTCAGATTTATTCATCACTTCACAAGTACATATCCACCTAATAAATCTAGTTATTCATTTTGACTGCGGATAAGACAATACAGCACTTCATCTCTTCAATCTGCAGGTTCTGAACCATGCTTTCATTTGCTTAGTCTATACACTGTGTCACAAATCCTATCAGTTTGTCAACTGTGAAGAAGCACTTTGATTTAGCGACTTGCAATTAACATGTAATTACTTTTCCGTCTGCTCCAACAATAATTCATGGCACGAAGCCAAACTTAATACAAGGGCACGCAGCCAACTTGCTACCATCTACTTCAGCGGCTCATTGTACACTAGCGAAACTTAATACAGGGTGTGCAGCCAAACTTAATGCGAACTACGGTAGTGGCCTACTCCCGACTGAACTCTCCAGCGGCTTGTAGCAGACTAACTCCAACAATTACTTCTGCTCCACGCGTCTCTGCCCTCGACAATGTTTCGTTATGATTTTAAGCTTTACACATAATATGTGTGGTTTCATACTGTCTTGCCACAACCTCCCTTCGGTTTATTTTTTTCCTATTTGGAAATAATGGTTTACACTGGCAAAAATTACACCCAACAACTTACAGAGACAGCATAAACCTACGCGTGCCTCCTTATTAGTACAAAATCATTACCTTGAAGTGTTGATGGTAGGCTGATTCACATACGTTTCATTACATTCCAATGTCAAAAATAACATTAACTTACAGCACAAGTGACGCATCAAAATAATATCCATAATACACCAAAACTCGTCGTGCTGTTATATGTCCAAAATACACCAAAAATCATCATCCTGTTATGGTGCCACAATACTAAATGACATAATTAATATAAATAATACATGATGATTAATATAGTGATACAAAAGTTGGTGGTCTTTCACAAAATTTGTGTTCACACAAGTGGCTGATCTACACTCTTGTCATTCTCACCAATGCAAACATACATACAATGCAACAAAATTAAAGAAAATGAGTGGATAACCATATTTAAAATACAACACACTTAAAACTGAGTGTTTTGATACTGTGAGGTATAACCCTTCTAAAAAACAGTCGTGGGAGATAAAATGTACAGCTTCGTATGAAAAACATGCTATGTTTAAATACATTGTCATTGTAAGCTGTTATAGTATTACCTCATTCCACTTACTTTTCTAATCTATTATTTATAAACCTCACATATTGTACAACAATTCAAATTTCTATGTGGCTTGGCTCGTCTTATATTATACTCGAGAAACCGAACAAGCATATGCTCAGTTTTAAAGCTATAAAGAAAGAATCTGTTTCCATTATTTATTTTTTATTCAATGGTAGGTAGTTAAGTATGAAATGTCATATTTTAACCTTCTGCATATCCTACTTTTACACTGTCGTCTACTTAATGGCACAGTTAAAAAAAGAAGGGGAAAAAACAAATATAATTTAATATCATGCATATACATGTTCACCCTCCCCCCCCACCCTCCCCACTACTGAAAGACAGTGTGGTAAAGAATGAATTAATACTACTGAATTTTAAATGGAATTTGCATCGTCAACAGTATCAATTTAAGGCATATGTGCCAGATCTCGGTTTTTTTCTCTCTATGGGAGAACATAATTTAGAACTATTTTGGTTCCTTTGAAGGTGGGACCTATACAAAGCCCTGTTCCACAGTAACCTTATCCTGATAACTGCTGTCTGAAGTTGTGATACCCCCCCCCCCAAAAAAAGATGAACCAGAAAAAGCATTGATTAAAAGTGTTTCCACCTGGATCTCAGCATCAACAGTGCGAAACCAGATCCGGAACTATTTTGGTTCCCGACAGCTGCTGAGGCTCATTTAAATTTGGATTTACTGTTCATCCCTATAACCACCAGCAAAACTACAATGAAATTTCAACTTGTTTGTAAGGTTTTAAGGACACTACAATGTATACTCCCTTAACCTTCAGAGTGAACAGCACCACCAAAGTGTATGTGTTTTCACTGTATATTTTCACAATCTGAAAAGGTCCTTCATAAAGATCATTAAACTTCTTAATGTTGTGATCTAGGGCAGATGATCAACAATGTGTTTTGACCAGAACTAAATTTCCAATGTTATACCTGGCTGGTGTCGAGTACTCATCATGCCTTTTCGTTCTGTTCATTGCACATATATTTAAGTTATGCAATAGTAAACTTGGTCTCTTGGCATAGTCTACTTTTCCATCTGGGAATTTTATGTACTCCTGAACTAATCTCGGTGGAGGTTTTTGGAACATTATCTCATGAGGAGTAAAAGATTTGGAATCGTGATAACCTTCTCAATGTTGGGAATTTCAAGAGCCCACTTACAGTGATTGTCACTGCAGTACGTCCTGAACCACCTACCCAATTCTTTCATTACCTGCTCCACCGGATTTCCTTGTGGATAAAAGAACGATGTTTTCAAAACCTTTATGCCTATTTGTTCCAAACACTTCTGCCAGAAATTCTCTGTAAAATGTGGTGCATTGTCCGTTAAAATACTGTTGGGATGCCCTAGCTGTCGACTGTAGTCTCGAGCAACTCGGTTAAATATAGCTTTTGCATTTGCTCGTTTGAGTGGGTATAGTTTAACAAACTTCGAAAAAATATCTGGCATGACATAAATATCGGTTACCTCCCCCCCCCCCTCACGCGATCTCGGCAAGGGTCCATAAATATCAAGCGAGAGAATATCATTTGGTGCTTTGGGTATAATGCTCTGCATCTCACTTACCCTCTTGACATTGTCCTCTTTTACCCAGGACCGGCGCTAGGATTCTCGGGCCCCTGGTAAGCGATCTTAGGCCTCCTCCCCCCACCCCTTCCACTCCAAAAATATTTTGACTTTTCACTTTTGTATTATTGGATAAATTCAGAATAGTTTAATACAAAAATGTTCAAAATTATTGGTGCAGATTATCAAATTTGTGTTTGATTTCTATTTATTTAGGCACCCAGGGCGGCGGGCCCCACTTTCGTGGCCCGGGCCCCGGGTACTTTTGGCCCGCTTAACCCCCCCTAACGCCGGCCCTGCTTTTACCTTCTGACATATGACGCATGTAGCAACATAATTGGAAAATTGTATTTCACCACTAAATGGCTGTAGTTTTAATGGTGATGACTTATAAAGATATTCACCAAGTTTTCAACATTCCACAGCTTCCAATCGTCACTACTTTCGTGATTCCTTCGGAAAAGTATTCCTGCTATGAGCAAATGTGGCGGAGAACAGTCGCCGAGTGCAGTAGCGTATTTTGTTGTTGTATTTTATCTGTAGTGGTGTGGGGATTTGATTAGTGTAATTTCTGAGTGTTTACATTTAGTAGTCAGTACTAGTTAGTAGCGTTTGAACAGTCGCCGAGTGCAGTAGCGTATTTTGTTGTTGTATTTCATCTGTAAAGGTGTGGGGATTTGATTAGTGTAATCTCTGAGTGTCTACATTTTGTAGACAGTGCTCGTTAGTAGCGTTTGAACAGTCGTCAACTGTATTAGCGTATATTTTTTTTTTAATTTTATCTGTAGTGGGTGTAGATTAGATTAGTGCAATTTCCGAGTATATATTTTGTAGGAAGTACAGGTTATTTCGAGTTTCTGTTCCTTTTTTCTGTCCTTTTTTTCATTTCTTTTCTGCGTTTTTCAAAAGCAGTATGTCTAGGGACGGTGATTGCTGTGTGCAAACGCGAGCTGAGGTGGCTGATCTGCGCGCACAGCTTGCAGCTGTGTTAGCAAAAGTTACACCGCTGGAAGCAGCCGTAAAAGGCTGCAGCAGATGTGATGTTGGGGAAAATGATGTAGCCATGCCTATCACAAGTTCTCCCATATCAACCGTCGTACCTGCAACCCAGGCTGAAGTGTTGGATGCTGTGCCGCGGTCGCCTGTCGGTGACTGGCGTATGGCAGCTAGACTTCGAAGCCGCACACGGGAGCAGTCGAACAGGCTTAAAGGCCAAGACGCTGAGCTTGTTTGTCTGTACAACCGGTTTTGATGTATTGTCGGAGGCTGACTCAGTCCCACAATTGTCTTCCTGCGAGTTGACGGCCGCCCAGCCCGCCAGGTCTGAGCAAACGCAGAAAGGCATTCTGGTAGTTGGGAGCTCTAATGTTAGGCGGTTATTAGAGCCCCTTAGGGAAATGGCGGATTCCTCGGGGAAGAAATTCAACGTCCATTCAGTGTGTATTCCGGGTAGCCTGATCTGAGATGTGGAACAGGCCATCCCTAATGCCATAGAAGGGACGGGGTGTAGCCAACTACAGATTGTGGCTCATGTCGGCACCAATGATGCTTGTCGCCTTGGGTCGGAGGTTATCCTCTCTTCCTTCCGGCGGCTGGCTGAAAGGGTGAACTCTGTGGCCGGTGACCGCAAGATATCGGCAGAGCTAACCATCTGTAGCATCGTAGAAAGAGTTGATTGTGGACCTCTGGTTCAGAGCCGTATTGAGGGGCTGAACCAGAGACTACGACGTTTCTGTGATGACATTGGCAGCAGATTTCTCGATCTTCGCCATAGGGTCGTGTCTTGTAGGGTTCCCCTTAATAGGTCAGGTGTGCACTACACACATGAATCGGCTAAACGGGAGGCAGGGGCCGTGTGGAATGCACTGGGTGGTTTTTTAGGCTGAGGGAGGAAGACCCGAAATATGAAATTCAGTTACGGGCAACCCAATCAGATTCAACACCGGAATGTTGGAGCAACGTAAAAGAATCTCGTCAGTTAAAAGTTCTCGTAATTAACTGTAGAAGCGTTTGTAACAAACAACCGGAACTTGAAAGCGTTATTTGTAGTACAGAAGCGGATATCTTTATCGGTACAGAAAGTTAGTTGAAACCGGAAATAAGTTCCGCCGAAACTTTTAAAGATAGCATGAACGTTTTCCGTAAAGACAGATTACATTCTCATGGAGGTTGGGTATTTATAGCTGTGAGTAAATTTCTCCCATGTAATGAAATAGACGTCGATACAATCTGTGAAATCATATGGATTAAACTCAACGTTGCTGGGTCAAAACTCATCGCAGGCGCCTTCTACAGTCCACCCGATTCCGACATAGCTATGAGTCGAGGAGTTAAGAAATAATGTAAATAGTATAGCTAGATGTTTTAAGGATCGTGCTATGATTCTAGGAGGCGACTTCAATCTGCCTTATATTGACTGGAGTAATTACGTTCACATTACTGGTAGCAGGGATAAGGCAGCTTCTGAAGAAATTCTCTAGTCGTTGTCAGATAATCATCTCGAGCAGCTAGTTAATGAACCTACGCGGTGTCATAATGGTAGCGAAAACATTTTAGACTTGCTGGTTACCAACAGGCCAGAATTATTCACCGACATTTCAACGACCACAGGAATAAGCGATCACGAAGCGGTAATTGCGACTATCAAATTAATAACCAAGCGAAAAAGGAAAAAAGGGCGGATTGCATACAGATTCAGTAAGGCCTCAAAGGAGTGTTTTAGAACCTACATGAGGAATAATTAACTTAACTTCAAGTCAACAAAGGACACCGTTGAAGAGATGTGGCATCGTTTTATACATATAGTCAGGGATGGAATGGAAATACATATACCAAAGCTGACAATAAATGGGGAGAATGATCCACCGAGGTACACATGCGAAGTCAAAAGATTACTCAAAAAAACAAAGGAAAATACACGCACGCTCAAGAAGGAAGGGGTGTCGCAGCGATTTAGAAACCTTAGCTGATTTAAGAGGACGCATTAAGAATGTAATGCGCGAGGCCTTTAACGATTTTCACTCCAACTCTCCCTCTAAGAGTCTCACAGAAAACACAATGAAATTTTGGTTGTATGTACGAAAAGTTAATTGTACCAACAGCAATATTCCAGCACTAATTCGTGAAGGTTCCGAGGTTAATGAAAGCCGCGATAAAGCTAACGTACTAAATACTGTATTCAAAAATTCATTTACAAATGAACATAACGATAGTATTCCCGTTTTCCCACGCCGTGGCGAGTCGGTGATGGAATCATTACGAATAGGTACTGCAGGTATCGTTAAGCAATTAGAGCTCATGAAATGGGGGAAAGCACCGGGCCCGGATGGAATTCCAGTAAGAGTATTTTCAGAGTATGCGGCAGAAATCAAGCCATTTCTGTCTGATATATTCAGTAAATCATTAGAAGAGCGAAAAGTACCTTCAGACTGGAAAATCGCGCAAGTAACTCCGATTTTCAAAAAAGGTGATCGAAGTGATCCTGGAAACTATCGTCCCATATCTATTTGTAGTAGAGTTATGGAACATATTATATGCTGGAACATTATGAATTTTCTAGATGATAATAATTTGCTTACAACAAATCAACACGGATTTCGGAAGAAATGATCATGTGAAACACAGCTGGCCCTATTTACGCACGACGTAATGAAAGTTATCGATGCAGGTTCACAAGTAGATGCAATTTTTTTAGATTTCCAGTAAGCCTCTGACTCTGTGCCACACAAACGCCTTTTAGCGAAGCTTCGAGCGTACAGTATATCGGATCAGCTTTGTAAATGGATAAAGGATTTTCTAACTGGTCGGTCGCAGTATGTCGTCGTTGAAGGGGAAAGTTCTTCTAATCTAGATGTTACATCGGGTGTACCTCAAGGAAGTGTAATAGGACCACATCTTTTCTTAATTTTTATAAACGATCTCGGAGACAAAGTGGAAAGCCTTTTTAGATTGTTTGCTGATGATGCGGTTATTTATAGGGAAGTAAGAAATTTGGCCGATTGCTTAGAAATTCAGTGCGATCTGGATGTTGTTTTGGCTTGGTGCGCTGAGTGGCAACTTACTCTAAATTGCAAAAAGTGCAAGATAATGAGCATAACTAACAAAAAGAATCCAATTGTTCAGAAATACGAGTTAAACAATACAGTGATTGATAAGGTCGATTCTATGAAATATTTGGGAGTAACAGTACAAAGGAACATGAAATGGGACATACACATTACTTCGTTAGTAGGTAGAGCAAATTCTAGGCTGCGATTCATAGGTCGAATCTCGAAAAATTGTAATTAACAAACAAAGGAGAAAGTGTAAAAATCTCTTGTGCGTCCACATTTGGATTATTGTTGTGCCATTTTTGACCAGTTTCGTAAGGGGTTGATCAAAACTATAGAGAAAGTACAGAGAAGAGCCGCTCGATTCGTGACGACTTGCAACAGTCCTTATGAACAGTGGCGTAGCTAGGTCAACAAGGGCCCCGGTGCAAAAAATTTATTTTGGGCCCTCGGGCCAGATGGACGTCCTTTTTTTTGTTTTGTGTTGCTGGTAGGGGCCCCCTGAGCTGAGTATGGGGGCCCTTAAGTTGTGCTTAGGGGACCCTGAGCAGTGGTTGGGGGCCCCCCTTACCAGTGGGGGCCCTTAGTGAGGTGCTTCCTGTGTCTCAGGGGCCCCCTTAGACTACTGTAGAGCTAAAACAAAACAGGTCGCCAGTTTGCCTATGAAGGCCCGTGGACCCTCTCAACCGCGCTTGGGGGCCCCCTGAGCGTAGGGGCCCCGGTGCACTGCACCGCCTAGCCCCATAGTAGCTACGCCCATGCTTATGAAAGCGTCACAGAACTGATTAGTAGACTAGTTTGGGAGTCTCTTGTAGATAGACGACACACGTTTCGTTTAAACCTATTGGTAAAAATGCGTACTCCCACTTTCACTTTTGAGTGTAGTGAAATACTTCTTCCACCAACCTATTTGAGTCGGAAGGACAGGAAAGATAAGATTAGAGAAATAAGGTGCCGGAATGATTCTTATATGAATTCTTTTTTCCTTTGTACCAATAGGGATTGGAATGCACAGCAAAGAGATTAGCTTTGGAGCTGAGCACCCTCTGCCATCGACAATTTTGTGAATTGCAGAGTATATATGTAGATGTAGATGTGGAACTCCCATGCCTCAATTGATCAACTACTGTCTTGATAACATCATCTTGTTGTTTCTCCTGGCTCATGTGTTTAAGACTAGACCTCACCTCCTTGTTATCTGACACATGTTTAATATACAACAATTTAGGGTTTGAGTTATGTTCAGTCACTTCTGCTTCATTTCATAGTCCCAAAGGTAGTCTCAACAGTGCATCGGCTACTTGGTTGTCCTCTGCTGACAAGTAACTTACTTCATAATCGAATTCTTGGAGCAATAGTTTCCAGCGAGTCAATCTCCCATTTAACAATCTACACTTATCCAAAAACGATAACGCTTTATGATCTGAAAATTCTATCACCATTCTCCCCAATAACAAATACCGATATTTCTGGAATATCCATACCACCGCTAGGCACTTGCGTTGCGTGATTCCGTAATTTCGTTCAGCATTATTCAGTAGCAGACTTGCAAAACTGTATGCCTCTTTTCCGACACACCTTGTGTCTAGACTATCTGGAAAATCTCAGCTCCAAGCCCATACACTGAACAATGCGTTGCCATACAAATAGTGAGCTACGACATTGGTGAGTGTAGAACTGTATGCTCTAACAAAAGTTTCTTAACAGTTTGGAAATCTCGCTTGTAATCTTCAGTCCATTTCCAAGTAGATCCCTTTTTCTTTAATTGCTTAAAATGAGAGCTATTTAATATTTGTGGTTTTATGAACTTCCTATAGGAAAAGCATAGGACCAAAAAACTCATCAATTGTTTTTTGTTCATAGGGGATTGGAAATCTTTTATGGCACTTAGCTTACTATCACTGGTCGGGGCGTAATTATGTGTCCCAAAAATTCTATTTTGTTAGTCAAAAAGACACACTTTCTTAAAACCCCCATGTTTTAAAGCGAACAATACATCTCGTAGCGTTGCCCATTACTCATCAATCGTCGTGCTAGCAATTAGGATATCATCTACATTTACTTGGATTCTCTGCAACAAATCTTTCCCCAGAACTATAATACGCGTCACAAACGAGGAGGGTCGCGCGGAGAGAGAGAGAGAGACAAATAGTTAGGGCACACGGTATGCGACGTTGCCACGTTTCCAGCCGGACACGAGCAACGTATGGTGAGTAAGAAAGTTTAGTAATTGCGATACTACTACTAATACTTCTAATATGTAATGATAATAATAATAATATGCGTTTTAGCAGCCATTTACATGATAATACTATTAAGAGAGACAAGAATGACAGAAAGTTTCAGCCGCAGCAAATAATTATATTCCAACTTTTACAACAGTGAACAACCTTCAATAAACGAATACAAAGTACTTCAAAGATACCATATGTATTTCATTGCTTAGATTTTGTTAAGAAAAATAACAAGTAAAAATGGACACTTTTAAATTGAGGTAACTAAGATACATTCATATCCTGATATACCAACATGATTTATAACAAGCAAAAGTGCACTGTCATACCTGTATTTATTCTATGTCTTGATCTTCATCACTCGTGTCAGTATCTGATCCAGAATCTTGTAGGTTAATAGTAAATCGCTCCAAGGCATTATCTATAACACTCTCCCTCTTGAAGTCTTCTTCTTGGAGATCTTCCGCGTTTCGAACACAGTCTGCCCATGATTTACACTTACGCTTTCAATAGTCCCGTGAGCTAACTTTTCTGAATTGGCGATTTTGAAAGTACAGTTTCTGTCTGCCAGAAATCGCTTAACCTGTGCCCACACAAGCTCAATAGGATTGGACTGACAGTGATACGGTGGCAGACGAAAAACCCTGTGACCGTGTTCTTGAGCGATAGCATCAAGTTCATTTTTCTTCTCGCGTGGCCGGTACATTTGAACTATTTGTAATAATTCTGTAGTCTCCCTGCCAGCCGATTGATAAGAGCCGACAGCGTAACCTTCCACTGGAGCCGTGGATAAGGGTCGACCATAGAAGATCGACCATAGCTCAGATATGAATATTCGTCGTAGGTTCCTACTGCAACACATGACAGCTTATATGGCTCAGCACATTCAAATATTAATATAGGAATGGAGGTTAAATTACTGTAAACGGCAGTAACTTATTTGTTTACATAAGCATGGACTGATGACATACGTGAATATTTACATTGTTTAACTGGATTTATAACAAGATGGTTATGCATTCACCGGATCATTCCACACAGGGCCAAAGACAAGGACGAGCATGTAACTTATGGGCGCCTTGCAGCCCAAAATAACTGTAATATTGATAAGAAATCTACAACATAATGCCTACATAACTATGACCAAATAATTGACTCTTTAACTGTCCACACCAAGTTATCGCAGCAGAGCCCACATTAGTAATAGACGCCAGGCATCATCTTCTTGTCTGCGACGGCAACCCTCGGGGTCGATGTGGTACGTTGAAAGACTTTCGTAGAGAGACCGACAGACCCCTGCTCCCAGGCTTTAAATAGATACTCCCCCTTCCTATTATCACTGTGTGGAGAGGGCAATACTCCTCGCTAACCTGATGTATGAAGTCATTTTACCAGCTTGCAGTAATAACAGGCGCTTGGCAACTGGCTTGCTGATATGCGTGTTACTTCTCTGGTCGTAGCTCTATTACTTAACTTTTCATGCTCGCTCGCCCTGGATACTGTCTCGAGAAATATGGTATTAGCAAGTGATCGACCTAGATCACTATAATTCTGCACAAGTCTGAGAAGCAGAGTGTGGAATTGAATTAGTGGAGAGCCATTCTACCACATCAGCCTTCTTACTGTTTGTACTTGGTGCTATATCCCTTACCTTACAACCGAGTGATAACTTGTATTATCCATTATAATTATGGAATGTGGGGATAGATATGGTAGGAACTGGTTTTTGATCCATTGACTAAATGTTGCAGCATTCATTTCACAATGATAGTCACTGTTACTGCTATGTTTGGACCTAAAAACTAATTTACTTTGAGGAATGAAGCCAGACGCAACATGGCAAATGATTAAACGGGTACCTTTACCAGTCGGAACTTTCCGGCCCCCTAAACTATCATTCGATGTCCTTTTCGTGTGATTCTGGTTTACCTAAGTCTCATCCAAGTAATCAATTTCTGTATTTCCTTCTTGTTGTCTTATTTCATGCATTTTCCTCAGGAACATGGCCCTTCCAGCATTGATATCTGAACGTTCCATAAGAAACTTCCTCCCATCGTTACATTTCGCTTATTTGAAACCAGTGGCGAATATAGAATATATTTTCGGGGGGGGGGGGGGGGCACGATTAATGTAAGGTTAAGTAATTTTAGGTAGACACCCCATGATACTTTATATCAGTTTTGCTGCTCATATTCAGAGGGTAATTTGCGCTGAATGCCCCTTTTACTTTACCGAGATCACGTTTCTTTATTGTTCACATTAAATCATAAAAAATATATCTATTTTTAAACAAACCAAATGATGAAAAGATATCAGTTACTATTATTTCAAATATTGGTAAAGATTTTAATGAAGTCTCGTCTGTAAACACTTATCCGAACTAAAAGAGTCAAATACGCGATTTTGATTATCGTGTTTGGAGGGGTTCTAGCTATAGATAATTATTTGTTTTGGCATGGATGTATAAATTGCCAAGACCCCTATTTTTTTCTTTTTATATACACATGCAAATATGTATTTTATCAATTATCATTCAAATGACTGTTTTGAGTATCGTTTTGGAGAGTCCTTAAAAGAAGGTTTAATAAATGCAATGTCAATGAAAATGCAACGAAATTTGTTTTATTAATCGTTTATCCAACTGACAATAAAAAGAATACAATAAAAGAAGAACAAAACTAACAAATTATTACAAAACAATGTCTAGGTTTCTTGGTACACTTGCAAACTGATCAAGAACTTCATCGTCACTAACTATATTGCCTCTGTAGATAGAAAGTAAAACAAGTCCGTTAAGCCTACTTTCAGATGTGCTGTTCCTTAGGTAAGTCTTCAGTCTTCTCAGGCTGGAGAAAGTTCTCTCTATGGTTGTGACAGAAACAGGAAGAACTGCGAGTAATTTCAGAAGGGTATAAATGTTGGGGAAGAAAGTCTTGTCACATGTTTCTAGATAACTTATAGCCATTTTTGGAAGATTTGAAGGATTTTCCTGACTCCACTTTTCTTTCCATAACATAAACTCACTTCGCACAATCTCTTTATGTGACAAATATTCTTCATAGAAACTAAAAGCAGCCTCCAATGAACCGAAATCTGCTATGATACACAATTGCGGAAAGATGTTTTGTAAGGATGCAACTGTTTCCTTGTGGGATTCAAAGCGTTCTTTCAGTGAGTCACAAAAATCGTCCAGGTATGGCACATAAACAGATCGTCGATAGAATTCTTCTTCTGTGGTGTAAGGGACGTTGCTACGTGCTGTTTGAAGGCTGCAAATTCTTGGAATCTCTTCTTTCATGTCAAGTTTAGCAGCGAATGACTATTTGATTATGCAAGGCTCTAAATGAGTTTTCAGCATTTGCCCTCTCCTTCGACAGAAGGTGCAACACACTCATAACGTTAGTCAAGGCCTCTAGAAGATCTATATTTTTGCTTTGAAGCTGCTGAGATAAGTTATGCGTGGTTGATAGCATACGGCTCAAAACAAAAAGATTAACAAGAAATTCAAATTGAATGTGAGCCTTAGATGCTGAGACACTGAATTCCTCTTCTATTTTGCAAAGGGAGAGAAAGATAGGCTCCAAAATGTCTTTAAATAAAATTACTGTGTCCGTGTCTTTCTACCCATCAGGTTTCGCACAGTGAAATAAGTTTTTTTTTTGTTTTTATTTTTTTCTTTTTTTGTTTTCTGGACAACATTTAGAAATCGTTGATTTTAATATTTCTGTTCTTTTTGCTGACATTTGAAAGAATACACAGATTTATTTTATGACACCCATACAGTTTTTTATAGAAGGTATTCTGCTCACATCTGACAAACACAAATTTAGAGAGTGCGAGGAACAATGTGTATACAGGGCCAACGGTAGCTTTTCTCTGATGAAAGCTTGTACTCTGAATTGCCCACTCATTGTAGCAGAGCTATCGTACCCTCGGCCTCTCATTTTGTTTAGACCAAGTCCTAGTGTTGACAAGGTCTCTAATATTGTGTTAGCCAAACCTGCTCCACTGAAGTCATAAACGGAAACGAATGTCAGAAATTTTTCTCTGATTTCGAAACTTTTATCCTCTACGTAACGTACACAGAGAGAAAACTGTTCAATTTGTCTGATGTCAGTGGTTTCATCTGCTAAAATGGAATAAAAAACGGACTTTCTGACATTTTCTATAATTTTTGATTGTATTATGTGACCAATTGTGTTAATAAGTTCATTTTGAATGAAAGAAATTGTTTACATCGTCTTCCCACCACTGGTCGTTAACTGGTCTTTAAGAATATTATCTCCACTGTTGGCTGGGTATCTGAACAACGATCGAAAATTCTCATCATTTTGGTCTGATTCTTCAAGGCTTATTCGCACAGAGTCACGATGACCCCTTAGAGCTATTTGTTGCCTTCCGCAATTTCATATTGTTTGTATTATAGGGATTAGCTTTTTTCTATTATTCTCAATATCCAGTCTTCTTTGGGAATTTACTTGATTGATAACACTTTCTGCCTTGTTCTTAACTATCGCTTTTGTGTTTTCAGCGGTTATTATGGTAGGACAACTTCTCATGTTTGCTAAACATTTCCATGGCTTTTTTTTTTAAATTGGTAAAAGCCTGAGTAACCAACGCTCCTATTATTTGGTGTTCTCCTTCCCCTATATTTATAGTACGGGAAAATAACACGCATCATCCCGATTTTTCCTCTTAATAAGCTAACCACGTAAAATCTTCTAGCCACTTCATTTGAAAAGAACGAGTATGGTTTGAACTTGTGATGGTGGAAATTTGTACCAAGTAGGGATGGGCAAAATATATCGATGTATCGATATATCGATATTTTTTCTAAAAAATATCGATATTTATCACCGATATTTTTATTTCCGATATATCGATACATCGATATTGTATTTAGTGTATCGATTTTAAGCACCAATTCGATATGTTTCCTACGAACGCAATTCAGTATCCAATTTAATCGTTACATGTATATAGGATAAATATACGTATATATCCAATCTTCTAAAAGTGTCTTAAAAAGTGAATTCGTCGAAATATAACAGCTTCATCAGCGGTTGAGAGGTTAAAAAAAAAGCTGTTAAATTTTAACAATTTTACGTTAACGTCATTTTTATGTTAGCATGTAAGCGGTTGTTTTATCTTTGTAGTTGAAACATTAACTTTTAAACTTTTTTTTTTATTTACTAATAACAATTAATGGGTTGATGAACCACAAGTCATTATGAATGACTGTTAATTCATTTAAATGTCTACAATCTAGTCTACAGTCAAAACTCCTTAATTGCAAGGAACACGTTCCGTAAATTAGCCGCAAATACGAAAATCTTGAATACGGAAACCTTGAATACAGAATGTTTGTTTATATAGGATTATAGAGAATACGTTCCAAGTATACAGAAAAATTTTGATATAATAGAGTGATTATCGCACTTTGAACTTAATAGACCAATTCTGGATTGCTTTAAATCCTCTATCCTAAAGTTCATTGTAATGCTCTTTAAAATATTCATGTAACTTTCTCGTGAATTACAGCCCCACTAAAGAATACTTTCTTGCGATTGCTGTCTTCGATTGATGTAGTGAGAGCAGTTTTTAATTTTTTATTCACTGAGACACCAATGGTTTTTACGGATAGTAAGGTCCTCTTCGAACGCCTCTCCCGTGTCAGGTTGTAGGCGATTACCATGGGTGATGTATATCCCTCCAAGGAAAGTCCTAGGAAGATGAACTGGGGTGGTTTCCCGTTTCATCGAACTTGGTGGTGTAATGGTTAGCGTTCTGGCCTCGCATTCGGGAGAAGGGTGGGTCGAATCCCCGTCCGGGCAACCAGATTTGGGTTTTCCATGGTTTCCCAAATCACTCCAGGCAAATGCTGGGATGTTTCATTCAAAAGGCCATGGCCGAATTCCTTCCCATTCCTTGTCCCCCATCCTTTCCCGTCTCTAAAGACCTCAATGTTAAGAGACGTTAAGCAGTTAAAAAAAAAAAATCCCCGTTTACTTCCTCAGTGTGACAGTGCTCCTAAGTGTGTATGACAGAGACACTGTGTTGCTCGGTATAGAGTGTTGTGGATGAGATATGAAAGAAGGGAGAGGGTGGAAGCCGGTGTCAGCATGTTCAGGCCTACTTTTGCGAAACATTCTAAAGGGAGCGCCAAGCTTAACATTACCATCCAACGGATGAATCGCCATCAACAACATCGTATGCCCTCGCAACATATGCAATGCAGAGAGGTTTGGTGATTAGGAATTGCAACTTACTGGTCAAGCCCTGACGATGAAAATCGTTGATGCAGTGTTATGCGAAAATAATTCATTTGCAGCACTCTGCGATCACGCAAAAAGTATTGTGACTTATTTTAAGCAGTCTGTCAATGCTATGGATCTATTAAGATCTGAACAAGAAGCATCTGGGGAAAAGAAAGGAGAGGTGTTGACTTTGACACAAGTTGTTAGCACTAGATGGAACTCCTACTTTAGTATGTTAGAACGATTTGTCAGACTCTCTGCAATTGTAGTTAAAATCTTAGCTACAAAAAGTCAGTCAAATATAAACACACTTGATATGGTTGCAACTTAACAGCTTAATGTAATACGTGACCTTATTGTCCTGCTTGGTCCTTTCAAAGAAGCCACTGAAGAGGTTAGTGGTACAAATTATGTGACTGCTAGCTTAGCCATTCCTGTTACAAATCTGATTCGACAAGTAACGGACCAAGCTACTCCTTCAACCACTTTAGGATTCACGGTAAAAGAGGCTTTACTCCAAAGAATTCAAGAGAAATTAAGTCCTTTTGAAGGAAATACATTCCTTGCAACAGCTACCATTTTGGACCCGCGTTTCAAACGTATACACTTCACTTCTCCAATCGGTGTGTCGAATGCGATATCTACAATAAGTAATGATATTCGCTTGGAACTTAGACGACGAGGACAAAGTTCTCCAGAAGTATGGTCTATAGCAGCAACACAATATATCGCAGATAACGCATCAATTTGGTCAGCATATGAAAAGCTATTATCCCTTAGCATTACTGTTATGCAAGAGGTTCCAAGCTCTGGCTCAGTTCTAATGAGCTTAAGCAGTATCTGGACCAACCATTAATAGACAGAAAACCAGACCCAGTAAAGTTTTGGGTGAATTGCCAGTGCTCCAGCGCGCTGAAATACCTTCAAGCTTCTTCTGTGTCGTCCAAGAGAGTGGCTCCTGCAGTCAACTTAGCTGTACTGAACAACAGGAGTAGATTGACGGGGGAGCACATAAAACAGAGAGTCCTTTTGATGTCAATATCAGACGAATACTGGTTTGATTGATTGAAAAAAATAATAAATTAATAAAAGTTTGTATAATTTCTACCTGTGTCTTTAATTTTCAGAATTTTCTTAAATATTTTGATGTATTTTATGATTTTTTTTTTAGATAATTACTCCCTTTAGACAAAAATATCGATATATCGCAATATCGATATTTTCCCCCCGATATATATCGATAGTGTTTGTAACTATCATTTCGATATTTATCGGTATATTTTTTTGATTGCCCATCCCTAGTACCAAGGCTGAGGTTTCCAAACATTTTCTAACAAAAATTTTTTTTATCGTTTGTGATAGACTGAATGGAATTGTTTCCAATATCATAAGTATTTTTAATTACTTGGTTAGGCCTACTATCCTCCATAACCGGAAAAACATTAATTAAGCTCGAAGTAGCGACATCACAAGAAGCAATTCTACCAACGCAACCGAATTCAGCATTGTCACCGTCAGACGTATTTGCACTTTGTCCTTTCTTAACGCAACCGACTTCAGGACTATCACCAACAGGATTATTAAAGTTGTTTTTTTTTTGGCTAAAAAGTTTTGAATAGAAGCTTGCTTCTTCATTACGACTGTGGTTCACAACTTCACTTACGGTCAACTTCAATATACGTATATTTTGTTGGAAATATGGAAAAAGTATCTCGTTTATTGAAGAGAAAAGTGTTTATTAAAATAATCAGAAAGTAAAATACAGCTCTATAAACACAGGCTGTCAAAAATGATGGCGAACATGAAAGTAGAGGGAGCCACTCTTCGTCTGCAGAAACCACACGAGAGGAAGTCAAAAACATGCACTGCCGATATTATCAAGAACGCGAACATATAAGCAGACGGCGCATCAACTCGCTTGCGAGTAATCTGTCGGAACTGAAAAAACGACGCGAAGCGGAGCACGAGAGAACTATACGCGCACTATTCGGTTCGGCGGGCGATTCAAACGAATTATTGCGCGTGTCAGATGAATATCTTAACAGTATACATTAAAAAATATAAGTATGGAAGTCATTAGAACAAAAAAAGATATAAGTAATAATACATTTTCATAATTTCGCGCATGATGCATTAAAATTATTCAGATTACGGTACTTATCTTTTGTTTATATTCATTATTTCGGGGGGGGGGACACGGACCCCCTTATATACGCCCTTGTTTGAAACCCATAATCTTTAAAATATGAAACATGGACGCTTTACTTCCCTGGAACCCTATAGATTCGCGCATTATTACAGTCAGTTTTTTCGCAGTTGGAAATTTTCCTGCAGCATACATGTCAATGATCTTGCGCCTGAGAAAGTCTTTATTTTTTTTTTGCTGTCGTCAGTCTTACGACTGGTTTGATGCAATCCTCCATCATTTCCTATCCTGTGCTAACCTCTTCATTTCTACATACCCCTGACAGCCCACGTCCTCAATTATCTGTTTCATATATTCTAATCTCTGTCGTCCTCTACAGTTCTTACCTTCGACTGTTCCCTCCACTAACAAATTAACCAATCCAGCATGTCTCAAAATATGACCTACCAGCCTGTCTCTTCTTTCCGTAAGCTTCTTCCACAAACTTCTTTACTCACCCACCATTTCCAAAACTCGTTCATTTCTTACTTTGTCTGTCCACTTAATTTGCAGCATTCTTCTGTAGCACCACATTTCAAATAGTTCAGTTTTTTTCCTTCCGGTATTACTACAGTCCATGTTTCACTACAATAAAGTGCTGTGCTCCACACAAAGAATTTTCAAAAGTTCTTTCTAATTCCTAGATCAATATTTGAAACTGAAAGGTTTCTCTTTTTCATGAAGGCTCTTTTCGCTAGTGCTATTCTGCTTTTAACATCATTCCTGCTTCGTCCATCGATTGTAATTATACTTCCCAAGTAAGAGAATTCTCTTACTTCTCCTATGGCATCAGATCCTATTTTTATATTTAATTATTTATTATTTATTTATTTTTTTATTTATCAATCTTGTTCCATGGATCCCTGCTGAGGAAATACCTCTGGGATGTGAAACATGTCATTGTTGATACATATACACATAATATGAGTCATATCATAGTAAATATATATATATATACATATTTTACAAATACAAGAAATAATAAACATACATTTTTGCAACTGAGTTTTGCAAACGTCATAATGAGTACAATTAATTATTTTCTTCAAATTCTTGAATGGAGTAGAAGGAGTTGCCAATAAGATAATCTCTAAGTTTTTGTTTGAATACATCTTTATTATCTGAAAGCTGTTTTATACGATTAGGTAGTTTATTAAACAGATGTATCCCAGAATAATTATCTCCTCTTTGTACTAATGACAGAGATGTTTGTGTTTTATGCAAGTTATTTCTGTTTCTTGTATTGAAACTGTGTACCTGTGAATTAGGTGTAAACAGGTTAAAATTTTCTATGACAAAGCTCATGAGAGAATATATATACTGAGAATACATTGTAAGAATATTGAGTTTCTTAAAGAGTTGTCTGCAAGAAGTTCTTGGTTTTACCCTACACAGAAACCTAATAGCTCTTTTTTGTGCTATGAAAACTTTTTTACTTTGTGAAGAGTTTCCCCAAAAAATTATGCCATATGACATTACTGAATGAAAATATGAGTAGTACACCTGTTTCATTAATTCTAGATCTGCTGTTAGAGAAAGTGTTCGTATTGCAAAGGTGGCACTACTTAACTTTGCCAGTAGTGTAGTGATATGATCATGCCAACAGAGTTTCTGATCTATTTTAATACCAAGAAATTTTATACTCTCTGTTTCTAAGATTGTGTTGTTTTTATAGTTTATACATATATCTGGCTGTGCATAGTTTTTTGTTTTAAACCTAATATAATGTGTTTTTTCAAAATTTAATTTTAATGAATTTGCCTTAAACCAATTTGCTACTACTCTAAGTACTTCATTTACATTAAATTCTATAGTACTGTTTGGTGTTTTACGCACAGTCAGGTTAGTGTCATCTGCAAATAAAACACTCTTAACTTTGTCGGATAAATTTCCAGGAAGGTCATTGATGTATAACAGAAAGAGGAGGGGACCTAAGACAGAGCCTTGTGGAATTCCATGTTTTATTTTCTCCCAGTCTGATGAAGCATCTTTACTTATTTTAGAATCAAAAATTGAAACTTTTTGCATTCGGCTTTCAATGTATGATTTAAACCATTTACCTGCAGTCCCAAAAATACCATAGTATTCCATTTTTTTCAAAAGTAATTCGTGATTTACACAGTCAAATGCTTTTGCAAGATCACAAAATATTCCTACAGGATTCATTTTATTATTCAGTTCCTCAAATGTGTTATTTAAAAATGAATATATAGCCATTTCTATGGATGATCCTTTTTTGAACCCAAATTGTGAATTAGTTAGGATATTATAGTGTGTAACATGTTTTATTACTCTTCTATACACGACTTTTTCAAAAACCTTTGAGAATGATGAAAGTAATGAAATGGGACGATAGTTGTCTACACATGTTACTTGTCCTTTTTTAAATAATGGTTTTACAACAGCATATTTTAGTCTATCGGGAAAAACACCTTGTATTAAGGATTCATTACAAATGTGAGCAAGTACATGACTGATACAGTCCGAACATCTACTAGTATTGGTATAATTTCTGCTACATTTCATCACTTTTGTCTTGCTTTGATTTATATTCAGTCCAAAATCTTCCTTCAGTATTTTATTCATGCCATTCAGTAAATTCTCTATATCCTCAGCCCTCTCTGCTAGCAAGACAATGTCATCAGCAAATCGGAGCATACTGATTTTTTTCTCCCTGAAAACTTATGCCACAAGGAAATTTTTCTTTGACTTTCTTCATTGCTTCTTCTACATACAAGTTGGATATTAACGGGGATTGACTACAACCTTGTCTCACACCCTTTTTAACTGATGCATGTCTCTCGTGATTCACTACTTTTATTATAGCCACTTGATTCTTATATAGTTTATAGAGTATTCTTCTATCTCGATACTTTAGACCCGACTTCTTTAAAATTTTGAACATCTTGTCCCACCTAACATTATCAAAAGCTTTTTCTAAATCAACAAATACGATAAAAGTATCTTTTTTTTTTTTTTTTGATCCTCCGTTCAAGTATTAGTCTCAAAGACCGAATTGCTTCCCTTGTACAGCGATGTTTTCTAAACCCAAACTGATCTTCACCTACTATCTCTTCTACTACCCTTTCCATCCTTCTGTATATTATTCTGGTCAGTAATTTTGAAGCATGTGATGTTGGACTAATGGTGCGACAATCCTCACATTTTTCGGCTTGTGCTTTCTTTGGAAGTGTGAAGATGATATTTTTTATTAAAATCAGTTGGAATTTCTCCTATTTCATAACTTTTTGATATCAGCTTGAATAATCTTTCGATTCCTTCCTCTCCTAGGGATTTAAGAATTTCTGCAGGAATCTCATGAATTCCAAATGCCTTATTTGCTTTCAAGTCATTCAGAGCTTTATTAAATTCTGTCCTCAATACAGGATCTCCTAAGTCATCAATGTCGACATCACCTTCCTTTTCCATTACACTATTGTTAAAGACGTCCCCGACATACAGTTTCTCAATGTTTTCTTTCCATCGGTTAGCTCTATCTTCTGAGCTTAAAAGAGGTTTCCCATCGGCAGCTTTAATGTTCATATCTCTTTTCTTCATTTTTCCAAAATTCTGTTTGATCTTTCTGTAGGCATCACCTTCTTTACCTACGACCATTTCCTTTTCTACTTCTTCACACTTTGCTTGTAGCAATTTTTCTTTTGCTGTTTTGCATTTGTTATTAATTTGATTTCTAAATTGCCTGTACTGCTCTCTTCCTCCTTCATCCTGAGCATTTTTGTACCTTCTCCTCTGATCCATCAGCTGCAAAATTTCTTCTGTGATCAAAGGTTTTCGGGCAACTAGTTCCCTAAAGCCTAATGTTTCTTTACCAGCTTTCATTATTTCGGTCTTTGATGCATTCCATTCGTCCTCGATTGAGCTCCTTTCAGAGTTACTTCTTAGACCCAAGTCTACCATTTCTGCAAATTTTTCTCTCGTGCTAGATTGTTTCAAATTATTCACTGCCAGTCTGTTCTGCTTATACTGCTTCCTATTCGCTTAAATTTCAGCCTACACTCCATTATTATCAAATTATGGTCAGGTTCTATGTCTGTTCCTGGGTACGCTTTACAGTCTAGAACTTGATTCCTGAATCTCTGTTTGACCATGATATAATCTAGCTGATATCTGCTTGTATCCCCAGGACGTTTCCAGGTGTATATTCTTCTTGCATGGTTCTTAAACAGTGTGTTTGCCACTACTAGCTTATATCTTTCACAAAATTCTAGCAACCTGCTTCCTCGCTCATATCTTTCTCCTAGACCAAAACTTCCTACAGTATTCCTCTCTTTTCCTTCTCCCACTATTGCATTCTTTATTAAAGTCATCTAAACCTGTAACAGGCTTTTGGCGTCTGTGATGTTTACCTGGTGACTTCAAAAGCACGGTCCCAGTTGCCTCTTAACTATTCGTTTCACAGTTCTAAGACTAAAATCACAAACTTCAGCAGTTCTCTCCTGAGCTTTGGCAACATCATAGGTTGGCGCTCCAGCGTCTGCCTCGCGCTTAAAATATGTATAAACTTTAAAAATTTGTTCTCTGCTTTGTCTATGCAGAACCTGACGCTTATGCTGCTCGTCTTCCATTATTTAGTAAAGGAATTACAGCTATATTCACTGCCCACTACACAAAAACTTGCATTCGACACTCGTATAATCACGACAAGTGCTGGATTGTTACTGAATTCGATTGGCTACTGGCAGAGTGATGACGTACCTGCGCAGAACCTCGCAAAACTGGGCCGCCTTCGTTCGTGGAGCGCACTATAAATCTAGAACTCTTATAAAGTGCGCTACCGCTACGTTCTGTCCAAACGGTAACACTATGAACTGATATGATCTCCCCTGGTACAAAAAAACTGTGAATTTTCTAGAATCTTGTGCCAACCGAAGCTGCCAATAGGAGGAAGTATGGTCCAAACTTGTTAGATATCTTTTCCCATGAAACATGTGTAGAATTTCATCCATCGGAGGAGGGTGATCACTTTCTGAAGCGTCTGTGGGTACAACCGAAGCCGTGCGCGAATCCCCCCACTCCCTCGGCCCGCGGAAGTGACGTGGCAATGACGATACGTGTAACTTCTTTGGTATTGAGTTACAGCGCCAACACATCATATGTTTGTGATGGAGTGCATTCATAAGAATTTAACGCTGAAAGAGTTACTCCTTCAAGACGAAGCACGTAATCTGTCGAAGTGCACGAAACAAGAACTGGTTAACAGGTGAGAATTCACAAGATAAAAGCGAATTAAACCTTGAAAGTACCGTTGAATTTAGCCTTCTTGTCGGCCTTTCTCTACTCATGTTTTGAACCGCTTGAAATCATTTTTAAAAACCTGTAAATGTCTGATTTTAGGCCAAACTCTTTTATTCCTGTTTTTTAAAAAAGTTTTACGTTGCATTTACAGGTTACAGAGGAGAGAACAACTCCCAAACATCAATAAAACATTATTTCAAATTGAGTTAGTGCATCCGGAGGCAGTGTACTAATTTCCCGAAGATGGGTTTAATGAAATATGTGCCGAATGAGATTATCTTTATTAAAGCTTTGTGTGCGGCTGCAACTACAAAGAATATGGATTATAGGGTGAAAATGGTACTCAGTAAATAATCCAGAGAAATTTATCAGTGTCGCATATAAATGATGTGACGGCGAGCAAACGATCTATGTAATTAAATAAATATATATAATTTCTTGTAGACTGAAGTTTTTTGTTATGTTCTTTTACTATTTATTCATCTCATTTATTTGCTTAATAATCCTCTTAATACCAATAACGGCCGCGACTGTCACTATATCCGAAGATTTGCAGCTTCGCTTTCTACTCAAGATCTCTCAATTTAATTTTACACTGCTGCTAAATCAATCTTGTCTTGGTTGTTACCTCTACTCAACAATTCTTTTAACTTCACTTCTTTTTAGAGACCATATTCTTTAAAGCATCTCTGGACAAACAATCTTTATTAAACTTCGTATTCTTTTTTTACATATATATATAAATCATTTTAACTTTTAATTTACCACTATGTCACATCAGGCTATGTGCCTTCCATGTCCATCTAGACCTGGTTGGTCTGTAACTTGTAAACATGTTGCTGCTGTAAGCCACAACATTATCACTTGTGTGGGGTATCCAGGGAACTTGTTTCCAAGATTAGCCAGCCACATGTAAGAGCTTGTAGTATTAACTACTGTAATTTGCCTAAATGTGCATTATGTAAGTTTGACGTCAATTTGCAGTGGTGGGGAAATCCCACATCTTGAAGGCAAGTAGGCTGTTCGAAATCAAAGGCCAATCAAAGTGGTTTGAGAAGAAGTGTTCAAAGGTATGCTGCTTGTCATGGAGCCATGGAGCCACGAAGCCCATTACTTGCCCTTTAATGGCATAACACCTCCTGCAGTGATTCTGGACCATGAAAATTTACTCTGGAAAGGGACCAAGCCGACAGTGTTGAATGGAATCCAGCCAATACAAAAATGATAATGGTCTATTAAATTCTGCGCACTGTGGTAGCAGGTAGTGTACTAAGTATGAACTGTCATAATAATAAATATTTTAGCAGTTTTCATACTTACATAATTGTTGATCTAACTTTTATGTACTCATTTTATAAACATTGTAAACTTGTTGCAACAGGTAATTTCTGTGAAGGTCCAGCCAGGAGACAACTGAACCAAAAAGAGCCTAAAAAAAGATCCATCTATAAAATGGGGATTTTTGAGAAAAAAATACGTTGCCAGATCTTATGAGAAGCTCTTGGGGTTGAAGGTAATGGTGTGATTTTTTTTGCCTTTATGTTGATTTTGTTATTACAGCCACAGAGCAAAACTGTTATTTTGTGCAATATTCTTGTGGTGTGAATAGATATAGTCATCGTCTGACTTAAAAAAATTCTGTTTTCTTTTCCAACAGGTGTAATCATGTGGACTCTTCCAAAGTAAGGAGTGGGATTACTTTGGTGCTACTCCAGGTGGCATTACTGAGGATGGAAAGACCATAGTTGAGCTTAAATGCCCATACAGTGTGTGATTTGACAAACCATCGCTGTGCCCTTCTTTGTCCACAAATGGAAAAGTGATGAATTAAAGATATTATGTGCAAATGCAGGCACAGATGTAATGACTGGAATTGATGGATATGATTTTGTGATATGGATAACAAAGGGAATTGTTGAGCAGTGTGTTCTTTTAAATAGATCCTACAAGAATCAGTTGATGAATGCTGTTAGCCTCTACTATCATGGGGTATTTTTGCCTCTTCTACAAGCCCAAAGTTCAAATTCTTGAAGATTGTCATAATTGTAAAAGGCTGCAGCAGATGTGATGTTGGGGAAACTGATATAGCCATGCCTATCACAGATTCTCCCATATCGACCTTCGTACCTGCAACCCAGGCTGAAGTGTTGGATGATGTGCCACAGTCGCCTGTCAGTGACTGGCGTATGACTTCTAGACTTCGAAGCCGCACACGGGGGCAGTCGAACAGGCTTAAAGGCCAAGACGCTGAACTTGTTCGTCTGTACAATCGGTTAGATGTATTGTCGGAGGCTGACTCAGTCCCACAATTGTCATCCTGCGAGTTGACGGCCGCCCAACCCGCCAGGTCTGAGCAAACGCAGAAGGGCATTCTGGTAGTTGGGAGCTCTAATGTTAGGCGGTTATTAGAGCCCCTTACGGAAATGGAGGATTCCTCGGGGAAGAAATTCAACGTACACTCAGTGTGTATTCCGGGTGGCCTGATCCGAGATGTGGAACAGGCCATCCCTGATGCCATAGAAGGGACGGGGTGTAGCCAACTACAGATTGTGGCTCATGTCGGCACCAATGATGCTTGTCGCCTTGGGTCGGAGGTTATCCTCTCTTCCTTCCGGCGGCTGGCTGAAAGGGTGAACTCTGTGGCCAGTGACCGCAAGATATCAGTAGAGCTAACCATCTGTAGCATCGTAGAAAGAGTTGATTGTGGACCTCTGGTTCAGAGCCGTATTGAAGGGCTGAACCAGAGTCTACGACGTTTCTGTGATGACATTGGCTGCAGATTTCTCGATCTTCGCCATAGGGTCGAGTCTTGTAGGGTTCCCCTTAATAGGTCAGGTGTGCACTACACACATGAATCGGCTAAACGGGAGGCAGGGGCCGTGTGGAATGCACTGGGTGGTTTTTTAGGCTGAGGGAGGAAGACCCGAAACATGAAATTCAGTTACGGGCAACCCAATCAGATTCAACACCGGAATGTTGGAGCAACGTAAAAGAATCTCGTCAGTTAAAAGTTCTCGTAATTAACTGTAGAAGCGTTTGTAACAAACAACCGGAACTTGAAAGCATTATTTGTAGTACAGAAGCAGATATCTTTATCGGTACAGAAAGTTGGTTGAAACCGGAAATAAGTTCCGCCGAAACTTTTAAAGATAGCATGAACGTTTTTCGTAAAGACAGATTACATTCTCATGGAGGTTGGGTTTCAACGACAACAGGAATAAGCGATCACAAAGTGGTAATTGCGACTATCAAATTAATGACCAAGCGAAAAAGGAAAAAAGGGCGGATTGTATACAGATTCAGTAAGGCATCAAAGGAGTGTTTAGAACCTACCTGAGGAATAATTACCATAACTTCAAGTCAACAAAGGACACCGTTGAAGAGATGTGGCATCGTTTTATACATATAGTCAGGGATGGAATGGAAATACATATACCAAAGCTAACAATAAAGGGGGAGAATGATCCACCATGGTACACATGTGAAGTCAAAAGATTACTCAAAAATCAAAGGAAAATACACGCACGCTCAAGAAAGAAGGGGTGTCGCAGCGATTTAGAAACCTTAGCTGATTTAAGAGGACATATTAAGAATGTAATGCGCGAGGCCTTTAACGATCATTACGAATAGGTACTGCAGGTATCGTTAACCCTTTGACTGCTGTAGACGCGTTAACGCGCGTGGCTACTACTGCGCCCAGGTGCTCCAGACGTGTATACACGCGCCGCCTTGCCGCTCTGTCTCTGCTCCAGACGTGTATACACGCGCTGCCTCGCCGCCCTGTCTGTACTCCAGACGTGTTAACACGCTAGTCTCGTAGCGGCCTGGCTATGAAGCCATATTTCCACCCAGGCTGGTTAGTTGTTTTCCTCATTCGGCCCTTGAGGATTGGCAGCTGCGATCTAATTTGTGTTGCTCTTTTCCTTTTAGTTTTCGCTGAGAAAATGGCATACAGTCATTATTTTTTTTAACTGCTTAACGTCTCTTAACAGCGAGGACTTTAGAGATGGTAAAGATTGGGGGGCAAGGAATGGGAAGGAATTCGGCTATGGCCTTTTGAAGGAAACATTCCGGCATTCACCTGGAGTGATTTGGGGAAACCATGGAAAACCCAAATCTGGATGCATGGACGGGGATTCGAAGCATCGTCCTCCCGAATACGCCGTCGTGTTTGTACCGCGGAAGAAATCATGGAGATTCTTACTAGAAGCGACAGTGAATATGATCACTTTGATATGGATGACAGTGATAACCCTTCGACAGGATCTCGATGTAATTTTCCTATGCTGTGTACATCAGCTAGTGGAAAATGACCATTTTTCAGAGTTTGAAGCTACAGATTGTGCGAGCGAAATGTGTTGAAAAAGAGAATGCTTTAGTGACGCGTTTGACAGTATGTGCTTGTCGATTAAGCTGCAGGACACAAGTGTGGATTACGTTAACATTCCAGCAGTTTGTCATTTTTCCTGATATTTCTAACGGAATATCATATGATATCTATTGCTGATGAGACCAACAGACACGCGAGAATCAATTCACACTATATTTTCACTATGAAGTGGTTTAAAAAGTTCTTTTTCCACATTCTCGAACACTGCATTTTAAATGCTCACGCTCTTCACCGCGTAGTAACCGGACGAAAAATGCCAGTTGCAGAGTTTCGTCTGTTGCATCCATAAATTTAAATTTCGTGAGGTATTTTTCAGGATTTCCTGACACCCCCCCCTCCCCGTCTTGTAAGGTAAGGTCCGTGAGACGCCACCCCCCCCCTAGAAATCGCCCTCGCAACTTTTTGAGACCTTTTTTACAAATTTCATTCATATTGCAAATTCAAAGAAGAGCACGCCAATGCGTAAATGCGCTGTATGTTCGATACAGAAAGTGCGTCGAGAAACCAATGCAGAACATGTAATGTATCACTGTGTGTTGCACCATTTTTCAAGGCTTATCACACAAAAAGAATTACTAACGATGGTTAACTGCAGAGTTATAATTATATTACATTTACTACGCTCACAAACTAAAAACATTTCAGTTGCTGTAATATCTATTTAGTATATGAAGTACCGGCATGTTTGATTACGCAGACACTCACTTTTAGAGGAGTTTTAAACTGAAAACCTTTAAATGTTATATTAACTGTATTTATTTTGTATCTGCGGTTTCAAACCGCAGAGCGACAGCAGAAGAACGCCACACACGACGCTCCAGACGTATTCAGCACACAGCGGTCCGGTCTAATGCGGCAGGCCAGCGCAGGTAAACAGCTTAGCCGTAAACAAAGCCGCACTCGGCGAGGGCTCGGCCGGGCGAACCGTAGCAGTTAAAGGGTTAAGCAATTAGAGCTCATGAAGTGGGGGAAAGCACCGGGCCCGGATGGAATTCCAGTAAGAGTATTTTCAGAGTATGCGGCAGAAATCAAGCCATTTCTGTCTGATATATTCAGTAAATCATTAGAAGAGCGAAAAGTACCTTCAGACTGGAAAATCGCGCAAGTAACTCCGATTTTCAAAAAAGGTGATCGAAGTGATCCTGGAAACTATCGTCCCATATCTATTTGTAGTAGAGTTATGGAACATATTATATGCTGGAACATTATGAATTTTCTAGATGATAATAATTTGCTTACAACAAATCAACACGGATTTCGGAAGAAAAGATCATGTGAAACACAGCTGGCCCTATTTACGCACGACGTAATGAAAGTTATCGATGCAGGTTCACAAGTAGATGCAATTTTTTTAGATTTCCAGTAAGCCTCTGACTCTGTGCCACACAAACTCCTTTTAGCGAAGCTTCGAGCGTACAGTATATCGGATCAGCTTTGTAACTGGTCGCAGTATGTCGTCGTTGAAGGGGAAAGTTCTTCTAATCTAGATGTTACATCGGGTGTACCTCAAGGAAGTGTAATAGGACCACATCTTTTCTTAATTTTTATAAACGATCTCGGAGACAAAGTGAAAAGCCTTTTAGATTGTTTGCTGATGATGCGGTTATTTATAGGGAAGTAAGAAATTTGGCCGATTGCTTAGAAATTCAGTGCGATCTGGATGTTGTTTTGGCTTGGTGCGCTGAGTGGCAACTTACTCTAAATTGCAAAAAGTGCAAGACAATGAGCATAACTAACAAAAAGAATCCATTTGTTCAGAAATACGAGTTAAACAATACAGTGATTGATAAGGTCGATTCTATGAAATATTTGGGAGTAACAGTACAAAGGAACATGAAATGGGACATACACATTACTTCGTTAGTAGGTAGAGCAAATTGTAGGCTGCGATTCATAGGTCGAATCTCGAAAAATTGTAATTAACAAACAAAGGAGAAAGTGTACAAATCTCTTGTGCGTCCACATTTGGATTATTATTGTGCCATTTTTGACCAGTTTCGTAAGGGGTTGATCTAAAGTATAGAGAAAGTACAGAGAAGAGCCGCTCGATTCGTGACGGCTTGCTACAGTCCTTATGAAAGTGTCACAGAACTGATAGTAGACTAGTTTGGGAGTCTCTGGTAGATAGATGACACACGTTTTGTTTAAACTTATTGGGAAACATGCGTACTCCCACTTTCACTTTTGAGTGAATAGAAATACTTCTTCCACCAACCTATTTGAGTCGGAAGGACAGGAAAGATAAGATTAGAGAAATAAGGTGCCGGACTGATTCTTATATGAATTCTTTTTTCCCTTGTACCATTAGGGATTGGAATGCACAGCAAAGAGATTAGCTTTGGTGCTGAGCCACCCACAATTTTGTGAATTGCAGAGTATATATGTAGATGTAGAATTGTCTTTCTCACAATGTCAAAACATTATTATTATCATTCATAATTACTATTTGATAAATTGCGATGGAGCGAATACTCCTATGACAATCTCCCTACACACTCATCCATCTCCCGTCCTCCTCCAATACACTTTTGCCCTCAACCAATTTTTACTATGATGCAATAACAAGTTTATTTTTGAAAGGGTTGATTTTTATGAAAGAGCTATTTATTTATTTTTTATATGTTTACCCTAATTAATGTAATCACAATATCAAAATTATTAATTTTGTTAAATTAATCTATTGAGAAGACTGCCGTGTAATTAAATTGCATTGGAGTGCAGGTTCTGGTGTCAATTTCCCTACCACCCATCTTCCCCCTTCCCTGCCCCCACCTACATTTGCCCTCGCCAAATTTTATCTTTAAATCTTTTGGTAAATTATTTATCATTTCTCTTGGTAACTTATTCCAATCCCTAACACCCTTACGAAAATAAGAGAATCATCCTACACCCTTGTGCCTGAAATTGAGTGCAAGCTTGTTGTCATGGTCATCTTTTCCCTTCCATGTATTACGTCTAGTTCTTACACCATTATTTTTCCATGACTCATCAGCAATATAGGACTTGTACACTTCCATGACCCTCTTTACCCTCCTCCTGTCTTGCAATGAATCCCATGCCAGCTCTTTTATCATATCTGTAACTGATTTGCATTATGTGGTAATTTCCAAAAACAAATCTAGCAGCCCTTTTTAGTACACTCTCTAATTCCTGTATTTGATGCTCAAAATGTGGGTCCCATACTACAATACCATAGTCAAGCAATGGTTCTGACCAGAGTTTTGTAACCCATTTCCTTTACTTCTCTCGTGCATCACCTCATCACTCTCTCCAACAAGTGCAGAATTTTGAAATCTTTTCTTACTACCTGACCAATGTGTTCTGCCCAGTTAAGCTTGTTATCAAGTGTAATACCAAGATATTTATACTTCAAGTCTTCAACAAGCAATTCTTTCCCCACCGTATAATCATAATCAACCTTTAGTTTTATTTGTGTAGGTATCTAATAACATGGCTCTTAATCAACACAATCATCCATCAGAATAGTGAATAGCAATGAACCCAATACACTACCGTGGGACTCCCATTTAAACTTCAACTTCTTTTGATACTGCATTTTCTACGCTAACTTTGTTTTCTACTTTTTAAAAATTCTACTACCCATCTAATCACTTTCTCATCCACTCCAATAGTTTCTTACCCTATATACTACCATTTATGGCTCACTCTGTCAAACGCCTTCGACAGATCTAGTACTACACTATCAATTTGGTCTCCCTTGTCCATTTCATCTAACATATATCCCACCAACTGAGATTCGCATGAATATCCTTGCTTAAAGCCATGTTGCCTACTTGAAAACCAATTACGTTCCTCACATATATTTCTGATGTGGTTGCATATCAATCTTTCCATTAATTTATCTACCACTGATGGCCTATAATTTTTACTCATTTCTCACCCTGCTTTATGTACCAGCACTACTATCGTACTTTTCCAGTCCTATGGTAAGCAGCAAGTATCCAGACTCAGTTTAAATAATATTTCAAGATAAGGTACAATGTCACTCCAGCTATCTTTAAGATCTGTAGTAATATTATCTACACCAGCCCTTTATGTTTTTTCAGCTTTTTATTTCCTTTGTAATGTACTCTGAATGAATTTCAAATTTTTTGATGTTTCATTTCTAATTGTGTTGTTAAGCTTGTTCTCCGAGTTAGATCATGCCGTTTCTGATTCATTCTCCCTAATGCTCTCACTAAACCAAAACCTCATTATGGCACAAATCTTGTTTGTCTTTGTACTAATATTGTGTCCTATTCATGTGATCTCAATCAAAATTTTTTATTGCTTATAAAAGTAAATGATTTGTTTCTCTATTAAGTAGTAATTTTAAAAGTTGACAACTCCCTCAGAACCTGAATCGTTTTTGCATAGTCACTAACTTGAGTGGATGGATTTGATATTTATTTTAAATACTGGTTAATCATTTTGTATTGCTTAATTATGTAGCCTAAATGGTTGTATTTATTATTTTGTGTGAACATTGCTGCAGAGCGCAATTAGTAACTGATATCATAATAGAGCTAGATTAAACATTGGAAGACAGCAGAGGTTTCAAGAGAGTACTGGGAGTGTACAAGGTATGAGGTGTTGAAAGATATTGGTGAAAGAATAGAGTAAAGCATGGAAGGGAAAATATGATCATGACCACAAGCTGGCACTTAATTTCTGTAAAATTTTCTTTCGCAATAAGGGATCAGAGATTGGAATAAATTACCAAGGTAAATGATGATTAATTTACCAAAAATGCTCACAGAATTTAAAATTAAATCTGTAAATAGCTTCTTATCAAAATATGCTTGTCCTTAGGGTACTTGTTATACTTTATTATACAATAATTTCTGTAACAACTTATTTCTGAGATTTTATAATTTTTGTACAACAGAAAAAGAGGTAACTGTAAATACGATAAATACTCCATATTGTAAACCACAATTGTTTTAATTGGTCATTGAAGTTGTGAAAAAACCTGTAAATAAAAGTGATGTAGTTTTTAATACATAACTGTGTTTCAAGCATTCATAAAAGAAATTGGAACTGAAGAAACTTAATTTTTTTTATATATAAAGGCTCATATACAATTAAAAACCTAAAGTTTAAAATGTTAGAAACAGTGGTGGAAATCAAACTGCTATTTGTTTGACGTTACAAACGTTGAAAACAATGTAAAATATCTTATTTGCAAGAGGACATGTGTATGTTGGCATTGCTTGGGGTAAAATAGTATATACTTTTTTCACTTTTTCACCACAGTATGCAGATTTGCGATAACCCTGCTAGTCATTTGGACCTTATGACACTCTGAAAGGTGTAATGTTAAGAGTGGCTCCTTTGCTTCCAAAAAATCAAAAATTAAAAACCCTTGTCAATAACAATAAAATGTCCTCCTTTTAAAAGATCAAGGAAGCCTGATAACTCTACCATTTGAGGATCAGTTGTTGCTCCACCATATAAATGGGAACAATATAAAGCTACTCCAAACTCACTAATACCTACTAGTGCTTTGAGAGTATGAATTCCTTTGTAATGTGAGTATGTTCCTTGAGCATG
Organism: Vandiemenella viatica; assembly: GCA_031002005.1. Lineage (NCBI taxonomy): Eukaryota > Metazoa > Arthropoda > Insecta > Orthoptera > Morabidae > Vandiemenella > Vandiemenella viatica. The sequence continues at coordinate 218,930,781 of JARYHS010008074.1, read as the reverse complement.
GTCAGGGTAACCACTACTTCGTATTGGAATCTCAGTACGATCAATAACAATGTTTTATTCTCCATCCACCTTTTTGTACATTGCCTAAAAATTTAATGGTTTGAAAGCATTATACACACAGGCAGGAACAGTTAACTGAAAAGTTAACTTCGTTAATTGTTAATCCACTACTAAAAAGTTAACTTCGATAATTGTTAAAGTGTTACATTTTTGCAAAATTAGCGCAAGTTAAAGTTAACCATTAAAAGTCAACCATCCAAGAGTGGGACAGATACTTATGTGTTGTAATAGGTATTACTGCAAGCAATACCAAGGTGCTATGTACCATGAAGTGAATCAATAATACATCTACCAAATGTCATTCTGGATATTGAGTTTTTACCAGGGTTCAGCGTTTTCACCAGCTTCCTCAAATGTATCAGATTCTTCAACATGTAGTGGAATCTTGTTGGCAAAGAAAAGGATTGCAGTACATCACTCCACATCAGTTTGTAATACGATGGTCCCGGTAGCTATGATACCAAACTTTTTGTTGACGTAAACTTTTATTAGCACATTGTGATGAAACAAATCAATTCTGCTGCTTTATATATCAGAAGAAGCCACAGCACTTGAAGGCTTTGAATTATTTTCCCAATGAGTTGGCTCTGTTTTTACTTTTTCTTCAAACAGTTCATACCTATTTGGATATATGCAGAGGCTAGATATGTGTGCCTTGATTGTAGAAAGTTTAGGAAAACACAGTTTGAATGAATAAATCAACTGTTTCAGTCTAGATTTAAGTGCAGCATAAATGTGGCCTAGGATTTTTAATATTCTAGTTGCTGTTGTTAGCATTGCTGCTTTCACTGACTGATTGAAGAGCTAAAGTTTCAATTACATAATCATGTATTGAATGTCAAGATTAACTTATTTCTCTAACGAATACAAAACCAGTTCCAACTAAAAAAGTTAGATTTTCAAAACCTTCTTTCCTAGTATAAAATAGCACGGTAGCAGTAATGGCAAAAAGAACTAGGAAATAAAATTCAAATACCCGTCCGGCGTTGAGGTCTTGATTTAAAATGCCATCTCAAAATGTTTCCAGGCGAACACCAGGATGACTGCTGCAAGAAGCATTGGTTGCATTTGTTGCTGTCCTTGTCCCGAAATCTCCTGCGTCATTAATAAGCTCGACGGCAATGAAGCGTAAAGCCATAAGAATTAAGAATAGTTAAAGTATAAAACAGAAGAGAGTATGTGCGTTTTAAAGAGGAGAAATTATATTTTTAACATACTATCAATTCATATCACCATAAATGAAAAATCTTAAATGTGGAGAAAGTTCTTTCCTTGTAGTAAAAATAATGTACTTCATAGAAGGCAGATCCTTCATTCGTCCATCACATAACCACATTACAGCCTGATATACTTTTTATTGACATCTCAATAATATAATTTGGTTAGTTTAAAAATATTATTCATTATTGGGTCGGTTCAGCAGTCATAGAAAAATCTCATTTGTAGTGCTCATAGCATTTAACATTAATTTACAGACCGAAATGATAGTTATAAGATACCGTTATCATTTTGTAAGCGATTCCAACCTAGTAGTCAGGGGCGAATCCAGGGGGGGGGGACTAGGGGGCTCAAGCCCACCCCCAAGCATCTAGGTCCACCCCCGGCATTGTATTTTTGGAGACTTTTTTTTTTTAGCTTTACGGATTCGAGGCCCGATGAGGCTATAAAGACTACCCCATGGCCGACTCAAGGCCCCCCCCCCCCACCAAAAAACAAAATCCTTGATCCGCCCCTGCTAGTAGTGTTCCTGTCAAAATATTTAACAGTTAACAAATTTCTATTTTACATTATCTAGTCAAGATTCCAATGAAGGAAGAGGTAAATCCATCTTGGGTATGACGAGAGAGATGTCCGAAGTCAAAATGAAACGAAATATACAAGCGAGTTGCTCTAAAGGTCCATTTAATCGTTACGCTAAAATAGATTGAAATTACTTGCTTTTCGTGTCCCATTTGAGTATCATAGAAACCGCTGGGGTAGATAAAGTTTATTGGATGTCAACACACGGCAGTATGGAAAATATTTATCGACAAGACAGTTCATAAAATAGTAACATGCTCAAAGAGTAATTTTTTTTTTCACTTGTGCGCCAAGTAGTACAATTACTTGACAGCAATTACAGTACTTAAAAGCTTTCATTGGGAAGCAAACCTGACCGGTAGCGTGGTTTGTTTGGTTTGGTTTGTGTCCTCGCGTTATAGGTCCATTTAATCGTTGCACTAAAATAGATTGACATTACTTACTTTTTGTGTCCCGTATGAGTATCATAGAAACTGCTGGGGTAGATAACGTTTATTCTAAGTCAATACACGGCAGAATAGAAAAAGAAAAATTAATGGCTAGTGTACTTATTTTGTTTTTCCTTAATTGCGAGGTCCATTTTTTCTTCGTGTGTTGAATTGATTGCACCTATTTGCTGGTGGTGGTATCTAGTGGTGGAATTATGAAGTACTGAAGAAGACAGTTATTCACTTGTCTAATTTGCAACCAAAGATGTTACACGTATTGTCAATGCGACGTCACTTCCTCATGCCGTGGAGTGGGGGGATTTCGGCTCGGCATCGGGTGTACCCACAGACGCACATTCACTTTCCAGTACTAGACGTACTGACTGGTCTGCTTTTGCAATTACTACCAGTGGATTATTAGATTATTCGTGGTTTAATTAATTCGATAAATAACCAGTCCACCATACAATTGACTTTAAACTTGCTTTAATTTTCATAAACACGACGCCAAAGGAACTGTTTACATGCACACATACAATCCAGCGATAGTTTACAACACTTCTTCCGCCAACAATAAAGTCCTTGGCCATCGTAAATTGAGTCGGTGAAAACTGTTTCTCTGTCTTGGATGTTCGCTTTAAATAAGCCACATCAAAATTTCTAGAAGATTTCAAAGGATTCCGACAGATATTTCTCGAACATTAACAATACTTAAACATATTAAAATCAATCAGAATGAATACATAATGAACTGGTGCCTGTGAAGCTTCAAAACTGAATGGATTGTTGAAAATTGGGAATAAATGTAGTGTGCGCATTTTAAAACTTCCGTAGAGGAATCGAGTGAAGTCTAAAAAACATGATTCTTCTTTCTGTCACACATTGCGATCGCGGGCCGTATTGATAGGGCCCGGGGTCCGGATGCGGCCTGCGGGCCATATCTTTGACATCACTGATCTATAGAAATAGCTATATATTCATTTTTAAATAACACATTTGAGGAACTAAATAATAAAATGAGCCCTGTAGGAATATTTTGTGATGTTCCAAAAGCATTTGACTGTGTAAATCATGAATTACTTTTGAAGAAAATGGAATAGGCCTACTATGATATTTATGGAACCGCAGGTAAATGGTTTAAATCATACATGGAAAGTCAAATACAAAAAGTTTCCATTTTTGATTCCAAAATAAGTAAAGGTGCTTCATCAGACTGGGAGAAAATAAAACATGGAATTCCATAAGGTTCTGTCGTAGGACCCAACCTCTTTTTGTTGTACATCAATGACCTTCCTGGAAACTTATATGACAAAGTTAAGAGTGTTTTATTTGCAGATGACACTAACCTGACAGAGGAAAAACACGAAACAGCACTCTAGAATTTAATGTAAATGAAGTACTTAGTGAAGAAGCAAATTGGTTCAAGGCAAATTCATTGAAGTTATATTTAAAAAAAAAATAAAAAAAAAAAAAAAAAAAAACACATTATATTAGGTTTAAATCAGAAAATTCTGCACAGCTAGATTTACAAGTAAGCTATAAAAATAACACAATATTAGAAACAAAAAGTATAAAATTCCTTGGTATTAAAATAGATGAGAAAATCAGTTGGCATGAACATATCACTTCACTACTGAAGAAGTTAAGTAGTGCCACCTTTGCAATACCTTACCTAACAGCTATCTAGAATTAAAGAAACAAGTGTACTCCTCATATTTTCATTCAGTGATGTCTAGGGCCCGGATATATATGCACGTAAAACATCTAATATATGCATGCAAATATGCACAAAAAAGTCCTAAAATATGCACTAACAATTAAAGAATATGCACTAACAATTAACGAATCTACACTAACAATTAACGAATATACACTAACAATTAACGAACATGGACTAGCTATTAAAGAATATACAGTTATCAAATGATTTATTTTATGTCAACTCACTGATATACACGTTTCATTCCTTACAAAATGATGAATCACAATATGTTACCAACAGTTTTTCAATGTTTTCAGGGGTCAAAGATTTTCTGTTGTCAGACAAAATTAGTTTATAAGCCGAAAATGATCGTTCCACGTCAACGGACGTTATTGGGCAATACTTGTACGATGGTGCTGACTGTTCGGAACATTCATCTGGCAAAGATTGTGTGGTTCCACTTAAATACGTATTAATTGATTGAATCTTTTGCAGACCTGGGTTTGAGTCTAACACCCTGCTGAGTTTAGATTTAACTTTTTCTCCAATTTCACCAGGGACGGCATTTAAAGAAGAAATTGTTTTGTGAAGCAACTGAATAGACTCGTGAAGGGGTGCACCGCTAGTTTCTAGACCCTTAATAGCATTAGAAAGTGACGAATAGTGTACATGGATGAAATTGATATCTCGATATACAGTATCACAATCAAATGCGCACTTTGCTTCACGAACACACGCAGCACGATCGTCATGACCAATACTTGTAACCACATCTTTCACTTGATGAAAGTTCTCCTGGTAGAACAGCACTGCAGACAACCAAGTTCCCCATCTAGTGAGAACAGGTTCCGGTGGAAGAGGAACCTCAGGCAGACGATCCTTATAAAACTGTACACGCGCTGGTGCTTTTAGGAACACTTTTTTTCCACTTGAAATTACTTTGTTAACTGAAGGAAATAGAGAACGTATCTCTTCTGCAATGCGATGTAATCCATGCGCCAAACATGTAACATGGATCAGATTGGGGAAAAACACTCGAAGCGACTGACCAGCTTTTAACATATATGAAGCTGCGTCTGTGATTAAAACACGCACCTTGTAACAATCACTCTCCGATTCAGTAGGCCACAGAAGTCGCAGGGAATCGTTTATAAATCTTGCAATTGTACTGTGGTTGGTTTTCTCTAACACTTTGGTTGAAAGTAAATGTGGTTTTCCGGGTTCTTCTTGACATAGTTTGCCCACTATAAAGTTCGCTACGTATCGGCCACATGAATCGGTTGTTTCATCTACCGATATCCAGACACAGTTCCCTCCTATGTCAGACCGAATTGAATCCAGGACAGAATCGTGTAGAGAGAGCAAATAATTTTTCCTGAGGGTGGATTCATCCGGTATCCTTTGATTAACACAATACTTTTGAAGAAATGCTCGTAGATCTGGATTATTCAATTTATGCAGCGGGATATTGCTGCATACAAAAGCCTTACACAGGTCAGCAGAGAATGTATTAACAGACCGTGATACCTGAGTTAAAAGTAGCTGTTGCGTGTTCCTATTCTTTTCTTTTGACCTGAGATGTACAGCTGTTTTAGAATGCTGTTCAAGTTGAAATTTTTTCTCACATTTTATATTCTTCTCACATACTTGACAGTACACAACTTCACCGTCACTAGAATAGTCACTGTTGCCTGAAATCCACTGCTTAATTAAAACTGATCTTGTGCATTTTTCTTTAGGCATTTTTGGAGTCAGATTAAAGAAACTTAATCTTAGCACACGAACACTCCTGTCAACACAAACTTTGAGAGGCTACTGTTTTTGGAAAGGAATGTACACGTCCCTTTAAAAGTACGAATCCCTCAGGTCTGGAAGCCAGGAATCTGTTCTCAGGAAAACTGGCTCGTACCGCAATTAGGGGAATATTCCCGAAAAGATTAAAGAAAACCGCTGGCCTTCCCGGTAGTTGTCGCACGAATAAACACACTGGTAGATAACGAATATTCCAAGTGGGGGTAAATACTTGTGACTGTCGTCTCCTCAAACAAGAATTTGCCGCCTGAGGGAGAATAGAGCTATTCTTTGATTTTGCCGACCCCACCCGCCCTTCCCGTGAATGTTACCGCTCAGGGCAGTAGAGAAGGTCGCCGCCACACAAATTTTCCATTTGCAGCACCTCCAAACATGTCACTGTGTGAGTTTGGATATGGTAGAAAATTCTCTACATGTGAATGCCAGTACAAAAAAATCCTGTTTACTCCAAGAATTTAACTTACTTGTTGCGGTTGCCAAGGATGTCCAACATACAGGTACATTAGGCTTTACAGTTTCTTCAGAAGTATCGGATATTCAGTTATGAGATGAAATAAAAGCTAAAATATGCACATATCCATAAAATATGCACTAACCCTCAAAATATGCATTTGCATATGCGCATATGCTTTTTTGAAAAATCCGGGCCCTAGTGATGTCATATGGCATAATTTTTTGGGGGAAACTCTTCACAAAGTAAAAAAGCTTTCATAGCCCAGAAAAGAGCTATTAAGATGTTGTGTAGGGTAAAACAAAGAACTTCTTGCAGACAACTTTTTAAAAAATTCAATATTCTTACAGTGATTTCTCAGTATATACAAGGGGGGGATCTAATATAAACGGGATTGTTGTTCCTGAACATCAACAATTGGCAGTACTGGCCCCGCACTTCTGCTATGCTTAGGTGGGACCATTAGGAGTGGGGAGAGCATGCTGTTAGATATTTCCCGCCGTTTAGTCAGTAACGCTCAGCAACAGGTGCATCCCTCCACTGCGCAACACATTATTATAAAATTTCTTGCCCTTGAAGGAGTTACAGCGATGGAAGTTTGGCAGAGATTGACTGCACAGTTCGGTGATCAAACATTGTCAAGGACGCGTGTATATTTCTGGCATAAAAAGTTCAAGGAAGGACGAGAATGTATGGAAAATCAGCAACACGATCGCTGTCCTCGGATCAGCGTTACAGACAAAAATATTCGTGCGGTTAAAGACATTATTGACTTCAATCAATGGGCGCAAGTATCATACTTGCAGAACAAGTTGGAATCAGTTATGGGAGCTGTCAAGCAATCATCACAAAATACCTACAATTCCGTAAAGTGTGTTCCACATGGGTCCCTCATCTTTTGACTGAAAATCTGAAGTTGAGACATTTGAAAGTCTGTCAGAAGCTAACAGCAAGGTTTGCGGAAGAAGGTGATGCATTTTTTAGTCGGATTGTCACCTGCGATGAAACATGGTTCACTACTACACTCCAGAATCCAAAGAAGCCAGTGAGGAGTTGCAAAGGAAAGGGGAGCCAGCACCGGTGAAAGCCAAGACTTGACTGTCAGCTGCAAGGTTCTTTCAACCATTTTTTTTTTCTTTTTTTTTTTTTTCGATTGGCGAGGCATTTGGTGATATATTTTTTGCATGAGCGACGCATAATCAATGCTGCTTACTACTGCGAGTTGTTGAACAAGGCGAGAGTTGCATATCACCGCAAAAAAAAAGAGATCAACCGATTTGACAGGTCATTCTCGTCCACGACAATACGCGACCCCATACTGCATCTCTAACTGTCTCTAAGCTACAGGAAATGCACTGGACTACACTTCATCAAACTCCTTATAGTCCGGACTTATCGCCCTGCGATTTCCATTTGTTTGGACCTTTTAAAGAAACTCTAAGAGGGCAACCATTCGAAGATGACGAGAGTGTGGAAGACTTTGTGCGCAATGTTCTTCTTTGAAAATGATGATTCATTTATTGATAGACATTTAAGTTTATGATAGAAATAGGTAAATAATTAATAAAAACCTAACATCAAAGTGGTCTTAGTAAAAATATACTGATGATTTTGTAGAAAAATTAACTGGGTTCCATTGTAAAACTTCTAGACACTTTTTCTGTATATTCTCCTTGTTTGGAATCTAAATAAACAATTTGTTTGGTGTTTCAATTAATGTGCTTATGGAGTGTCCATTAATTAGGTGAGGTGCTTTTTCGGGAATCCAGAATCTGAAACACGATAAACAACCAAAAACTTTTTTTAAAATACCTATTTCACTTTTAGCTATCGACTCTGTTTTTCTGTATAGCTATAAACCTTTGCTGTGAGTTGAAAATTAAGGCTGTTAATTTAAAAAAAAACTGATTCTGATGAAATCTTTCCCACATACTTTTGAATCACTAATTTCTGAATCTCTTTTTAATACAATTTTCTCAACCCAAAAGTGTTATACCTTGTTTCAATCATAAATCTGCAGTTGAATAAATGAAGGGAGCGAAATCTTTTACAAAATAATAGAAAAAACCCATATAATATGAGCTGACTCCTCGTTTTGATCAAACTTTACTTCCTAATGTGTTTTTTATACCTGAAACAACTAGAAAACTACATTAAGAGTGTTTTATTGTTGGTTTACTGTATGCTTGCAGCTCTTTTAACTAATTTTGATGATATGTCAGCAAAATTAAGGTCTGGGGAAACTCGTCACACGCACAGAGGGTATTTAAATTGCAAAAGCGCGCTATAAGAACTATTTGTGGAGCAAGCCCACAGATGTCGTGCAGAAATCTATTTAAGAACCTGGGTGTACTAACAATGCCAGCACAGTATGTATACTCCGTACTATCATTTGTAGTGGAAAATCCTGAACACTTCAATGTTAATGCTGACATACATAGCCATAATACTAGGAATAAATATAATATTCACAAGGATTACAAATCACTGTCAATTGTACAGAAAGGGTTAACATTTACTGGAGCTTCCTTATTCAATGTATTACCAACAGAAATTAAATGTTATCTACAAAAACTCAACTAATTTAAGTCCAAACTGAAAGAGTTTCTACTTCAGAACCCATTTCACTCTGTGAAAGAATTTTCTTCTTGGAATTTGGTAACTAAGAATGACTGATAAAATAGTATATATGGTCTATGGAAGGGGAAGGCGACAAAATTATCCACAATTACTAAAATGATATATGGTTTTTCTTTCTGTTGAAACTTTTGACAAATGAACTAATTACACTGTTTTCAAAATTTCACTCATACAGTATATAGTAACTAACATGGGATAGCATGCACTCAAAAACTGCTGTGAAAAATTATCATACTAACAGGTTATTAAGTAATTGACTGCTTATGAGTTGTTGGTAATATAATTGATATTGCTAATAGGTGTGTGTACTGTTCCACATAAATAGGAACTAACATAATATAATATGTAGTCAAAAATTACAGTGAAACTTATCATGGTAACTGGTTGGTAAGAAAATAAGTGGTTATTAGATGCTGGTAACAAGTGTATACACTGTTCCACATAATAAGTATTAATTAACTCGGGATTGTATTTGTAGATTACAGGAGATATTGGTTATACTAATGGGTTGTTGCTAACTTGTTGTGAATATATAATAATATTATCAATTATATAGTAATATTGATATTACTAATAATTGTATATAGTGTTCCACATCCCCGAGATTATTCTCACATGGGATCAAAGTGAACATATCTATCTATCTATCTATATTACAATTCCTGTTGACCTCTCCCACCCTTTTCATGTGATTTTGCGGACACCACCTCCCATTTAACCTCGCTTAATTAAGGGATGCCTCCTTACACACTGAGATACTACACACCACATGTAAACTGTAGAACTCATTATTTCAACAAAATAAACAAACTACTTCTTTGTTTAAAGTGGCATGAAATGAGACATGATTGTTTCGAAATGACAGGTGCAAGCATTTTTGTGCCAATATTGAAAATAACATATAAAAAAGGCAACATTTTGAATTTTTCTGTTTGTTTTTCAAGGAATAATATCTTTTATTGGTTATAAAAAATGCAATACTGTCTACTTTTGCAGAATTAGTCAAGTACCCTACTGCAGGATGTACCTCTTTTTTGCTCATCATGATTGCTACTCACAATGAGAGCAAGATGCTCATGGTGTGCCAGTGTTATGGTTCCCTTCAACATGATTCCCTACACCCCCCCCCCCTCCTCCTTTTTGCACTGTCCAAAATGTTGCAGACTAGTTATGATGTAGTCAAACCTGCAATTTAAAAAGACTTTTTTATATTTGCTCGTAAATCAGTGATTTGAATATCTTATCTGGGAGTGTTATAAAAAAACACTGTTTCATAAGGAAAAATTCCTCAGAATCATTTATCGGCCAGTATATGAGGAGTTAGTGAGGGTATGGAGGAACTTAATGGAGGGTGAAGTTAGAGATTTCAGTACACAATCTATATATATAAAGATGAATGTATGTATGTATGTATGTATATATGTACGTTTGTTTGTTCTTCATACAAATCCACAGTTTTTATCAGATTTCGATGAAAGTTTGCACACTTATCCTTTGAAACAAGGAGAAAAATACTGTCTACATTTGGTTGAAAATTTTTATGTATAAATAATACATGTTATCTTATTATTTCGAAAAATTACTGATGGCGATAAACAGACGTGTAGGATGTGTAGGTATCTATACTGCCTTTCCATGTAGTGGTCTGGTAGCTAAATGGTTTAAACGCTTGCTTACTGGTGTATGGATCATGGTCTATGGTTCAAATCTCCGTGTAGCCAAATATTTTTTTTTGATCGTAAGAGTCACGCCTGGACCGTTGGTTATTTGGATTGAATGTTAAACTGTAGATATCACAAATTTAGTGGTGCAATGCGAGGCAAGTCATAGGTACAATGCTGTAGGTGTACACTTTTTTTTACCTTACACTGATCCCTCAGGGGTGATTCGCTGTCATTGTGTGTGTGATCTTCAGTAATAATACTATAAATGCGGAAGCAAGTCTCTGTCTTTTTGATACGTTTTGACGACTAAATGCCTATACCGATATTGACAGAATTTGACAAAAAATCTGTACAGAGGGCACAGGACATTTGTTCCCGGTATGATTAACAGTTGTAGTCACGAAATTTTGTGAACTTATCGAATGGTGACAGAAATATGTTGGCAACTGATTCTCTTCAAGGGGCAGGTTCGACTGTAGAATGATATATTGATAGTTTTCATGTCATATTATGCCGACTCGATGTTGTTTGGGACCAATCCTTCGTTACCAACAACTTTCTATATTCAATTCTGGCAAAGAAATTCTTAACCCACGCAGACGAAGTCGCGGGTATCAGCTAGTAACAAATAAAATAAGCTTTCACTAAGCAGGGAGGTGTGACAGATGTACAAAAGAAGTAATTTCTTACAGGACTTACTTTGTGGCTTATGGTGCTGAAACATGGATGGTGAAAGAAGGGGAAATTATCAGAATTCAGACCACTGACGTGAAGTTTTAGAGGGGCAGAACTGGAGTAATTAGACTGAACAAGTTGCATAATGAGCATGTAAGGATATCATATAAAGAAGAACCTTTACAAGAGAGAATTAAAACATTAAGACTCCACTGTATGAGCATCCAAAGAAGATGAGTAATGAAAGGATACCAAAGAAAATGTACAATTTGAAATTGGTATGAAAGAGCCCTCAAGGAAGATCAAAGGATGTATGGATTAAAGAAATAAAATAAGAATGTGTCATATAGAGGGGTGGAATGGATAGAGATAGAAAGAAGGAATGGGGGATGTACAGAAGATGCTGGAGGGGACTGTGTTCCCAGCAGACCCATCCAGAGGCTGGCTGCTGTCAAAGATTGGTATGATCTGAAGGGGCTAGGTCATAATGGAAGATGCTTCAGATAGTACAATCACTATAATCTATGAGTAAATACCAATATGCATAAGACCACCTGGAAGATCAAAGAAAAGCTACTGAATATACACAGGTATACAGAAAACCTGACAAAATGGGGCAGTGTGGTGGGGTGGGAGGGCAGCATAGTAGTAATGGTAAAAGTCAGTATTAAAACAGAGTTTTTACTGAAACAAGTATCAGGAAAGTACAGGAAATTAATGAATCTTCATTCTTTAACTAAAGGTTCCAGTTTTCAGGCTAATCTAACTAATTAATCTTATAATCCATCTTGCTTATATCCTATCATGATTCCAGTTCATCACACAAACATTTTTAAGCTTTCTCTTATTCAATACTTTCCCCATTGTGCTCACCTGCTGGGCCAAATGTCTAGTTGAAATTGAGAAATACAGGGTGGACCTGGATAGAATATCTAAATGGGTTGGTCAGCACGGAATGAAGATAAATGGCAAGAAAAGTCAGCTTATTAGGTGCACAGATAAAAAACAAAAGGTTAATTACCATTATAGGGTGGGGTTAGAAATGCTTGTTGAAAGCTTGAAGTGTAAATATCTTGGCATAATGTTTGATACCAAACTCAATTGGGCAGAGCATATTGGGCAGGTGGTAGGAAAAGGTTACAAAATCCCTCATGTACTGGAGTGGGTGATGAGAGGATGTACCAGAGAAGTTAGGGAGTTGGGTTACAAAACTTTGATCAGGCCATTAGTTGAATATGGTGGTGTAGTTAGGCACCCACATTTTGGTTATCAAATACAGGAGTTGGAAGGTGTGCAAAAAAGAGCAGCTAGATTTGTTTGTGGAAATTATTGCAGGACACAATCAGTAACTGATATGACAAAGGAGCAGTGCTGGATTTCCCATTAGGCTGTATAGGCTCCAGCCTAGGGGCGGCAGTGTTTTAGGGGTGGCAAATTTTCTAGGGTGCCCGCTTTAGTAAGCCGTCAAATTTATGTGTGATTATAAACATAATAGAAAAACGTCTACTATAAATTTTCATTTAAGTGGTGACATCTAGTAGTGAAGTGACAAACTCGGAAAAATTAATAGAAAAGAAAAATATGTTTACTATAAATTTTCATTTAGGTAAGTGGTGAAAGCGAACAATTAGCTAAATTATTAATTAGTTTCCTGACTTTCTCTCTTGTTCAACGCAGTCTGTAGCCCGTTGTATATTTCCGAAGAAAGACTCTATACACAGAGGTAAGTTTCTGCTGACAGACTTACATTTCATTATTTCTATAGTAAAAATACTTAAGTATGATCTAAGATTTCATTAATTGAGTATCTGGATATTGAAAGTCCCCGAGCGCTTGAAAGTCCTAATTTTATTGAAAAAATCATTGAAAAGTCAATGATTTTTGAAACTTAACTCGTCCTTTCTCAGTTAATAATGAATTAAATTCTTTGAAAATTTTAATGAACATGCATTGAACTATGCTGAAACCAGTATTCTGATTGAAATTAAGATAAATTATTATCGTTTAATATAACTGATTACAAATCAGAGTGTACGATTCATCTAATAAGATTGCAGAGAAACCTTAGTCAAATTCGTTCTCTCTTCAGATTTTTGAGGAAGCAATCTCGGTGTAACATTTACCCGAACTTGGATATAACTCTCCGCATAGCACTTTGCACACCAGCCACAAATTGTTCTGGAGAAAGGAGCTTTTCCTGCTTAAAAAGATTGAAGAATTACCAGAGGTCTTCATTATCCCAAAAACACTAAACCCTTTGGCTCTTCTATATATGGAAGCAGAGATAATGAACACCATAAACTATGATGAACTTATAAATCTGCAGTCGCCTAGCATGTTATTGAAAAACAGCCACAATATGGACTTTGGCAATGTAAAGGTACTGGCCAAATGTTCTTTCTACTGGGAGTCAGTCATCAAAGAAGCAATAGAAATACTGCTGGATAACAACACGGTCAACAGGGACGCGAGTCTTTGGCTCAGTGACGCTTGCAAGCCGGCTCTGTCATTTCTGAAACTTTCACCCTGCAATCAGAGAGGTAGTGAGGTGCCGCCGGGAAATGTTTCCGGCTTGCTGGCATTGGCTAGGACAGTTGCTCCGCCAGCCAATCAACGATGAGCGCAAGACGGCTGCCGCGGGAGGGAGCGAGCGGAGGGTAGAGGCCAGGCCCTATAAGGGCGCGCGGAGGCCAGTGGAGCTCTGGTTCTCCCTGCAGAACATCCAACCTGAAGATGGCAGCAGAGTCAGCCACTGAAAGCTCGTTGTCGCATTTCAACAACATACGGTGGAAAACCCGTGAAGACTACATTTCAGAAAAAGGTATATATAAAAAAGGGATAAATGAGTAAATGGGAGGAATTTCCACTGGAGTGTTAGAATACTGTTGTGCATATCACAGCCCACAACTGCATCCTTGTTTACCACCGGTATTTCACACCAGGACAGCTCTGAGCTTGCAATGGTTAGCTCGAATTAATAATTTTATAAATCTACAATTTCATCTCCACCTAGGTGATAAAATGCTGTATTTTATTTCTTGATGTGGTAAATATCTTCAACTGAATCATTTCTACTTATTTGCCAATTGATATTCAAGTGGTGGAAATTATTCAATAGTTTATGAAATATTAACTTACACAACACAAGTGAACTAATGAAGCTGAAGAAATATTTTTATTAACTGCCTACTGTAATTAAAAATCTACAGTGTTCACACCTGACTTCTAGTTTGCTTTTTCTGAAGAAGATAACTTCAAACTGAAATAGTACGTAACACATAAAATAAAATCATTTTCACTCGCTGAAATTTCTTTAGTAAAAAGAAAAGAAGAAACGGAGTAATTGAGGAAATGAATTTCTTATGTGTAAACATATTCTAACAGTAGTATGAGACTGTTAAAAGAAACCTGCTAGTGAAGGATTATTTATCTTAGACTTTTTAATGCACTCCCTGGAAACAATTCGTTATATCTATTCATATGATGATGTAAGAACATATCAGAGCTAAAAACAAATCCACCACTTCTCACTCGATTGTAAGTTTAGAAAAATAAGTTACTCTGTTAGCATTCTACCTTTGATTTGTGAAAACACTAGTTTATTTCTTATAAGCATGTGTTTACAATCAGGAACTTTTTTTAAATCAATTTTTACAGCTTTTAATTAAAAATGTATTGTACTTTAAAAAGCTGCTAAAACTGTTCTAATATTTTATGTAGTGAGCAAGAATATATTACTTCAGATTAAAAAAAAATTACAAAAGGCACTGTGATTTTATGAACAACCAACCAAATATTAGGCCCTCATGTCCATTACACTGTATAACTTTCCATGCTAAGGAACCATCAAATGCTGAAAGAGATGACAATTACTTGCATCTATTTATACCTTTCAGTGCTTCAGAATCACATTAGCTTCAAAAGTTACAACACTATCTAGGAATTAAACTTCTGCAAATTGCAATATTAACATTAGATTTAATAGTTCATGTACCTAAATGTATCTTTCTCCTATGTAGCAGTAATAATATACAGTAAATTCTATTATCATATTTCAGAATATAGTAAAATGTTTTAGTTAAACTTTTAACAAAAATTTAGTTTGCAGCAATAGTAATACATACATCTAGCACAACAGTTCCTCATTCAGAAATTTGAATTTTAAAAGTGAAACAAGTATGTTGATTCTTAAACTATTTATGTCCCGTGTTATTGCATAATTAACATGTTTGCATTTTTTTAGCATTAATATAAAATATTAACTTACTAATGTTTATCAACAACTTCTTTCAAACAACAGATTTAGATCTGCTACTACTTATAAAATCTATATAAGAATAATTAATTACTTCAGAATGTTTCTTATGTATTTTTAGATATTAAAATATTTAATAAGTTTAAATAATTTTCACGTTGCCAAGAAATCTAGAATTGTGTTACTATATTGAATTTAAATAATATTAACTAGTTTGTAGTCCTCAACAAGTTCATGTTTGTTTTGGCAAAATGTTTGTTGAAGTATTACAAAAATATAACAGCCCAAGTAGTAAAACTTTGGCATGTGAGAAATATAATACCATGAATAGCAATGATAAGTTTTCACCCAGTATGTACAGTGATGATAAGGAGGAGAAAATGCTTTAAGGCATGGGGAAAATAAAACCCAACATTTACCACAAATGAAGGCAATATGGCAGTGACAAATACAAAGGAATACTTATAACACAATAAACTGGTTACATGAGACACATGGCAGGGAGATTGGGTGTGACCAAACATATCTCCTCACCATTGGTCTTATTTGCTCACAAGACTAATGTTCACCACTGACATATAGTATTACATGCATATATATATATATATATATATATGGAACACTTTCTCCCCCCAATAGCCTCCCTATCAGATCATTCTTGATCACCCTGGCTGAGTTAATACTGAACAACAACTTTTTTTCATTCGATGGCAAAATTTACCACCAAGTCAGTGGCACTGCCTTGGGCACTCGTATGGCTCCCTCATACGCTAACCTCTACTTAGGCCACCTGGAACAGTCATTCTTAGCTGGAACCCATTTGAAACCCCTTTCGTGTGTCAGATTCATTGATGACATTTTCATAATCTGGACCCATGGGGAAGAGAACCTACTCAGTTTCTTCAATAAACTCAATACTGCCAGAACTCTTAAATTTACGTGGACTTACTCCCACACACATGCCACTTTCCTGGATGTCAACCTATCCTTCACTAATGGCTACATCAACTCATCTGTCCATATCAAACCCACCAACCTACAACAGTAATAGCTACCACCCTCATTACATCAAATGGTTCCTCCCCTATAGCCTTGGCATTTAGGGGAGTCACATATGTTCAAATGAACAGGCAATCCAACAGTACACTAGCAACATCACTGAAGCCCTGATTTCCCGCAAATAGCCATCAGATTTAATACACAAACATGTTTCATGGACCATATCACAACCAACTCAACCTATCAACAGCCCACAACTGTCTAAAACCAACCATAGCCCCGTTTTGATCACCCAATACTTTCCGGGTTTGGAATCCGTCAGCTGAGCCCTGTGACAAGGTTATGAATTCCTTTGAGCCTGCACTGAGATGAGAAACCTTCTTGCAAAAATCCTCCCCCACCCACCCAGAACCAGCTTCAGCAGACCTCCAAACCTCAACCAACTCTTGGTCCATAAACACGGGGCCCCCAGCCTGTAAGACAGCCCCAAGGTTCATTTCCTTGCAACAGATCCCGCTGCAAATTATGCAATATGCACCCATCTTCCACAACCTTTACCAACCCCGTAACTGCAGAAAGCTTCCCCATCACAAGACCTGCCACGTGTGTATCCTCACACCTTATATATCAACTCACCTGCAACCATTGCCCAGCCTCCTACACTGGTCTGACAACAAATCCACTGGCCATCAGAATGAATGGACACAGACAATCCGTATCCATCCAGAACCCTGACCACCCTGTAGCCTATCATGACACAACTCATGGCACCAACAATTTTAACACTTGTCTTGCGCTCTGTGCTATCAGAGTTCTCTTGGACAAAAGCAGCATTTTGAAACTCAGAAGGTGGGAACTGGCTTATCAGTACCAACTGGGTATTTTCCATTTTATTTTTTTATTTTTATTTCACATATTTCTCATTTTTTTTGCACATACATCCATTACTTAATAGGAAATTTAGGACCATCAGGAGACGTCTACCGCACTTCTGCGACAGGTCCCTATGGACAGGTTTATTAACTATTTATTATTATTTTCTAGTTTAAGCCTTTCTAACCCCACCCTCACTTCCCACCATGTTGTTTCCCCCCCCCCCCCCCCACCATGAGCTACTGGCCTAGTGGGCTTACTCAGTTGGCTTTCAGCCTCAAACATGCAACTATCTCACTACTACTGAAGAAGGGTCATAGGCTCAAAAATTTTACTCTATGTGTGTATGTGTTTTTTCCATGTCTCAGCGCCACAGGAATCATCTTCTATGGTAAGCGGTGGTTTTTCCTCCTATCCAAATATTTAATATATATATAGCTGGAAGGAAACAAGAGGGGCTGGATAGTAAAATAGAATTACAAATTAGGATTGGGAAGTAAACCACTGTTAACCACAGATGATGAAAGAGCAGTGTGGACACATGACACAAAACATTGCAACTGTAAGCTTTAACCACTGAGCAATAGAAAATGGAGAAGAGTGTGTGCCTCAAATATCAACTATTGTACAATGCATATGGTGGAAATAAGTTCAAACAGATGACAAGGAGAGGGGATAGTGCATTAAAGAGAATACCTGAACACTGAAAACTTGTAAATAAATAACACAAATTTGTCATGGGCACACAAAAGGATCAGACAGAAAAATAAATATTAAATAAGTAAATAAAAAATGAACAGTAAATCAAAAAATATGAAGTTAAACATCACCTTATGTTAGAGGTAGTTTGTATTATGTAATGGGGTTAGAAGATAGGAGAGGAGAAAAATAAGAAAAAGTTGATCAGTGTTATTTTGAGACACGATGGTTGCCTAGTGTCTTGAATGTAGTGGTAGGCCAGTTCCCATCTGCTGAGTTCAGAGGGGTTACTGTTGTCTTTGACTATACTGATAGCACATACGGTGGTTGGAGCAGCTATTTGGTGGTTTTCATACTACATAAATATCATTTTTCTGTGTTAATTCACTCTTATGTACAGTTGAGTGGAGATCAAACTCATGTAGAAAGCTAGACAGTTGTTGCAGGTTAGCTGGTATACTATATTGCAGCTTTCACAGATGGCATTCCTCGTGTGAGAAAGCTTTTCTCTGTTATGAGATTGGTGAAGCATGGTTAACATACATTACACTTCCACCACCTTCACCATTTCCATCACCTGGTAAAGCTTTCCTATCATAGGATATGCCATCAGTGAAATCTCCTCTGTAATATACCACTTAACCTGCAACTACTGCCTGGCTTTGTGCATAGGCTAGCCCACCAATCAACAGTCCATAAGAACGAATGGCCACTGACAAATATTGTACACTCAGAATCCAGACTAAGCAGTTTGCTCATGCCATTTCTTTTATGACACCAATAATTTGTATTCATGCTACACTGTCCCTGCTATCTGAGTACTCCCAAACAACAGCAGTCCCTCTAAACTCAGAAGGTAATAACAGGTCTACCAGACTTACAAACTGGTGTCCATGCAACCACTAAGTCTCAACTTAAGTTATTATCCCGTGACTGCTTAAACTTTTCATTCTTTGTCTCCTATGCCGTCTTCTACCCCAATTACTTAAAATAAGCCACTTCTAAAGAGAGATGATATTTAAATATATATATAGGTTATTAGGAAACAAAGACATTGAAAGCGGATATACTGAACATTTGGATAGGAGAAAAACCATAGATGAGGATTCCTGTTGCGTCGATATACCAAAAAAAACAAGTACACACATAGAGTAATAATTTTCGAGCCTAGTAGTTCTTCAGTAGTAGTTAAATGGCTGCAGGTTGGAGGCCGGCAGCGAACTGAGTGAGCCCACAAGGCTGGTAGTTCATTGCAGGGGTGGAAAAAAACAACATGGCGGGGAGTGAGGGTGGAGGTAAGAAGGCATAAGCTAGAAAATACTAATGAATGGATAATAAACCTGTCCATAGGGGGCTGGGCAATGGTTGGAGTTGATAACGTGGGAGGATACACACGTGACAAGTCCTCTGATGGGGAAGCTTTCCCCAGTTACCGGGTTGGTAACAATGGTGGAAGGCGGATGCATACTGCCTTAATATATATATATACTCCTCGGATTTCCTGAAAACCGTCCATTGCCCAGCTCCTCAACATACCTCAACCTGCCAGTTTAAAACCTACACCTCGCTCTCTGCCCTCAAGCCTTACTCCCAAGCCTAAACTGTCAGTTATAAACCTATCCTCATCACCGTTATCTGAATCAAAACTCTCTGTACTCTCTTAAGGACTCACCTTCTCACCCACCCCCACATTTGACCATGCCAAACTAGTCTGTGACTCTCTATCGTTCTGCCGTACACTCCGCTGGCGGTATCACTTTGCCACTCACAGCAGTGAACAGGGGTATCAAGACAACCTAGAACCAAGTCTAGAGAAATTCAAACCGTCATCCACACTTGACCCTCCACCTCTTCCCCAGAACCATCCCCTCCAAATTTTTGAAGATTTCCTTTCCACCAGTTTGGCCTCTCCCACTTTCCTTAAATCTTTAGCAAACACCAATAATCTTAGCCCAGCTGAAACCCGTGCCAGAAAACAACTCTCCAGCAATTCAGATCTCATTATCCTTCCAGCTGACAAGAGCTCAACCACTGTAGTCATGAACAGGAATGACTATGTGGCTGAAGCTCTTCATAGCTATCAGACACCAAAACCTACTGCTGCCTATCAGAAGATCCAACTCCTGCTGTCAACAAAAAAATACAAGAATATGTACAGTTTAATGGACCTCTCCAAGGTATCACCCCACAATCCATTTCGCTTCTTACTTTCCAAAATCCACGTACACCCACCCTTTATCTCTTGCCCAAAATCCATAAACCTGGTGAACCAGGATGCCCTATTGTTGCAGCTTATGGATTGCCAACTGAGCGCATCTCTGCCTTGGTTGACCAGTACCTACAGCCCACAGTTAATCAGGTCCCTTCTCATATAAAGGACACCCAACACTTTCTCTTCCAGCTTTCTACCATACCCACCCCTCTTCCTTCCAACTCAATACTGGTTACCATTGACGTCACGTCCTTGTACACAAACATTCCACACTGACACGGCCTCAGGGCCATGGAACACTTTCTGGACCAGCGCCCTCCCAACAGCCTCCCTATATCATCCTTCCTCATTAGATTAGCCTACCTTATCCTTAATAACAACTACTTCTCCTTTGAAGGCAACATCTATCACCAAACCTGCGGAACTTCCATGGGCACCCGCATGGCCCCTTTTTATGCCAATCTGTTCATGGGCCATCTGGAACAGACATTTCTGGAGGAAGTCCTTCTCAAACCCCTTATTTGGCTTCATTTCATTGATGACATATTTATGATTTGGATGCATGGAGAAAATGAACTGCTAAATTTCCTGAACCATCTCAGTAACTTTAGCATGCTGAAATTCACTTGGTCCTACTCACACACCCAGGCGACAATCTTGGATGTGGATTTGTCCCTATCCAATGGCTATCTCAATTCTTCAGTCCACATCAAACCAACAAACCTTCAACAGAATCTCCATTTCGATAGTTGCCACCCATACAATACCAAATGTTCTCTCCCCTACAGTCTTGGCATTCGAGGTAGTCGTATATGCTCCAACTAACAGTCTCTCATGGATTATTCAAACAGTATTTCAGAAGCATTAATATCTCCCAACTACCCTCCAGCTTTGGTGAACAAACAGCTTTCACGTGCAACATCACAACTGAATCAGCCTATCAATCATCCCAAACCCGCAAAAACCAACCACAATCCTGTCTTGGTCACACAGTACTACCCAGGCCTCGAATCCATCAACAGAATCCTCTGGCAGGGCTATGATTTCTTACAAACATACCCTGAAATGAGATCCATACTTCCTAAAATCCTCCCTGCCGCTCCTAGAACTTGTTTCAGCAGACCTCATAACCTCAGCGAACTTCTAGTCTACAAACACAGTCTTCCTCTTCCTAACAGCCAGCCACAAGGCTCTTTCCCATGTAATAGACCCCACTGCAAGATGTGTGACATACACCATGCTTCCACCACTTTCATCAACCCTGTCACAGGAGAAAGCTTCCCTATCATAGGACACGCCACTTGTGAAACCACCCATGTAATTTACCAGTTAACATGCAACCATTGCCTGGCTTCATATATAGGTTTGACCACAAATCAACTCTCCATAAGAATGAATGGCCACCGACAGACGGGTTCACACAGAACTCAAAGCATTCAGTTGCTGCCGTGCCATAACCCATGACTTGAATAATTTCAACTCATGTTTCACAGTCCATGCTATCAGAGTTCTCCCTAATAGCAGCAGTTTCTCTGAACTCAGAAGGTGGGAACTTGCCTACCAGTACAAACTTGGCCCAAGGCAACTACCCGGTATCAACTTGAGATAATACCCGGTCATTATTATTACATATTTTTAACCTCTTTTAATCCATTACCTATATTGAACCACCACTAACCTTAGGTGATGTTTACTTCATAAAAATTATTATTTTATTATTATTATTTTAATTTGTACTTGTATAATATTTTATATAATAATTATTATTATTATTATTTTCATATTTAGTTCTAATTATATTTTGATCTTCCCACCAACCAGAGATTAGTTTGGATATATATCTATGCCTGGGTATTAACTCTGATTCACTGCCCCTCTACTTTTCCGATGTTTGAATTTACCCCCACCATTTTCCCGACTGGTCTTTCTGTGAGGCAGTCTCCAGCTGCGCCCACCTCTCATAATGTTCTCCCATTGACCAAGGGTTTATCCCGAAAATTACATTATTATTTGTGTTTGTGTCTTTTCTTTGTGTTCGCGACCCACATACGTCATCTAAAGGTAGGTGGTGGCTCATTTCCATATCCTAATTTGATTTCATATACGTATATATATATATATATATGTATATATATTAATTTCTGTTCATGTTTATTTAATATTATTTTTGTTTACTTATAACATTATTTAATAATTATTATTTTATTTTGCGTTTTGTTCCTTTTGCTCAACTCTAAGTTAGATGACAACTTTTATCAAGAAGATACCTCATTCTATTGTGGTTGAAGGGTCAAATACCTGAAAATTTCAGTATGTACTTAATGTGTATACACGTCTTTCCATACTTCAACACTGTCCTTTCTTTGGTTGTAGTGGTTATTCTACTACCCAAATGTTTAGTATGTAAACATATATACCAATGGAAAGGGATTTTTCAGTGCTGATTAGCAAATATTAAACTGTATTAACATAAATAAAGCGAGAGAGAAAGGAAATATTTATTACCAGTGATGATGAGAGGAGAAAATGGAATGCAAAGGGTGAGAGTCAAAGAGCAACTAAACTCATTAGTCGCTCTTTGACTCATGTTCTATTCATTCCATTCACTGCTGCTGAAGAAAATTATACTGATGGTCTGTGTTCATGTCTCTGTTTTCTGTTTCTATGATGTACCACAGTCAACTATAGTACATGATGGTTTATGTCTCTTTACTTTTATATGTATACACACCATTTCCAAACCAACTATATACATATATGAACGAAAGGTAAGGATAGGAGAATAACCGTCTCTTACCATAGTTGAAGACAAGACGGCATTGAAACACGGACAGAGAATTACATTTCATTTTCAGGTTTATGTCCCTTCAACAAAAAAGAATGAGCTGTATGATAGTGGCTGGCAGCTAACAGTTAGCTGTGGGCCACCATCATGCAGCTAATTAGCTTACCACAGGTAAGTACACACATCAGGTGTTGAAATTATTTGGTTTATGTCTGTTCAATCAACTACAGAGTGAAGTAAATGCATAGTGGTCACTGGCAGTTAATATTGTTCAGTATTTTTGTTTGTACAAATATAAAATGCAAACACTCTTAAATAAAAACTCAAAGATATTACACACTACTTAAAAGTCTGCTCTGGTGAGTGGCGGTTCATGTGGTAATGATGGGGATATGGATGGAAGGAAAAGAATGAAGATTGCTGGGGTATCTAAAGTTTATACCCAGTGGCTTCAGAGGAGCTGCTGTTTTTTGTAGGACTCTGTCAGCATGGACAGTGAAGGAAGAATTAAAACTGTTGATATAATGCACGGTAGCAAGCAAAGATACAAGATGTTTCAGATTCTGGATAAATACCATCCGTCAGTGGCCATTCATTCTTATGTCTAGTGGACTGGTGGTCAATGAACCACTTCTAACCAGAGCCAAATTTTAAGTAGTCTGTAATATCTTTGAGTTTTAATTCAAGTTTGTTTATATTTACATCTGTACAAAAATTTTAATGCACAATATTTTCTACAGACTCCTTCTGCATGACAGTGACCAGTTTCCAAAAGATAGTTTCCAGTTACGCAGTGTTTGGATTTATGCCTTTTAACTTTCACTCCATACTTTCACTCCATACTTTCACTCCATACTTCTTCCCATGTCGATTTTTCCTACACCACATGCTTGCAACCAATGATCTGAGCCTCCAGTTGCCATCAGTAATCATCTTGCAGCCATCTAACTCTGTTGTTGATGAAGGGATATAAACCCAAAAATTTCAACTTTCAACGTGTGTATTGTTTGCCCATGTTTTGATGTTGTCCTGCCTTCAACTGTTATGTCCTCCTATCAATTTTTTTTATTTGTTCCACTGTTTAGAGAATATTGTATTCCAACAATATATATATATGGTAAGAAATTAAATAAAAAGGTGTTAAATAGCATAAAAGAATTACAAATTAGGATAGGGAAATGAACCACCACTTACCTTAGGAGATAGTTGTGGGATGTGTACACACAAAACAGGCAAAAACACACATAATATAGGAATTTTCGGACCTAGCCCTTTATCAACAGGAGAACAATATGGACAGGGGGGAGGGAGGGGGGGATAGAACTGTAAATTCTTATATCATGTATATTTGTGTTCATTTTATGTGTTCACACCCCACAACCATCATCTAAGGTAAGCAGTGGTTCATATCCCTATTCTAATTTGTAATTAGTATATCTTGTATGTTCCAAGGAAACAAAAGGCGCTGGCTAGAAAATTAAGATTAAAAATTAAAATAAAGATCAACACAACCACTTACTGCAATTGACACATAAACCGATGCGTTAAATCATATGTTTATATATCATTTCATGCATTGACACTAACTAACCATCAACTGTGATTTCTTATTCAATCCCAATTTTTAGCAATACACATACATATATACACACATACCTGTATAAAGTTATATGTATACCAATGTCTAATGTTAATAATGCAAAAGACAACAATATGTTTTTCATAATTTTCAATTTTTTTTATCTTATAACAACATGTGATTTAACAACAAAATCCTTACAATATAGGCCTACTATCTTCAAAAACTATATCAGGTACTTAATTCCCTATAACAAATTCAATCTTCACGGCTGTATGAAACTGGCTCATAGTCCATGGAGTATGCAATGACAATGAAAATTTCTACAATCATATAAAATGAATTATGATAGAAAAATAAAGAATTAAAGTACAAATTAAGTACACATGATGAAATCTTGCACAGCTCCTAGTGACTTGGCCATAAAGGTAAGTAGCTGCCCCAACCACGGCTGCCTGCCAGGACATCAGCACCACCTTCATGAAAATAAAAAAAAAAATCTTTCATGAGGACAACTGTCATCTGAGATTATTTATTTGACTGTCACATGGGCAATGCAACAACATAATGGTGCAAATAAATAATTTTGAGGATATAAGAAATGATTTAGTGTTCATGCCATTCACTATGCAGTCAATTTCTTGAAGAAAATAAAAAATAATATTTTCACACCAAATGTTCACTAAATTAAATTAGTTTAATGAAAAAAAAAAAGATCACTCATTCAAAATATTAACGATTTTTAACATATATACAGTAACAATTGAGTTTTAAGTATAAAACATACCTTTAGCAACAGTATTTAACTGATCTGTTTCCTCAGGACTGAGTTTCAAAATAGTATTCAGTACAGGAACCAACCGTGAACGTTCATCTCCACCTTGTAACGTTAAAAACTGTACAAAAAAGTAAACAATGCTGTCACATCCTCTGATTGAAAATCAATCTATTATTAAATAATCTAAATGAAAATCAGCAACCATAATACAAATACTTATTAATGAAATATATTTTAAAAACAAGGAGAAAAAAATTAGTCCAAAAAATGAATATCTGCAAGATATGAGTGTTAACTGCATAGCAAGCTATTTCTTTATAGCACTGGGAACCAACAACAAAAAAATTGATTAGACCCATTTTACCAAACATTACATTTCACTCTTTGTAGCTGTCACATTTGCACTCCAAAATGCAGCAAGCGATAAACCAATAACAATGTTGCAGACAAATGCTGAACAGAATAGCACATGAACCAAAGTTCACTCATTTCTTCTGCACGAAGGTGTGTTCAAATAGTTTTGTATCTACAACACCAACAATGCTATGTGACTGAAATTTTGAGGCATACTATCTTGAGCTTTCCACCTTCGTTGTGAGAACTTGAATGGTTCCCCACCAGTTTGAAATGTGGTAGGCATTGTTGAATATGGCAGCTGTTAGAGACACTTGTTACAAGCAGCATGCTGTGATCGAGCTTCTCATTGTCAAGGAAGAAAGTGTCAAGAAAATTCATCAGCGGTTGAGTAATGCATACAGAAGTGTGACTGTAGACCAAAGCACCATTAGTAGATGGTCACAATGAATAAAGTCTCTGGGTGCACAGACCAGAGGCGGATCTAGGATTTTTCCGAACTGGGGCAAAAACTTCGCACTGTTGCCCCCCCCCCCCCTCCCCGTCCCTCCTAAAGAAAAATACCACACTCAGTTGGGTACTATTAAACTAACATAAGACAAAAGACATAATAGGAAATGAGTTCTTTTATTGCTTGCATTATATAATAATACACACAATCAGAATACATGATGCACGAGCCAGACTGTACTCACAATTGCAGTCCTTAGGCCCTAGCAAAATTTGCACTAAATGTTCCTACAACTTCACTCGTCGAGCTTTCATTTCCGTGAAAGAGTCTATAACTTTATCAAAATTCGTCTCATAAGCTGTTCCATTTTCGATTAATAAGATCGCGAGGTATTCCTGGCTCACAACAGTAACTGATATGTAAAGGAGCTGGAATGGAACTCATTGGAAGATAAGAGAAGGGCGAAGTTAGTTATGGAAGTGTACAAGGTGTATATTGGTAGTAAGGCATGGAAAGATAATGGTGGAAGAAATAGGAGAGGTGCATGGAAGGGAAAAGATGGAAATGATCACAAGTTGGCATTCTGTTTCAGGCATAAAGGTGTGGAAACTTTTTTCTTTCTTTGGTAAGAGGGGTCAGGGATTGGAATAATTATCAGGAGACATGATGAATAATTTACCAAAAATGTTGATAGAATTTAAAGTTGAGGGCAAAAGAAGGCAGGTACAGTAATGGGGAAAAATGGGTGTGTAATGAAATTGGCATCGGAGTCTGTGCTACACTTAAATTCAATTAAACTTGAGAACTTAAGTAATGCACAAGTCGTCCAATAAAGCTATGTTTATATGTACTGCATCTGAAAGTCCTTAAAGCATTCTAATATTTTACTATTTCTTGTTCTGTTAAGATTTATAGTATTGTAAACCTACATTTCAAATTACAGTAATTACACCCTATGTTAGGTTCTTTGGGTGGTTTAATTAATATAGTAATTAATTAAATAGTCCACCATAAGACTCAGTTTAAGATTTTGTTTATTTTCAAAACAACGTCAGCGATATTGTTCACATGCAAAGATATTGTACAATATCCAGAGATACTACTGACGCAGTTCCAAAGTGAATCTGTACAAAACTAACTGTAAACTCTCTCTGTCCTTCTGCCGATTTCTTTATATAGGCTCTATCGAAATTTCTGGAATTCTTCACAAGCTTCCGTGAGATATTTCTCAAACATTAACAAATACTCAAACAATTAAACATATTAAAAACAATCAGAATTAATACATAATCACTTAACATCATTACAAAATGGTCAGAAATGGAAATTAAAGATACTTAAACACAAAATTATTTACAGAAATCATTTTAAACTGTAGAAAATTGTCCTGTAGACATTGTAACTTGCATTAATACTTGGAATTACACACATTCAAGCAATTCTCTTGTACAATTCTGTTCTTAAACATATTAAATGGCCTTTAAACAATTTCTTCTCATAAAACAAAGTCTATATACACTGATTTACAGTTAATTGTGAAACAAACATAGCAGATCATATTCAAGCAAACTTTAGCTCACTACAAATACTTCATACAATACAATTCCATTTACAGTTCAGGTATGAGGGCTCTTACACCTACCATAATATCTTTCCAATTCAATTATGTATTATTTTCTTTGTGATGTAATTTGTATCATTCACTTTAGTATAATAGTGGAGGAAAAATAAAAGGTTGTACTGCTCCTATAAATATTACACATGTTATTTACCTCCATTGCTTTGTAGTGTTTAGTTCTCTCCTTTTCTAATTTTCTTTGTATTATTTTTTCCAGTATTAATTAACTTTGATATCACAATTATTTCTGTTCTCTTAGTTGTGTAGAGGGGGTTTTATCTATAAACAAAAGCTTCCTCTCATTGCACTAAAGATTATTGTCCCACTGAATCATGTATCTAATTATCAGCAAATTTGGATATTTTGTTGGTTTCACAACTCCTTTCCTTCCAATAGTTTCTGTGCTCCATTGGTTTATCTTTTTTTTTTTTGTCAGTTTTATTTCCCTGGTCCAGTTTTGAGTTGTCTAAATGAACACCCATTATGCCATTCCTTGTTTTTCTTCTGCAGTGTTTGAATTCTTTGTTTGGAGATGTTATTTCCAATATTGTTTCCTTAACACATGGTCTATGTCCATTATGGTGCTAATGTTTTGATTTCTTATATGGTTTTATTACTGCTGACCTTATTGGCATCAAATGGAGGAAATACTTTGAATTTTAATTCTACCATTTCTGGATGTGTGCATATACTGACTACAGGATGACCATCTTATGTCCGAGTATGACAGTTAACTTTACAGATCAAACTCCATTAATTTATTTGTATTATTACTGCTAACAAATACCAAATATGTAACACATTTTTATGTTTATTTCTATGACACTTTTTTCTGGATGGTTCTATTTTAGGTTTGAGGTATAATTAAACACAAAATATATGGGGAGTTGAACTGGGTACAATGCATATGCTTGAAAGATGGGTATGTTTTGTAAGGTACCTATTAGCTCACCAAAACCATTTCTATCCCCAGTTGTAGTCTATAGGTCTATAGGTCGATTTTTAAGTGGCATATGAAAGAGACAGATATTTCAATTAAAGTAGTTTTTCAAAGTGAATGGATTTTCTTGCATTAATTTCCATTACTAAAGCTCACAATAAGAATCATTTTAGGGGGTATTTATATGCCCGAAAAAATTTAGTTTAGGAGATAGTTTGGTTTGTTTACATTTTCAAGCCACGTGGTTAGGAAGGCTAAAATCTAAGATTTTAAATAACTTTTTAACAAGTAAAGTTACAGCTGATCTTTTATCACTAGCCATAGTTAGCATGTTTAGCATATTTTGAAAGTAAAATTAAGTAATAAGGCAAAATTTAATTGCCACTTCTATTTATGAGAAAAAAAAAAAGAAATTTTAACTAAAAGAAATAAAAATAAGGAGGGCAGCAGCAACACAAAACAACACTGCCCTCCTCCCTTCAACTTTGGTGAACTTTCCATATAAATATTGCCTCACGGCATTTATTTTCTAAAGAAATAAAAATAAGGAATTTATATCAGAAAATAGAGCAAATTAAGAGGATTAAAATTATATACAGGTTCCTATAGAAAACTTAATGTCTCTATGAGATAAATTGGATTTTGGGGATGGTTTGTTGTCATTGTCATAATTGTAAAGGGCCAGATTTGATGACGTAGGAGACTTCGAGGTTAATCTTATAGAAACCTTTTTAAAGGCTAAACTAAATTGGAATAGATAGAATAAGGTATTAGGAAGCCCATGTACAAATTGCAAGTCAAACTTTCCAGTACATTTAGAGATATTAATTTTCGAAAGTTTTTGCTGATATCATAGAAATCTGAAATTAATAAAAGGAAACGCCCAGTCTTCCAGTAGATTTTAAACAGTTAATTTCACGTCAGTTAATGGAGTGAGCTGTTTCACGTGGGTAGTTGTTGCAGCATAACTTAATATGCTGTAATTGTTCTCTAACTTAAGTTAGGCTTAGTGAGAGTTTCTTCTTGAGTGAATGTGCTTAACCTGACAATCTTCTACGGAACTGTTGTCCAATGCTTTATTCTCAATTCTGGTACTGATATTGTAAAGAGAAATGTTTCAAGTATTTTGTGATCCTAAAACTGTGACAAGTGAACTTATTTAATTGTACTCTTCACGTTTGGGGTTTATAATATGAAGTGGCAACCGCTTTATTAAATATTAAGATACCAGACGGCTCACCATTATGAACATTATTTGTTTACAGTTAAGGCAGAGTGTTGCTATCCCCAGCTAACATCTAGTCCTTACCTTTTACTACTATTGGAATTTTTTCATTAACTCAAGTTTCATCAGACAGATGTTGATACTAATAACTATATGATCAAATATAGTTCTCAATAATATTTTCCTTTTTGTGAGTGGACAGTTGAGATGAAATCATTTCATCTCAAAATTCAAAAGCTATGTTGAGTATTTTAATATTTGTTAACAGTACATCAGATGAACTAATTTCTACTGTTATTGTGTTAGCAAAATTTAAGTTCATCTAATGTACAGGTTCCCAAACTCAGGGGCGCAAAGACATGTCAATGGGGCTTGGAGTGTGGAGTAACTTCACCAACTGTGTGAACTTTCCCCTAGTTTTATACCATCAGATGTACTATGTCTCCTTCACTGCCTCCTATAACTGAAAAACATTTATTCTAACATCACATACTTAAAGAGACATCACTGTTAGTAATGAGCAGCTGCAACTCTAAAAATAAAAAAAAAATCAGCAGATACCTGTATTATATTCAAAGCAGTGCCCTAGTGCAAGCTTTGGAAATATGAAATAGCACTGCTACCAAATAGAATTTAAATAGAATGGTTAAAGCAACATTTTGGATCAAATACTACACAATGTATCCCAGCACACCACATCAAATGTTGTAATTATATTCACCTGTTTCAAACACTTATTTGAGAAAGTGTGTGTTCAGCTCTTGTCACAATAAAAACAAACTATTGTAGCAAACTACATATTACCAATGATTTATAGTGTGCATTTTCTAATGACTAACCAAGAACAGAGAATGTTGAAAAAAAAAATACACACTCATCCTTCCCACTGATTTTTCTTTGTTACTCCTTTTCAGTAAATTTAAAGTTTGTAATTTTTTTTTTCAGAAAAATTTAAATTTGTAACCTTATAAGCAATAAAAAATAAATTATTCATTTTTCATCCTTGATTTTCTATCTCTTTAAAAATAAAATTGTGGTGTGGGGTAGGAGGGAAGAACATTAGTGTTGACAAAAGAGGGATGTGGTAATGAAAATTTTAGGAACCTCTAATCTAATAATTACCAGCACTAAATTTTTCTTGTATTTAATTGTAGTTTTGCTGAGGACTAGGTTTCTTGGCTTCCTTTTCAGAAAGACAAATTGGATATGTGAATGAGGTCAGAATATTCCCATTAAAAAAAAAAAAAGAAATCCCACGAAAACAATTCTTGTAAAAATAGGCCAAGTCTCCAGTTCACGTAGTGACAAAAAGTTATGAGATCTTTTTCTGAGCCAAGTCAACACTTTACAGTGTGTATTCAGTTCACTTTGTTTAACAGTGTGTCATAGGTGTCATAGATTGTTTATTTAGGACTCAAGAAATTAATTTAGTAATGGCTGTTTTGTGTAAGGATTAAACTATTTCTGTGAATAATGCAATACTGACTAACCATCCACACTGTCAGTGTAACTAATTAGTGTTTTGGAGAACTTTATATTACCTTATTTCTTCAAGTAAAATTTCTGAAGTCTCTTAACTTGTAACACCAGAATTTCAAGAGCGATAAAAAGTGAACTATTGTAATTAATTTATTTAATACTCTTACACAGCCGTGGAAGGACTTTTTGGATGTGGAACATGTCATATATATATATGAAGAAGAATAATTATAGTGAAAAAGTACTACATATCACAAACACCAAGGAAGATAAAGGACTTATTACACAGTGCATACTATATGTTTGTCAATGATAAATGATACACCGATTACATTTCCTTCATGGAGAGAGAGTTCATTAAGGCGACAACTTCTCCCCGTTACATCAGCTCATACTGCATTCCCTCGTAATGGGCGGATATCCAAGCATCCCATGACAACACACACAGGGGCACCAAACCGGAAGAGGACCACAGGAGAAGACATCTTTCACCCTACTGACTGAACGATTACACCGATAGCCTACAAGAAGCCTATACTGTGAAAGATTACTTTGCTACTCTATAAGAAGCTTGTATCTCGTATCTTATATCTCACATCTAAAAAGCCTGTACCATGTAAATTTGAATCTCGTATCATGCAACTTTGAATCTTGTATCCTGAATTTTGTAAAATTATCTTGAAAAAGTAATAAACACCAAAAAAGGATGGTTTGGGTCTCAGACAGTCTGGTATTTATTCCATACCTTGCAAGTGGGTGCAACAGTATATTGGGCAGATGGTGTGCTCTGTGTATCAGTGCTGCTTAAAGCGTGAGAAATGTGCATGCCTGGGACAAGCAACAAAGTTAGCTGTGGCACTACACAACATAAAGGAGAGACATGATTTTACTTTGAGGGGACATGAATATTAGTGCACACAAATGGATATTGGGACAGTGTGATCAAGGAGGCTGTGGAGATTTGTCTCACAGAAGGCCTGGTAAAAAGATATGAACTTAGTACACTGCTTGGAACCTGGTGATTAGCCAACTAAGAATAACCAAACAGAGTCATGGAGAAAAAGCAAGAACAAATTCAGAATTACAACTGATCTCCTTTGCATGTACCCTACCATGCCCCTTACCCCACTCCCCATACCTCCTTACTACACTGCCGGATCCACTGCCTCGGCATCACTCAGTGCACATGACTACGACATTGGCAGTTACCACTGACAGCGAGGGCTACAATCACTCCAGGAGAGCAATACTTTGCCAGAGGATGGAATTGGAGAACATCTTTAAAGTATCGGATTTGATTGATGCACTTGGCTGATGGAAATTTTTATACAATTGACACACCGGCAAATTCTTCACTCATTTATTGAAAAAATAAACATTAATTTTTACAGGTGAAATTTGCAAAAGCATACTAACTACAATTAATTTTTGGTACAAATTCTTGGATGGAGTTGTTAAAAAATAATCCCTCAGTTTTTAAATACATTTTTATTATGTACAAATTTCTATTTTAGGAAGTTTACTATCCCAAAGTAATTAACCCCTCTATGTACTAATGACACTGAAGTTTATGTTTCGAACAAGTTATTTTTGTTTCTTATATTGAAATTGTGTACCTGTGAATTTGAGGTAAGCAAGTTAAAATGTTTTACAACAAAGCACATTAGAAAATATATGTACTGAGAGGTTATTGAAAGAATATTGAGCTTTTTAAAGAGTTGTCTGTAAGAAGCTGTTGATTTTACCCTATCAAACATCTAATAGCTCTTTTCTGTTTATAAAACTCTTTTTTTTTTTTTTTGCTCTGAAAAGGGTTACGGCAAAAGATATGAAAATGAGAGTACACCTGTTCTTTTAATTCCAGATCTGTTGTTAAAGAAAGTATACTTATTGCAAAGATGGCAATACTTAACTTCTTCAGTAGTAACCTAATATGTTCTTGCCAACTGAGCTTCTCAACTATTTGAATGCCAAGAAATTTTAGATTCCATTTCCTAGATTGTGTTATTTTATAGTTTAGATGTAAATCCTGCTGCATACATAATTTTTTGTTTTAAACATAATGTGTTTATCAAAATTTATTTTTTCCTAAAACCAGTTTGTTACTTTACTGAATACTTCATTTGGATTTAATTAGAGATTTTTTTATTCAGATTAATGTCATATGCAAATGAAACTCTCTTAGATTTGTCTAATAAGTTTTCTAGAAGATCATTGATGTATAGTAAAAACAGAATGAGCCGTAAGACAGACCCTTGTGGAATGCCTTTCTGTATCTTTTCCCACTCTGAGGAAGCCTCTTTACTAATTATAAAATTAAAGAGGAAACTCTTTGCATTTGGCTTTCCATGTATGAATTACACCATTTACCTGCAGTTCAATACATACCATATTATTTCATTTAAAAAAAAAAAAAAAAGAGAAGTAATTCATGATGTGTGATGTTTTTGCAAGATCACAAGAAATACTTATAAGGC
The DNA here is from genome assembly GCA_031002005.1 of Vandiemenella viatica. Lineage (NCBI taxonomy): Eukaryota > Metazoa > Arthropoda > Insecta > Orthoptera > Morabidae > Vandiemenella > Vandiemenella viatica. Next base: position 218,896,825 of record JARYHS010008074.1, on the reverse strand, counting down.
ATATTATATTATTATTTTGTCAGATATGTTACTTAAAATGAATAAATATATTACCATTCTGTGGACGACACTTTTTGAAGTCTAAACTGTGAAGCAGTAAGAATATTATAATGTGCATGTTTTATTACACTATGTTAAAAGACTTTTCCAATAATCTCTGATATTTCTGAAAGTTAAGAAATGGGATGGTAATTATCTATAAATGTTACAATACTACTCCTTTTTTAAATAATAATTTCAAAATTGCATATTTTAGTCTACTTTGGAAATTCACCTTGCACTAAGGATTCACAACAGATGCGGTATCCTATGTGGCATATACAATTTCTGCTTGGAATTCCAGAAGGCTCTGTACAAGAACCACTTCTGTTTTGATTATACATGATTACACATCAATGTTCTTTCTGGAAACTAATCCAACAAGGTTAAGAGTATTTTATTTGCAGATGACACTAACCAGACTAAAAAAAAAAAAATGCCAGGGAGTTATCTAGAATTTAATGCAAATGAAGTACTTAGTGGGGTAGCAGACTGGTTGAAGGTAAACTCACTAGAATAAAACATATTATATTAGGTTTACGTGTAGCAGGATTTACATCTAAACTATAAAAATAGCACAACCTAGAAAACAAAGAATATAAAATTCCTTGCGATTAAAATAAATGAGAAAATCCATTGGCAAGAACATATCACGTTACTACCAAATTAGTTAAGTAGTGCCACCTTTACAATAAAAATAATATCTCTGATAGCAGATGTAGGATTAATGTAATAGGTTATTAACTGACTTCAAAAAAAGAGGAGGATCTCAATTCATCCGTATTTTTTTTTTTTTTAAATTTCAATGTATGTTCAGCGATATCTTTGCCAATTGTGAACAGATTTTAATGAAATTTTGTTAGTGGGTAGGGTATACCTTCAACAGGCTACTATAATAATTACTCTGTGAAGTTGGTTGCTAGGCAGATGACGGCTTAACAAGAACCGGTGAGCAATTGGGTTGAGTGTGAGCACTTTCGAGCTGACGACATCTAGTTACTGTATAACAAGAACCTTTGTAATCTTCGGATACGCCTTAATGTAATGTAACGAAAATAAAAACCAATGAATGATATGAGAGTTTATAATCACTCAAGTATCTAAAGATTAAGTTTGCATGGAAGTTTCGCATCAAGACTTAGGAAGAATGCCTATGAAAATAACAACAGGAAGTATATTAAAATATTGAATATTGAATAAAAATAAAATAAGAGGAGTATACATAAAAATATGAGATGGCGACCGAGAAGACACGCAGTAACAAATAAAATACAAATTATCATGACACACAAGAGACTAACCAAAGCTCGTTGGTGAAGAAGAGCATCCTACGAGAACCCGAAAACAAACTACTCGAAGTAAACATCGCAGACTGTGGACAGCTGTTTACCGACGATTGGTGTGCTACATCAACAAGCGAAGCATGCAGTTATAAGTTATAAAGATAAGTGACTTTTTTTATACTGAACTAAAGTGGTGCAATTTATCATAAAGTATGAAACTTTGGCTGTATGACAATTTATAGATCATAATTTTGAAAGATTCCAGTACTTTCTTGACCTGATATATCATTCAGACAGTAAACTAATAATATTTCCGGTAGAGTAAATATAACAGCGCAGGTTACATGAGAATTTTCTTAATGCAGATTAGACAAATGACAAATATTGAATAATCTTATATGAACTACAAAGTCATTGCTTTTCATTCAAGGATAGTTTTGGATTCAACGTTAATAGCCTACCTGTCGGTAACGGACGTATTTGGATTGTGTTACTTTTTGCAACTCTTTAAATATGCAGGAGCTTGAAGATCCTCTGGAAGGACAGCCATCGAGCCCTTCTCAGAATATAGTGCTAAACAGTGATGACATTTCGGAAGATTTTTATGGGTTTCCCGAGAGCGCATCATCGCTGGTTATTATTATTCTCGTATCAAAAACATCAAAATACACAGTTAAATACATTGTGCAAATCAACAACTTTAAACACACTTAGCCCAGTACTTCGCAACCTCAATCGCATTGTGTGTTGCTTGAAACAGCTCTTCGTTGTTGCAGGATGATGGGCACATAGGGCACTCGAGCATATGATTCATAGTTTGGTCTTCACCAAATTCGCACTTAATACTGGTAGTATCAGTATAACCCCATCTCATTAGGTTTTCCTTGGACCTGCCCACTCCTGCTCACAATTGATTTAAGGACCGCCAGACGTTCCAGTCCTCTGCATGACCAGGTGGCAAGCGCTCTGCAACTGTCAGTGGTCCCGAGATGTTGGGAACCCTCATTTTCCATAACTGTACTCTTGCCTTTTCAGGTGACCCAATTAGTTACCGTGATGTTCTGAGAAAGCTTTTCCTGGATTTGAGTCTCTGGGCTGGTGGTATATGGCCATGCAGTGGATGAGCGCTTTTCCCGTTCTACTTTGGTTCTCTCCTTGTTCGCAGCCACTTCTCTCCGGATACTGGGTGGTGCAATGCCCGAAAGCTGGTAAAGCCTACCAACTGGGGTAGACTTTAAGCAACCTGTCACTAGCCTACAGGTGTTATTGAGGTTACATCCACCTGTTTGGTATGAGATGATGAGTACCAAACTGGGCATGCGTATTCTGCAACAGAGTAACAAAGGGCCATTGCCGATGTACGTATAGTTTGTGGTTCACTGCCCTACTGTGATCCAACTAATTTGCGCAGTAAGTTGTTTCCTGTAGAGATCTTCATTTTGCAATTCATGCAGTGCTTCTTATATGTGAGGGTTCTGTCGCGTGTCACTCCCAGATATTTTGGGAGTGTTACATGTCTGCAGTTCGATACCTGACCACATTACTTTTAACTTATGCTGAGCTTTCCTATTTTTTAGGTGAAAGGCACACACTTCAGTTTTTGAAGGATTAGGTCTTAAGTGATTTTCCCTATAATAGCTTGATAGGCCTTCAAGAGCAGCAGACAAATTTCTTTCTACAACTTCAAGTTTTGTGCTCTGTGAGGCTAGAGCTAGGTCATCAGCGTACACGAAGCTCCTGGTAGCTGGATGTAATGGCTGATCGTTTGTATAAATGTTGAAAAGTATTGGGGCCAGTACACTACCTTGAGTAGACCATTCTTTTGTACCCTCCATCGACTGCGCTGTCCTTGAAAGTCAACGAAAAACCTACGATTCTGAAGAAGAATAGCGATGAGCTTGGTTAATCCGGTGGCCTTTGTCAGATTGTAGACCTTGTCAAGTAATAGTTGGTGGTTAACAGTATGGTATGCTGCTGACAGGTCCACAAAGACCATGCCCATGGCTTTATAGGTCTCAAATCCATCCTCTGTAAACTGTTTTAGGTTCAACAGTTGCCCAGTACAACTTTTGCCAGGACAAAAGCCAGCTTGTGGAATAAGTTTTGGATCAACCACAGGCTGGATACGATTCAGAATTGATCATTCAAATATTTTGTAGAGATGACACAAGAGCTCTATAGGTCTAAAATCTTTAGGATTGTTTCCTTCTTTTCCAGGTTTCAGCAGCGCAATGACTCTCGTCCTCTGCCCACCTTCGGAATTTGATATGAGCTCATACATTTGTTAAAAAGCTGTAGAACCCATTCTTTGGTTTTATATCCGAAGTTCTTATTTTTTTCTGATTGTATGTCATCAAGGCCTGTCGACTTTCCTGTTTTGCACTCATGAATAACCTTTCCCAACTCTGACATACCAAAGGGCTCAGTGAGGTTGTTCATATCTTCCTGACTGTTTCCGTGCGTTTTTCTTTGTTTTTTAGATTGTCCACTTTTAAGAGTCTCCTTCCCGTTCATGAGTAAGTGATGTGAAATTTGGTTTGCGTTTATATTGGAATGTCCAGTGATCTTCGATGCATCATTGTTGAGGCGTTTTAGAAGTCTCCATGCCTTGTGACTATCTCTTTTCAGGTCCAGCTCTTCTAATATTTTGATCCAGCAGTCTCTTTTTGATGCACTTAGAGATGAGATAAGTTGATTACCAGCTTGTATTGTCTTTTCGCCGAATGGATCATCTTGGAAAAGTGATTTATAAACCATGAACTGGGCAGCTAGATCTGAGGTGAGACCCAGAATATATGATGATCGGCAACCATGGGGAATGAATCTTCTGGAGCATTTTTTCACAGTTGCAGTGAATGTGTCATATGATTCCGGTTTTGGTTCAATAATAGACACAGCTGCATCCAATATTTCTGTGAACATGGACCAGTCAGCTCTCTTGAAGTTATACCTCCTGTGGAAAGGAACTCTCTGGGGTCTCACTGTCGCAAACACTTCACACATTATTGGCCTGTGCTGCGTGTTTGGTATTGGGCTACAGACAGACTTCACACATTGCTGGCTGATGTGATTACTGCTGAATATCTACATATATATTCTGCAATTCACAAAATTGTGGGTGGCAGAGGGTGCTCAGCACCAAAGCTAATCTCTTTGTTGTGCATTCCAATCCTTAATGGTACGAGGGAAAAAAGAATTCATATAAGAATCATTGCGGCACCTTATTTCTCTAATCTTATCTTTCCTGTCATTCTGGCTCTAATAGGTTGGTGGACGAAGTATTTCACTACACTCGTGAACGAAAGTGGGAGTACACATGTTTACCAATAAGTTTAAACGAAACGTGCATCGTATATCTACCAGAGACTCCTAGCCTAGTCTACTAATCAGTTCTGTAATGCTTTCATAAGGACTGTTGCAAGCGGTCACGAATCGAGCGGCTCGTCTCTGTACTTTCTCTATACTTTTCAACCCCTTACGAAACGGATCCCAAATGGCGCAACAATAGTCCAAATGTGGACGCACAAGAGATTTGTACGCTATCTCCTTTGTTTGTTTATTGCAATTTTTCAAGATTTGACCTATGAATCGCAGCCTAGAATTAGCTCTACCTACTAACGAATTAATGTGTAAGTCTCATTTCATGTTTCTTTGTACTGTTACTCCCAAATATTTCATAGAATCGACCATATCAATAACCATATTGTTTAACTCGTATTTATGAACAACTGGATATTTTTTGTAAGTTATGTTCATTGTCTTGCACTATTTAAAATTTAGAGTAATTTACCACTCAGCGCACCAAGCCAAAATAACATCCAGATCACACTGAATTTCTAAGCAATCGGCCAAATTTCTTACCTCCCTATAAATAACCGCATCATCAGCAAACAATCTAAAAAGGCTTTTCACTCTGTCTCCGAGATCGTTTATAAAAATTAAGAAAAGAAGTGGTCCTATTACACTTCCTTGAGGTACCCCCAATGTAACATCTAGATTAGAAGAACTTTCTCCTTCAACGACGACATACTCCGACCGACCAGTTAGAAAATCCTTGATCCACTCACAAAGCTGATCCGATATACAGTATGCTCGAAGCTTCGCTAAAAGGCACAGAGTCAAAGGCTTTCTGGAAATCTAAAAAAATGGCATCTACTTGTGAACCTGCATCGATAACTTTCATTACGTCGTGTGTAAATAGGGCCAGCTGTGTTTCACATGATCTTTTCTTCTGAAATCCGTGTTGATTTGTTGTAAGCAAATTATTATCGTCTAAAAATTTCATAATTTTCAAGCATATAATATGTTCCATAACTCAACTACAAACAGATGTTATAGATATGGGACGATAGTTTCCAGGATCACTTCGATCGCCTTTTTTGAAAATCGGAGTAACTTGCGCAATTTTCCAGTCTGAAGGTACTTTTCGCTCTTCTAATGATTTACTGAATATATCAGACAGAAATAGCTTGAATTCTGCCGCATACTATGAAAATACTCTTACTGGAATTCCATCCGGGCCCGGTGCTTTCCCCCACTTCAGGATCTCTAATTGCTTTATGATACCTGCAGTATCTATTCATAATGATTCCATCACCAACTCAACATGGAGTGGGAAAACTGGAATACTATCCTTATATACATCAGTAAATGAATTTTTGAATACAGTATTAAGTACGTTAGCTTTATTGCGGCTTTCTTTAACCTGGGAACCTTCACTAATTAGTGCTGGAATATTGTTATTGGTACAATTGACTTTTCGTAGATACGACCAAAATTTCTTTGGGTTATCTGTTTGACTCTTAGACAGAGAGTTGGAATGAAAATCATTGAAGGCCTCGCGCATTACATTCTTAGTACGTCCTCTTAACTCAGCTAAGGTTTCTAAATCGCTGCGACACCCCTTCCTTCTTGAGCGTGTGTGTATCCTCGTTTGTTTTTTAGTAATCTTTTGACTTCACATGTGTATCACGGTGGATCATCCTCCCCATATATTGTCCACTTTGGTATATGTATATCCATCCCTTCACTGACTATTCATATAAATCGATGCCACATCTCTTCAACGGTGCCCTTTGTTGACTTAAAGTTATGGCAATTAATCCTAGGTAGGTTCTAAAACACTACTTGGAGGCCTTAATGAATCTGTATACAATCTGCCCTTTTCTCCTTTTTTGCTTGGTCGTTAGTTTGATAGTTGCAATTACCGCTTTGTGATCGCTTATACCTGTGGTCGCTGAAATGTCGGTGAATAATTCTGGCCTGTTGGTAACCAGCAGATCTAAAATATTTTCGCTACCGTTATGACACCATGTAGGTTCATTAACTAGCTGCTCGAGATGATTATCTGAGAACAAATCAAGAAGCTGCCTTATCCCTGCTACCTTTAATGTGAACATAATTACGCCAGTCAATATAAGGCAGATTGAAGTCGCCTCCTAGAATAATAGCATGATCCTGAAAATGGCTAGCTATACAGTTCACATTATTGCTCAACTCCTCGGAGATAGCTATATCGGAATCGGGTGGACGGTAGAAGGCGTCGAAGATGAGTTTTGACCCAGCAACATTGAGTTTAATCCGTATGATTTCACAGATCGTATTGACTTCTATTTCACTACATGGGAGAAATTTACTCACAGCTATGAATACCCAACCTCCATGAGAATGTAATCTGTCTTTACGAAAAACGTTCATGCTATCTTTAAAAGTATAGGCGGAACTTATTTCCGGTTTTATCCAACTTTCTGTACCAATAACGATATCCGCTTCTGTGCTACAAATAATGCTTTCAAGTTCGGGTTGTTTGTTACAAACTCTTCTACAGTTAATGACAACAACTTTTAACTGTCGAGATTCTTTTAGGTTCCTCCTACATTCCGGTGTTGCATCTGATTAGGTTGCCTGTAACTGTATTTTGTGTTTTGGGTCTTCCTCCCTCAGCCTAAAAAACTACCCAGTGCATTCCACATGGCCCCTGCCACCCCTGTAGCCGATTCACGTGTGTAGTGCACACCTGTACTATTAAGGGGAACCCGACATGACTCGACCATATGGCGAAGATCGAGGAATCTGCAGCCAATATCATCACAGAAACGTCGTAGTCTCTGGTTCAGCCCCTCAATGCGGCTCTGAACCAGAGGTTCCCAATCAACTCTGTCTACGATGCTACAGATGGTTAGCTCTGCCACTGGCCACAGAGTTCACCCTTTCAGCGAGCCGCCGCAAGGAAGAGAGGATAACTTCTGACCCAAGGCGACAAGCATCAATGGTGCCGACATGTGCCACAATCAGTAGTTGGCTACACCCCGTCGTTTCTAGGGCATCCGGGACGGCCTGTTCCACATCTCCGATCAGGCCACCCGGAATACACACTGAATGGACGTTGGATTTCTTCCGTGAGAAATCCGGCATTTCCCTAAGGGGCTCTAATAATTGCCTAACATTAGAGCTCCCAACTTCAAAAATCCCATTCTGTGTTTGCTCAGACCTAGAGGGCTGGGGTGCCGTCAACTCGCAGGATGACAATATTAGATCAGGGTTGTAGCCCCTTCTCCATCTCCCACTGTTGAAAGATGCTGGCAGTTTGGGATCATGTACGATAGTAAGTTGATTTACATCTGCCCATTCTTCTACTGCAATGCCATTCTCGTCATCAAAGACGTAGCCCCAAGCAGTACAGTGAGAATTAAAACCTCCGATAACAATCTGCAGATGTTGATATTGGAAATTAAAAGGTGGTTTGAGAGTGAATATACTGCTGGGTGGTTTATATAAAGATGAGATTGTGCAGTTTTTAAGCTCAATGGTGAGGACTTTGATGTCATTCTGTTCTGTGAAGGCTGTGGACAGGATCTGAACATCTTCCGTATTTATGGTGAGGTCTCTAAACCGTGCGGATAATTCCATTTATTTTAGGTTGGCGCATTTCGGTACTGCTATGTGTCTCCTGTACACATAAAATGTGGCATTTGTGTTGATTGCATAGGTCTTCTAGCAATTCTTCTTTGGCTGTTGATGGAGACAATCTTTAACTGTGGCCGTGACAAGGGCTCGCTTATTGATGTTTCTGGAGCGAAAGGTTTGGCCGGTATTAAACCGTTGCCCAGGGATTGCCCGATTGCTTCTGATAACGTTTTCAAATTGCAATCTTCGGGGAGTCACACTAGTACCGACCAACTATAACCGACAGGAATCGGACGTGAACAATCAACTGTCTGCAGAAATATCTGAATTGAAGCAATTAGAAGTAGGAATCTTCTCACAATTAAAATCTGAAGTGGTTACAGTATCGGAACAAGTTAAGTAATTGAACCTTGAGTTGACTGAACAAAAAAAAAATGAGATAACAGAACAAGTTAGGCAATCACAATCACAATTAGAAGTCGAATTGTCAGAAATTAAGAAATCACATAAGGACATAAAGGATCAGTTTATGTCGCAATTTCACAGTGTTACTACTCAAATAGATACTATTAGAGAGGAAGTACAGGCCAGTAAAATGATTTGTGAGAAAAATACGTACAAATTAACAAGCCAAATCGACATGATAAAGACACACGGGGAAACCAATGACCTAGCCATTATGGATTTAACATTAAAAGTGAAAACTTCAGGAGATAACATCTGTATATTGGAACAGAGCTACACGAAAATGGGGAAATCAAGTGAAGAAAGTAAAAACAGACCTCAACACATTAGCTACACAACAGCATGAAACTTATACAGTAGTAGTAAGGCAAAAAACAGCCACCACCTGCTTAGTCCAAAACTTTGGTACACTAGGAGATAAACTAAAAGATATGGAAATTGAAGTTAATACTGTGCAACAGACATTACAATTACATCACTTGCAATTAGCAGAGGTACATGAAAAATGTAAAGAGGACAGCCAAGCACTATTTTCTAGTGTTATTACAGCAGATATGAAATGTGGGAAAAATAAGTACATACTTGAATCAAGTTATACATCTACATCTATACTCTGCAAATCACAAATACTGTGGGTGGCAGAGGGTGCTAAGCACCAATCCTAATTCTGCGCATTCCAATCCCGAACAGATCGAGGAAAGAAGGAATACATAAATGAATCAGTACGGCATTTTATTTCTCTAATCTTATCCCTCCTGTCACTGCGACGTAAATAGGTTGGCGGAAGAAGTATTTCGTTGCACTTGTAACTTAAAGATTTTCGCATATTCTCCAGCAAATTCAAACGAAAATGACGTCGTCTGTCCGCCAAACAATCCCAGCCCAACCCACGAATCAGCTCTGTGAAACTTACGTAAGGACTGTAACTAGCAGTCACAAATCGAGCGGCTCTTCTCTGTACTTTCTCTAATGTGTTAATCAATCCCTTGCGATACGGATCCCAAATTCCACAACAGTATTCCAAATGCGGACGCACTAGTGTTTTGTATGCTATTTCCTTTGTATGAGCATTACAACTTCTCAAAATACGTCCTATGAATCGTAGTTTGGAATTAGCTTTGGCTACAATGGAAGTTATGTTCAAGTCCCATTTCATGTTGCTTTGTACTGTTATGCCTAGATACTTCAAGGAATCCACAGTGTCAACAACTGAATTGTTAACTTTGTACTCCTGAGCAAGCGGGGTCTTTTTATTACTTATGTGCATTGCCTTGCACTTTTTATAGTTAAGTGTAAGCTGCCATTTAAGGCACCATTGAGAAATAACATCCAGATTGCACTGAATTTCTAAGCAATCGTCGGAGCACCTCACTTCCCTATAAATAAGTGCATCATCAGCAAAAAATAGGATCCTGCAATTAACGTTGTCACTGAGATCATTTATAAAAATTAAGAAAAGAAGTGGTCCTATTACACTTTCCAGAGGAACGCCCGAAGTAACATCTAGTTTAGAAGAGGCTTCCCCGTCTACAACGACATACTGTGACCAACCAGTTAGAAAATTGCGTATCGATTCGCAAATCTGATCAGATATACCGTACACTCGGATCTTCGCTAAAAGTCGTTTGTGTTGTACAGAGTCAAAAGCTTTCTGAAAATCCAAGAAAAGAGCATCAACTTGTGATCCTGCATCAATAACATTTGTTACATCATGCGAAAATAGAGCCAGGTCAAGAATAATCTCACAGGATATTTTACCCCTGCCACCAAGTAACATGGGCGTAATTACTCCAGTCAATATACGGCAAGTTGAAGTCGCCTCCTAGTATTATTCCATGATCCGGAAATTGACGGCCTATATTACTTACGTTATTTCTTAAGGCCTCAGCAACACCTACATCTGCATCTGGTGGACGATAGAAAGACCCTGTTACATGGTTTGTCCTAGCTACTTTTAGTCTAATCCATAGGATTTCACAGACCGTATCAATATTTATTTCATTACACGACAGGTGTTTACAAACAGCTATAAATACACCACCTCCATTTGAATGTAACCTATCCTTACGAAAAACATTCATGCTATGGTTAAAAATTTCTGCTGAACTTATATCCGGTTTTAATCAGCTTTCAGTACCTAATACAATATCAGCTTCTGTGCTACTAATAACGCTTTCAAGCTCAGGCTGCTTATTACAAACACTTCTACAGTTTATAACAAGTACTTTTAACGGTCGAGATTGATTTTCGCTACTCCTAACATATGGTGCCGAATTTAATTGGGCTGCACGTGACTGTAATCCCAGTTTCAGGTCTTCCTCCCTCAGCCTAAAAAATCCCCCAATGCACTCCACACGGCCCCTGCCACCCGTGTAGCCGATTCATGTGTGTAGTGCACACCTGATGTATCCAATGGAACCCTACACGACTCGACCTCAGGGCGAAGATCAAGGAATCTGCAGCCATGATTATCGCAGAAACGACGCAGTCTCTGGTTCAGACCCTCGACTCGGCTCTGAACCAGAGGTTCACAGTCTGTTCTATCGACAATACTGCAGATAGTTAGCTCAGCTGAAATCTTGCGGTCATCAACCACAGAGCTCACCGTATGAGCAAGCCGCCAAAAGGAAGAGAGGATACCCTCCGACCCAAGGCGGCAAGCATCATTGGTGCCGACATGAGCTACTATCCGCAGCTGGCTACACCTCATCCGCTCAATGGCATCCGGGATGGCCTGTTCCACATCATGGATCAGACCTCCCGGAATGCACAATGAATGGACATTTTTCTTCATCCCAGACCTATTCGCCATGTCCCTAAGGGGCAGGGGGGGGGGGGGGGGGGGGCTGGCAACTCGCTGATTGACAATTGTGGATCTGAATCAGATCCAGACAACACATCAAACCTATTGGACAGTGGTACAGGCTTGCCCTCCTGTGATTCAGACCTGTAGGATCTGAATCAGATCCAGACAACATATCAAACCTATTGGACAGTGGTACAGGCTTGCCCTCCTGTGATTCAGACCTGTACGCCTGCCACCGCATGTGGCGTCGACGTCCGGAAACCACGTGCCAGACCCCGTCAGGTGACTGCCGCACAGGCTCGAAAGTCTCAGCCTGGACTGCAGGTACGATGTTTGGTAGGGGAGAACCTGTGAGAACACTAGCTTCGTCAGGGTCACCCCTTCCACGTCTGCTGCAGTCACCTACGGCAGCTTCCAGCCTCGTAACTTTCGTTAGCAAAGCTGCACGCTGAGTGCGAAGATCAGCCACCTTAGCCCGCATCTTCACACAGCAGTCACAATCCTTACACATATTACTTTGAAAGCAAAAGCTACGCAGAGGATGAAAGTTGAACTGACCTAAAAAAAACCTACTGAGGAGATGAATTTAGACCAGACGACTGCACTTAGTAGTTAATAGGACGTACTGATAAACAGTGTTAGCCAACCAATGTACTAAATAAAAAACAAATAAGCTCTATATACTTCCCTATAGAAAAAGCAAATAAATGCGATCACGATTAGAGCACGCTGCTATAATTCAGTTAACGCAAATAAATCAAACGCTATCACAACACTTTAAAATAGATAAAGAGATGGCGGCACTCGTCACGACGGTTGCTGGGGACCTACTAGCTACTGCTCTGTGACAACAGAAGATAATCAAAGATAAAATCTAACTACAACACTTTAAAATAAAATACACAGAAATAGCGGCACTTGACGGTTGCTGGAGCTCAACTAGCAGCTACTCTGCGACGACAGAAGATATTCAAAGATAAAATCTACCTACAAAACTTTAAAATAAAATACTCAGAAAAGGCGGCACTTGACTCGACGGTTGCTGGAACTGAAGTTACGTCCCATGTGAAGACCTTATTGTTGGGCAATTGTCCTTTCATGGCATAAATCCTGAAATAGAAGAAATAATGCGAGAAGAGGCTGTGGAAGCAGACAAAACAGCAGGATTGAAGAAGGAAGTAGATTTATCTGATCAAGAAATGGCTAGGCATTTTGGCAGTCTCGTTAACTCAGTGCAGCAGAAGTTTATGACAAAAAAGGAGAAAAGAAATATTTGTAGAAAGGGGGTAAGATGGAAGAAGCGTAAGTTACATCTGCATGAAGAAGCAAAGAATGTGATTAGGAAGAAAGGAGAAGAGAACGGAGAAAGTTGGGAAAACCAAAGGAGGCAGAAGTTACATTGTTGTGAGGAAGCAAAGAACGTGATCAGGAAGAGAGGAAGAGGAAAGTTGGAAATCCTCAGCAATAAACAATGAGATAAAGAAGTTTAAATATTAAGGATCATATAAAGTAATTAGTAGGGACAATGAGAACTAGAAGACAGTAGCCTACACCAATGAGTAAAAAATTAGAAAAAGATATAATGTCATTGCCCTCAAACCTTTTAAGCATATAAAACACAGTTAAGTTGATAGATGTAGTTTATTGTGAATAAAGTAGAGACATTAAAGGCATGTTTTATGTTGACTCTTATAATCAGGATATGCTATGGAAGTATTTTGAAGCAAGGACCACAGAAGTGGTGTAAATAAGTCACTTGTTTTGTGAAATATTGCTGTATACTGCCTCAAACTTATGATGCTAAAATATATTTTTATGGTCCAGGGACCTACTTTCCTGTAAATGAAGAGTTCGTTCAGGAACTCATATGTGACTGGTTATATGGATTATACATGTGAAGAATCAGTCTTTTAGTTATTATTAATGTATATATCTTGAAAGAAGAATATGTAAAGGTCAAGAAAGTAGTTACAATGTCGATAAAGTTAACATTTGTAAGTACCTGTTAGCTATGAACTCCGATGAGTCTGGAGGTTAAAATTTAACAATTTTTAAACACTGATGAATTGTTATGTTAATACAAATATTTGTTAGAACATATTTTGTTTTCATGATTTGTTATGATACAGCTGATAAGAGAAACGATACCCAAATGTTATTGTTACAGACGTTTCGTTGGAATACAGTGGTGTCAGTGAAACCAGAGTGGACTGATAGCGGTGCTGCACTCCCATGACAGGAAAGAGAAATGATGTTATAATTGTGAAAAAAAAAAAGAAATTGTAAAAGTTTACCATAATATTTGTTACTACAAATATATATGGCAAACTTGAGGGGGGCTGTGGTATAACAGGATACTATAATAATTACTCTGTGAAGTTGGTTGCTAGGGAGATGAGAGCCTAACAAGAACCAGTGAGCAATTGGGTTGAATGTGAGCACTTTCGAGCTGACGACATCTAGTTACTGTATAACAAGAACCTATGTAATCTTCGGATACTCCTTAATGTAATGTAATGAAAATAAAAACCAATGAATGATATGAGAGTTTATAATCACTCAAGTATCTAAAGATTAAGTTTGTATGGAAGTTTCGCATCAAGACTTTGGAAGAATGCCTATGAAAATAAAATACGAGAAGGATACATAAAAATACGAGAAGTGGTCCCATATAAATTTCAATGAGAAACCACACCCTCCACCCTTTTACAACCCTTAATATTTATACACATTTTTTATCCGATTTCAAAGGAAATTTGCACACTGTTACATTAAAATAAAAATACTATCAACTTTTGGTTTTCAAGAAATGAATCGCTCTCCCTCTTTACACCCCATTAATTTTTTGTCAGTGTTTTTTTATACAAAGCTACACTCACCACCATTTAACTGATCTCCACGAAAGTTCGCAAATACATATATTTTTTTCATGGAGAAGGTTTCTGACCAAAACAATTAAAAAAAACACCTCCTTGCCCCCATTACATCCCCTAATTTTTATACTAAACTACATTTTTTGTCCTATTTTGATAGAACTTTGCACATGTATACTATAAAATGAAGAGAAAGATACTGACAACATTTGCTCTGCTAAAGCTCAACCTATCTTCCTTTTTGTACCCCCTTAATTTTTGTCAATGTTCTTTATGCAAAGCTAGAGCCGACACTGTCTGACTGATCATCATGAAAGTTGGAACTTTTTGCACGAAGAAGGTTTCTGACCAAAAAATCCAAAAACTATTCCCTCTTCCCATTACACACCTTAATTTTCATAAAACCCAGTTTTTATCTGGTATCGATGGATCTTTGCACACTTTTACTTTAAAACAAAGAGAAAAATACTGTCAACTTTTTGTTTGTAAAAACTGTACTGCTCTCCCCTTATCCATCCCTATAATTTTGACAATGCTATTTTTAAAAAGCTACAGTCCACACCATTTGACTGATCTCCATGAAACTTGGCACATATTTGTATTTTTTCATAGAGAAGATTCCTGAGCCAAAAATAAAAAACTACTCTCTCTCCCATTTTAAACCCCTTAATTTTTATACACACCCACAGCTTTTATTCTATTAGGGTGGAAGCTTGCACACATATACTTTAAAATAAAAATACTTCAACATTTGTTTGAAACAATCCACCCCTCTTCCCCTTTCCACCGTCTTAAATTTTGTCAATGTTGTTTATAAGAAGCTACAGCAGAAAGGGTTTGATCAATCACTATAAAAGTTGATACATATACGTATTTTTTCATGGGCATTTCTAATAAAAAGTGCAGGGTGTACCTAGACGAATATCAGGGTTTTTTAACGCCTTATAGTATTTATTACATAAAATGTAAAATTATAATTAATGCATGAAAAGAAAGAGCAACTCAAGCAGTTCCGTTTATTGGTACCTGTGCGCATATCTGCACAATGTTCCCTCCATCGTTTGTTAGGTTGAATGTCACTGTACCCGAACGCTGGATTGGCAGCAAAGGGCCCAAAGACAGAGCTTGTTTCGCATGGCCTCCACACTCTCCCAATCTGATTCCATGTGATTTCTACCTGTGGGGGTTCATAAAGGATCATGTGTGTGTGCCTTCACTACAAGCTGACTAACCCGACCTAAGAAACAGGATTGAGGCAGCTGTTGCAACAATGACACCACAAACACTAATCAACGTTTGGGAAAAAATGGGCTATTGAGTGATGTGTGCCATGTGAAGAGATGTGCTCACATTGAACACTTGTAAGCTTGTAGGTACAACTGTTTCAGTTGCTTTTTCATTTCATGCATTAATTATAATTTTAAATTTTATGTGATAAACACTACAAAGCGTTAAAACCCCGATATTCATTAAGGTACACCTTGTATAATAAACCAACCCCTCTCCCCCTTTTTATGCCATAATTTTTGTACAAATCCCCATTTTAATCTGATTTTGCAGGAAGTTTGCATATACATACTTTAAAACAAAGAGAAAAAGAAAAATACTGTGCACAATAGTTTTTCAAAACCCCATCACTGTCCCCCTTACAACCCCCTTAATTATCATCAATATTCTTTACACAAAGCTACAGTTTCTACCCGATTCAAAAGGAAGTATGTACACATATACTTCAAAACAAACAGAAAAATACTGTGTACATTTGGTTCGGAGAAGCTAAACCCCTGAATTTTTGTTAATGTTCTTTATACAAAACTACAGTTTCTATCCAATTATGAAGGATCTTTGCACAAATATACTTTAAAACATACAGAACAATTCTGTCTAAATTTGGTTTGAAGAAGCCAACCCCTTTTCCCTTCTACCCCCACCCCTCTTAATTTACAATGTTCTTTGTAGACACCCAAAGTTTTTATCACATTTAGATGAAACATTGCACATGTAAACTTAAAAACAAAGAGAAACATAGTGTCTACATTCTGTTTACAAAACCCAACTGCTCACTCCCTTACCCAATTTAATGTTTGCTTATGTTCTTTACACAAAGCAACAGCTTTTATCTGGTTGTATAAAATCTTCTAAGGCTTTCCACCGAGGTAGCGCGTCAATGTAGGGCGACGTTTCGAAGCCTGCCTCCGGCTCCATCTTCTGGTGAAGTGTCAGATTCCTGGAAGCGTCCACGCTTTAAAGGGGCTTTGTTTGCCAGGTGACGTAAGTCACATGCTTCGGGGCCAATCAGTGCACAGGTGGTGGGGCAGGGAAGGACCTGGTGGGGCGCCCGGGAAGTGGGGCAGGTGGCGTGGTAGGGGTACGTACGGCGGAGGGGGGCGGTTGGCAGCGATAATCTTGCCACCTTGATCTCTGCCTCCGAAGATGATTTATCACTGGATTCCATGCCATGCTAAGGTGGTATCCTGAATCCCTATTCACAATGCTGTCCGCCAGGCGAATCTCCACGGATTCCTTTATCACACTGTCCCAAAAAAGCGTGGACGCTTCCAGGAATCCGACACTTCGCCAGAAGATGGAGCCGGAGGCAGGCTTCGAAACGTCGCCCTACATTGACGCGCTACCTCGATGGAAAGACTTAGAAGATTTTATACAACTGACACACCGAGAAAGCTTACATTCGTTCAGCTTTTATCTGGGTTCGATGCAACTTTGCACACGTTTACTTTAAAACAAAGAGAAACATACTGTCCACACTAGTTTTACAGCCACCAAACTACTCTTCACTTCTACATCCCTTAATTATGTGAGTTGAGACTTTCCCAGAGTATCGATGCAACAAAATCTTCTCGGGTGTCCAGCTGGATGGTGGTGTAAAAACACGATGTTTCGACAGCTGACTCTGCTGTCTTCATCAGGTATCATGTAGTTGTTCTCAGCTGACTGACTAAATGTCAACAACATAAATAGGGACAGTGGGCTCTTTCTGAGCGAAGCCTGGAAACCTATCATTAGCAATCTCCGACGAGAGCTTAACAGATCCTCACAAGCAAATGACACCAGTTGGGCGTCGCAGTGGACCGCGGATTAAGCCAGCGGTCACAGCCAATCAGAAGTGGACATACCAGCATCTCGGATCGCCAGCACATCCGGGCGGGAAGGAGAAAGTGGCACCAGTGGTGGCCTTAGCAGGCTGCGTATAAAGCCAATGCTCTCGACCAACCAGAGCAAGTGGGCCTTCCAGCTGAAGGTATAAAGGAGGGTCAATGGGTGGCCAAGCCAGTTGAGGCAGAGACAGTCAGCTGAGAACAACTACAAGATACCTGATGAAGACAGCAGAGTCAGCTGTCGAAACGTTGTGTTTTTACACCACCATCCGGCTGGACACCTGAGAAGATTTTGTTGCATCCCTTAATTGGTTTTTATACATACCTACAGTTTTAATATGATATCAATGGAGATTTACATACACATATTTTAAATGAAAACAGAAAAGACAGTCTACATTTGGTATACAAAAGCCCAAGCCCTCTTCCCCTTTACCCTCACCACTTCTTCTTGTTATTTATAGGAATCCACAGTTTTAAATCCCCTCAAAATTAATTCAACTATTTTGAAGTCAGAATATTCATAAAATGTCTCACCATGTACCTCAGATTTTAACTTGGACCCCAAGCTTTCATGTGGTGAAACCAATTAAAAGCTGTGAGGCGTGTAAATGTAGAAATGGAAGTGTGATGATGAGGATATTGGGGAGAAAGTAAATTCATACTCAGATATCAGAGGTGAGAATAAAATGATAATTATTGGTGGGGATTTAAATTTACCAGGTGTAAACTGGGAAGGAAATAAGATTAATAACAAATGGGAACAAAGATTTGCAAATACTTTAATAAGGGAAGGAGGATTTACCTAAGTGGTTGAGCAAAACACTAGGGGACTAAATATTTTGGATATATTACTAATAAAGCCTGATGATAACCTTTTGGGGTGTCAAGTAACTGAAGAAATAAGTGATCATGAAGCAGTTCTGATGGATATTGGAGGATTCAGTGAATCAGCAGCCAAAATTGAACGGGGGAATAGGTACAATTATAAAAAGGCACAGATTTCGAATTTTAAGAGATATTTCAAAGAACAATTCAGCAAATGGAAGGAAGGCATAAGTACAGTAGAGTCAAGGTGGGAAGAGTTCAAGGAGATAACAAGAAAGGGGGAAGAAAAAATTATTCCAAAGCAGAAAATAAAGAGAAGTAGAGAACCTGTGTACTATAATAGGGAAGTGAGGGGGTTAAAGAGGTTGGTACGAAGAGAACATAACAGAGTTAAGAGACAGCAGGGTAGTAGGGAATATTAAAAACAACTAAACATGGACTTAATAACAGCAAATAAAGTGGCTAAAGATGGGTTTAAGTAGAGTATTGTCAGAGCAAAGAGGACCATTGACTGATGCATCTAGAAATTTCTATGGCTATATGAGGAAACTGAGGGGAAGAGAGGTGTAGAGACAGTTATAGATAAGGATGGAGAAGAAGTTACTGAGAATTTGAAAAAGGCAGAGAGTTAAAGTAAGTGGTTTAGTGAGTGGATTAGGGAAAATGAATCAGAAACAGGAGGGTCTAATTCAGAGAACGAGCTTAACAATACGATTAGAAATGAAGATACTAAAAAAAAATTAAATTCATCCTGAGGAAATCATGAAGGAAATAAGAAGGCTGAAAAAACATAAAGGGGCTGGTATAGATAATATTACTACAGATATCTTAAAAATTGCCAGAAGTGACATTGTACCTTATATTGAAATATTATTTAAATTGAGTCTGGATACTTGCTGCTTACTACAGGACTGCAAAAGTGTGATAGTTGTAACGGTACATAAAGGAGGGGTGATAAATAGAGGCGAAAGTTGCAGGCCAATCAGTTTGACATCAGTGGTAGGTAAATTAATGGAAAGATTGAAATGCAACCACATCAGAAATGTATGTGAGGAGCATAAGTGTTTATCAAGTAGGCAACATGGGTTTAGGCAAGGATGTTCATACGAATCTCAGTTGGTGGGATATATGCAAGATTATTCAGATGAAATGGACAAGGTAGGCCAAATTGATAGTGTAGCACTAGATCTGTTAAAGGCGTTGACAGAGTGAGCCATAAAATGGTAGTAAATAAGGTAAAAACTATAGGAGTGGATAAGAAAGCGATTTGCTGGATAGAAGAATTTTTAAAATTTAGAAAAAGGAAAGTTAGGGTAAGAAATACGGTATCAAATGAAGTGGAAGTAAAACTGGGAGTGCCACAGGGTAGCATATTGGGACCATTGCTATTCATTATTCTAATGAATAATTGTGTTGATTGTTTACTATCTGAAAATAGATTATTGCAGATGATACAATACTCTATAAAAGGATCAAAACGATTGAGGACTTTAACAGTTGCAGGGTGATCTGGACAGGTCATCTAGTTGGGTTGGTAAACATGGGATGAAGATAAATGCAAAGAAGAGTCAGCTTATTAGATACACAAGTAAAAAACAAAAGGTTAATTATGAGTATAAGGTGGGGAAAGAATTGCTTGCTGATGACTTGAAATGTAAATATCTTGGCATAACATTTGATAACAAGGTTTACTGGGCAGGACACATTGGACAGGTGGTAGGAATAGGTTTCATAATTCTGCAGTTGTTGGAGAGAGTGATGAGGGGATGCGCAAGAGAAGTAAAGGATTTGGGTTATAAAACGTCGGTCAGACCATTGCTCGAATATGGTAGTGTAGTATGGGACCCACATTCTGCGTATCAAATACAGGAATTGGAGAGGGTGCAAAAAAGGGCTGCTAGATTTGTTTCTGAAAATTATCGCAGAATGCAATCAGTGACAGATATGATAAAGGAGCTGGAATGGGATTAATTGCATGACAGGAGGAGGATGAGGAGGGTCATGGGAGTATACAGGGTGTTTACTGGCAATGAGGCATGGAAAGATATTAGAGTAGGTATGAAAAGTAGTGCATGGAACGGTAAAGATGACCATGACCACAAGCTGGCACTCGATTTCAGGCACAAGGGTGTGGGAAGATTTTCTTTTTTTGGTAAGGGTGTCAGGGATTGGAACGAGTTACCAAGGGAAATGATGAATAACTCACCGAAAATGTTAAAACGAATTTAAAGTTAAAATTTGTAGAGGGCAAATGTAGGTGGGTGAAGGATGGGGGAAGATTGGTGTATAGGGAAATTGCCACTGGAGCATGTGTTTCACTGCAATTAAATTAAACTAAAAACCTAAATTTTCTGCATGATGGCAGAACAGATTTGTGTATGTGGTTTGTATTAATACCCAGATGTTACACGTTTCGGTTATCGAGCAGCAGCTTCAACAGATATTCAGATTAGGTTAAAACACAGCCTGGACAAAAACTGACATTCCTGAACACAGCATCCAATTCACCCCATTCTGGAAGTTGTTGGGGAATATCAGGCCAGATTTTTTTAAAAAAGCAAGCACCTTAGCCACTGAGCTACCATGCAGTTCCCAGAATGAGAACTGCTGTGGCATATTTAAAATACAAAACAAACTATAAGGCCACTAAAAAGTTTAATAATAAAATAATTGTTTAAAAAACATAAAAACCGCCTTGAAAAAAGCACACTAAAAATTTTGAAATAACTTTATGCCTGCTTAGAAGAAAATAAATTTAAATTGATAGTATTTTACATTACTGTTATTGAAATTTTTACATAATCAGTTATTTTTGGAGTCGGTGCCAGCCAAAGCAAGAAAAATAAAAAGATAAAAATAATAAGGAATATCAATAAAACATAAAAATCATGTTACTACTTACAGAAATATGTATCAACAAAACTGAAACATACAGATTATACGCCGATATTATACTAACTGCAAAGATGATGCAGCCTACCAACTACATTGTAGCGCCAGAGATATGCCACGAGGACTAACAAGGTGGAACCACAGATTCAAATACTGTCTAATTTGTTCCCCTAATCTGTCTCCCACAGTAACAATATCTGCCTCACTATATGCTGTAAAATATTCTGAAATTTTTTTGTATTCTCCATGTCACCTCGAACAACAAATAAAGTTCAGTAATTCACTCTTCGCGATGTGACAGCAGGCACCAACTCCAAAAATAACTGATTAATGTAAAAATTTCAATAACAGTAATGTAAAATACTATCCATTTAGATTTATTTTCTTCTAAGCAGGCATAAAGTTATTTTAAAATTTTTAGTGTGCTTTTTTTCAAGGCGGTTTTTATGTTTTTTAAACAATTATTTTTTTAAATTAAATCATGTCACATAATATATTTTTTTGTGGCAACTCTTTTCACAAATTAAATAGTTTTCATAGTTCAGAAAAAAGCTATTAGCATGCTGGGTAGAGTTAAACTAAGAATTTCTTGCAGACAACTATTTAAAAAACCTCAATATTTTTACAATGACTTCTCAATACATATATTCTCTAAAGTGTTTCATCAAAAAATATTTTAACTTGTTTACATCTAATTCACAGGCACACAATTTCAATACAAGAAACAGAGATAACTAGTACAAAAAACATTAGTACAAAGAGTAGTTAGTTATTCTTGGACACATATTTTTCATAAATTTTAAAACAGTTTGTAGATAAAATAGATGCACTTAAAAAAAAAAATAATGAGGGATTATCTTATCGGCAACTCCTGCTACTCCATTCAAGATTTTTTTTTTTTTTTTTAAATGCATTAATTGTATTTAATATGACTTTTGCCTAAAGTCAGTTGTTTATTTTATTTTATTATATTTTTTTTTGTCTTTGTAACATGTAATTTTTTCACTATGATTATTATTCATATTGAATACATACAAGATGTGGAATTTTAAAGTAAGTTCTATTATGGATTGTTGCTGTTGCTGTTGCTATGTTGTGAATTGTTGTTGCATACATGTGCGTTCAGTTCATCAGTTGTTAAGCAACTTGAACATGCAGTTTAAGATTGCTAGTCCTTGTGTGTGGTTCATGGTGTTCAACTGACTGGCCCACAGACTGTGAAATACAGTTTGTTATCCGTTTCTTGAATGCAAGAAATGTCAAACCGGCTAATGATGAAATGTCAGAAGATGGGTACAGAAGTTCAACGATGGCTGTAACTCTGTGCATGACTAACAGCACAATGGTCAGCTGTCTCTTGTCAATGATGATTTCGTGAAAGCAGTCGAAGTAAAATTTCATGAGGAGAGGAGGTTAACAATTTTTGCATTTTACACAAATTTCAAGGAGTGTTTTTTACAACATTGTGACAGATCAATTACAGTTTTGGGGTGGAAGGGGATCTTCTTCACCACCCCAAAACTGGTACTGACTTGTTGGAATTTGGATTAACTGCTTCCTTGTAATGTCCTCTTCACATTTTGCACTATCCTCTTTTGGAAAAGTTGCCACGAATTAAATTAAAAATGCCGAAATGTGGGACGCTCCGCAACCACAGAATGTTAGCAGCACTGCAAAAATGACACAAAAATTATTGGTACTGGGATCATATCAACCCAAACAGGTTCGTTTTGTCATAGTGATCGTGGTTAGGTTGAAATTTGGCTAGGAACAAGAAAGAGTAAAAAATTTACAGGAAATTTGTTCTGCGGCATCGATTTCGGAAACGGCGTATTTGTTTATAACGGAAGCAATCGATTGTCTCCGACTGCTTGTATCGATTCTAAAATGGAGAGTCTTGTCGTACTGCATTTCCGATAAATATTTTGTATCTGTTAATTTCATGCGATGTTTTACAATGGAGTGAAGCTAAAATGGCAAGACAATATTACAACAAAGGATTAAACCAACATTTCAAGAGATTATCATTGATTTCGCACCGATGGTATCTACTAGCTGCGCTGCACTGTCATATTACAGCGTTTTTAATTCATAGTGACTTTTCCAAAAAAGGAGAGTGCAAAATGTGAAGAGGACATTATAAAGAAGTGGTTAATCAAAATTTCAAAAGGTTAGTACCAGTTTTTGGTTGGTGGAGAAGATCTCCTCCCACCCATTTTGAAAATTGTGAACACAATGGGCACCCAAGATCTTCACCAAGGAATACAAAACCAAACGGGCTTCATATGCATTGACCTTTTTCACAATTGAAAAAGGCAATGAGTTCTTGTACCATATTTTGTGAGATGTCAAGATTTGGATGTGTCAAGTGATACCTGAATCAAAGCAATAGTCCATGGAATGGAGGCACACTTCATCATTAATGAAAAAGAAATTAAAACAAACCTTGTCAACATGACTGCCCTTATTTCACAGTCAGCAGGGCCAGTCAATTATCTTGAACATGTCAATCACTCACAATGAATCTCACACAAGAAGTAGCAATCTTACATTGCAAGTAGAAGTTACTTAGCAACTGCAGAACTGAATGCTCATGTGTGCAACAACAATCACAGCATTGCAACAGCAATATATGATAATGGGACTTATTTAAAAATATGACTCATGCATTAACCATGACATGGGTCATATCCCAGAGATGCTTCCTCAGCAAAGATCTATGAAACAAGATAAATAAATAAATGTGTATATGTGTACTTTATTTACCCTAGCAATAGCAATAAGAAGTGAAAGCTTCCTATTACTTCTGAAATTCAGATGGAGTCCATGGCGAGTATATCTGTCCCTCCCAATGCAGGCCATATCAATCAAAGCAATATACAAATTTGAAGGCAGCAAGAGAAACCTTTACAATGATGTATCTGTATCTCCAATATGATACCACATCACAGGGGTATCATAACACTCAAGCACACCCACAGATCCCACATTTGCCTGACATGTATTCCTGGGAATGTAAGCAATGTCGTTCTTAACTGAATAATTGCGGTTGACTGTTTCCTGATCCCCCTACAATTAAAATATGATCTTCCTTTGAGAAGTCATTCCATAAATCCTTCACATTTGTTACACCACTTCCAAGATATGCACTGGAGTTTGAAAATGCTGTGGGCTTCATAATCTGGCTCAAGCTGGACTCAACCATCTCACTAATTCCCCTCCCAAGTAACATTACTTTCCTGAATTTACTTTTCGACACCCTCTGAAAATTCTGTTTTTCAGATTACTAGAGGCCAGATCATCCAGTTCAACTTAGGATTCTCACAGTAACCATCTAGAGCAGAGGATCTCAACGGCCTGCAGGACACGTGACCTGTCAATACTTTCCATGTGGCCCAAAGCCTAGCAATTATAAGCCAGATTTATCAGAAATTGTCAAAAATTTGTAACATCATCAACCCATTGATCTTAAAATAAATGCTTATCTAAAAATGTGGAATTTTATTGTACTGTACATATTGATATGGCAGAACATTTATGCGGCCAAGGAAGAAAAAAGGTTAAGTACCACTGATCTAGTATCCAATGAACAAAATATATTGGAGGTCTCTCTAGCTGGAAACCACAAGGTTGACAGCGCAACCTATCCTTTTCTGCCAGAGCCGACTTCTTTTCACTACCTAATCTGTCTAAGCATAAGAGCAGAGTTTTCTGCTTGTAAGGCTTTTTAATTTATTTCTGCAAATGACAGATCTGACTGGAATTTCAGGATCTGCTGCTTCTAATCAGTTGTTCTGCAAGGGTGAGAGTTCCAGGCCATACTGATCCAAGAGACATTGTTGGCAACATCACTGCAGCCCTAGTGAAACCACAGTCTGCGGTCTTGACACTCGTTTTTTTATTAATCTTCAGCAATTTCCATTTTGCTACCTTCATAAAAGCTCATGAGTTTAAGAAGAAAAGAACTTTACATCTTTTGAATGAACCACCAGATGTGCAATAAAACTAAAAGTACCTAATAATAACTGCCACCCAGTAACCAATTATGTAACATACTCTGAGGTTATCTGCTTAGGGTTTTTCCCCCCTGTAGCCGAATACTCTTGCTCTACATGGCAGTGAAGATGTTGAAAATGATGACCACCCTGGATACCATAAAACATCAGAACCCGAAGACAACTGATGATAATGTCAAACAAATCAAAACAAATGATTCTGTAAAATAGCTGTCCCCCTGTTAAAGAGGTTGCTACTGATGTCAGAATATTATTTGGCTCATGCTAAGCAATTTGTTTGGACATTTTGGGGATGAAACCTATGGCAACAAATTTGTTCCAAAATTTATAAATTTCAATAAAAAACAAACACACGTAGAAATCACTCAAGAATTGCTGAATCAAGTCAACTATGATCCAGTCATTCTTAAAATGGTCATAACAGATGACAAAACAGTAGTGTATGGGTATGAGGTCAAAAGCAAGGCCCAATCATCCCAATAAAAGCTGCCTGAAGAGCCAAGAATGAAGAGAATTTGACTAGTTCAATAAAATATCAAGTTTCCACATTACTGGTTTCTTTGATTTCAATGGCATTGTGCATCATGAGTTCCTGTCAGTGGTAGTACTTTTAATAAGGGATACTATCCGGAAGTTATGCATCATTTGCAAGAAGCAATCTGCGAAAAATGTCCAGAATTGTGGTAAAAACCATTCATGGAAATTGCATCACTATAATGTTATAGGCCACATCTTACTGGTCATTCTTTTTTTACTGTTGTTTTGCTTCAGATACTGTATTCACACCACGTGGCCCCCGGTTACTTCTTTTTACTCCCGAGGCTGAAGAGAACCTTAAAAGAATGCCGTTATCCCACCACTGATGAGATGAAAACAGAATTGCTGAAGGAACTGAATGCAATACCAGAAAGTGAATTTCAGAAGTATTGCAAAGATGGGAAAAATCGCTGGCACAAGTGTGCGTTATCTGAAGGTGATTACTTTGAAGGGTAAAAAAATTGATCCTGATTAATAAACAAGTATTCTATTTTTTTTAAATTTAATCCTTTATTTCTTGATAAGACCTTGAATAATTGCAATGAAGTCTTTGCAGGTGATCATTGGATTGTGCTGCAGTTCTGTTTTACACTAAAATGGTACAGTACACTAAAAAATATAAAAGTGTTTTTAAAATGTTTTTGATAAATTGATTATCATGATGAAACAACTTTTATGCAGAAATTTATATAAACTTCTGTTTATCAAAAGAACGTACAAAGTAAAAAGAAATGAGTATTTTGAAAAACTATTTTGTTTGTCACCAAAATTAAAATTGCTCATCAAAAGAGAATTGAAAAAGTTTGTTAGTAAAAAAAAAAAATCACACAGCAACAAATGTAACTAAATATCAGCGCTTAAATCTCTACTAGCTTCCAAAATGAGGAAGTTTCAGAAATTGCTCAGTTAGAATCCTATTTCTATAGCTTTTGAAACTATCTTAAATTGCAACTAGCATACAATCAAATTTCTGAGGGAAGAAAGTGGGTTGTAAATCTACAGAATGGATCAATAAGAATATATTAATGTGAAATTCAATTAGTGGGCTATGTGTAAGACGATAAAATTTGAAACGGATCAGGGAGATAAAGTTGCCAATGTAGGACTGAACCTCTCCAACTCATATCTCATATTAAGGAACAAAATAACGGTGAATAAGGTAATAACCATTTGGGTGGATGAAAAAGAATTCTTTGAAGCTAAGAATCAAAAAGTTAACAGTAGGAAATGCGATGTCAAAAGAGGTAAAAATAAACACAGGAATGCTACGAGGTAGAATATCAGGACCATTCCTGTTGATTATTCTAGTAAATGATTGTGCCAATTGTTTACAGTCTGAAGTTAGGTTGTTTGCAGATAACAATAAATGACAGGATTGAAACAGTAGATGATTATGAATGGCTATTGGGGGGGGGGGGAAATCTACACAGAATATATAATTGATTAGGTTAACATGAAATGAATATAAATGCAAGAAAGTGTGAGATAATTAGGAATACAGCAACAAAAATAAGGCTTGTAAATAGGTATTAGTTGGAGGAGGAAGCTAGTGAAGAAACAAAAGGGTGTATATTTTACCATATCACTTGGCAATACGTTCAGTTGGGAAGGACACTTTGCACAATTAGCAGGGATAAGTTTCCACATAACTGATTTATGGGAAAGGGTGATAAGGTGATGCTCCAATTAAACAATGGCACAGGGATTCAAAAATTTGACCATTCCACTGGTTGAGTATGACATGGGTGCCAAATACAGAAGTTGAAAGGGGTGCATGCTAATTAACACGAGACAAACAGTCAGTGACTGATTGGATATAGGAGCTGGATTGATAGCTGTAGGAAGCCAGGAGGCAGGTTGAGAGAATGTTGGGAGTTTTTGAGGTTTGAAGAGCTCTAGATGAATTTTTGGAAAGACACTATACAGATGGGAAGAGCTGACATAAGAAAAATCTAAAACTTGATCACAGAGAAAATTTTCCTTTGTGGGTAAGAGTGTCAATGACCAGAATAAATTACTTAAAGGAAATGCTGAACAATTTATTTGAAACAGTGAAATAATTGTTGACTGACATTTGTGAAGCATGGGATCCCAACAAATTTTGGAGAACTGGACAGAGTAATGGGTTAGAAATCTGACTCTCAGTCTAGGAAATATCAATATGTTTGATACTAGCAAATGGGACATGAGTGACTGGAAATGAGCTATGTGCAAAGGTGCATGATGGTTGATATATACTAAAAACTGAATTAGTTAATTTTCATGGTGAAACTCCAAGTCCTCACATTTGCCTGATGCCTGGATTGTCTATATATCACACAGCTAGAAAGGACATTAATGTCCCGTTTACACGATGCGAGTTGACTGGAACGAGAGTACTGCGCGTGTGGCACTGGATAGTCCACTCTCCTTGTGTAAACAGGTACAAGACAGACAGTTCACTGAGGATAGTGGACTCAGTTCTTGACCAACTTTTGGTGTGCGAGTTCAACAATCAAGATGGCGACAACTAACAAGTCGTGTAAGCGAAGTGAAGGAGAGGCATTAAAATCTTTAGAACTGCATGAAAGAGAGGAAATTCCGTGGAATAAAAATTATACAGTAAGAACAAGGATTTTAGAGACTCTGCTATCAAAAAACTGCTTCATAGCGGTGTCATTTTTTATGTATCAGAAAAAATATTTCACAACAGCTCTTCAAATTGATATGCAGTGTTAAATGATGCAACTCTATATTTTCACCTGCAACTTTGTTTTTAAAAAAAGGTACTGAGGCATTTAAAACATTTCTTCTTAATATCGACCCTTTTAACATTTTTCTACATTTCATTTTATTAGTCTTCATATCATTCAACATTATAATCAACAAATTAGCTACGATGCTAATTCCTTTCTGTAATATGGACATACTATTTTCAATAAGATCACAATGTAGGAGTAGAGAACTGTCCTCACAGTGAAGTGCACTGTCTTCTAATTATTACTACCATGCTAGTTCACTCTTTTACCCCCACCATCGACGGTCCGGCCAACTGTCGTCCAGTCAACTCACATCGTGCCTTTGTAGGGGTAAGCAGTGTTGCAGGGCTAGCATTCGAAGAGTTGTATTCAAGGCCAAACATTCATTCTGTTCCAAAAGTTCTCAATTCATTCAGACACTGAAGAAACACGTTCAGATAATGTTTTAAAGAAACAGAGTCTATCATCTCATGACAGATATTTGGTATATTCGGTGGTGTCATACTGATACCATGTTGTAAGATGATGAGTGTAAGGAAACATAGTTCCTTACATTTTTTTTTATTATTATTATTTCAGTTTCATTGTTTTATGTTTGTATATTTAAAGGTAAGATAATGTTTTTTTGTGTGTGTGTTTAATTTATTTCATTTTGTAAAAGGAAAAGATACGTTAATAGTTACTATGCAAGAGCAAAGATGTATGTGTTACAAGAAGATCTTTGACGTGAAAATAACAGATGAGAAGCAGAGATAAAATTGATGGCGGGCGAAGGCATGAATTGGTTTCGTCGCTCGAATAGTAATCGACATAATAAGAGAGAATATTGAGTTTTTAATGAATTGTTGAATGTGTAATTTGTGAAGCAAATGATGAGTGAAATTTATAGAAAAGTGAAATGAAGTTTTTCTTAGTTTATTGTATGTTGTTTGAATCATACAGACCAATTAAGTAGCAGAAACTACAAGATTCCATGGATTCTGTGGTGAGTAATATCCACCCGAGGCAAATCAAGGAATCATAAAAAAGGACGGTTTCTTACATGTGGCGAACGTGACGAGAACGCAGAACTAAGTAATTAGTTCAGTAATTAAAGAGCCAGCAATCTTCGGGATACGAAACAATAATGGATACGAGGACTTTGGTAATAACATCGGAGCGAGTAATTGCCCAAATGGAAAGTGAAATGAGTGCCAGTGCAAGAGTTTCTGGAAAAATTAATAGCAGTATGAATTCGGGATACGAATGTCAAGAACGATCTATGGGTGAGATTAGTACTGAGTATTTTTCATGAGTCCCCAACAGTTACCGGAACCGAAAAGAAATTTTGCAGAGAAGAGAGTTATTCCATCGAAACGATGCTAGCGATGATTTTAAAAAACCAACAAGAAATTAAACAAGACATGCAAGAATTGGAACAGAGTCAGCAACAAGCATTACAAGAATGGAGGAGAGCATGTAAGGAAAAGCTAGAAGTTGAAACAGAAGAAGATGGAAGAGAGGAGAACAATGAAGATCAGCAGGAAAATGGTGAAAAACAGAAAGTAACAGAAGATTGCAGTGAACCAGAGGAAATTTCAGACGATTTTGGTGAATGATGATATAGGAACACATAGAAAAGAAGAAGACAATGAAGAAAAACCGATGCATGATATCAAGAGAAGAGACAAAGAGAACCAAGCAACAGAAGCAAAATACCAAGGAGAGGAATGGAAAGAAGAAGACAATGAAGAAAAACCAATGCATGATATCAAGAGAAGAGACAAAGAGAACCAAGCAACAGAAGCAAAATACCAAGGAGAGGAATGGAAAGAAGAAGACAATGAAGAAAAACCAATGCATGATATCAAGAGAAGAGACAAAAAGAACCCAGCAACAGAAGCAAAATACGAAGGAGAGGAATGGAAGGAAGAAGTGATGGAATGTGATAAAAGGAAGAACATAGGCAAAGAAGTAAGAAAAATAATGAACTGGAAAGTAAGGAAGAGACGAGGATTAAATTTGGAGTATGAAGGCAGAAATGTGAAAAGACGTAAGTCTAAGAATGTGCTTTACACCATCAGGGATACTACAAATAACAAATGAGTTTTTAACCCAGATGGTGGGGAAAAGAAAAGTTAACATCTATTGTTTTGTTGTTCAATTGTATTCATTTATATGTTGTAAGATTGTTGCGTTTAAAAACATAAAGGATTTGAAATTGTACAGAGAAAGAGTGGAGAGATGACCATTGTACAGAATGAATGAAACATTATAAGGAATATTATGTAAGAAGTAATCACCAAAAATTTGATTGACACAAATTTTTGTGAAAATTGGCCCAGCGGATATGTAAGGAAACATAGTTCCTTACATTTTTTTTATTATTATTATTTCAGTTTCATTGTTTTATGTTTGTATATTTAAAGGTAAGATTATGTTTTTTTGTGTGTGTGTTTAATTTATTTCATTTTGTAAAAGGAAAAGATACGTTAATAGTTACTATGCAAGAGCAAAGATGTATGTGTTACAAGAAGATCTTTGACGTGAAAATAACAGATGAGAAGCAGAGATAAAATTGATGGCGGGAGAAGGCATGAATTGGTTTCGTCGCTCGAATAGTAATCGACATAATAAGAGAGAATATTGAGTTTTTAATGAATTGTTGAATGTGTAATTTGTGAAGCAAATGATGAGTGAAATATATAGAAAAGTGAAATGAAGTTTTTCTTAGTTTATTGTATGTTGTTTGAATCATACAGACCAATTAAGTAGCAGAAACTACAAGATTCCATGGATTCTGTGGTGAGTAATATCCACCCGAGGCAAATCAAGGAATCATAAAAAAGGACGGTTTCTTACATGAGTGATACAGGTGCTGTGCCTCTGCATACTTATGCCATACCAGCGAAGGAAGGAAGAAACATATTAGGCTGCATGGTTAGGTGTTTGATGCGAACATGGTCAGGATATATATCTACTCAGCACCATTTAGATGGTTACCACCTCATCAAACAATCATCCACTCACAGCCGGGCAGAAAACCGTTAATTAACGTAGTTAACAAAATTGTGAAAATATAACTTTTAAGTTAATCTAAAAATCATCAATGTTCTTCTTAACATCCGTTAAATTGAACTTCCATTAACTTTAGTCCGTTACATTGGTAGTTACCATCATTTCACACCACGGGACGCTGGTACGTTTGGTGAGTCGTAAAGTGAAAGTATTATGTAGGTAAGGCCAGTGCGAGTGTGATGCATATATAACTTTTATGCTAGACATGGCGCGGATAAGAGTAGGAATGCTAGAGTTGTGAAGCGTTTGTATTTTACGTCTGTAAACCGGTGTTCATTAGTCGTTTCAAATTCAATAGAATGTGTGTTGGTTTGGAGTTTGTTACTGAAATAAATTGACATTCGTTACATGATTACATCAAGGTAACTGAAGATCTAGAATTTGTTTGATAAAGCAGCAATACTAACAATAGCAATTAAAAGATTAAAAATCATTGGCGACATTTATGCGATTGTGTTGCACTTAAATCCAGATTGGGAGAACAGTTGATCTATGAAGTAAAATTTGTTTGTCTCAACTTTCAACAATCAAGGCTCACGATTCTAGTCTTAATAATCACAAACAACATATGAAGAGGATGCATACATCCAAATATTTACAGACTGAAGAAAAAGTAAAAATAGGGTCAACTCGAGGGAAAAGAAAAAGCAATTCAAAGCCTTCTCCAGGTACTGTGGATTCGTCTGATGTAGATAGCAGCAGAAGTGTTTTTCACCATCACCATCTGCATTCCAGTTACTGACAGCGACATATCTCAGAATAGTGTGGACCAATACATTACAAAGTTTTTTGTTGCCACCACTACATCTTGTAGAATCCGATATGTTTGAGAAGTTGATTAAAATGTTGACCCCCAGTAAGAACTCAATTTCCGGAGGGACATTGGGTAAACGTATCGCTGATGATTAACTTTTAATGAATAACTGAAACTTGTATTAAATTTAAAAAATGTAGCACTTTAACGATTACTGAAGTTAACTTTATAAGTGTTGGATTAACGATTAACGAAGTTAACTTTTGGATTAACTGTTTGGATTTGGGTTAACAAGCTATGCCTCCAATGCACAATTAGTATTGATTGCCCTATAACACCCTGATGAATAACATCGTACAATAAGATTCTTTATGCTCTCTGTTCAGATTTGATTAATTAAAGCCTAACTGTAAATGATCTACTTCATTAATATTATATACCATATTGACGATTTGCCTTTATACTTAATGAGTTAAATAAACTGAATGATTTTTCTTTGTTTTCAAGTCAAGAAGTAATGTGAGTTATTGTGTTAAATTAAACAGCATATTTTGTAAATTTTAATAATAAAATCCCATCTGTATCATTTCAATATTATTGGATTTATTTTATATTGCACTGAAAGAGATTATGTTCAACTTTTGGAATTATTTTCAAGGTCCCAAATTCAAATTTATCCCATAATTTAAAAGCAATCATTACAATAATTAATCTTCACAGGTCAAAATTTAATTAATTTGAGTAATAAACTACATAAATCCCCTTCATTTTGATTTGTGAATTCACTCGGTTAGACTTCACAAATTTCACTATTCCACATTTGTCACCTGCACAGACTCTTTATTTTACAAAATAATTAATGATCATGGTCAGCATAAATATGACTGGGTGCAACTATCTATATGAATCTAAACAAATATTTGAGGAACTTATTCGCACTCTGTAAGAAAGAAAATATGATTCCGGACAAAATATTTGTGATTCCACTTAAATATTACACTTCCCATTGGGGTTCATCACAATCAATGGTTAACATTGCAAACTTTCGTGTTTCAGATGAAATTAACACCTCTTTCATTCCAAATATACATATGCACATACAGTTATAATAATTCACTAAATCTAAATTAATTACAGCTAGTTAATAAATTAATGCAATTTCCAATTACATTTAAATAGTGTGTATAAAGACTTCAAATGTTTATTGATAAATTTCTTGACTTCCCTTTCTAAGGAAATCGTTGCATTCTAATGAAATCATATATCTTGTACGAAACGTTGCCAGTCAATATAACAGTTCTGTGACATCAGGGACTAGGAGGATATGGCTCGGTTAAAGATGATCTTGAACTTAGGAAACCTGGAGTATATCACATACCGTGCAAGTGCAGAAAAGCATACGTCGGGCAGACCATTCGCACGATTGAAGAACAGTGCAGAGAACATAAACACCACACTGAGCTACAGCAGCTGTCAAAATCCGAAATTGCCGAACATTGTCTAGATACACGGCATACTATTAAATATGAGGACGCTGAAGTTCTGAGAAACACATCTCACTTCTGGGACTGTGTATACAAGGAAACCATCGAGATCTGGCTACAGAGTAACCTCATAAACAAACATAACGGTTTCCAACTAAGCCAAGCTTGGAACCCAGCACTGAAGAGGTTTCACAAACACAGGAGCTAAGGCACAGTGCATGATGGACATGGCATACAGACTGATGGCAACTGCTCAATGTGCTGGAGCGCACCACCCCCACCACCGCTATCGGAACGCTACTGCGGGAGTGGAGGGGACGGGTCAGAGGGTATAAATACGGACGTGGCCGGACCAGCAGGCGTGGCTGAACCGGACCAGCAAGCGTGTCCTGGACTGCCATCTCATGCCGATCAGCGGATGCAACCTGAAGATGATGGCATGTTACGCCATTCAAAATTAATTCATCTACATCAACTGACCCAGCCGCATGCCCGAGAGATTTTCGAGAACTAGCATGATATATATTGAAGCATCAAGAACACTGTTGCACCTGGAAATAGGAAGTGTGCCATCCAAAAAGCCCTAATTGGTAACTTATCACTGACAAGCAAAAGCAGTTCTACATCTACATTTACAACTATACTCAGCAATTCACAAATATTGTGGGAGGCAGAGGGTGCTAAGCACCAATCCTAATTCAGTGCATTCCAATCCCGAACAGAATGAGGAAAGAAAGAATACATGAAAGTATCAGTACAGCATCTTATTTCTCGAATCTTATCCCTCCTGTCATTGTGAGCTAAATAGGTCGGCAGATGTAGTATTTCATTGCACTAGTAAATTAAAAATTTTCGTATTTTCTCCAACAAATTAAAATGAAAATGACGTCATCTGTCTATCAAACAATCCCAGCCCAACCCTCGTATCAGCTCTGTGACACTTATGTAAGGAATCAAACTAGAAGTCACGAATCAAGTGGCTTTCTTCTGTACTTTCTCCAACATGTCAATCAATCCCTTGCGATACATATCCCAAATTCCACAACAATAATCCAAATGTGGGCATACAAGTGTTTTGTATGCTATTTCTTTTGTATGAGCATTACAACTTCTCAAAATACGACTTATGAATCATAGTTTAGAATTAGCTTTTCCTACAACGGAAGTTATGTGCAAGCCCAATTTCATGCTGCTTTGTACTGTTACGCCTAGATACTTCAGGGAATCCGCCATGTCAACAACTGAATTGTTAACTTTATACTTGCGAGAAAACGGGGTATTTTTTTATTACTTATTTGCATTGTCTCACACTTTTTGCAGTTAAGTGTAAGCTGCCATTTATTGTACCAATCCGAAATAACATCCAGATCGCACTGAATTTTCAAGCAATCATCACTGCATCTCACTTCCTTATAGATAAGCGCATCATCAGCAAAGAATCGCATCTTGCAATCAACAATGTCACCGAGTTTTTTTTATAAAAATTAAGAAAAGAAGTGGTCCTATTACACTTCCTTGAGGAATACCCAAAGTAATATTTAGCTTAGAAGAGGCTTCCCCTTCAACGACATACTGTAACTGACCAGTTAGAAAATCGCGTATCCATTCGTAAATCTGATCTGATATACCATATGCTTGAATCTTGACTAAAAGTCGGTTGTGTGGTACAGAGTCAAAAGCTTTCTGAAAATCCAACAAAATTGCATTGATAATTTTCATTACGTCATGCGTGATCTGTTATTCCGAAATCCGTGTTGGTTTGCTTTAAGTAACTCGTTTTCATATAGAAACTTCATAACATTAGAGCATATGACATGCTCCAGAATTCTGCTGCAAACAGATGTTAGAGATGTGGGCCAATAATTCCTACAATCTCTCCAATCTCATTCTTGAAAACGGGAATCACCTGCGCTATTTTCCAGTCAGAAGGTACTTTTCTTTCTTTTAAAGATTTACGAAATATATATGACAGAAATGGTTCTAATTCTTCCGCATATTCATTAAATAGTCTTACTGGTATACCATCGGGACCCGGTGCTTTCCCCCACTTCAGGAGCTTTAATTGCTTTATAATACCAACACTATCAATTTGAACTGGATCCATCTCAAATTCTACATGCCGTGGAAAAGTGGGAATGTTTTCCATGTTTTCGTCAGTGAAAGTATTTTTAAATTCGACATTAAATACGGTAGATTTGTCACAGATGTCATCGACTTCCTGACCATCTTGTAGAAGAACTGGAATCTTATTGTCACTACCACTAACTTTTTTTTACTTAAGAATAAAATTTCTTTGGGGCTTTGAGGCTCTTGGAAAGTGAATTGCAACGAAAGTCATTAAAGGCCTCATGCATCGTATTCTTAACAGCTCCTCTTGTCTCACTTAACTTTTCTAAATCACTCCTGTACATTGTCCTTCTTGAGTGTGCATGTATCTTCATTTGCTTTTTAAGTAACCATTTAACTTAACGTGTATACCAAGGGAAATCGTTCCCATACCCGATTGTCCTTTTTGGTATATTTAAGTCCATACTTTCTCTGATTATATGCATGAATTGAAGCCATATCTCTTCAACCATGCTTCCTGCTTCTATAAAGGTAAGGTAATTATCCCTCAAAAACGTTCTTAAACACTCCTTTGGGGTCTTTTTCAACCTATAAATGAACCTTTCTTTTTTCTTTTTGTGCGCAGCTGTTAATTTTACTGTAGCAATTACAACCTTATGATCACTTATTCCCATGGTGGTAGAAATGTCTGTGAATAATTCAGGCCTATTTCTAACGAGAATATCGAAAATGTTTTCGTTATCGTTGTGGCACCATGTTGGTTCAGTGACACGCTGCTCATGATCTGGGAAAAGGTCAAGAATAATTTTACATGATGTTTTATCCCTGCCATCAGAAATGTGGATGTAATTAGTCCAGTCGATATCCGGAAAGTTGAAGTCACCTCCTAGTATTATTGATCCAGAAATTGATGAGCTACATTACTTACATTAGTCCTTAAGGCCTCAGCAATAGTTACATCTGTATCGGTGGATGATGGAAAGATTACCAGATTTGTCCTAGCTACATTGAGTCTAACCCATCGGATTTCAAAGACCGTATCGATATCTATTTCTTTACACGACATGTGTTTACTAACCGCTGTAAATACACCGCCTCCATTAGAAACCTATCCTTACAGAAAACATTAAAAATTTCTGCTGAACTTATATCCGGTTTTAACCAGCTTTTGTGCTGTTAATAACGCTGCTTGTTACAAACACTTGTACAGTTGATAACAAGTACTTTTAATGGTCGAGATTGATATACGCTACTCCTAACATATGATGTCAAATTGAATTGGGCTGCCCGTAACTGTAATCCCAGTTTCGGGTCTGCCTCCCTCAGCCTAAAAAATCGCCCAATGCAATACACACGGCCCCTGCCACCCATGTAGTCAATTCACGTGTGTAGTGCACACCTGATCCATCCAAGGGAACTCTACACAACTCGACCCCAGGGTGACGATCTTGGAATCTGCAGCAATGATTATCACATAAAAGCTGCAGTCTCCGGTTTAGACCCTCGACTCGACTCTGAACCAGAGGTCCACAGTCGATTCAACTGACAATGCTGCAGATAGGTAACTCAGCCGAAATCTTGCGGTCATCAACCACAGAGTTCACCCTTTGAGTAAGCCACCATAAGGAAGAAAGGATACCCTCCGACACAAGGCGGCAAGCATCATTGGTGCCGACATGAGCTACAATCTGCAGCTGGCTACACCTCGTCCATTCAATGGCTTCCAAGATGGCCTTTTCCACATCTTGGATAAGACCTCGCAGAATGCACAATGAATGGATGTTGGATTTCATCCCTCACCTATTCACCATGTCCCTAAGGTGCTCAATGAACTGCCTAACTTTGGAGCTACCTACTACCAGAACCCTTTCAATGGTCGCTCAGACCTTGCTGGCAGGGGGGGGGGGGGGCTGGCAACTCGCAGAATGGCGATTTTGAAACTGAATCAGTCCCAGACAACACATAAAACCTATTGGACAGAGGTATAAGCTTGCCCTCCTGGGATTCAGACATGTACGACTGCCCCGTATGTGGTGTCGACGTCCGGAAACCACACGCCAATCAAAGTCAGGTGACCGCCGCACAGATTCCAAAGTTTCAGCCTGGACTGCAGGTGACTGGTAGGGGAGAACCTTTGAGAGCACTAGCTTCAACAGGGTCCCCCATATCACATCTGCTGCAGTCGCCTATGTCAGCTTCCAGCTTTATAACTTTCGTTAGCAAAGCTGCAAGCTGAGCGCGAAGATCAGCCACCTCAGCCCGCGCCTGCGCACATCAATCACAGTCCTTACACATATTACTTTCAGAGCAACAAGAACAGAGAGGATGGAAGATGAACTAACCGAATGATCCAAATAAACTGCTCTATACTAACTAACAATCACTAGTCATGGCTTAAATAGAACCTAAATGTGGAGATAAATTTAGACCCGATGGTGGATACTGCACTAAGTAGTTAGAGGACGTACTAGTAAACAGTGTTAGACAAGCACAATGATAAATAAAATACAATTAAGCTCTATATACCTTCCAACAGATTTTTTTTATAGATGATTACGATTACTGTACACTGCTGCTATTCAACTAACACAAATAAAACAAAAGCTAACACAACACTTTAAATTAAGTAAACAGAAATGGCGGTACTAGTCATGACAGTTGCTGGAGATCAACTAAAAAGCTGCTCTGCGAAGACAGTAAATATTCAGACATAAAATCCAACTACTATACTTTAAATTAAATACACAGAAATGGCAGCACTTGTCACGACGGTTGCTGAAAATCAACTAACTGCCGCTCTGCCAAAACAGTAAATATTCAGAGAAACAATCTAACTACTACACTTTAAATTAAATACACAGAAATGGCAGCACTAGTCACAACAGTTGCTGAAATCAACTAACATAACAGTTTACCAACTTCCCACATCTCGTTAGAACTTGACCATTTACCTTCACATGATGATTAATTTGTAATTTAAAGTCATTTACTATCTGGCAACCAGACTAATTATCAATCAAATTACATTAAATGTAACGCAATTTTGTCTGATAAATACTCTGGTTTTCAGATATCAAACAACTTTTAAATACAAATTCCATATGTATGTTCAGAGAACCCATAGTAGGACATAACTTACAGATTTTAACATTGTAAATAAATCATACAAGCATAAATTTGATATTAAAGGACACTTCCAGTCAAAATAGAACCAATATCGTGTAGGATGTAAAAATTGTAGTTTTAAAAATATATCAGATGGCAAACCTCACTAACATTTTCACGGGTAATATAGTTAAAAAAAAATCACTTCATAGTAGTATTTGTATGATCAGAAAATTTAATTAAGGAAGATAGATGAATTTGAAAACTTGCTCACCATATGCTTTGAAGAAATCAATGACATAATCAAGTAGCCAACACATAATTGAATACCCTATTGTAAGAATCTTAGAATTTTGGCAAATTCTAGTTTTGCTTAGGCTGGACTTAGAAATTTCGAGAAGAGTAATTTTCAGCTTTAAGGAATTTCCCTCTAATCATTCCTACAGTTACAATTCGCCATAAAAATCATTTTAAAGTGTATTTATCCTATCGAGAAACGTTTATTTAAGAGATATTCTGGTTTGTTCATGTTTTGAAACACGCAATCAGAATAGTAAAATTCTAAGATTTGTAATATCACCAGTTATACTCGGCATTGTTCCTGATATTTTGGTGGTAAAATTAAATAATTTGGCAAAGTTTAATTGGTATTCTTAATTAAGAGAAAAAAATTGAACTTTTTAATTAAAAGGAATATTAATTTGAAATTTTTATCAGTAGACAGCCCTAATTAAGACTATCCTGAATATATAATGGTTTTAGTAAAAAGTTTTAGCATTTGTCTGGTAATTAAGTTTTTGAAGATAGATTGTCGTTGATTGTCGCTGTAAAAATTCTAATGTTTAGGTTAATCCCCTACTTCAGAGGTTTGTATCACCACGCGCAATTAAATAAACTTTTAAAACTAATTACTACAAATTTCTCACTAAACTGCCGTTGGACTTCTAGTAGATAAGTCTAGACATTGTCAAAGTTTAAACACTCTTAACAATCTGGATCGTCAAATAAATTACACACACTTTTGATCTAGCGGAAGCAAAAAGATGTGATACAGCTGCTTACGTCATTGGTTTGGCCAATTGCTATATAAACTCGTGCTTACATGTGACCGGGTCAGCCGTTTGATTTCGTCTTGGATCTTTCCTTTTCCGTGGGGTGCGATGTGAAGGTAATCTGCGATAGTTTGGGCTGGAATGGGTAGGCGGTTGGTGGAAACTTTCACTCAGTGTTGGCCATGTTGGTACTTTGGAGTGATAGCCTGCGACGATAACTGTTAACATGAACTTATAAATGTTCAAAAGGAGTTTCGGTCGGTAAATTTTCTCTCCACAATCTGCAATATTTTGAAAACGAATGTTCGATTTGCCTACTCAACTGTGAAATGCATTTTAGTAAATGTGACTTTGAAAATAAAACTTTAAATTTTTCTGAAAGTGAGCTTTTGTGATTTAGTAGTTATCTTGGAACCTTTTCTAGATTTGTGGTTTAGAAAAAGATCTAGTGGCGACCTTCAAGCATTTAAGTTGAGTTTCTGTTAGGCTACATGGTCAAATTCAAATTATTTTATTAAAATTTCCACGGAACTTTAAGCACGTGAACTGTTAGTTAA
This sequence comes from Vandiemenella viatica, assembly GCA_031002005.1. Lineage (NCBI taxonomy): Eukaryota > Metazoa > Arthropoda > Insecta > Orthoptera > Morabidae > Vandiemenella > Vandiemenella viatica. The sequence continues at coordinate 218,856,250 of JARYHS010008074.1, read as the reverse complement.
GTCACCAAGGCGATACTATAACCACGGTGTCAGCCTTGGGTCTTACATAATAAACAATAAGAAGTCTTTAATTTAAATAGACAAACAGAATTTAATAATGGTAATGTATTGTCAGCAACTAGGAAGACTCCTTGACAAAAATTAGAGCCCGAGGGTAAATCCTAAGTATGTTTTTTCAGACAGATAAGGAAATATGACTCTGCAAATAAAACAGATAGAAGGTTGAAAATATGACCAAACGATAGTCAAAATTAAATAAAGTAATAATACAGTAACAGTTTGTAGTTAAATATAAGTTAAACAGGTGAAACACTGGATTTTAGTGTTTAGCCCTGATGGTGATGTAATTGATATGTGTGAAAATATAATTTAAAAATAGGAATTTGTTACAAGCAAGATGAATAACAGAAAATATAGCAATAAATTCTAAGAAGAATGGTATAAATTTAATTTAAAACTATAATTCAATAAGAGAGTAATAATTAATAGAAAGAATTTAGTAAAACAGGAATGAGGTGCCCCAGAATAAATATTTATACCAAATTAAATAGGATAGGAACTTTTCAGATATCTAACTTTATGGGAAAATTAATAATAATCAAAGTCACAGAGAAATAACAGTAATAGTCATTCACACTTCAGGAATTAATAACTGTTAAACACGATATTCTGGTATGCTAGTTCCCATCTCTGGAGAACCTAATGGCCCTTTTCTCAACTACTTGAAGAAAAACATTATCGAAATATTGTATATTTGAATTAAAATTTCTCAGGTAACTAGCCTAGTTAGTTCATCGTTTAAACATGACATTTTGGCAGTCACAATATCTACCACCATTGTCAAGTGACGGCAGAGATTGTGGCCGCCAAAACGTCATGTTTAAATGATGGAATAACTCGGCTAGTTACCCGAGAAAATTTTATTCATTTACAACGCCAAGAAAATCTCCAGTCCTATAATGTACAGTGTGGCACAAAAAGAATGCATGAATTTCAAACTGTTATAATTGGCTTTATTTTGGTCACACAGAAAATGTACTCACATCAATACAATATGTAATTAGTACAGTTTATGAATTCCACATAACTTAACACTTCAAGATAATTTCAGACAGATGACAGCCATCTTAGTGTATACACATTAAAGCCTTTCTTCAAAGTTATCCATTGCTTTCATCAAAGTGTCATGTGGAACAGCAGCGATTTATTCCCCTATTGCAACTTTCAGATCATTGTGTGTACGAGGTTTGTTCTACACCTATATATATACTCTGCAATTCACAAAATTGTGGGTGGCAGAGGGTGCTCAGCACCAAAGCTAATCTCTTTGTTGCAGTAAACTTTACTTTTTAAGTGACCCCATAAAAAGAAGTCACAAGCGACAAATCTGGCGAGCTTGTAGGCCAGTGAACATTGCCGAAACGTGATATCATGTGTTGTGGAAACATTTATCGGACAATTGCCATGGAATCATTCACCATGTGGGCAGTGGCTCAATCCTGTTGGAAACACATCTCTGCCATGTTGATCCCTAAAGTGTCAAGTTGCGGCAACAAAAAATTGTGTAGCATTGCAACATAATGTTCAGAATTCACTGTTACACTAACACCACCCTCTTCAAAAAAAAAATAAAGCCCAACGATTCCAGGTTTTGAAACTCCACACCAAAAATTCAATTTTGAACTATGCAGCGGTGTTTGATACAGTTTTTGTGGGTTGTCTGCTACCCAATACTGACAGTTTTGTTTGTTTACATAAACGTTTCAATGGAAGCATGCTTCATTGCTCATAATAAACAAAACATCAACATTAGCAAGAACATCAAGCATTCTCTCACAAAGCAGTCTCTGTTGCCCATGATCACATTCGTGAATCTTTTGCACAATCATAATTTTGTAAGGATGAAATTGTAACTCATCCTTCAAGATGCACTGCAGCGAGCGACGAGACAAACCCAGAGTTGGAGCGCGCCGCCTAGTGCAGCGGCAAGGACTTTAAAGAACAGACGCTTTTACTCTGTCGATATTTTCTGGGGTTCACACCATACGAGGACAACTTCTGATTCATGACACTTCCAGTTTTTCGAAAAGAGTTAATCCAACGAATTATTGTGTTGTGATCAGGAACCAAACCATTTTGCGGAACATTGAACTGTGTTCGGAAAAGACGTTGAACTGTGACAACAGATTCATTACTTTTGAAAAAATGTTCAACAGTGAAAATGTGATTCTGCACAGACCACTGTGCCATTGCTACTGAATCTGGATGCTCTAATCAATAAAACAACAGATCCCTCTGCCCTACATTCCACTCTTACCATGTATACAACTCAAATCAAATCTATGCAATCTTTTTGTGCTACTCTGTATATTTGTTTGTCCGCCTTTCGTGCAAGTTCAGATAAGTAAATCAAGGCAAGGTCAACTCCCAGACCCAATAGCTAGCTACATGAGATTAGAGTGACTTCAGCAAGCACATTCAAATTTCAAAGATGTCTGACGAAACTTATACACTTCCTGCCGCACATGTGGTCTAATCCCTTACATATTGTGCCAAAACCTTGTCAAGCCTTGTGTGGCTTACACCTCAAACTTCGTAACAGACTGACTCATACCCCCACTCTGGGGTGGTCTTTTATAGTGGGGGCATGGGAACCACCTCGCTACCAAGTTTCTCGTGAAATCACCGAATCTTTCTGGAATAGATTTCCTTCCAATCAACTTGAAATTTTTAGAGCATTTAGACAAAAGTCTAAACGTCAAAATTGATGCTAGTGAAAATTTCTGTATCTCTAATATTTTCGCCACAAAAAATTAAATTCATGGTGCATTTAGAGAAATGTCTCTCCCGTTCAGAATTTTTAAGCTATTAAGTTGAAACTGGTTTTAAAACAATCTGTAGGATTATCTCTATCTTCTGATATGCATATCTGCCCTGTTACAAATTTCTCACATGGTGCAATGATAAATGCGGAATTTAAAACAACGATATCTCCCAAAATAGTAAAGCTACAGAGATGAAACTTATTTTAAATGACTCTACGTTAAATTTTCTATTATGTAGTAATACTATCTCCCTACAACAATGTTTTTTTAATACTTTTCCTTTTGTGTTGTGAATTTTGTCTTTTTCCTAGTCAATCTAGTTTGATCACACCCATAAGTCTCAATTTCCGCGTATTTATCATTTATTTACTTTTTTTCCGATTAAAACCAATTTACTGCATGGATTTGAATAAAAATTAGTGAAAATTGCTCAGGAAAAGTTCTCCTTTCCCTTGGTTACAGTTTGATGAAACGATTACTTTCCTATAAAAACAACATTTAGCTTTTAGCTATCCTGCTCAAACTTTTACACAAGGTGTAATAAAATTTTATGCATCTTTTAAGCTATAAGATTCTCCTATCTTCAAAATTGTGGCTTCAGGAATTCTTTTATGTATCCTGAAAACATGAGGATGATCAAATTTCGAAATACAAATGAATGCATTATACGGCAATATTTACATCATGTTACGATCTGATATCACAGTTTACCTTCACTTAACCCTTAAATCTCTTAAAAAAATGACTTTAAATATGATCTGCAATAGAACTGATGCTGGCTCAACATTCTCTGTCCAAATTTTGTTATTTAGGTTATATTGCAGTGAAAGTTATCAAAATAAACCAATTTACAAAATAGTACAGTTTCAGGAAAATTTGAATTAAAATAAGGACTGGGGTTAGGAAAATTTTATGCACCCACCAAAAAAAGTATATAAACCGGACATTTTTCCTAGTCTTCATCAGTCAATCAAAGAAACTAGTCACTATGTTTTGTAACTGGGAAGCAGGCAGAACTTGGAAAAATTCTCATGTAGCTCTCAGAGATAGAATTATTTTGGCCAAAGAGAACTTGGAAACAAATTTTAAATCACAATTATTATTAAATACTTGAACAGAAAAATGTGTCACCCATGTAAGATGTTACAATTTGAATATCTTTAAGTGCAGTAACAAAGATGATAACTTTTCCATGTCTATACCCCTTTCTAAAACAGTACTCTTACCTTGATGATCACATTCTTGAGATATTCAAGATTATGCGCATGCTGCTCACGCTCTACACTGCGCTGGTTGCGGCGTAATTCTTCCTTAAGCAACTGTGCCTGCTGCTGTGACAAGGCCAGTTCACGTTCTGCCTCACTCAGTAAAGAAGAAAGGTGCCGGCTATATGCTTCAGCAGCTGCCAGCTGCCTCTGTGCCTCGCGCAATTCTTCCTCAGGGCAGATCTGTTTCTGAATCCCTGTCTTTCCTGTGTCTTCCAGAGTGTTTTCTGCAATGGAAAAAATATGTTTCAGCTCGGCATTTGCACTATGACTTGAACAAAAACTCTAATTATAACTAATACTTTTTACAACCATTAAAGTAAATCAATTTACAATTACTAATAGAGCACATTTTCAGATCAAGACAAGTTGTATAGAGTATCTTAGTCTACAATTTGACAGAGTTGAACAGAATGTTTGAGCACATCACTTTTTTCCTTGTTATGGCCAAAATAAGTCAGAGACTATATCACCATACTGCAATACTTGCTTCAGTAATTGCAGACTGTAACTTCAATAGTTGATATCATAATAACACAACTGTCATTAGAATATGAAGGCACAAAGAAAGGTACATCTAAAATTCTAACAAAGAAAGTAAATATGTAACTCTTCCTCAATACTCGTCATGCATTCTTTAGTATTCCAGATTTCTTACCACTCTTCCATTCTGATACAATAACCTAAAATAGGATGTCATGTAATACCATATGATTCTGGAAAGAAGCACACATTGGCATAGTTTGGTAAATGAATCACTTTTCTCGAATACTAAACAGACGCCGAATAAATGAATATATCAATAAAACTGAATGTATCTCTTACTACTTTGATTACATAATGGTAGAGTAATTTGTTACCTTATGTCTAGCTGCATAACATAATTGAGATATATTACTGGGTTCACAAAAATGACCAGAATTTCTTGATTTACAATATGTTTATTCATTTTATTATTATTATTACTATTTTACAAAAATAAATTAAATTCATGCTTACCATTAGAGCCCAGTATTTCACTGTCTAAAACATTTTTTTCATTTTTCTGCAGTGATGCTGGACAGTGCCTCCATAAATTTTGCTTTCACCTCATCCATATTGGCAAAATATTTTCCTTTGATGTCCTTTTCAACCCATTTACTCTGACTGTAGAATTTCTCTCAACCAAATTTCACAAAAGAATTTTACATAATTTTCCATTTAATCTCCTTGCATTCTGGTACACTTTGCCCATACACCAAAAAGGTTCTGTGAATTCCCTAACTAAAAAATGATTTAAGCAGAGCTACAAACCATGAACTGATTGCTGTCTTCACTTCATCAGAGCTCAATCCTCATCCTTTTAACCTTTTTCTTTAGGAAATTTTTATCTACCTTCAAATAATGGTGAACATTTTGTTCTCAAATGTACATTTTTTTAAAAATAATCATACACAAACTTTTTGAAACCCAAACTTTAGCCCAGAGTGATGAGTAGTAAGAAAAATAAAAATAAATTATTTAAATTGAGTCTGGATACTTGCTGCTTATCACAGGAATGAAAAAGTGCGATAGTAGTGCCGATACATAAAGGAGGGTGAGAAATAGAGTCAAAAATTACAGGCCAATCAGTTTAACATCAGTGGTAGGTAAATTAATGGAAAGATTGATATGCGACCACATCAGAAATATATGTGAGGAATGTAAGTGGGTTTTCAAGAAGGCAACATGGGTTCAGGCAAGGATATTAATGTGAATCTCAGTTGGTGGGATATACGCAAGATATTCCAGATGAAATGGACAAGGGGGGCCAAATTGGTAGTGTAGCACTAGATCTGTCAAAGGCGTTTGACAGAGTGAACCATAAAATGGTAGTAAATCAGGTAAAAACTATTGGAGTGGATGAAAAAGTGATTTGCTGGGTAGAAGAATTTTTTAAAGGTAGAAAACAGAGAGTTAGGGTAGAAAATGCAGTATCAAAAGAAGTGGAAGTAAAAATGAGAGTGCCACAGGGTAGCGCATTGGGACCACTGTTATTCATTATTCTAATGAATAATTGTGTTGATTGTTTACTATACAGTCCCTGGCCATATTATTAGACGCACTGCAAATCTTTAGCATTATTTGTAATAATTGCGTGTTGAGTACTATTTCCCATGCAATTAATCACAAAAGTTATAACAGTTATTTAGGGCACTTAGTTCATTGTTGAATTTTATGTCTATTGTTACTATCTGACATTGAATTGTTGACTTATGGTGGCTATCAGTGTTCATAGTACAGCGTACAGGTAACGGACCTGTTCAGTGGCATTCTCGCGTGTAGCTGCTGTGTTTCTTTGTTCACTTTTATTATCATTTGTGTAATATTGAGATCACAAGTGATTGTTTAATAACCAAATATTACTGATTGTGACCTTTAAAAATGGGTAAAAGAGGAGATATTACACCACGTAAAAAAGCAGAAGTCAAAGCCCTCGTTAATACAAAAATGTATTCCAAACGGGAAATTTCACGAAGGTTGAAATTATCCGACACTAGCATGAGGCACATAAAGAAGAAAATTGATTCAGGTTAAGAATAGAGCCGCAGAAGGAAGAATAAATGTGGAAGAAAGACTATTTTCACCCCAAGGTCAGAAAGATTTCTCAAAAGAATTTTTCTAAAAACAGATTTGCAACAACGAAACAGATAAAATCTCAACTGGAAGAGGCTAATGTGAATGCAAATGAATGCACTGTTTGCAGAAAGTTGAAGGATAGTGATTTCAAGGCTTGTCGACCTGCTAGAAAACCCAAGTTAACAGCCGCAATGAAAGCAAAACGTCTGAAGTGGGCTAAACTGTGGTGTGATAAGGATGTGGACTTCTGGAGATCGGTAATTTAACTTTAAAATTATTATTTACGATATGATAGATGCTATGTACATTTATTCATAATATATTAATTAAGTTTCTTGATTTTTACAGTTATGCTTCGGCGATCAAAGCACGTTTCAAATTTTAAGTAACAAATGTCATCATGTGCGCCGTCAAAGAGGAGAAAAATTCCATCCTGACTGCATTATTCAGACCGTAAAACTGTCGCGGTAGCTGATTTCTATATAGATGTTAGTATAGAGGTTAGTAATAATGAAGGCAGAGTACTTCCAAGCCAGCACGGTAGCAGGAAGGTTACACCGCTAGTACACGACACCGAAGCCAAGGCCGCTGGGCTGGCAGTTTTTACTGTGGGAACGCTGTAGAGCACAACCAGTACATGAGGCTAACACACTATGGGCACGTGATACACACGCGTGTTCGTAGTGACTGTCAGCCAATGAGAAGAAGGCTTTCCCCACCTTCCGGAATCGAGGGCGCCTTTATGCGCGCACGATTCGCCCCAGTCCGCGATGTGATTTTTAGTGGTGAGAACCTGTTACGGTCTAATCAAGCCATTGTGGGCATCTTTCCAAGAATCCTCCCTCTGCTGGCTTGTGATGCATTCTGTCTCAACATCGGATCCTATGGTCCATCATTCTAATACCAGGAATGCGATTTTATGTACCAGTTGATTGTAATTGTACCATACAACTGCTCTCGCCGAATAAATCAAGTAACCGCAATTCTTTACATTATTCAAGGAGCACCTACGTCCCAATTCTGGACCAGTTAAGTCTCTGTGCATGTTTTTTATCCCAGCTAGGAACTTACAGATGCCGGCTGGAAACCGGAAGTACCTCAGTTGGCAGTAAGTAGACGCTGGAACGGACCCACAGTGGGTAAGTTTGACTCTCGCTCGGTCAACACGCGACATACCAACCAACAAAGGGGATGATTTGGTCTGTCATCATTGGCAAGGGTACAGGATGTCTTTATATGGTTAAGGGCATAATGAGGCAAGACCAGTACTAAGACGTCTTGTAAAAACTGTTAATACCGCAGGTCAGAGAATGGTTCCCGAATGGGGAACCATTTATTTTTATGCAGGATGGCGCTCCCTGTCACACAGCCAGGTCGGTAAAAACCTTTCTGAAGGAACAAAATAAACCTCTGTTGGACTGACCAGGTAACAGTCCTGACATGAACCTCACAGAAAATGTATGGGAACTCATGAAGAGGGAGATGGGAAAAGATGTCATCACGACAAAAACACAGCTCTTGGAGAAGATCATCCATGTGTGGTATCTTCATCCACAAATGCAGGACACTGTACAATCCTGCACCAACAGCATGCCACGTCGTATTAAGGCTCTCATAGCTGCGAAAGATGGCTCAACAAGATATTAAAACTAATGTTTTCATTTTCACAATATTTAAATATTTTGTTGTGATTATTTGAAATAAAATATTTTCAACAAATACTGTGTTTTTTATATTTGTTATATTACCTGTGTCATGAAGCAGACTACACATAAAAATTTTATTGTAATTTATGTATTAAAAAACTTATTTAGTTAACCACAAATCAAAATTTGCATAAAAACTGTAGTGCGTCTAATAAATTGGCCAAAGACTGTATGAAATTAGATTGCTTGCAGATGATACAATGCTATATAAAAGGATCAAAACAATACAGGACTATAAACACTTGCAGAGTGATCTGGACAGGATATCTAATTGGGTTGGTAAACATGGGATGAAGATACATGCAAAGAAGAGTCAGCTTATTAGATACACAAATAAAAAACAAAAGGTTAATTATGATATAAGGTGGGGAAAGAACTGCTTGCTGAAGACTTGAAATGTAAATAACCTGGCATTACATTTGATAACAAGCTTAACTGGGCAGGATATATTGGGCAAGTGATAGGAAAAGGTTTCAAACTTCTGCACTTGTTGGAGAGAGTGATTTGGAGATGTACGAGAGAAGTAAAGGCATTGGGTTACAAAACATTGGTCAGACCATTGCTCGAATATGATAGTGTAGTATGGGACCCACATTTTGTGTGTCAAATACAGGAGTTGGAGAGGGTACAAAAAAGGGCTGCTAGGTTTGTTTCTGGAAAATATCGCAGAATACAATCAGTAACAGATATGATAAAGGAGCTGGAATGGGATTAATTGCAAGACAGGAGGAGGATGAAGAGGGTCATGGGAGTGTACAAGGCGTATACTGGTGATGAGGCATGGAAAGATATTGGTGTAGGTATGAAAAGTAGTGCATGGAAAGGAAAAGATGACCAAGACCACAAGCTGGCACTCGATTTCAGGCACAAGGGTGTGAGAAGATTCTATTTTTTAGGTAAGGGTATCAGGGATTAGAATAAGTTACCAACGGAAATGATGAATAATTTACCAAAAATGTTGAAAGAATTTAAAGTTACAATTTTTAGAGGGCAAATGTAGGTGGGTGCAGGAAAGGGGGAAGACAGGTGTGCAGGGAAATTACAACCGGAGTGTGTGCTCCACTGAAATTAAATTAAGTTAATCTAATGCCAACAAACAGAGTAGCCAACAGAAGTTTTAATAAAACTGTAGTACAGATAATTTTTGACCTGACATCATTATGAGCTAAGGTATTTATTAGAAGGATATTACCATTAAAACTGAACTTCAAAACAAGTCTGAATGGCTAATAAGTATGAAATTAACAACACTGAGTATTCTATTATCAAAACAGATTATTAAAGTTAAATGTCATTTAAATAGATAACATTTAATGAGAACATACAGCGGAAAAAATAAATAAAAAATGGAACAACAAGACCTAAGAAGTCTAACTAATGAGAGCAAACTATTGACACATAATTTAATTTGTTGCATTGATAACTATTAATCCTGGAACGATTGTGTAAATAAATTCTCTCAAATACAGAGGAAGAGAAAATGGGAAAGATCATCTTTGGCAAACTTCACAATATGAAAGATGTACACTTTCAGATTTACCTTTCTACTTATCTCATTTGAAGGAAATAAAAATACAATCAATCACTGTAAAATATATTTTAAAATGATGAAAATAATTATCTTACCATTGTCAACATCAATAGGAGAAGCAAGAAGCCTGGCAAGTGGCACTGGTTCCTGATGTTGATCCCTCTGAACGTTTGAGTGAGGAGACAATGAATCAACATTCTCTGAACCCTGAAAACATGTTAAATAATGTATTACATATTAAATAATGTGTTACATATTAAATAATGTGTTACAGGCAGAGTTGCACCAACAAAACCAAATGGTACAATCAACAAAAAGAGAATTTTTAAATTAAAACATAAAATAAGTTCAAAAATATTAAGGAGTGCAATGTTCAGATAACTCTCAACTCCAGAGTAAAATGGCCTGTAGGTGCTGGGTCAAATGTAAGTGGAAATAAAATAAAAATGAGTGAAATGGGACATGTATCCTTTGTCTAAAAAAAAAAAAATACATATATATATATTTGTAAGAAAACCAATGTTTTCTGAAAAAGTATAAAACCCATGTTCAGAAGGAGCATTTTGCCAAGGTTCAATGCAAAATTTTTGCATTACTGTCCAAACATAACTTAAGAAATCAAATTAAGATTGGCCTTTTCACGCTTTTACACATTTTTTGTATATGAAAAGAATGAGAATCTATAAATCTCTTATTAACATCCATAACATTTATGAATATAATACAAATTCCGTTAATCCTATGATTTTCGCAATAGCAACAATTTTTACAATTACACTTAAAGTCCATTATCTCTAGTCTTATATATATAAATATATGACTTGTGTTTCCCTATATTTTACTTTTCAGCCACCACTACCTAGCATAGGTCACTGGTGTTATTGTGTGGTAGTAGCATGGAGTTTCCTATTGTACACAACATTGTCCGAATGCCGATAGCTGTGGGGATGTGGGAAATATGGTGGTTGAAAGTGGTTGATACAGGGCATTTTCATATTTCAACCAAAGATTTGTGTATCCCCATACTTCTCTTTCCTGCCACAACTACAAAGCCCAGACTATTGGTGATGCACTTATTTGTAGGGAAGTGAGGTGTTCTGACGATTGCTTAGAAATTCAGTGCGATCTGGATGTTGTTTCGGAATGGTGCCGTAAATGGCAGCTTACACTTAACTACAAAAAGTGCAAGGCAATGCAAATAAGTAATAAAAAGACCCCGTTTGCTTACGAGTACAAAGTTAACAATTCAGTTGTTGACACTGTGGATTCCCTTGAAGTATCTAGGCATTACAGTACAAAGCAACATGAAATGGGACTTGCACAAAACTTCCGTCGTAGGCAAAGCTAATTCTAAATTACGATTTATAGGTCGTACTTTGAGAAGTTGTATTGATCATACAAAGGAAATAGCGTACAAAATACTAGTGCATCTGCATTTGGAATACTGTTGTGGAATTTGGGATCTGTATCGCAAGGGATTGATTGATACATTAGAGAAAGAACAGAGGAGAGTTGCTTGATTCGTGACTGCTAGTTACAGTCCTTACATAAGTGTCACAGAGCTGGCTGATACGTGGGTTGGGCTGGGATTGTTTGGCGGAGAGGCAACGTCGTTTTCATTTGAATTTGTTGGAGAATATGTGAAAATCTTTCATTTATGAGTGCAACAAAATACTTCTTCTGCCAACCTATTTCAGTCGCAATAACAGGAGGGATGAGATTCGAGAAATAAGATGCCGTACTGATACATTTATACATGCCTTCTCTCCTCGTTCTATTCGGGATTGGAATGCACTGAATTAGGATTGGTGCTTAGCACCCTCTGCCAACCACAATGTTTGTGATTTGCAGAGTATAGATGCAGATTGTGTATGGTAATAGCAACGAGTCTCCAGTCGTACACTATGGTGGTTAGATGTCAGTAGGTATGGGGGTGTGGGAGATATGGGGGTTGAAAGCAGTAGACCTGGGGCATTTTATATTTACAGCAAAGATGTATGTGTCCCTATGTATCACTTTTTAGCCAAAACTGTCTAGGCCAGATAACTGGTGTTTGTGTGTGGTAGTAGCATATAGTCATAAATCATACATAAAGTTGGCCAGATTTTGGTAGCCCTGGGAGTGTGTGAGATATGGTGGTTGAAAACGGTCGATCAAGGATATTTTCGTATTTCGACATGTGTGTATGTATATTTCACTTTGCTGCCACAACTACATAGCACAGATCACTGGTTTGTGTTTGGTAGTAGGATCGAGTCTCCCATCATGCACTATGGTTGGGTCGAATGTCAATAGCTTTTGGAGTGTGGGAGATATGGTGACTGAAAGTGGTCGATGAAGAATCGTTTCATATTTCAACCAAAGACATGGGTGTACATTTATTTTACTTTGTTGCCACAACTACATAGTGCAGATCGCTGGTGTTTGTGTTTGGTAGTAGGATCAAGTCTCCCATTGTGCATGAAGGTGGTTTCATGATAGTAGCTATGGGGGATTAGGACATATGATGGTTGAAAGTGGTCGACCTGGGGCACTTTTGTATTTTGTCCAAAGTAGTGTGTGACCCTATGTTTCACCTTGCAGCCAGAACTACCAAGCACAGCCCACCGTCATTTGTGTGTGGTAGTAGACTGGAGCCTTCCATAACGCACTATGGTGATTCCACGTTGGTAGCTGTGGGGATGTGGTTGATATGATGGTTGAAATTGGCCAATGAAGGGCATTCTACCATTCATTTTCTTTGTAATAAAAATGCTGTTGACCAGTGTTATGAAACAATTCTACTGCATTTCATCACTTTTGTCTTGCTTTGGTTTACATTTAGCCCAAAATCTTCCTGCAGAATGTTATTCATGCCATCCAGCAACTTCTCTACATTCTCAGTCTGTTCTTCTAACAGGACAATGTCATTATCAAATCACAACATATTGATTTTTCTTCCTTGAACAGTTAAACCACATTCCAATTTTTCATCTACATTCCTTATTGCTTCTTCTACATACAAGTTGAATATTTGTGGGATTAGACTACCACCTCATCTCACCCCATTTTTAACTGATGCATGTCTCTCATGATTCTTTATTTTTAATAGAGTCAACTAATTCTTAAACAGATTATAAAGTATTCTTCTGTCTCGATATTTTAGACCTAACTTCTTTAAAATTTTAAACATCTTGTCCCACCTAACATTATCAAAAGTTTTTTTCTAAATCAATAAACACCACAAAAGTATTGTTTTCACTGATCCACACTTCAAATATTAATCTTAAAGCCAGAACTGCTTCTTTTGTACCATATTTTCTCCTAATCTCAAACTGATCTTCACCTATTATTTATTTTACTATCATTTCTATTCTCCTGATACTTTCCCAGTTAGTAATTTTGAAGCATGTGATGTTAGACTTATACTGCAATATTTCTCGCATGTCAGCTTGTGCTTTCTTCAGAAGTGTGAAAATGATATTTTCATTATAACCAGTTGGAATCATTCCTGTTTCATAATTGCTTGAAGTCAGTTTGAATAATCTAATTGAATTACTTATTGCTTTATGTCTTGTCGACGTCAAGGTCATTAGAGGTGGGATGCAACTGGGGACAAGGAAGTGAAAGCATTTTGGCCATGGCCTTATGAAGGAAGCATCCTGGAATTCACTTGGAGTGATTTGGAAAAACCATGGAAAATCCAAATCTAGATGCCCGGAGGGGCATTCAAACCAGTGTCCTCCCGAATGCAAGGCCAGAGCGTTAACCGTTCACCCATCACACTCGGTCCTCCTCCTCCTAAGGATTTATAAAGTTCTGCACAAATCTCATCAATTCCAACCACCTTATTTGATTTCAAATGTTTATCAAATCTTAAAACAAGATCCCCCAAAACCCCACTGTTCACATCACCTTCTTTTTCTGGTACATTGTTGTTCATATCATCCCCTTTATACAGTTTTTCTATGTATTAGTTATATTGATTGGCTCTATATTCTGAGCTTAAAAGAGGCTTTCCATCAGGTGGAAGCTGCTTCTGTTTCATCCACATAGTCTTAGGATGGAGATAACAAAGACAGTCTAAGGCCAATAAGACTGATGGTTACGATGAATTATCGTTGAATTTTGTGTCATCTGTGAACACCTTAAAAACAAATGAGCTTGAGATATGTTCACAATTGCAACCTGTAGTAGCCTCGTTGCTACCTTATTCTCAAAGGCAGGAGCCAGTGTGGCTCAAACGAGGAACAGACTTCACATGAAAAGGTTGAGCAAAGTATTGTTTTCGGTATCTCTGAACACTGAAAATTTGTGGACATAATTTTTTAAAATAAACTATGCCAAAGTTATTACTTGGGTTTAATTTAAATATTATTTCTAATTTCAAATATATCAATATAACATAAAATATTGGAAAATATTGATAATATCACATTAAGGAGGCTGATGATATTGATTATCGATATCTAACTGGCATTGATATAAACATCCATATATTTATCGATATTGAAATCATTTTTCATCTCTACACACAACCCAAAACCAACCAGAATCCTGTTTTTCTCACCAATTTTTTCCCTGGCCTGGAATTGCTAAACGAAATTCTTTGTTTTGGCTATGACATCCTCAGATCCGTTCCTCAAATACACTGCATCCTTTCCACCACACCATTTGTCACCTTCAGCAGACCACCTAATCTAAAAAATTTACTTGTACATAAACACCAACCCTCTGATGCTCTTAAACCACTGTTTGCATCCTTCTCATACAACAGAACCTGATGCAAAACATGTAGTATGCATCCACCAACCACAACTTACTACTGGTGAAACCTACCCCATCACTTTTTTTTTTTTTACTTATTGCTTTATGCCTCATCGATGGCTAATGTCATTACAGGTGGGATGGGATGGGACTGGGGACAAGGAACGGGAAGGAATTTGGCCATGGCCTTTTAGAAGGAAGTATCTCGGCATTCCCCTGGAGTAATTTGGGGAAACCATGGAAAACCCAAATCCGGATGCCCAGACGGGGATTCAAACCTGCGTCCTCCCGAATACGAGGCCAGAACGTTGTTGTTGTTTTTAGGGCTTTAGGGCGCGTCGACATCTAGGTCATTAGCGCCCTAGCAAAAGTACGGAATGACAATGTGGGTAGAAACACACTGCCGTCTGCATGGCCGACTGTAAATGGGTCGGCCACACAGACGGCACAATAAAATACAAAAAAAAAAGTGGTAAAAACACAGCCCGCATGGTCGACTGTAAAGGGGTCGACCATGCAGAAAACAGGATTGAGTAAAATACTAAAAAATGGCTGTAAAATGGCCTTAAATGCACAAACAAATAGTACTGGCTGGTTGGCTGTAGAGGAGCCAACCAGCTATAACGAACACTGAAACAACGAACTGGCTGGCTGTAAAGGGGCCAGCCAGGGATAAAAAAAAACACATGGATTGGTGGCTGTAGAAAGACCACCAAACCATTCTAAAAACTAGGCCGATCTCCCCAAAATTTTTGGACTGAGACCGGACAAATTGCAAAATTTTAAAACCTTCCCCACATCGTCATTGTTTAAAATAACAGGCAGATCGTTAGCTAAGCCAACATCCGCCCTTACGTTTAAAAAAAGGACACAGTCAGTTAAAATGTGGCGCACCGTCAAAGGTACGCCACAAGCATCGCATTCCGGAGGGTCCTCTCGGCGCAGAAGGAAGCAATGAGTCAGAGGACAGTGCCCTATACGGAGGCGAGTAAGGAGCACCTCATCCCTCCTCGCCCGCTGGAAGGAGCTGCTCCACGGCTGAACGGTCGGTTTGACCAGCCGGAGCTTATTATGCTCTACTTCCAGCCACTGCCTCTGCCATGCTTCAAAAACAATTCTCTTCGCTACCGAGGCAAGGTCTGACTTTGGGACCGGCTCAAAGTCGGTTTCGACCTTGTTGCAGGCTAATTTGGCAGCTACATCAGCTGCCTCGTTCCCCCTGATTCCCACATGACCGGGCACCCAGCAGAATAAAACCTCCTTTCCACGTGATTGGAGGGGAAGGAGGGCGTCCTGGATGTCCTGGACTAGACGGTCTGCTGGGTACATAGTTGCTAACGCCTGAATACAACTGAGGGAATCACAGCATATGATATACTTCATGTCGCGGCATACCTTCATTTGCTGGAGCGACTTTAGCAGGGCATAGCACTCCGCAGTGTAAACACTGCACCTGCTATCCAGCTTGTATGTATAAGTCGCTCGAGGGAACACAACGGAGCAACCCACTCCGTTAGCCTGCTTAGACCCATCCGTATACACCGGGGTAAAATCGCGATGGTGATTCAAAACATCCTTAAAAACATTTAGATATACTCTGTCAGCGGTAAACAGTTTGTTGTACCGCGACAGGTCTAAAATCATTCTGGGACTCTTTAAAAGCCAGGGAGGAGATTTACTCCATCCCTGGTGATAAAAAACGGGCAGTTGACATCCGTGTTCTTCTAAAATAGCCTTTGTACGGTGGCTGAATGGTTTGGTCGCTCTGCAGCGATTAGCATATAGCTGTTCAAAGTTTGGTCGCATCACTACGTCGTACACGGGACTGCCAGGCGTTGTGGCAATATTCACATAGTGTCGCACCATGAGGAGATGCCGCCTGGTGGAAAGCGGCGGCTCGCCAGACTCGGCACAAATGCTCGGTATCGGGCTGGTGCGGTAAGCACCCGTGGCGAGCCGAATTCCTGCATGGTGGACACTATCAAGTATCCGAAGATAACTGTCCCGTGCCGAACCGTATACGATGCAACCATACTCGAGACGCGACCGTACAAAGGCTCGATAAAACTGTAGCAGGCAGGAGCGGTCAGCGCCCCACAATCTGCCACACAGACATTTTAAAAGATTAAGAGTTTTCAAGGCCCTGGCTCTCACATCTTATAGATGCGCGAGCCAGTTGAGCCTTGTGTCTAAAATAAGGCCCAGAAATCTAACAGTATCAGTAAAACGTAGAACGGTGTTCCTCAGGGTAAGGTGGGGCTCTGATAAAAGGCTTCTGCTACGAGTAAAAAGTACACACCGGGTTTTCTCAGCGGAGAAACGAAAACCGGTGTGCACTGACCATTCATCCAGCCTGTTCAACGCGAGCTGCAACTGCCGCTCTGCGCTTCTCAGGCTGGATGATGCAATAAAAATTAAGAAGTCGTCCACATACAAGGAGAACCGTAAGGGACTCCTTATGACGACTGATATACTGTTAATCGCTATCGCGAAAAGGGTCACGCTTAAAACTGACCCCTGAGGGACACCGTTTTCCTGAATAAAAAGATCGGACACTTCACTACCGACTCGGTACCGGAAGCAACGACCAGATAAAAATGATTTTAAAAAACGGGGTAGGTTACCCCTAAAACCCCATTCGTGTAACTGTTTTAAAATAACATGCCGCCAGGTAGTATCGTAGGCCTTTTCAAGGTCGAAAAAAACACCCACAAGGTGTTGGCTGCGGATGAATGCATCTTGTATGGCCGCCTCCAGGAGGATCAGGTTGTCCAAGGTGGAACGGAACTTCCTGAATCCACACTGAAAGCGACTCAGCAGATTACGGGATTCAAGACACCAGACGAGGCGGCGGTTAACCATCCTCTCCAGTGTCTTACCCACGCAGCTAGTCAAGGCAATACTACGATAACTACCTGGCAACAATTTGTCTTTGCCAGGTTTTAAAATTGAAATTAATGTTGCTTCTTTCCACGAGTCAGGGAAGTGTCCTCCAGTCCAAATATCGTTAAAAATATCTAGAAGGTACTTTTTAGCATCCCTAGTGAGATGCCTCAGCATCTGGTACTGGATCAGATCAGGCCCTGGAGCAGTGTCTTTTGCGCTGTTCAGTGCAGACTCGAGCTCCCAAAATGTAAATGGCCTGTTATAGGCCTCTGTATCCGACGAATCGAAACACAGCACACGTCTCTCGGCAGCAACCCTTCGTTGCTGGAACCGAGGATCGAAACTGGCAGATGAAGTGATGGCAGCGAAATTCTCCGCCATCAGCTGCACTATGCTTCGTTCGTCGGTAATTACACGTCCTTGATCCAGTAATCCAGATACTGGTGGGCGGGAGTACCTTCCAGATATACGGCGGATGGACTCCCATACTTTGGCGGATGGTGTGGAACGATTTATTGTGCTCACAAAGGCCTGCCATGACCATTTCTTGCTCTCCTTAATAACACGACGCGCCTTTGCTCTTGCAATACGGAACGCTGCTAGGTTGTCTGAAGTTGGGTGCAACCTAAAATGTTGCAACGCCCGTCTACGACCCTGAATTGCGGAGCGACATTCGTCGCTCCACCAGGGTACGGGCGTCCTTCGCAGCGTTCCGGAGCTGTTAGGCATGGAGACGTCAGCTGCCTGGTGAATCACTTTGGTAAAGTGATTCACTCTCTCCACAACATGGTAATACTCTTTAAGAGTAATGGAGCGGCGGTAGAGTTGCCAATCGGCTTTGCTGACGTTCCATTTGCGTCGGTTTATTCCCTCCTCCGCGTTCAAACTCTACGTGCATCCATATTGGGAAGTGGTCGCTTCCATGAAGGTCGCGATCCACCTCCCAATGCACGGAGTCCGCGATTGAGGGGGAGCACAATGAAAGGTCGATGGCAGAGGACGATCCGGAAGCAGTGGTAAAGTGGGTCATTTCGCCAGTATTGAGGATGCATATTTCCTCTTGCTCCATTATTCTGCCAACCACTCGGCCTCTGGGGCAATCGGTGTTTGAGCCCCACAACGCACTATGTGCGTTGAAATCTCCTAAGAGGAGGAATGGCCGAGTGAGCTGCCGCAAAATGTCGAGTAGGTCGTCATACTCGACGGGCGCATTAGGTGGCAGATAAATGGAGCATACGGTCAGTTTAGTGGGACCGTGTATCCTCACTGCCACTGCTTGTAGATGAGAGGTGAGAGCAACAGGTTCGGAGTGGACAGTGTTCCGGACAAACACGGCCACTCCGCCCTTCGCTCGATCACCCTCGGTATCGTCCTTTCTATAGATGTCATAACCTCTTAGCACAGGATGGTGGTATGGTCTAAAGTGTGTCTCCTGTAAACAGAGACACAATGGATTAGACCGTGCTAAGAGTTGGACTTCCTCTTTGTGAGCTTGAAAGCCATTTACGTTCCATTGTAGTATGGGAGCCATCTCACCTATTCAACCTCACCTGCCCCGGGTCGGGTGGGTCATCGTCCCGTGACTGCTGAGGAACAGAACCAGGTTTGTCCACCAGCATTACGTCGTCTTCATTATCTGAAGATGACTCTCGTTGCAAGGCCTCGGAGTTTTGCGGGATTGCTTCCTCCGAGGCCCTTTCCCCTTCTTCTCCTTTCCAGAGGGGATCTGGGAGGAGAAGTTGGAGGGGATTTCACAAACATTGTGGGGTCCGCGTGCTTAAATTTCGGACCCCTAACTTTCTGCACTGTTTGCCATCCGCTACTGGCAGATGGCGACGCCGTTACTGCTTCTCTTGCAGGTGCTTTTTCTGCAATAGGGGCCGCTACTGGTATTGCAGCGGGACCCATTGCTGTAGCGGATGACTGTGCATTTGCTGGTGGAACCATTGAACGCGCTGTCTTTGTGGTCGAGGATGCAGGAGTGTTGCTACCAGCGTCCACGGTCTTCGGTGTTATAACCTTAGTGACATTGGCGCCACATTTGCATTGACATGAGCACGTTGTACTTGTGCCCATGTCCGCAAAGGACGTCTGTGTAGCAACACTCTCCCTCCTGACGGGAGTTGACAAGGTTTTGGCGAAGCTAGTAGCGAAGACAGGTGGCGCAAGCGCCTTAAACCCTCTTCTTCGCCTCGCCATATGATAGTCGTTCCTTGGTTTTCAACTCCTGTACCTTTTTCTCATCAAGGTACACTCGACACTCCCTGCTCCAGGCTGGATGAGACCCGGAGCAGTGTACACACACCTGTGGGAGAGTACAACTAGTGCCTGACTCATGTGCGGCCTTTCCACATTTCCACATGTGGGGTTGCCCTTACACGTCGCCGTCGTATGCCCAAAACGCTGGCACTTATAACAGCGCATAGGTTCTGGGACATACGGACGGATATTCAAATTTAGATAGCCAGCTTTGATGGCCTTGGGCAACGTTGGAGTGTCGAACGTCAGGACGAAGGTGGCTGTCTTTTCAAGACTGCCGTTAACCCTTCGTGTGATCTGACGAACCTCGACCACATGCTCTGTTGACCACTCCTTAAGGAGTTCCTCGGTAGTAACGTCAATTAGGTCGCGGCAGGTAACCACGCTTTACTTGAGTTCAGGGTTTTGTGGAGTTCGCATTTCACTGCGAACTCACCGAGCTTCTCGCACTTAAGGAGGAGGACAGCCTGCTTATTAGTAGATGTTTCTAATAGCAGGGTCCCGTTCCTCAGCTTTTTGACGGATTTTAGGGTACCCGCAATACCCTCAAGACCTTTTTGTATATAGAATGGAGAGACCTTTTCAAAAGATCCCTCCACCCTACTCATTATGACGAAGGCATTATCAATGATATAATCCTTCCTGTTACTGATAATACTTTCATGAGGAGGGCTTTCAACCCTCGCCCGCTTACCACCACCTCTTTTTTGGGCGTTAAAATGACGTTTGCCCCTGCGGGTTGCCCAAGCCGCAGGAGGAGGGGTTATGGTTTGAATTATTACTCGTTTTGGTCCCACGAGTTCGGAGGAACTAAACGTCGAGTGGCGTGGAGCCTCCGCATCACACCACCAAGCCCAATACAACAGGGGTGCGGCAGGTGCCCCTGAGGTTGTACGCTAGCGAGTGGTTTGCCTCATACCCATCCACCTCCTCGGCACGTTACTCACCTTGAGGTTGAGGGGTTTTTTATAGAGGTTTGTACCGTCCTCGCGATCCAGGCGGATTAAGCCAAGATCCCCGTTCTCCTAGGCACACAACGTTCCACCGCCACGCCCTACGGTGGTCGTTGAAGCATGGTAGGAGTTTACGGTGTGGGAAACTTGCGGCGCTCACAAGTTTCCAGCTCGGGCACCGCGGGTTCGCCAAACCCGTACCTGGCACATGCGCACCAGGCCCCTGCGGGGGCCAGAACGTTAACCGTTCACCCACCACGCTCGGTACTCCCATCACAGGCCATGTCACATATACCAGCTCAACTGCCTCCAATGCCAATGCCTTTCCTGGCAGTTCTTTTTTTTTTTTTTTTTTTTTGTTGGTTAATTATACGGAATTGTTATTACATAATGCTAGTGGCCTTGATTTGGTAATGATCTACATATTTCATTTGCTGTTCACACAGCAATACAGTAGTAACTTCTACTGAATTAATGACGATGGAAGTATAGAACCAATAAAATTAAAAACAAATTAAGAATCCCGAAACTTTTGCTATCCATGTAATATCAATTTTATTTCTGGTCCAGGCACAATTCAGCACAATGAGAATGGAACTACTTTCACCCGAATTAATTTAATACCTTCAGTAACATGGCGCTTATGAAAGCAGTTTAATTGGTTTGTAAAACTCATTTCAGAGTGAATTATGCTGTAACAAAATGTGTCAGTGGGGATTCTGGTCAACTTAACCACAACCTTCACTAATATTGCTTTCGAAAATCATAGATATGAATAACGACAGGCATCATCTTTGGTGGTAGTAGGAATTTATTCAGGAAAAGCTTGTAAGGAAAAATGAATAACGATCGGGTATAATAGAGATCGCGATTCCGCCAAAATAACATTCAGTAATGACGTCATTATACTGCTGTAGTCAATCGCAAGTCATATTTTTAAAGCAGTGATTTCGTTGTAATACAGCATGTAGAGTACCATTATTTTCAAGCAGAAATTAGGTTGTAATACATCCTGGACCAGCATAATACAGTAAAATGAATTTCGGAAAATATTTCTAGAGGATTCTTGCGTTTTACCACGGCAATTCCTGACAGAATCGCGATCTCCAGTAATCCCGATTTATTTTTTTCCTTTAAATGATAGAAAGTATAATATAAAAAATGGGTAAATGTCATTTATCTGAATGATATATTTCGCGATTCGTACATTTCGCATAAACTTTCTCCAAGTTTTTAATAAACTTCATTGTTTATCTTCTGCCAAAAAAATTCTTAGGTTACTTTTTAACCTAGTACTTATAAATGAAACAGCTAATGTAACGTAAACATAAAGTACCCTTCTCCTTACATGAATTTTTGCATCTGGTTGTCGTAGATAAATAAAAAGCAATATGTAAATTTAAACGAACATACTAATTGTAACTTTGTGACAGATAATTGCCTCGCATAATTTTTTTCCCCATGCTCTCCATATTTCTAATATCTCTTCTCACTGCTATTTTGCGGCAGTAATGTCGTCATTGAATTGCGAGTGTCACATCGCTTAAACAGTAAATAGTCATATCCTTGATGATTTAAATCTAATAAAAAAGTTATCTTAAATCTCAATTAATAGCTAACACATGAATCAAAAACTAAGGCTATCATATCTAATGGTGGTAGGAATTTATTATGGAAAAGCTTATAAGGAGAAACGAATAAGTCATTTTTATGATATCTTTCGTTATATGAATATGTTACTCTGGTTAGATTATCAAAGTATTTGGTTAGGATTTTACATAGATAAGTGCATTTTACTTTGTATGACAGAGACTATAATTTCGAAAACGGATGTTATTTATTTGGCTAATATATTTCGCATTATGTTTCTCCGAGTTTTTAATAAACTTAATTGTTTCTTATCGTCTGCCAAAAAATTCTTAGGTTATGGTTTAACCTAATCCTTATAACTGATACAGATAAAATAGCATAAATATTGAATCCCCTTCTACTTAAATGAATTTCTGCATCTAGGTGTAAATAAGCGAAAAGGAAGATGATGGAACGAATGTAATATGGTGGCTGTTGATTGGCGAGTGAAGGCTGGCACGTGACCGTTCTATAGCCAATAGCTGTAGTAGC
Organism: Vandiemenella viatica; assembly: GCA_031002005.1. Taxonomy (NCBI): domain Eukaryota; kingdom Metazoa; phylum Arthropoda; class Insecta; order Orthoptera; family Morabidae; genus Vandiemenella; species Vandiemenella viatica. The sequence goes on along the minus strand of JARYHS010008074.1, from coordinate 218,833,360 downwards.
TATAGACGATGTACACAGACTCCAGATTAGCATTTTATATAAGAGGATATATATACATATATATATATATATATATTAAAATTTTCGATTATTTTTATCATTAATTCATAAATTAACGCCAATGCAACTGTATTATGTAGGTTTATTGCCGTACGCGTTTCGCCTCTCCTCGAGGCATCATCAGCGACGAATCTATTTTAAAGTTTACATTTGATTTACAAACTTATTTGACATAACGCTAAATTTATACATTTTCTTATTATTTACACTTACTATTTACATTAGTGGATTTCAGGATAGTAACCACACATCTTTGCTTTCTCTCCAAAGCATGTTTCAATTACAGCCATTTGTCTTTGCTGTTGTGTACACGATATAAACATTGCGTCTTCTACAATTCGCTTGTTTTTGGTGGCCATCTTATTTTTTTACTGTCAAAGGTGGTGATGCGCTGACGGCGCCGGATTTGAATTTGCGTGGGAGATTTTATATCTAATTATATGTAAGTGTGTGGGTGTATGTATTTGTTAGGTTTATTTCTTTATTGTAGGGTTATTGTATGTTTACCAGTTTGAACAGTGTTTGGTTTGTTAGGTTAATGTGGTCATTCAGTACCTGCTTGCCATTTTTTATTGCTTTTGTGGTTTGTGAGTTGTTTTGCATTGTCTGTGTTGTGGGTGTCCTTGTTTGTTGGGTACTGGGTGGCTGAAGTTTGGTTGTGTTAGTTATTTTCTGTTCTTTCCCCATTTTGTTTGTGATTTTTCTGTTTATTGTGTCAACTCACAAACCACAATATACACTGAAAATAATAGCAAATGGTATTCAATGACATATTCCAACAAATACACCCACAGAATCACAAACATTTTTAAAAAACAAGGCATAAACATTGCTCTACGAACAGACAACTCGATTCAAAAACAGTTAAATACCCACTTAGACAGAGACAACTATCAAAACTCAGGCATATATCAACTGACATGTCACAATTGTGATGCAATATACATAGGACAGACAAGAAGACAGTTTAAAACCAGATACAAAGAACACATGAGGGCACTAAAGTACAGTAACCACTCCACATTCGCCGAACATCTAACAGAAAACGATCACTTACCAACAGACATTAACAAAGACATGCAAATACTCACAATCAACAATTACAGACACAATACCCTCACTCTACAAGAAAACTACCACATACAAAAAGCAATAAAAAATGGCAAGCAGGTACTGGATGACCACATTAACCTAACAAACCAAACACTGTTCAAACTGGTAAACATACAATAACCCTACAATAAAGAAATAAACCTAACAAATACATACACCCACACACTTACATATAATTAGATATAAAATCTCCCACGCAAATTCAAATCCGGCGCCGTCAGCGCATCACCACCTTTGACAGTAAAAAAATAAGATGGCCACCAAAAACAAGCGAATTGTAGAAGACGCAATGTTTATATCGTGTACACAACAGCAAAGACAAATGGCTGTAATTGAAACATGCTTTGGAGAGAAAGCAAAGATGTGTGGTTACTATCCTGAAATCCACTAATGTAAATAGTAAGTGTAAATAATAAGAAAATGTATAAATTTAGCATTATGTCAAATAAGTTTGTAAATCAAATGTAAACTTTAAAATAGATTCGTCGCTGATGATGCCTCGAGGAGAGGCGAAACGCGTACGGCAATAAACCTACATAATACAGTTGCATTGGCGTTATTTTATGAATTAATTTACTGAGCAACTGCGGAAAAATGGCCTTCAACAACATTGCATTTTTATCATTATTATTATTTCCCCTTTTAATCTTTCTTGTGATTAATACTTGCAATTGTATTATCATTGCTCCCCCCACCACCTCCAATAGTCATCTTCATTCTGTGTGTTGTTGTGTTGACTGAAAGACTTGTGTGAGCACAGCCACTTATTTCTTTCAACTTCATAAAATATTGTGAGTTTCTGTGTATTATTCATGTTACTGTTGCCCTCTTGCTTTCAACTTTGGTAAGTGTTTGGTGTAATTTATCTATCTTTTCCATATAAATATTGCCTCGTGGCAGTTCTTTCATTCCATTTTACAGAACACCAGGCAATATTTAAATGGGAAAAAATTATACCCTACACTCACCAAAGTTGAAAGGATGAGGGCAGCAACAACAAAATATAATACACAACACAAAAAACACAATATTTCAGGTAAACCCTTTTTCAAGAAAAATGTGGTCATGCTTTTGCAAGCACTTGCGGTCATCACAGCTACACACAGATTTGAACTGACTATTGGAGGTGGTAGGGGAAGCAATAATAATACAATAAAAAAAATTAATTGCATGAAAGAGAACAACATAAGAAAAAGGAGATCATTAAAAGAGGAGAAATAACAGTAATACAAATTTAAAAAATATAAATAAATAAAATGATTAAAAAAAAATAAGGGCCATATCTTCATAAGAAATTAATTATTCTGACCAGTTTTGGATATAACAGGGACAGAGGGAGATTATCTGAGATTGAGGAACAGGAGAGGGGAAGAGCGGGAGGAGGGGGGGGGGTGTGGTGTCTAGAATGTGCTGGTAGATCATTTCCCACCTGTGGAGTTCAGACTAGGAAGTACTTTGATGGCCCTAACTGTGAAGCAGTTATTGAATTCACTAATTTTATAAGTGGCAAGTAACAGGGTGGTCTAGATTTAGGGAATAAACTGTCTGTGACCATTCATTCTGATGGAAAATGTGCTGGAATGGAGGCCAATGTAAAAATTTTGGCAAAGCATGACCACATATTTCTATGTTCTTGATAAAGGGTTCTATCTGAAATATTGTGTTACTGTTGCCCTCTTCCCTTCAATTTAAGTAAGTTTATCTTTTTCTTCTATTTAAATATTTCCTCACTGTAACCGAGTATGCCAAGTAAAACACAAATTTATCAATTCAAAATGTTCAGGTTTAGTTCCAAGAAATGCTTCATACTGATGGGGAAATTTCACGCCAACTAAGGTTTAGTTCTGTCTCGCTTTATTTTTTAATTTTGAGCCCTCATTTCATTTCATTTTCTAAAACAACGGAAACACTGACAAATCACACTTATTATGTATCACAGAGTTAGTTGCACAATTATTTAGGGCACCAAGACAACTGCCTCCAATGATTCTACTCCTTTTCTAAAATTTCTAGAGAGTACAACTTTTAGTGGATCATTCTCAATTTAATCTTTAACAAATATTAAAATTTTGTTTTGATTTAAACTAATGCTACCAATTTCACAAAAAAATATTTTTTGTGCTTTTTGGAATATGTGGATATTTGTTGCACATAACTAATATTGTCAAATAGTTGAACTTTTTACTATTAATATTCCTAAGCATCAAGAAAAACTGATTTCATGCTCTGACAAATTTGTGTATCTTGTTTACTCACAACCGAATTCAGATAAATTGGTTCCACCAGAGTTTTGGAGAGCTAATTTATTTACGACTCCCTCAATCATCATTCATTCATACCACAGATATCTCTTAATTTTGACCGGGATATAAAGAAGGATATGAAAAGTTAACCGGTCACCACAGATGAAAGCAGGAGGGGCATCAACTGAAATATAACAACACTGATCCACTTCAAATTGCAATATTTAAACATCTTGACATTTCATGTTTCTGACCATTTAATGAGCATACTTTGAAATGAAATTATCAGCTAAAATAAGCCAATAGTGATCTCTCTTCATATGGATAAAAGATGTTTTACTTTACAGTAGAACTCCAACTATCCGAATCAATTGGGACCGGACCCCATTCAGATAATCAAAACTTTGGATAATCGGATTATTTCCGAAAAAGGGTCTATTTTAATTAATTATTGTATGTATGCTAAAATGCCTTCTTTTAAAAGGTTTTTTTTTTTTTTTTTTTGGTGCTTTTGCACTTCATGGACGAAAATTTCGCCGTACCACTTGGTAAACAATGCTGCAGTCATCCGAAATTGGGTGTTTTTTTATAAAAGAGGGAAGCTTTTCGCAGTACGTTTCCATCATAATTAAAAAAACAATTAGGATAATTGGCGATCTGGATAACCGGAGTTCGGATAATTGGAGTTCTACTGTAATTGTGACGGAGCACACTGTAAGGTAACATAAAAATTTTGTAACTTTGTAACAAAATTTGTTCTCAGAACAGCAAGTTCAGTTAAACAGCGTTGCAGACCAGTTTTAAAGTCATTTGTTTACATAATTCAAGTCATTAGTCAACATTTTTACAGTCGTGAGAAAATGTTTGAAAAACCAGTATCTCCTGAGATAGTGTCTACTTTAGAAATTCATAATAAATCAAGGGAATCAGATAGCAACTTCAAAACTACACACCTTATAGATAAAAAATACGTAGAATTGTTTAAAACACGTTTCAGAGCTGTGACTTAAACATTTTAAAAGATATCAATTTCGAGATTATAACAATTTCAGCTCAAAATGTTAGAAAATAGTAAACAAGGTGATCTTAGTACCAAATGAAAGAGAAATAAATTAGAGGCAGATTAAAAATTATTTGAGCTCCATAACTTTAATACTGAGGAAGATATAAACATTTTTAGAATTTCAGAAATTAATTTTTTATGACCAAATCATTATTTACAATTTTTTTAATAAGTATTGATTTTAATATTCATAAGTTAACCTAGCTACTGTCAAAATTTCAGACAGGAATTTCAGATAGGAATTTATTTACGCACATTGAGGAAATCGGACGACAAAATCCACAAGCGTGAAGGACTACATTTGATCAGAATGTGGGACATCTTTCATGGGAAACAGGAAAATGAAGCATTCCTGCGAGCTTTCTATAAACAGCAGCCCCAGGCTCTTCTCTGGGCCAGTCTTGGAAAATCAGTGAGAGTGTGACGAAGCTACTATGTGGCTAGACAGAAGAAGATGCTCTGGCGAACGTGTTGAACTTTGAAGCTCTCATGTGGCGAAATTAACACACCTCATGTGACTGTAAAGTCAGTTAGGGGTTGTGAAGTTGGTCTGTCTCGAATGTGTTAATTGTTTATGCAATTAAAATTCTTTGGTTATGATTTCTGATGCCATTAAGTTTGTGACTTTATAATGTTTTGGAATATATGGTTTAACAGTTTCAATTGCAATAGTGACTTTTAATGACTATATACATTTCCTAAGTTGGGGCTAGATCAATTCAGGCGGTGGCCAAGGTTAAGTAAAGCACAAACTATATATCAAAAGGCAACAGCGCATGGCTGGAGTTAAGGCAGAACGGTTTAGCACCATCCATGGTGTAACGTTTCGTCTTACAACATGCTCTGGTGGAAATTTCCCTACACTCCCATTATTCCCATTCCTGTACTCATCTACTTATACCCTCTTTCAGAATTTTTTGTAATTTATTCCAACCTCTGGCCCCGTATAGCTATCAAACAGAAAGAAAAATCTTCCCACACCCTTATGCCCAAAATTGTGAGCCAGCTTGCGGTCATATTTTCCCTTCCATTCACATTTCCTAATTCCCAATATATTTCCATGCCACATCTATACTATTATAAATCTGTAAGCAAGCTGCGTTTGTAGTGAGGCTTGATCTCTAATAACGCAAAAACTACCGCATCAATTTGCATGGTGTTTCCAAATTTTTAAAGCTAATGTTGCTGATCAACATCTGCAGAAGTAGCTAACGACTAATATGTACCATGGGAAGAAGAAAGTCAGTAAAAAACTTCAGAAATGTGAAACTGTAGACCACAGATAATTATACACATTCAGACGGTCACTCCTTTCATAAAGAGACCTGATAAAATTTAGGATTTCCCTTTTTTTTTTACTTCTGCGATTCATTTTTCTGGACCGCAGTACTTCAAAATAAAAAGAATACGTGAATCAAGTATAATTAGCATTTACTTGAATCGTAACAGGTCTGTTGAATTACGAAAAAGTTATATTACTAATATTGAAGACGACATGTATTGTCTCTGGTAGACTGTTATACAGTTTGTCTCTGGAACAAAACTGCTACGTGAATGCTGTACACTACAGCCACAATAAGCCAATACTTAATACGAAATTCAGTTTTTTCTCGAAGAGCGATGTCTGAAAAACAGCTATTATAAATATCAGCAAGTAATAAAACATACTTCTTTCATAATGACTTGTGCGGAATTGCACATATTTGGAAGTACTTTATTCGATTAATATGTCTCATGGCTATAACGTGCAAATATAACTAGGCATCCGAAAATTCAGGTACATGCGACTCAAATAATTACATAGAAAATACGGATATATTGAAAGAAACACAAATAAAAAAAATTTCATATCCTAATGATACACCGCGTAAATTATAAAGCTAAAAGCATCGTCCCTTTGGCCTATAACAAAGCATATCAGCTGTCATCACTGTCCAGGTTGCATTTCAATCGATTTACAACTTGCGATAATTTTGCCACTCAGAAATAATTGCTTGAGTTACATGCACATTAGTACATATACTGTACCGTGATCCATTTTGACATTTTTGAATTAATTATATCTGACTAAAATAATGACAATAATGATACGACGATTTGAAACCAAGATTAACTCCAATTCACGTAAATTTCTATTTTAAAGCAGGAATAATTGATGGTGTATCAACATAAAATAAAAAGCAATATCCAAACAGCAAAAAATAAATAAATCAGAAAAAATTGAGATGCTGTGATTATTGGTAACGAGTTTTTATTTCAAATATAACTAGGCATCCTAAAATCCTATTCTACACCGCGTAAATTTTAAAACTAAACCCGTTATGCCTGATGCTAAACAAAACGAGTCAATTGTCATCTGGTCCAGGCTGTTGTTTCGCCAGGTACTTACATGCGACTGAAATAATTACATAGAAAATACGGCTATATTGAAAGAAACTTAAATTAAAAATGTTTCATATCCTAATGCTACACCGCGTAGATTATAAAGCTGCATGCATCGTCTCTTAGGCCTATAACAAAGCATCATATCAGCTGTCAGGTTGCATTTCAAGCGATTCACAACTTGCCATAATGTTGCCACTCAGAAATAATTGTTTCAGTTACATGCACGTTACTACATAAACAGTACCATGATCACATCTCGACATTTTTGGATTAATTATATCTGACTGAAATAATGACAGTAATGATACGACGATTTGAAATCAAGAGTAGCTCCAATTCAAGTAAATTTCTATTTTAAAGCAGGAATAATTGATGGTGTATCAACATAAAATAAAACCCATATCCAAACAACAAAAAATAAATAAATCAGAAAAATTGAGATGCTGTGATTATTGGTAACGAATTTTTATATTTCAGCACACTTCCAAGAGGACTAAGTCGTAGATTACTGCTATATTTACATAAATTTATGGCACCGCGGTTATGTTGCAATCCTCGGTATCCACATTTAAAAATAAACTTTTTTTAGTCAAGTATCATGGAAACAATGTTTTTCATTATATCCACAGATACATCCTTAACAAAGCTTATACCTAGCTATATAATCCCAGGCAAAGTTTACACATAAAATCGCCAAAAAAAATTACACATAATGATTATAATATCAGCTTTCTTAACGTTACAACTGTTATATTTCCATTTAAATTTTCGGTACCATGGTTAACGTGGAATCCTCCATATCAGCATTTAAAAATATTATGTTTTAGCTGAGTTAAATATCGCTTTCAGAAATAATATTATTTATTACTACCACAGATATTCTACATTGTAACCAATTTTATGCTCATCTATATACTCGCAGCCAAAGTTCACGCATAGTGATAATTGCAGCTGTGAAAACGTTTTAATTGTTAGTGCTGTGAGTTGGGTAAGTATAAAAGTTTATGATATGCCCTTGCGAAAGAGATCTAATCTGTCGGGGTCAACTTCTGCAGCTAAAAGATGTCGCCGAAATCGGCTAAATGAGAGTGAAATAGACCGACAACATCGTCTGCAATAGCTAGAGCAAATGAAAGTAACCTGCACCGAGAAAAGCGATTGACCGGGTTCTATACGCTAAATCCACAGCTTCTGAAAGCGCACAGAAGAAAGAATGTCGTTTGAACCGTGAAAGCCTTTCTAAACAATAAATGTTTATATTTCGCACAATAATTACAACCACGAATTACTACTGTTAATTTTTCAGGAACCTTTTCTACTATTGAATCAATTGCATCACGTTAAAATATGAATAAAACAACTCTCTAACATCAGTATGAAAACCGACCTAACGTATTAACCGAAACAAACGAAACTATTCAGAATACATTAACAGTTCATGCCTTTCCACGTTAATGTCTGATAAGAGAATAAAATCGGTAAATAATTTCTACACCTCCAAGGCACGCGCGCGTGAAGCAGCGGGCAAATGCTAGTCATTAATATATTGCTTGTACACTCCCATAACTGTTTTCACCCTCCCTTTATCTTCCAAAGAATCCCAACTCCTTTATCATATCAGTTACTGATTGTGTTCGAGTAGCCTTTCTATGCACCCCCACCAACTTGTGTATTTGATACCTAAAATGAGGGTCCCATACTACACCACCATATTCAAGCAACAGAGCGACCAAAGTTTTGTAACCCAGTTACCTTACTTCTCCAGAACATCTCCTCGCCACTCTCTCCAATAAGTGAAAGGTTTTGAAACCTTTTCCTTCTACATCTCCAATGTGTCCTGCTAGTCATGATTGTTTTCACACATTCTACCAAGATATTTTCATTTCAAGTATTCAACAAGCAGTTCTTTCCCCTAACTTACTATCAACATCAACATTTAGTTTTTTTTACCTGTGTACCTAATAAGCTCAATCTTCTTTGCATTTATCTTCATCCCATGCTGACCTACCCATCTTGACATCATGTACAGATCACCCTGCAGCTATTCACAGTCTTCTACCATTTTGATCTCATTATGAAGCAATTACGTTATCTGCAAACAACCTAACTTTTGATGGTAAACCATCAGCACAGTCATTTAATAGATTAATGAAAAGCAATGGTCTCAATACACTACCCTGTGGCACTCCCATTTTCACTTCCATTACTTTTGATAGTGCATTTCCTACCCTATCATTTTTCTTTCTACCTTTTAATAATTCTTTTATAAAGCAAATCACTATTTTATCCTCTCTAATAGTTTTTACCATATTTATCACCATTTTATGGTTCATTGTGGGAAATGCCTTTGAAACAATTTGGCCTCCCTTGTCTATATTATAAGAAATATCTTGCATAAGGCCTACTAACTGAAATTTGTATGAATATCCTTGCCTAAAGCCATGTTGTCAACTTGAAAACGACTTACATGCCTCACAGACTTCTGATGTGGTTGCATATTGATCTCTCCATTAATTACCTACCGCTGATGACAAAATGATTGGCCTGTAATTTTCGACCCTATTTGTCATTCCTCCTTTATGGACCAGCAGTACTATCACGTATTTGCAATCCTCTGGTAAGCAACATATATGCATATTCAATTTAAATAATGTTTAAAGATAAGGTACAATGTCACATCCTGTAATATTTAAGACATCTATATTAATATCATCTACACCAGCGACTTTATGATTTTTTAGCTTTCTTGGTTCCTTCATGATTTCCTCGTAATGAATTTCAAATCTTTTTAATCCGTTTATTTCTAATTGTGTGGATATGCTCATTCTTCAATTTAAACCTTCCCATTCCTGAATCATAGTCTCTACTGATCTCACCAAACCAATTACTTAAAATCTCCACTTTTTTTTCAAAATTCTCGATAACTTCTTTTCCATCTTTATCTATAATTGTCTCAACACTAGAGTCATGCAGACACTGTCTAGGCTCGCTCGGTTTGTCCCTGCCAGCACAATCTCTGCTGGCCAAATGCCAGAAATACAGTGCAGAGGATGGCGCCTGGATGTAAGCTCAAACTGTCATTTTGGTGTCGTGTGGTGACGAAGCGATTCTAGTACTTGCTCTGTACAATCGGAATATCGGCAATTTGTATGACACTACTCATCACCCTCCTTTCCCCTCAGTTTTCTAACATAACCACAGAAATTTCTAGAGGCATTTATCAGTGGTCCCCCTCCACCAATAATATTCTTCATAAACCCATCTTTAGCCAACTGCTTTGCTGTTATTAATTCCTTTTTTAATTATTTCAAGTATTCCCTACTGCCTTGCTGTCTCTTTACCCTGTTGTGTTCATTGTAGATTACTTTATGAAGTCTAATAATGTAATGAAATGTTGTGAATACTTTGCACACCTAATGTCACCTGTTATGCCCAATTAGACATTGTGTTATTAGTAACATAGATTCTAATTATTAACCCCCACCATGTTCCTGGCTAATAGTCACTCTGTGAGCCAGTCTCACACTAACTTACCTCTCCCTCAATGTTTTGTAGTTTAAAAAAAGACTAAAACCTGAAAATTTCAATGTCATTTGAGTTTTTGCCAGTTTTACCCCACAGTAATCATCTAAGATAAGCATTGGTTCATTTCCCTAACTTTATTTGTAATTACTATAATAAGTTTGACAACTCTTCAACAATTATGGCTTCCAATAGTGTGGTCACAAAATCATTCACCCGACAAATAATCTTCAGACTAAAAATTGTCAAGTTAACTGCAATAAAATTTTGGAGGTCCATAATTGTATAGACAATTGTAATAAAGGTTGGCACCCACTCAAAAACTTAACAATTTCAAATAATTGTAATCTTATGTGGAGTGACTTTTCAGTTATTTGAAAATAATCATTCCCTTTTGAGAGCATGTTGATAAGTAGATAAAAATTTATTTTTTCCTGAGTCATGGAAGGCAGCCTTCTAATTTAAATGATTTTCATACCTTCTTACAATATTATATACTTGGTTGCTCAGTATCTAACAGACTAAGATGTATCACAGTTAAAAGGCTGAATCTACACTTGATGTGTGAGTCAGTGACTGTCTATTAAACTCATGGTTAATTCTCAACATTACAGAAACAATTTGAAGATATTAATTACATCATTACACCTTGATCACATTTTCTGATGACCACTCTATAAGGAGTTCCTTGGCTCGATTAGATCCCAGCAGGTGATGACATCTTTACTGAAATTCACATATTATGCAGTTCGCATTTTAATATGAACTCCCTGAACTTTTCAGATTTAAGCAGTAGGACAGTCCACCTGCTGGCAGCTGTTTCTACCAGCAATGTTCCATACCTCAGCTTTTCCACTGATTTATCGGTTCCTGCAAGGCAATTTAACCCTTTCCGTACATAAAAAGAAGAGACGTTCTCAAAGGATCCACATAACAACCAAGTCGACAATTAACTCTAAAGCAACAACAACAATTTCAAAAGATCCCTCCTTCGACAATTAACTCTAAAGCAACAATAACAATTTCAAAAGATTCCTCCTTCCTTGCCATTATGATGTAGTCATTATCTACAAGATTATCCTTCCTGTTACTCTCTGTATTCTCCTGAAGAGGGTTCTCTACCATCCTCTGTTTAACTATTCTTTGGGCATTTGGGATGCCCTGTGACCTGCCTGTGCTGCAGGCAGTGGAATTTTTTGGTTATTTTCTTATTTTGTTCCACGTGTTCAGAGGAACTAAAAGGCGAGTGACATGGAGCCACCAAATAATGTCACCAAGCCCAATATAACGTGTGTGCAGAAGCTGTCTTTCAGGTTGTAAGCCAGATATTGATTTGCCACACTACTCACACACTTGGCATGTAGCAAACCTTGAGTTGAGGGTAGATTTTTTCTTTAGAGCTTGGACCATCCTCACAATCCAGGTGGTGAAGCCAAGATCCCCATTCTCCAATACATATGATATCTCACCGCCGTGCCCTGCAGTGGTCGTTGAAGTATTCACAGAGTTTACCAGTATTAGGGAAATGGTGGTGCTCACCAATTCTTAGCTAAGGTACCGTGGATTCACCAAACCTGCACCTGGCACTTTAAATACCAGGATCCTTCGGTGAAAAAAAAAAGGAAAGAGAAAATTATTATCACAAGGTGTTAATATCAACCAAAAATAAATTAACAGTCAATTCAGTCATCGAAAATCCATATCTATAAAATGAAAACCAGGTAAGTTTGAGCTAGAAAAGCTCAGGAACTACTGAGCAGATTTCGATGGGGTTTTCACCATTTGAAAGCTTAGAATCTCAATTGATCTGTTTTGTATGTCTTATGTTTGAATGTTAAATAATGCTGAAGCATTAAATGAGATTATGAAGGTATGGTAAATAATACCAAAGATGGAACTGCTAGATGTCGCATACTCAGCAGTAAACACACAACTACAATGTAACTGGCCATACCCTTTAATAAAAGCAATAAAAGCAGTTTAAATAATAACTATGTTGCATACTCTACACTAAATGAAACTTGAAATATTCTTTCCTTTAATTTGGGGTATTCAGTTTTTAAATGCTATAGATGGACTTACTGAATGGGAGAAACTAATAATGAAAAAACAAACGATTTTTTTTTGATGACGATCTCTGGCAGCACAATTACAATGTCTCTAGCTACCATCATCAAGGTTCTGTACACAATAAAAAAATAATTTATTTATGATAATAATATTATTATTCTGGATTGATTATATTCAGGTAACACTAATCCTACAATTTCCCTGGCATTCTAGATAGTACAATAATATTTAATTAAATTGCAATGGAGAGCATGCTCTGGTGGGAATTTAACTATACACACATCTTCCCCCTTTTCTGCACCTGCCTACATTTGCCCTCTAAAAATTTTAACATTAAATTCTTTGACCGTTTTTGGTAAATTATTCATCATTTGCCATCATTATTCCAATCACTTACACCCTTACCAAAAAAAGGCCTCGCATTCAGGAGGACGGCGGTTCGAATCCCCGTCCGGGCATCCAGATTTGGGTTTTCCATGGTTTCCCCAAATCACTCCAGGCGAATGCCGGGATGCTTCCTTCAAAAGGCCATGGCCAAATTCCTTCCCATTCCTTGCCCCCATCCTTTCCCGTCTCTAAAGACCACGTTGTTAAAAAGGGACGTTAAACTGTTACAAAAAAAAAAAAAAAAAAAAAAAAAAGAGAGAGAATCTTCCCACACCCTTGTGCCTTAAATCAAGTGCCACCTTGTGGTCATGATCATCTTTTCCCTTCCATGTACTACTTTTCATACCTACACCAATATCTTTCCATGCCTCATCACCAATATACGACTTGTACACTCCTATGACCTTCTTCGCCCTCCTTCTGTCTGGCAATGAATCCCATTCCAGCTCTGTTATCATATCTGTTACTGATTGCGATAATTTCCAATAACAAATCTAGCAGCCCTTTTTTGCACCCTCCTGTATTTGATACACAAAATGTGGGTTCCATACTACACTACCACATTTGAGAAATGATCTGACCAAAGTATTGTAGCCCCATTCCTTTACTTCTTTCGAACATTCCCTCATCACTCTCTCCAAGTGCAAAATTTTGAAACCTTTTCCTACCACCTACCACGTGTCCTGCCCAGCTAAGCTTGTTAACAAATGTAATGCCAAGATATTTACACTTCAAGTCTTCACCAAGCAGTTCTTTCCCCACCTCATAATCATAATCAACCTCAAGTTTTTTATTTGTGTACTCTATTTCTCATCCCTTCTTTATGTACAGTACTACTATCACACTTTTCCAGTCCTCTTGTAAGCAGCAAGTATCCAGACTCAATTCAAATAATATTTCAAGATAACGTACAATGTCACATCCTGCTATCTTTAAGATATCTGTAGTAATATTATCTACATTAGCCCTGTTATGTTTTTTCAGCTTTCTTATTTCCTTCATGATATCCTCAGAATGAATTTCAAATTTTTTGGTTTCTTCATTTCCAATTGTGTTGTTAAGCTCATTCTCCAAATTAGGCCCTCCCGTTTTTGATTCATTGCCCCTAATACTCTCACTAAACCAGTTATTTAAAATCTCTGCTTTTTTTTCTTTCAAATCCTCAGTAACTTCTTCTCAATTCTTATCTATAAGCTTCTGAACACACTCCCTTCCTTTTCTTACATAGCCATAGAAATTTCTAGATGCATCAGTCAATGGTACCCCTGCACTGAAAAGACTCTTCATAAACCCATCTTTAGCCACCTTCTTTGCTATTATTAAATTTTATTCCCATCGTGGATCTGCAATTAGTATCACTTTGATCATCTATTTCCTTCCCTTCACCAGCAGTCCCTAACCTAAAAAAGGCACAGTCCTGACCCATCATCACTGGAAATGGGCTCCCTTATTGCTTTAGCTAACAACTCAGAAAGTACCCCCTTGCCCCTACTATTTAGGTGTAGGCCATGCCTAGTGAAACCCCACCTACCAATGGTGTTCACAGGCACAACCCCTAACATAGAACTAATGTCTTTCCAAAGTAGCACTTCCGTTTCCACATTTACCCGTCTCACAGCATAGTTTAATTGTGACCGGTCATGGCAACTTAGACCCTACATGAGCTCCACCGTGGTATGCTGTGCCTCCTTCACCACCTTCCTCAGGTCACTATTTATACTACAACTCGCATTTCTATCAATACTATTCCCCTCATCTTCCCACTATCACCACTCTATTATCCTTATTGACTCCTACAAAGTGAACCTATATACTCTATTACCTTACCTAATGTTGCACTAGGTTTGAAAAAACTTGTGACCTGGTAACCTGTACCTAACTGATCCTGCATAAGAGGACCTACACCTCTCACATGAAGGTAATGACTAATATAGCTTTCATTCTTTTTACTATCGATTATGTCTTATAGTAATTCATTTTCGAGGCTTCAATAAAAGTCTGAATATCTCACATTTTGAGCACAAAATATATTCATTCACTTCACAGTGACTGATGTACCTTTAGTGTTGGGAATATATAGAGTTTTGGAAAATTGAACGTTTTCACATTACATTCAGCACTATACATGTGAGGTTCTGACATAGTTTAACTTTTATTCAATTTATATAATTTATTGCATTGTTTAGTAATTTCTACGACACATGGTGCTGCAATTTGTAATTCGAAGATACAAATTGAAAGTAAATAAATTTTTCTTGTCATATCTGACTTAGGTGTTACAAATATCTAATGTCAAAAATTAGTTATAGGTGTAGTTCCTTGTGTTTTTGGTGATTATATTAGGGTCAAGTTTATATTGAGATGCAGTGAATGTTTAATTGTGAGTGCATTATTCCAGTTCATACAGTAGTGTATGATGAAATTAATTGTGATAATTTATGCTACACGAATAAGGAATCCTGATGTAAACAACATTGTTATTACCTGAAATGTATTTTGTGATGCATTTCATATCTTTAAGCATTTCTGCATAGTTTGATTTGTAGAGGCAATATTAGTTGAGATTTTGGTTTGGTTGATCTTGTTATAGAATAAGGCACGAGGATTTTTGTTACTATTTGTAATTAATATTAGTGCTATTTTATTGATGACCTGTATTGGGATGTAAGATACTCCCCGATTTTATTCTGGTCCAGGCCACGTTTCAACGTACCTAACAACCACTTCTAGTAAGAACTAAAGCACTCATCGTATATGTCCAACATGTATGTCCCTGTTACTTGGTAGAAATTTTCTCTCATCCAGGTAGCATTTCAAAATAACCACCTCAATTTAGGTACATTCAAGGTAGATAAGAATCCATCTTATAATTGAAATTTTTGTCACATCTAAAATTCTTCAATTTCAATTTGTCTTATGAAGTTAGATGAGAATGCATGATGAAATTGAGGCATCTCGGTTATCGTAGAATCCCCTGCGTTTGCATACACACACAAGCTATATTGCTTGATGGCATAGATGATGCACTTATTGTAGAATGATTTTTCATAAAAGTTTATACACGTTTCTGATTGGATGATTAACGTTATAGTAGTAAATCGATGAGGAATTTCTTTTCTGAGAAGAAAACTTAAATGTGTTCTTTAGATCTATGAGGGTAAATTCAAACAGTTTTGAAATACAGAAAATAAAAACTGAGTCAAAACTGATTCAGCAATTTTCAGATAATGCTATTCATAAAAAAAATGTGTCATTACATCTTAAGACAGACGCCAAACTTTAACGCCGGGATGCTTCCTTCAAAAGGCCATGGCTGAATTCCTTCCCATTCCTAGCCCCCCATCCTTTCCCGTCTCTAAAGACCTCACTGTTAAGAGACGTTAAGCAGTTTTAAAAAAACTTTAACTTTGACTCTCAAGCTTTCAAATCTTGAAAATCCATTTAAAATTTGTATTTTATGCATGATGCTTGAATGAGCAGACCCACACCACATACATTTTTATGTATGTGGTATGTATTAATGCTCATACAATACATGTTTCGATTTTCGACCAGCAACATTAGCAGATGTTGTAATTAGATTGAAATGTAGCCTGGATTAAAATGGAACAGACATTCCATATCAAAGAATCTAACACACCTCATTTTTAAACTGTGCAGCTTAATCACTGTTTAGTTTAGTATCGGAAATGGCTGGTACCAAATTAATGAATTAAATACAAATTTTTTCAGATGAATAAAAATAGTGTATGGGTAAATCAACTTCAATCCACCCCTTTCTTGGTAGGGGGCAGATGAACTTAGATTTGCTTTAATTCTAGATATGGATGGTGCAAATTTTATAAAACTTGGTATTGCTTGAATAAAAATAGTGTATGGGTAAATCTATGCCAACTCTACTAGGCAATGCTGGGAACTCCGCTAGTTAAAACGTAAAAAGTAAGCTCTTACTTCTATCAATTCTTATGTGATAATTTGAATTAGAAGGTTTTTATTTTTTTAACAAACATACCTTCTTTCCACTATTTAAACCAGAGTAGAAAGTCCTTCAGTTCTGTCAAAATACATACAGTATTCTTCATCCAATTCTTTTACTAATACCATGAAATCACGATGCAGCTCGCAAAGTAAAAAGAGAGAGACCATCATGAATGGAATGTTTCTGTAACACCTATGTGAAATACTACACAGTATACTGCTAAATTGTGATCATATAATAAAACTGTGTAATGTGTTCCGATATGAAATGATATTTCCTAAAGTGTTACAGTTGCAGTTGAAGTCTTGAAATCAGTAGCCAACTACGCTACAATAATATTGAATCTCTGTACACGAGGCCTTATTTATGGACATTCATATATGGTAAGGGTGCTTTTGTTTGTAAAATTGTGTATAAAAAAATGTGTATATTAAGATAATGTATGTTACTACACCGAATTAAAGAACATAGTTTTGAGGATTAAAATCCTCATGAAAGAGGTGTTTTAAATGTACAAATATAATTGCTCTTTTGACATCAGAGAGTGTGGTTGGTGAGAGTTAATACTAGGGTCTGTTATGACAGAGGACGTATTTGCTCCCCTGACTAGCCAGGTTTTTCATTGTTTACAGAAAACTGTCCACACGAATGCCAGGAAGGCTCTATTAAAGGGCTATGGCTAAGATCCTTTCCATTCCTTTTCCCAAAAATATATCACAGCACCAGTGACCTTGATGTCAACAAGTCATAAAGCCCCAACCAAAAAAAAGTATATAGCATCTTAACTGTTATTGGCTCTTACACTACCTCTCCATCTTCTCTCTCCAACAGTGAAATTTCAATGGTCTGAACTTTCACTGGAGTGAACGAACTTCCTTCTGATACATTTCTTAGTGTCTCTCCATCCTCTTTAGCAGTCTTCCTTACATGTTGAAGCTGTTCTTCAGCAACCTCTAGCTGCTGTTTCAGGTTAGAAGTTTCTAAAGAAAAGCGTTCCTCTAGTTCCTCTATCTGCTTCTGTAACAATGCAATTAACATATATTTAACAATAATAACCAAATACGAAAGGCATTTGGGCAGTGAAAATAAAGTATAGGGAAAATAACCCATCACTTACCACAGCTGAAGGCTGGAGGGCTGCAATAAATACACAAAACACAATTTTACAAAATTTTTGCTTAACACCTTACTCAATTAGAGAGATGGGAGACATATAGCAAGGGTATATGTCACACCTACATGCCTACTGCATGACTGGGCTGCATTTAGAGAACATGGTGGATGTAGCAAGGGTGGAGTGGAGTTTCTAAAACAGAGTATACAATCTATGAAAAAACAACATGGTTGGTAAAGATAAAACACACAAATAGATGCACATGTACAGGGTGGCACAGAATAGACTCCCTAGTTTCAAACACTCACTGTAGAGTGCGCAGGTGGGTTAGCGGAGTGGGAGTAGTGGCGTTAGGTGGGGGAATCGACGCCATTTTCATTTCAGTAGTCGCCATGCAGTGGGCTGGTGAGCATTGAGGCTTTGTCGTAGAAACGTTCTTTAAAAACAATGATAGTGTGGTGGCGACACAGAGGGCTTTTCGTAGGGGGTTTGGTTTGGCTCGTCATGACAGGGTTCCTGATGGTAAATCCATTAGGAAATGGATTGCTAGTGTACAGGCTACAGGATCTGCACTTCCTAGAAAACCAGCTGGGCGACCTAAATGTGTGAGGACACCTGGAAACATTGTGGCAGTGAGAGCGTCTACAGAACAGTGTCCATTGCACTCTGCGTGGAAACATGCTGTTGCCCTTGGAATATCGACCAGAACGGTAAGGCGAATTTTACACACTGACCTTCATTTACACCCCTACAAGATGATGGTAGTTCAAGAATTGAGTCTACAAGACTGGGTGAAACGTACAGATGCTTGTAATGAAATTTTAACCTCTGAGCAACCTGATCCTATTCTGTGGTCTAGCGATGAAGCGCATTTTCACCTTTCCGGCACAGTTAATAAGCAAAATTTTTGTTACTGGGTGACTGAAAATCCTAGTGAACTTCACCAAAAACCTCTTCATAACCCCAAAGTGACAGTTTGGTGCACCGTGTCCTCCATAGGCATTATTTGGCCTTACTTTATTGAATCTCGAGGTTTAACTGTTACCTCTGAGCGTTATTGTGACATGCTGGTGAACTTTCTTCAACCTAAAATGGAAGAGATGGTCAGCAATATGACACACAAGCCTTTTGGTTTCAACAGGATGGTGCCACGACTCATACCGCCCTTCGTTCACGCCAAATCCTGCAAAGACTGTTTCCCGGCCGCCTGATCTCCTTATGAGGTGATGTTCCATGGCCCTCTGGCTCCCCAGATTTGAGCCCATGCAATTTTTTTCTTTGGGGATATCTCAAAGCTGAGGTTTACAAAGTTCGACCAAGGACCTTGGAAGCTCTTAAGGAGGCAATTACAGATGTCATCGCTGGAATATCAGAAGATATGCTGAGAAGAGTTTTCGAAAACATTTTTGAATGACTCAATATGTGCATCGCTCGCCAAGGTCGTCACCTAGATGAACTAATTTTCAAATCCAAATGAAAATAAAATGGCACTGAATGTAGTTTTGGGAAATTAAAACGTGTTAAAATTATCTTTGTTTGTTCTTTTTCAATTCGCCCGTCAAATCAGGGAGTCCATTCTGCCCCACCCTGTAAGTTAAATATAATCCAAATACATAAATATGGAAGAATCAATGGAAAAAATACACAAAGGATGAATGAATAAAAAATAATAAATCAACAATGAAAGATGCTTTTATTGGTAGGGTCTTATTGGAGCTTAAGGTAGGTATATGCTGGTGTCCAGATGGTCCTGTTGGTAAGGTAGTTCTTATCTATAGAGTTCAGGAAGTGGCACTAGTTTCTGACTGACAGCTCTTAATGTTAAACAGCTATTGAGGGTATGTGAGTTGTGGAAATTGGCAGGGAATAACACTGAATGGTCTTAAGATTGAGTGGTCTGCTAAAATGTGTGTGGGCAGTGGATAGGATTGTGGGGAGAGAGTGAGCATTTAAGGAAAAGAGTGTAGGACTTCATGCTCATGTTGCAGGTTCTGGTTACTGGAATCAAGGTCAGCAGAAAACTGGGCGATGAAGGTGGAGCCTATAGTTAGTTTTCAGAGAATGAGAGCAGTTGTATTGGAGGTGGGTGGCAATCTTAGAGTTCTGATTTTCTATGAGATCACCAGTGTTTGCCAACAAATCCTTTCCTGCATATTTGGCCCAATTCGTCACCTCAATAAACTATTTCTGCTTCAATTCTCAAGTATATCACAAGAATTGCAACACTTCCAAGGGTACCGACTTATCCCACATTAAACCCAACTATTCCTGGGCCTTTTGGAGGAAAATTTCCTGAAACGTGTCCAACTAAATTCCAATGTGTCGTTAAGATACATAGATATTTTAACAATAAAATGAAATACAATATATTCATTTTCTATTGATCCCAATATAAGAGACTGGCTCTTTGGGAAGTTGTCAATTTACAGATAAACAGTTGCATAACAAAATAACATGTACACCAGTAGATGTACAGTCATAGCATACATGGTAAATTAATTATGTAAACTACATTTACGCAAGCTACTGGCTACTGGCAGTTATTTACCTTAGAAATAAATTCAACAGAGTAGAAGGAGTTGTCAATTAAAAATTCTTTCAATTTTTTCCTGAATTTATTCTTATCATCTGCTAGACATTTAATATGTGTTGGGAGCTTATTGAAGATATGTATCCCTGAATATTGGATCCATTTTTGAAAAAATGACAGTGACTTGTAATCCTTGTTTAGATCATTTTTACTTCTAGTGCCATAATTGTGTATTTTACTATTTGTTTCAAACAAAGTATAATTTGTGACTACAAACGACATTAATGTGTATATATACTCAGACGCTAATGTTAAAATCCCCAATTTCTTGAACAGCTCCCTACAAGAAGTTCTATTGCTAACCCCACACACAACTGTTATTACTCACTTTTGGGCTCTGAACACTTTGTCTCTATGGGTAGAATTGCCCCAGAATATTATTCCACAAGTAAGGAGTGAAAATAAGCAAAGTCAATTTATCAGCAACAGATAATTTTTTTTTTTTATTAAGTATATCAACAATTGAAAAATTAGATTGTACTGAATTTTCTTTGATAAAAATATCATTACCTGTTTGATTACTTTTTCCTATTTCCTTTTTTACAATGTCCCACATTGTCTTAATTTTACTTTCAGAATCATGAATTTTATGTTTGTAGTACATACTTTTAGATTCTTTAATAACCTTTTTCAGTATTTTGCAGTACTGTTTGTAATGTGTTTTAACATTAGCACTCTCACTGTTCCCAGAGTGTGACAGAACAGAATAATTTCATAAGAAAATCATATTTTTGTGCCATGAAATTAAACAAAAAATGATATATTTACTCATATAGCAAGGAAATGTAAGTTGCTATGGCGATAGAAAAATCAAGAGATAGCTAGAGGTTAGCGACGTAAAGGCCGAACGGTTGCTTTGTTACCAGTTCACTGCTTAAGAACTTTGCATTCTTCGGATACTTTAAGACCGACGTAGTTCCTAGAAGAATAAGAATTGGGAACAATAAATGTTAATCTGTTAAAAGCGTAAGAACTGAGTTATTTATAATTATAACCAGTCGTGCGACATGGCGACGTGTAGATGACTCGGCAGTGAAAAAAGTGTATCAACCAAAGCAACTTGGCTACAGAAGGAAAAGCATTTAACAGATACGACGAAGATTCGACAACGCCGCTAGAAGAATCGCTGGAATTTACGACGACGAGAACCATGGAGGAATTCCTTCCTCCATGACGAGAACAACCGATATAATTCTTTTCATCTCTGGCTGTTGGAGCATATCTACGACGAACATCTGGTCGCGGATAACAGACACGACGAAGCTACAGTCTTTGGAGTAAACATATGTCTGCGGTTGGCGAGATTTGTTTACGAATCTTTCGTTTAAGTTAAGTATATGTTTATTAGGCGTTACCAGTGGAGCTTCCTGACGTAAATGACTTTAAATACCTTCCAAGAGTGAAGCTTTGTAGTTAATTTCATGGTTTCATTTTGAAGTCGGAATATTTACGAACTTTGCAGTTGAATAGAACTTGTTAAATCATTTAATTTCTTGCTTGTTTGGTACGTTTTAATTATACTGAACACTCGTGTGCCTTATTCAAATGGTACTATTTATCAAATAGTGAGCAACTCTCTTACTAAGATCGTACTTTCTTCTTGTAATCTTCCTGGTGTAATTACAAGAATTACCTATTTATTTTTTCGCAGCAACTTTTCTCAGTTCCTGAATATTAATCTAGCTGTCTCTCTGGTTCTTCAACATGGAGAGAGGATTAACTGGTGAATTATCGCCGGTAAAAGAGGTTATCTCACATACAGAATCCAATCTTCCTACTAACACAATGTCAGATATCAACCTTCCCACCAACAGTATTATGCTGAATAGTCCGGATAGGGATTCTTTGAACCTGACTCAATTTTCTACATCCACTCCTGGAGAAGATTTTCTGGGGTTTTCTAATCAATCTCAGCCAAATGAAAGGCTTGAACGAACACCCTGTATCAGCACACATACCACCAAACCTTCCACAGATGAGCTCCTTGTCCTATTGATTGCACAGGTGAAGGACCTAAAAGACGGTTTCACTGGACAAACTTCAAAAATAGATAGTTTCAATGCACAAATAAAGGACCAAACTTCAAAAATAGATAGTCAAAATGCACAGATTTTGGAATTAAAAGAGAGTCAAAATGCAAAGATTTTTGAGTTACAAAACACCTTTGAAAAACAATTAACTAATAAATTATCCCAATCTCAGGTTATCATGCAAGAAATAAAAAAGAAGTTAGGTTACTTTGAGGAAAAAATAAACCAACAATCATACACCCTCTCACAGAGTATTAAGGGTGTAGAAGCTAAATGGTCTCAAAACATTTCCACCCTTGATTACAAAGTTACTACCCACATTTCCCTGTGTGATAATGTCCACTCACAACTAGAACAGGAAATGAATTCAGGTTTACAGAAAGTCTGTAGGACATACGATGAACAAATTAGGGAATGTCAGGAGACTTTGCAACTGCAAACACGAGAAATTAAATCTGAATTTCACAGTTTGCAAACTGAAATAACCATTACAGTACAAGACATAGGAGCAGAAGTGAACAAATTAACACAGATTACACATACCCAAGGCACTGCAGTACAGGAGATAAAGAATAAGCTTGATTCAATTCAAAACCATAATATTTCCATTTCACAAGAAAAAATAATTTTAGCAGCTCCAGAAAGATTTTATGTATCAATTTTTAATGGTACTAGTGAAGTACATCCAGTTAGTTTCATTAACAGTTTTGAGATATACTCCTCCTTTAACTGCATGAATGATAGGGAAAAAATAAATTGTGTTTATCAACACCTTAGGGGAACAGCAAAAGCATGGGGAGAAAAACAAATCATAGCCTGTTCTACATATGACGAGCTCAAGGACAATTTCTTGCATAACTTTTGGTCTACAGACAGACAATATGATGTCAGACGCAGCTTAAGCACGGGTTTCAGGTATCAAGCACATAAAGAGACTTTACAAGAATTTTTTGCACGAGAAGCTTCGAAGAGCTACCATTTAACTATTCCTGTATCTGAAACCGAAATAGTCAGAGACATTGTCAGCAGAATGCCCAAGAGGGTGAGAACAGAATTCACACTCAACAACATTAGAACAGTCAAAGATGCTGAAACACTATTGTATAGGTTGGATATTGTACAACAGGATAGAGACCCAGAAGATTGCCACATGGACCAGACAAATCTACGCCATTCACAAAATACATTCAATATGCAACAACAACAACCATTCAATTTTCAAAGAAATGCTCAAAGATATGTGTCTGACTACCAAGATCGTACAAATCAAGCACAATCAAGGAGACAGGAATCTAATATACGATTCATTAGCAGGGGAAAAGGTGGTAAAAGGAACAATAGGAACTATCAAAACAAACAAACATTTTCTCAGCCCGGTAGGTCACCTTCTCCTGGTACTAGTAGCCAGATAGACAATGTACAACAAAAAAACTGATATCTGCTGATGTGATGGTCCGCACTGAGGCAGATAAGAGCACAGGACCTAATACATTTACGATAATAGATAGTATTTATCAAAATAACCCCAGAGAAGACCTCCTACATGAAGACCCATTGCCTACTAGGCCTTTCGTGCGTATCCCCGTTATTGCTGTTCTCATTCGTGAACAAATTATTGAAGTATTATTGGACACAGGGGCAGGAATTTCATGTGTTTCGGAATCATTGTTCCATGATTTGGACCCAGCGGGGGAAAATATATACCAGCCTTACCAGTTACTGGAATGACTGCTATCACAGCCACTGGTGGGAAAAGTAAATTAATCAGATTACAAGCATGCAATGAGAGTCTAGTAATTAGAGTGTTTGAACAAAGTACGAATGCAATTCATTGTGAATCATTAGGTAATACAATTGAAAGTAATGATAGGAGGCCTAATACTGTAAAGGAAAAATATGAGATGAGTGATGTTACAATTAATGGTGATGTAAATCATGTAAAGGATAGATAAATTGTTAAAGAAGGGTTTCACTTAAAAGATGAGTTTAGCATGAAAGTAACCAGGTGGAAACTTACACGAAGACAGTTGAATCAGTAGAAAAGGGTTGTAAGTCTATAAAAATGTTTGATATCAGAGACATCAAAGGAACAGGTGACTTTGATCAGGTAAAAGAGATGGAAGAGACTTTAATGAAGGTAGATGGATTAGGTAGTTTGATGATTTTCAAGGATGTAAACTGTGACATTTTTTCCATTGTTGGGGAGAATTATGTTTGTGATTATGAATCAAAGCAGTTAAAGAATAATGGTGTTGAACATTTTCAGAGTCTTTACATATTTTTGAATTTGGTTTGCCATGTTACTGTTCTGGCAAAGTAAGATTAACTGTAAACAGAAAGTTGTTTTGTATGAATAACTGGGAAAAGGTGAACTGGAAATATAGAAAAAAGGTTTTCTTTTTGTAGAGGAGTAAGCTATGCTTACTGCCTCATCCTGTGTACAAATTCAATCAGGACATTGAATCTACAACTCAGAAAATGATCACTTAGTTTAAGGTGAATGAAAAGATTTAACACTAGTGCAAGGCACAGGTGTGTAAATATAAACTCCATCATATTGGAATTTCCTATTATTATTAAGTTATAGTTAGCATATTGTTGTTATTCAGTGCCACAAAACACTTGTAAATAGTACTGATTGTTGTGGCTGCGCACAATTCAACTGTAATGATAGTAAAGGTTTATAACCACTAAGTGGAAGCTGTCATTTACCAATATTGACGATCTTGGTCAGATGTGCAGTCTTCGGCTGTTACCACAGCATACCATTACATAAAAGTTTATTGTCTATTAAGACTTTCTTTTAGTAAATATATAGTTTGTAAGGTATACCGGAGCATTAGAATGAATAGAATGAGTGGAGAAGAAACGAGGTATTACTATGATAGAATAAATGTGTAATGAATTAAAAAAGTAAAATATCATATGGAGAGGGTACAACAGCACAGTTAAGACTCAGTT
This sequence comes from Vandiemenella viatica, assembly GCA_031002005.1. Taxonomy (NCBI): domain Eukaryota; kingdom Metazoa; phylum Arthropoda; class Insecta; order Orthoptera; family Morabidae; genus Vandiemenella; species Vandiemenella viatica. The sequence goes on along the minus strand of JARYHS010008074.1, from coordinate 218,807,843 downwards.
CCTGTAAATAAGGCCACTATCTAGGCATTGCCTTTAAATGATACCGAAAGGTTCGGGATTTGGTTAACACAGGCATAGCTGAGGTCCAGGTAGAACCTTCAAATGACTCTGTTGTTACATCTCATAGCCTAGATATGAATATTCAAGATGAAGTAAAGTGGGGAGAAGTTATTACTTATGGGGAGAATATAATGTAATGTACTGAAGAAATAAAATAAAAATGAAGCATGTCCAATAGTTTAATGCTATAGAAATAATTTTTTGGTCCAGGTACCCTTTTCCTTACGGAATAACTACTTCCAAGTAACTAATCTATTGTTACACACATATACAAATGTGGTTGAAACAGACAGTAGAAATTGTTATATTCATGGGAAAATAATTAATAATTTTTATTTTTGCCCAAAAAGATTGCCTGATCAATAGTTTAAAAGAAATGAAACTACTTAGATCAGAAAGTGTAGCTTTGACTTGGAAAGATGTAGTCAGTTACATTTTATTTTGATGTCATGGTAATTTGATGTTAGGCTGGAATGCTGTATGTATGTATGTTTACATTATTAGATATTTCAAGACAATACCGCGACAGGACTTGCATTTGTGTGATGTTAAGCTAGAATGCTGCATGTATGTATGTTTACATTATTAGATATTTCAAGACAATACCGTGACAGGACTTACATTTGTGTGATGTTAAGCTAATATGCTGTATGTATGTATGTTTTCATTAAGACAATACATGTTTTTTTTTAGTTCATTTCATTTATTAGATATTTCAAGACAATACCGCGACAGGACTTACATTTGTGTGATGTTAAGCTAATATGCTGTATGTATGTATGTTTTCATTAAGACAATACATGTTTTTTTTTAGTTCATTTCATTTATTAGATATTTCAAGACAATACCGCGACAGGACTTACATTTGTGTGATGTTAAGCTAATATGCTGTATGTATGTATGTTTTCATTAAGACAATACATGTTTTTTTTTTAGTTCATTTCATTATGTTGTTAGCATTAAGAAGAGACTGTTTTGTAAAATGTTTTGTAAAAATTCTAATAGGAACAGAGGAAAGAGTATCGCTGGATGCAAGGTTATTCTTATAAGTTTACCAATGTATTTTAAGCAAAGACATGGTGAACTTGAGGAGGCATGTGACAGAACAGAATAATTTCATAAGAAAATCATATTTTTGTGCCATGAAATTAAACAAAAAATGATATATTTACTCCTATAGCAAGGAAATGTAAGTTGCTATGGCAATAGAAAAATCAAGAGATAGCTAGAGGTTAGCGACGTAAAGGCCGAACGGTTGCTTTGTTACCAGTTCACTGCTTAAGAACTTTGCATTCTTCGGATACTTTAAGACCGATGTAGTTCCTAGAAGAATAAGAATTGGGAACAATAAATGTTAATCTGTTATAAGCGTAAGAACTGAGTTATTTATAATTATAACCAGTCGTGCGACAAGAGGCAACATGTATTTTAAAATACATGTCGTCTTAATCCTAATGCCAATAGTTATCCAAGGTTTTTGTTCTTTTCGAGAAGCATGACACATTGAAGTGTTGATGGTTAATAACTGGGCATCATGATCCGAAAGTCCATTGATGGATGGCTTGATGGTATAACTGAATTTTGAGGTATCTAAGAAAACATTGTCTATAGTTGAGTGACTATTATTCATTATTCTAGTTGGAAAATTAACTACCTGAGTTAAATTGAATGAACTGACTAATGATTAACATTACTTTACAGGGTCAGTTATTTAGAAAATATACATTAAAATCACCACATACGACTATGTTGACTTCTTTTCTGTTTAAAAATGTTAATAAGACTTCAAATTGGTTCATAAAAACAGAAAAGTTTCCCGATGGTGCTGTGTATACAGTTACTATTATGAAAATTTCATTATTGAAATTTAGCCGTGTAGCACAAGCTTCAAAATGTTGATCAAGACAATACTTGCTAATACTTATATCCTCAAAACTATAACCATTTCTAACATAAGTGACAACTCCTCCT